>JAZKJV010006200.1:0-600000 GCA_037367405.1 Ottelia alismoides
TTATGACCCCTAAACCTCGAGACCTAGGCATCTTGATGACTAGGTCGATAAGAAATAAAATAGGGGGAGATAAGAGCCGAAAACCAATAAAATTACCTTTTATTTTATTCGTTTTCCTTCATTTTTGGGACCTATTTTTAGTTCTACTTTTTATACTTCAAATAAAGAAATTTTGTACATAAAAGTTGTAGATAATTAAATATAGAAAAAATATAAAATTTATTTCATATAAAAATAATGTACAGATAAAAAGATATGATCTGAATAAAATTCCCAAACCCCAACTTCCTAGACCCATATCTCTCAAATAAAAACTCAAAATATATAAAAATCACTTTAATTGTATATAACTTTTAATAAGCTATTTAATGAAGATAGTTTCATATTTTTTGGAATTATGGAGTGAAAGTAAGGTTTTGGACCCCTATTGTGTACTTGTACCGATTAAAATATTCACTTTATTTATTACTCATTATTTTTATAATTTTATATTTTTATAATTTTGAAAATATTATTTATAATATATATGTATTAAAACTTGAGTAAAAACATAAATAAAATACAAAAATAAAATACTTGTATAAAATACATAGGTAAAATACCTATAAGTATACCTATAGAATAAACATATCTATTTATTTAATTATATATAATACATCAGAAAAATAAAATAAAAATATATTTAAGTTTATAAAAATAAGTTATAAATATATACAATAATAAACCTAATTAATAAAATAAAAAATACAAAATAAAAATAAAAGATTAAAATATATAGATGAATGTACCTATATATGACCCTTAAAAGGTTATTTGTAATTACAAACCTCAAAAAAATAAATAAAAATCGTAATAAAATACTTAAAATAATAAATATTTTTCATTTTATAACTTTAGTGCATGCAGATCGAGAAAACCACACCCAAGCAATATACTATTAGCGGGGAAGAAATGATTTTGATTTGGCTAAGTTGTATGTTGCTATATGTGTATCATTAAAATCTCAGAAGATGTGATTCTTCCACGATGTGTGGCCTAAACTACGATAGGCACATACAAATTGTAATTAAATAATCGGGTGCCTATCCTAATTTTGCCACTCAAGACAGACCCCACCCTCATCGGAGAGTGAAATATGCTCGAAATACCACCGAATAACGTCCATGTCTGATTACACATGCGAAATTCCGAACGGAATCTGCTGGAAATTTGCAATAAAGTAAAATACAGAGAAAAAAATAATCTAGACTCTACACTCTCTCACGGCTCGACTCGATCTTAATTTTTATGCATTCTTTCAGTCGGCTAGTTTTCCAGAAAATACTAGCCTCCGAAGCTCCTTAGTTGCTCAACTATGTAAGCGGTCGCTCCGTCGCGTCGGGTCCCTCGCACAAAAACAAGACGATGGTCAGAGAGATAGACACAAAAAAAGCAAATAAATAAAGAAAATGTAGAAAAATAAATAGATAAATATTCACAAGAACACCAGGGGTCAGACTACCTTGGGATGGAAAACCTAAAATCTAGATTTTCTAAAAATTAACCTAAACCATGCCTCCCCAGCAACGATGGCATTTGATACAATCCATGAATCTCGCTCTTAATAATGTCGAATTAATGTTCGAATTTTGTTGTAGGTAGGCAATTTTAGATTAATAAAAATCACTTAATTAATTTCTCAACTAAATGCAAGCGGTCAAATTTTGTTACTTGGGCAAGCCCAAGGTCAAACTCAGGGAGGCCAGTGCCTCCTTAGGTATATTTAAAGTCGATATGGAGATTAGGTTTTTATAGAGGTATTTTTTTGGTATTTTAAAAATGCAATTAAAGATGCAATGCAATTTCAGTCCAATTAAAGATAAAAATGCAATTTACAATCAAATCAAGTTCAAAATTTATGAAACTTAGCCAGAATATTTATGAATGTAAAATGAAGCTACTGTAATTTTTTTTGAAATTTTTGAATGCAAAATGAATTAACTATGAATAAAATATACAAACTAGATGATTTTGAATTAATTAATTTTAATAAATACCAAACCTTAATATGTTCTAAAAATTAAATTATCCTAGATAGGTCTTTGTGAGAGGAATACAGAACAATTTTTACTAAAAATATTACGTGAGGGATTAATTAAAAATCAATTAATTTAATCACCATTTCATTTATTCTCCTCGAAATGCACGCAAATGTGATGATTTTTGGGCACAAAGTAGAAGAAACACAATTCTATCTATTTTTATTTTTCATAATTTTTAGAGCACAGATTAATTTAATATTAAATTCGGATTAAACATTGGGTAAAATATGCAATATTTCACCAGATCAATTATAGGAAATAAAGTAATGCTCAAAAAATTACAAATAAACATCCATTAGATAAATAATTAATTGTTCTACAATATGCAATTTTGAAAATAATAAAATTATACTAATTAGAGTTTAAATTTAAGGTGCAAACACATGGTTCTAAATGCAATACGAAAGTAAAATGCATCCCAAAGGGGTGTCTTCTTGGGATCTTCAAGATCTTCTACGGTAGCGTAAAATTACCCCCTCCTTACATGTCGCGCACGTGAGGGGAGGTCGGCCCAAGCTCTGTACACGCCCCGAGGCAGGAGGCTGGGGCGGTGCAGGGTGGAGCTCACGTCGGGGAGGCGCTATCGTGCACAACACAGCTGTGCGGGGTGGAGGCGGCTCTGGGGCGGTTGCGTGCTGTTTCAGGTGGCGACTCCAAGGCTGGAGGTCGCTGCTGGACTTTGACGGCGACACGAGGTAGCTCGCGGGCTTGGAGGTGATGCGAATGAAGCGCCTCACGTTGTCAACGATGCAGGCGAGACGTGACGATGAGTCCAGTCAACACACGACCGGGTGTTGGGGTTGGCTGCTCCTTTGCGGTGGAGAGGTGCTTCGGAGGTGCGTGGTGCGCTAGAAATGGAGCTGAAGGAGGTGGAGGTCGTTCTGATGCACAAGCGTGAAGGCTAGCAGCTACTCGTGCTACGATGTGGTGTCCACTGCTGTGAATGGTGCCTCGCCACTCGTGAGGGCGGAAGAGATGGCAAGATGGAGGTTCGATGTTATGTATAGTGGCCACGCAAGGTGGGGATGACTGATTGCGGGGGCGATAGCGGTGAGACGAAGGAGTGTCGGTGATGCTTTTGGAGGGCACGAGGAGGCAGGGACGAAGCCAGGATTATTGGCTGGGGGGGCTATACATAATTAAATGACATGCTTGTATGTAGATTTTTTTTGTAGAAATGATGTGATCGCTTCTCTTGACCTAAAATCATGACATTTTTAAAGATATCAGTGAGCTTTTTTTGAACATTTTGCACCGTTTCTAGAAATATAAAGGACAATATGCATTTCCCTTTTTTATAATTTGTTAATGTTCTAGCATAAATAATAACAAGTATGTTCTAATATTTTAATTTTTTTTGTAGAAACTTTATTTATTTCTTGTGCATGGATAAATTAATTAAATAACTTCTAATGTGATATATGAATAATTTAACTAATAATTTAATGACAAGAACATATGGATAGGATATTCAAGATAGATTTGATCCATTTAAGCAATTATATGATATTGGTTAAGAAAAAAACTGCTTTTGAGATAAAAATTTAATATCAAATGATATAGTGTATGAATTATTGAATTTCAACTACGGACATATATATTCTTTCATGGAATTTCTATCAATCATGATTTGTTTAACAACACCATCATGTATTATAAGGGGAAAATTATCCTGAATAAAATATTTTTTATTTAATATAAAAAATATAATACTAATTTATATGTTATTAAAGTTCATTTTGGGGTATATTATCACATCCTCAAAACCATCCAAATATTTAGATAATTTTTCAGTTGTGATTTACAATATAACAAGATGGATCTATAAGAACGCTTTTCAAAATCTATCATTGTATCATCCATTATTAAATATATACTGATGGTAAAATTTATGGCAAAAATATTTTTATATTTGAAATTAGCAGCAGATATCATATACAATGTTATATCATTTACGATGGTGCATATAGCGACATTTATCCGTTACCATTTTTCAACATTTTAACCAATCCTTGCTAATTTAGTCAAAATTTAGCGACAATTGGCAAGAATTTTGAAAAATAGCAATGAATAAATGTTGCTATATGGATTATCGCTAATGATGTAGAAATAGATATGACATTGGTCGTTAATTTCAAGTATAAAAATAATTTCACAACAAATAATATCGTCATTATAAGTTTTAACAACGGATGTTATAGTGATGGATTTTATACCATACCATCAAACTTTTTAAATAAATTCTTTTGTTTTGTAGAGAGATATATTATCGCATCATTAAGTTTTACAAGTAAACCATTGCTTCTAAAAATATTTATATTTTCATCTTCTTATAAATATAAATTATATTATTTTTAGATAAATTAAATCCAAGAGAGTACTATTCAGCAACAAACTTACCTCTAGTGTAATATGAAAAAAATATTTACTAAAATGCTCAAAATGTTGAAATGCCTCTAGTGTAATTTGAGAAGTAGTTGAGCTAAAGAAATCATATCCATAAAAATTCGAATATAAAGTCGAATCGGATATTTATCGAATACGAATATGGATCAAATAAAGAGCGGATCTGAATGCAAATAGAATAAAGAGCCAATCCAACTATGAATTGAATAAAGAGTGAATCCAAATATGGATCCAATAAATATGGAATCCGAATAGTCATATAATAAAGACCATATATGAATAACAAATTGAATTTTTATCAAGGTTTATATGATTTTAAAAATGACAATCAAATATAAATAAGTTGGGACATGACAAAAGGAAGCATCGAGACGACCCTGCATTCTTTACCGGAAGTAAAAGGGGATATGGTTTTGTAAATTTTGTTCGTATCCATATTCCCAAACAAATGAAAATTTATTATTATCATCAATATATAGTATTATATAATATATATTTCTAATACAATAACACGGGATTGTAGCTTATATTATATTAACTAATATATAAAATAATATTAAATATTGTATTTGGATATTCGGATCCGAATCTGGATATTCAAGCCATTACCATATCTGTATCCAGAAAGTTTTTACAACCCATATCCATATTCGATCCATATTCAATTAATATTCGGATACGGATATCCGTATCCGATAATTTTTCGAATACGCTAAGCAAATATTCAGATATATCCATATCCGTTTTCATATCTAGCAGAGATATAATGGTCTGTTTATATATTATTACACATACAACTATTTTTTAAATATTTTATTTGAAAAATAGATGATTGTTTATTTAAAAGATGGTTGATCTCATATAATATAGGCATTTTTTCCATGGGTTGGGGGGGCCAAGCCCCCTCCCGCCCCCTCTCCCTCCGTTACTGCGAGGAGGACGATTGGCAGGATGAGCTAGGGTGTGAAATGATGGTTGAAAGTAGATCAATAGAGAAGGAGAAGAAAAGAAGAATCGGGGTGTACGGGAGGACAGAAATGGAGAAGAAGAATTAGCAGAGAAGAAGAAAGAAGAATAAGAAAAATTCACTTGATGGGTGTTCGCTTGGTGGGAGGTTACTCGACGGAGCAACTCTCTGAGATCTTTGCCTCCAGCTATGGGCGAAGCACGTCGTGGCTCGAGAAGCTGTGAATGGGGGGTGCGACAGAGGTTGCAATCTCCTAGATCTCGCCGGAGAAGGAAAGGTTGTTGCTTGACCTTGTACCGAGTCCTCCTGTCACTCAGACTCGCCTGGGAGCTCTCTCCCTCCTCGTTAGGAATGGCGGATGCTGTGCAAGGAGGCAATGGCGCCCCTTTTATAGGGGGTTGAACTGGGGGCCGAGATGTGCAGTGGGCGTGGGGTATAGTGGATGGAGATCGCGGTCGCTTAGCGTAGCATGAGGCGGAGGGAGTTGGAGATGGGCGCAGGTCCTTCAGGCGAGAAGAGAAAGAGGGGTGCATGACGATGCTTGGTGGCGGAAGATGGCCCACACACATGAGCGGTTGCAGCTCCTCCCGTAAGAAAGGGAGGTAGAAGACATAGTTTAGAGAGAGCGAGCGAGCGAGCGAACGAGAGAGGGAGAGAGAGAGAGAGAAATTAAAAAATAAAATGATCTGAGCCGTTGGGTGAAGCACCATTCATCCAACGATCAAGATCAAGGGAGGCAAAGAGAGTAAGTGGGGGAAGGAGGAGGTGACATGTGGCGGCTTCAGGAGCTGCCACATGTCACTCCCTGAAAAATCGGAGTTAAAATCAAATTTAAAATGAATAAAAAAGCAAATGACATCAAAACGCAAAAGTTTCTTCACGAAAATTGTAGATCTCGATGAGATCTACAACTTTTGTGAATAAATCAAGACCAAAACATATAATATGTAGAAAGTATATTTTGGGGGGTGCCTTATAGGTATAAAATACCGCATTTTTGTGTTTTACAAATTTTTATTATTTTTAAATAAGAGAAAAATTAAAATAAAGTTAGATAAAATATGAAATGAATATTTATAACTTAATCTAATTTTTTTTGGATTTCTAATAATTAAGAAAAATAAAAAGATAAAACTAAAGGGTATATTAGTCAATATGTACAATATACAATAGGGGCCCAAAACCCAAGTTTCGCATACGAACTCCGATTTTTATGAAATTGGTCTTGTTTTGAAGGTCTTTGAATGCGTATTATTTTAAAAATGAGTATGCCTAAATCTGACATTGTATGAGAGAGATATGCGCATTTTAAGGTTCTTAAACTTAAACTTGGATTTGTGTTTTATTGGTCAATTTTACAAGTTAGTTTTTTTTTTGATATTTTTCCTTTATTAATGTTAGTAATATATACACTATAGAGTTGACTTTATTGGTTTTGGAGTTAGTATAAAACAAATACAAATAGGTGAATTTGGCTAATATATAGGTGAATATGTACAAGTGAATTTGGCTCCTTATTTAATGCGAATATGCATGCTAAAATACGAATATTAATTCTAAATGCATGATTGCAAATAATGCATAATAGATCGAAATATGCAGCTAATTACTCATGAATGAAGTTCAATTTTCAACTTTTAGAGAGATGAATCACATATTCATCAACCAAACGAGGGCTAAAGGGAATTAAGAAGAGAAGAAGGATTAGAGGGGGGATATGTACATGATGGAGGACGGGTTTGAAGATCGAGGTGCAACCAGTGATGCAGAGCTCCTCATACAAGAAATTCATACCCACGCGATAGCTCGTGGATGAAGGAGAAAAAATGGTGAAGGGACCACTTTATGCTTGCATCGATCAGAGGAAAAAGGAGAACATGGGTCAAAACATAGGGGTGTCAGGTCTAGGACGTAGGTCAGAGGAGTTGACCGAAGTCAACTCCCGACGCGCTTTGGTTGGTTCACTTGGACTAATCAGAAAAAAACCTACCTGCAAATTATTTGTAAAATACATAATTAATAATAAATGATTTTATTGAATTAAACTTATAAAATAAAAAATATTTCTTATTTTATATAGTATATTATTATTATTAATTTTTTTAAGATTGTTAATTACAACTTTATTTTTAGGTTTCCATTTATAGGTATATTTATCTATATTTTGTATATTTTATTTTTATTTTGTATTTTCGATTTTATTATTTTATTTATATATTTACAACTTCTTTTTATATACTTAAATGTATTTTTATTGTTTTTTTGGTATAATATATACACTCCAATAAATAGATATATTAAATATATATGTATAAGTATAGGTATTTCATCTATGTATTATATATACTTATTTTATTTTAATGGTTTATTTGTGGTTTTAATTTAGTTTCAATATGAACATATACTATAAATAATATTTACAAAATTATAAAATGTAAAATTATAAAAAATAAAGAATAAATAAAATAGATATTTTATTCGAGTATATTATACAATTGGGTTCCAAAATCGAACTTCCACATACTAACTCCACAAAATAAGAAACCACCTTCATTAAATAGCTTATTAAAAGTTATATACAATTAACACGATTTTAATACATTTTTAATTTGAGTAAATTACACAAAAGTCCCTTAACTATACACCAGATTTCAATGTAGTCCCTAAACTTTCAAAAGTAACATTAAGGTACCTAATGTATTGTTTCGGTCACAATGTGGTCCGTTTCCAACGAGAGAAGGACACGTCCATTTACTTGGGGAAGTTTTGGACCAAATTACCCCCAGAAACATCCCCTCCGTCTGCTCCTCCACCACCGTCACCCTCCCTTCCGCCACCGTCCCCTCCCTTCTGCCACCACAACCCCCTCCCCCCTCCGCTGCTATCCCCAGGTCCTCCACTCCATCGTCATCTACCTCGCCCCCGTCCTCCATCATTTAGGGGCACTTCCTCCACCACCGTCCCCCTCCCTTCCGCCATCGCTGCCTCCTTTTCCTCCACCATCCAACCACCACCACCACCGCTTCCACCAGGTCCTCCCACTCCGCCTCCATTTCCAGCTCCTTCCTCTACTCCTGCCCCTCCCTTAGTGACATCTCCTCTGCCATCCAACCCTGTCTTTTATGTCCTTGACAATCTTGGCATCCTCTGTTCCCTCCTCCCGATCATGTTTACCTAGAAAATAAAATAATCATGAAGCAAAAAACATAGATGGAAGGTCGGGCACATGGAAAGATAGTAATTCATAAAAGAAACTGTGATAGAGAGGATAATTTACTGCAGAATGATGCAAAAAGGTGGAGGTCCTCTTCTCGACCCCTCATCTACTCCGATCTCCATTCCATCAGCTTCTCCCCCGACGATCTCGACTCCCATGACTGATGAGTCGCCTCGAATGACTAAGGTAAAGGAATCACTAAGGTCGTTGTGACCTCAGTCACTCGGGACTCATAGCTCAACAAGAAACAAAAATCGGACCACCAAATAAAGATAGAAACACGAGAAAACCAACTAGTAGTCCTAGCTATGGGATTGACCTGGTATAGCTCACAGGGTCGAACTCGAGGAGCACGAGATGGCCTTGCGGCCTACGAAGTAGTCTAAAATAAAGAAAAATAAAAACAAGTGATTTTTGGTGAGTTTTTAATATTTTTATATTTTTTTGATTTTTAATTATAAATAAAATAAGAAAACAATGAAAATAAGCAACTTTCACCAATTATTTAATTACTCTAAAATAGTCCAAAAATTCAAACAAAAATATTTTTTTATGAGTTTATATTTTTTATTGTTTTTAGTGAATTTTTGAGAATTTTTTGATTTTTAGGGAATTTTTAAAAAATAAAAGAAGGCAAAAACTAATGAACACTGTCCAACCAGGCTTCAAGGGCCAAAATAAAATGTAAAATGGCTAAGAAAACTTGAAGGTATTTTTCCTGGAAAATATAAACAAAAAGGAAAAATTAGAGAAAGAATTTATTATTTTTGGGATTTTCTATGAATTATTAGAATTTTTATAAGTTTTTCAAAGTTTTTTAATTTTTGTAATTTTTAGGAATTCAAAAATAACCAAAAATTGATAGAAAATCAATCACACAAAAACACACGAAATCTGATTTTTTGTAATTTTTAAAGAAGTTTTTATATTTTTTTGTGAACTTTAAACCTGAACAGGCAGAAAATGGATGTTTTTGAATTTTAATATACTAAAAATGCTCAGAAATGCACCCAAAATTTTGTGAAAATTTTACACAGTGGCAGGAGCCATGTATCCTATTTTCGCTTAATTTGGGTTAATTTTGCTATTTTATTAAAACAAAAAATAAACAAACAGTGTACAGGGACCTAGTTGCAAATATAATAAGTCCTGGGGCTGAAATCGTAACAAAATTAGAAGTCCAGGGGGTCCTCGTGCAATTTCACCAGGTTCCCCACGCGCGCGACACGTGGGATGGGCACTGAGGACCTATATGCATTGAAAATAAGTTCCGAGGGCTTATTATCAACAGGTGCTAAAAGCCCAGGGAACTAATTACAAATAACCCAATAAATTTGGCACATGTCCAAAAAAACCATTCACAGGGGCATAAGTGCAATTAACTAGAAAGATATTTCATTCATTAACAAACAGAAACTACAGCCCAAAGTATGCAATTTCACCAAAACAAATCACGTGACGAAGCACGTGTCCACCATATACATGGGTAGAAATGCAATTAAAATAAACAACAGGGTCCTACGTGCAAATGTCCCAAAATAAAATGAACTACGGAAAATATTTACAGGACTAAATGCTAAAACAAAATAGAAGGGGGCCTAAGTGATATTTACCCCTGTTATTTATCCGAGGGCTGGGATGGCGCCACGTGGTGAATCTGACGGCTGGAAGTGATGGCACCTCAACGCAGGACCTCGGGGTGTGATCGGACGGTGGAGGGTTTGACACGTGGAAGGTCGACGGCTGAGGTACGCTGTGGCTAACCCTTCATTGGAACGGACGGTCCAGATCTAGCCTCAGATGATCGACGGTGGTCTTCTGCTCCTCAAATGGACGACGTGGATTGCAACTGGAGCTCGAGGCTGAATGGACGGCTGGGAAGGATCCTGGAAGAACAGGTGGCCGACGAACTTCGCCGGCCCAGAACTCGCACGGTGGACCTCCCCGGCTGCTGCTAAGATGCAGAAGAGCTCCGCCGTGACGTCCCGCAGCTGATGCATCTCTTCGATGAGGCCGACGAGCTCTAAGGAGCTCCGGCGACGGCAGTGGCCTGGAGCTGCTGCCTCTGAAAGCTCAGGCCCTCAGATGGACCTGTCGTGACCTGCAAAATAACGCAACAAGATCCTGGGTCGAGGGCAAAATTCCTTGACCCGATTAGGGGTGAAATGGGTGAACGATGCGTCGGGGCGGAGGATCTCCAGCGGTGCGACGGCGAGGGAGATTGACTCCCAGTTCTGGGGCGAACTGGATTGGATGAAGGGGCGAAGAATGTGCAGAGGAGAAGGGCAGAGATGATGGTCGGGTCGATCGATGAAATGGGTGGACGGGATGATCGGAATCGATGGTCGACGGCGATGGACGAAATTGGGCGTAAACGGAAATTAGAGTAAACTAAGAAGAACTAGGCTTACCGGATGGTCGAGGTCGACTGGGAATGAGCTCCTGGAGCTCCTGGTCCTTGCCTCAAGGGCCGTCGATGCCCGAGGCTCGAGCGCTGCTCCTGGGCGGCGCACGGTGGCGATGAGCAGCTGGATCAGTGGCTGGGATACCTCCTCCTCACTGCGACACCGCCCGCGGCTAGCTGTCACTCTAGGGAAGGCAGTGGAGGTCCTGGGATGGGAAGGAGGAGCCAAAGATAGAGTGAAATGCGCGGCAGAGCAGGAGCTAAATACTCCTAGGGGTCCGAGAAGATGATGGTCGGGCGAGCTTATCGGAGCTCGGACCCCGAAAACCCACCCCGGGCGTGGATCACAGATGCATTAGGAAAGATTAGGACTCGGGGTTAAGGGGATTGGCGGTCGGATCGAGGCGCAATAATTGGGAGAAAAGGCGGGTCGGGCGCAGAT
This sequence comes from Ottelia alismoides, assembly GCA_037367405.1. Lineage (NCBI taxonomy): Eukaryota > Viridiplantae > Streptophyta > Magnoliopsida > Alismatales > Hydrocharitaceae > Ottelia > Ottelia alismoides. The sequence continues at coordinate 11,518 of JAZKJV010006200.1, forward strand.
CCGGAACAAACATGGTCCAGGGGGAGAGTTGACCGGGGGTCAACAATCCCCCGTGGACCAATGGAAGGCGGCCGCGTCATAAATGTTTAGAAATTGAATATAAAATAGCAAATGGATGAATTTGGAAAAAGTTAATCCCATGAAAAATGTTTATTTATTTATAAACTATTTTTTGTGATTTTTATTTATTTTTTTGAAATAAAAATTAGGTATTTACAATATAGTATATTATATATAGGTATATACACTATACATTTTTTATTTTTGATTTTTAATTATTTATTTTTGTACATTTTATTCCACTTTTGTATTTTATTTATTGATAGAATAAAATTTGGAATAAAGGTATATTTTTATTTTATTTTTATTAATTATTTACAAGGGTAAAATAATTACTTTTATTTATATACATATATGGTATATGTACAATGTTGGTTTTGATTTTATTTTCATTTATTTTAATTTTATTTTTATTTTTGTAATTTTTATTTTATTTATTTACATTATGAAATATAGAATATGTACAATTTTTATGGGATTTTTATTTATTTATTTATAGGGATAAATAAATAGATAAAGTGTTTTATGTACATGGTGTATCTACAATGAGGAAGGGTATTTTATTTTATTTTTAATTTTATTTTGTTTTTCTCATTTTTAGTTTAATTTAATATTTACAAATAAATACAAACCCATTTCTATTTTTATTTAGAGTAAAATATTTTTATTTATTTATAGGTATATTTACACACACGAGCTTCCTTATCTCTCTCTACTTGAGTTTTTATGCGGCCAGGCCCATACTGAGCCCTCCCTTGGGATTAGTGATTTAGGCCGAAAACAGGTGGTCTTAAGTTCAGCACAAAGCGTGAACTCAGTCGGTGTGGTGACCACACTAAATTCGGACTAAAGTCAACAATTAACCCACACTAAAGATCAATGAATTAGAACTAATGTGGAGCTAAAATTTATTTTTAACTCTACATAAAAGATGTATAGGTGCAAGTATGTAGAGAGTTCGAACACAGGGAGCAAACAGGTTAGTTCAAGGCAAATGTGCTCTAGTGTGTGTGTGATGTGTCTACACTAAGCAATCAAGCAAAGGGAATTTTTGTGGGTTTTTAATTTTTAATTTTTTTATTTTTAATTTTATTTTTAATTTTGTATTTTGGTTTTTAATTTTCTGATTTTTATATTTTATATTTTATATATTTTTTTTCTTTTTCTTTTTCAATATTGGAAAGTAAAGACGATATAATAAAAGACAAGCTAAAATATTTATAAAAATGTGCAAAAAAAATAACCAAAAATTCAGAAATAAATTGTTTTTAATATTTTTATGATTTTTTTACTGTTTTTATGATTTTTGGGGATTTTTCAGGGTGTTTTTGGTATTTTTAAAAACTGAAATGAGGCAAAACAGTGGAAAGGGTGCTGGCTGTGAGTAAAATGGGATTTAAAAATAGCAACCAGTAGCTAACCATTTTCACACTATTTTCAAATAAAAAGGACAAAATAAGGAACAAACAGGAACTGAGTTTTTGATTTTTGGAGTTTTCTACTATTTTATATATTTTTTTTGAAGTTTTTGAGTGTTTTTAAATTTTTAGTGTTTTTATTTTGAGATTTTTAATGATTTTTGGACTGACACTAAAATAGGATATAATAGACTCTAGGTAATTTTTTTGGAATTTTTGGAGAGGTTTTAATATTTTTTTGGCATTTTCTAAACTAGACAGTACACAAAAAGTATGTTTTTGATTTTTAATAAATATAAAAGTAAAATAAAATCAAAAACTAAAATGATGGCGTGGAAGCATATGTGTCCAGAAGCTTAAGTCTATTTTTGTGGAATTTTTTTTGGGCTTGAAATGATGTTTCAAATAATTACAACAAGCATCCAAACATTAAACAGTCCTGGCAGGGGTATATATGCAATATATCAAACATCCAGGGGTGTACATGCAATTTTTCCACAAAAGTTTATGCTGAATATTCAATTTATAGCACCAAAAGACAATTACAAAACCCGGAGGGGCTTTAGTACAAAATGTCCCAGCCACACACGTGCTATACACGCGCCTGGCGAGGACCTAACAGTAATATCCGAAAATCTCAAGGGCTTGTATGCAAAATGTCCAAAAAGTTTACACTTAACGCCACAGTTTTGGTACTAAAACACAATAAGCAAACAACTGAGGGTATCCTTGCAAAATGCCCACCCCCTCACGTGTATAGGTCACGTGAGGTGACGTGGCGAAGGACCTAAGTGCGAATAAAATAAAGGTAGGGGTTCACATGCAAATGTTACAAAATGTTAACACTACAGACGAAAGTTTTAGTGCTAAAATATAAATACAAAATTTGCGAGGGTTGGGATGCAAAATACCATCGCATAGGCGATCCGACGACGTTGGCGAAGGCGCTGACACGTGGCGGACATCCAACGGTTGGGCTTCAGGCGCGATCCAGCGGCGTGGGGCACGCCACTTATCCACGTGGCAACTCCTCCGAGCGCGATGACGGTTCGCCCGTGGACCGCTGAGATCAGATCTCGGATGAGATCCAACGGTGGCTGGCGAAGGCAATCGGACGGTCCACGTCAGAACTGGGGCCTCTCCTTGATCGGACGGGTGCGACGCTTGGTGGAAGAACAGGGAAGAAGGACCGCCGTGGCGACCTTCTTCCGGCGATGGCGACGCGCTCCGGCGATGGATGAGCTCCAAAAAGGGCCCGGAAGGTTGCTGGGAGTCTCCTCTGTCGTCTGGAAGCGATGGAATGGCGAGGCGATCGGCGGAGCTCTTCAGCGGCGACGCGGAAGATGCAGTGCTCCAGGTGCTCCGGCGAAGGGTCAAAAGGGCTCCAGATGCGTCAGAGCACTCCAACACCTGCACAAAAAGGTTAAGGAGGTCGAGGGCAAAGTGCCTCGACCTCAGGTGGCTCTCGAAGTGGAATGAAGGGCGAGATAGGGGCTTGCCGGAGTGGCGCTCCGGTGAGGTGATCGATGAGGTGATGACGTGATCGATTCAACGCGGAAAGATGGGGGAAATGATCCAGGATCTATGAGGAACGTGAAGGGAATAAAATGAAGAAAAGAACAGCCTCGATGGCCAAGAGCCAGAGGGTGAGTACCTCACGGGGACACCCGCCGGAGGTGGGGGTGGAACGCGCCCAACTCGAGCGAATCCGCCTCCTCGAAGGTGTAGACCTGGAGCTGTCACCTCCACGGTGCTAGAGCGACTCCAAGGGGGGAAGGAGCTGGATGATTTACGGTTCGAAATTCAAAAGAAGGTGGGCTTTAGGTTTTAAAGGGTTGACGGTCAGAGGAGGAAGAACGAGGTGCGGAGGTGGTTGGCGTGATGCACGTCCCGATGCAAACGTTAGGCGTGCAAGATGGTCCAGCGAGGAAGGATTTTGCAGAAGGAATTGAGTCGAAAGGATGAAAGCACGCTCCTCGAAAAAATGGTGAAAATCGGGTCAACAGCGGGTCTGACACGAGCTACAGGGTGTAGGTCAGACTGTTGACCTAGGTCAACAGTCCTGGCCTCCTGGTTGGTCCACGTGGACCAACCAGGAAAAACCCTGGAAAAATATTTTATTAATTCTATTTAAAATACTAAATGGCCGAATTAAATAAAAGTTATAAAATAAAAAATACTTAGAATTTTATGTAGTATTTTATTTTGATTTTTAATTATTTTTAGGAGTTATATTTTTACAAGTTACCTTTTTAACCCTATATAGGTATAATACCTATGTATTTTAGTATTTTATTTTTATTTTGTGTATTTTAATTTCTTTAATTTTGTTTATAATTTTATAACATTGTAAAATACTTTTATACACATAATATATTTTTATTTTATTTTATTGATGTATTTTAATAAAATCTAAGAGCATTTTGTACAGGTGTAGACATAGGCAGTACACCTATGTAGTCTTTATACAAGTATTTTTATTTTTATTTTTCTTTGCATTTTATTTTAATTTTAATGCACATATATATTATAAGTAACATTTACAAAATTATAAAAATATAAAAATATAAAAATAATGAATAAATAATAAATTGAATATTTTAATCAGTATAGCTATACAACGGGGGTCCAAAACTCAACTTTCAAACCGTAGCTCCGCCAAATGCGAAACCACTGCCATTAAATAGCTTATTTTCTTCTATATAAAATTAAAGGTGAGTTTGCTACATTTGGAGTTGTCAGTTGTGAGATACGGGTCTGGGAAGTTGGGATTTTGGATTCTTATTCAGACCATAACTTTTTATCTGTACATTATTTTTCTGTGAAATCAATTTTGTATTTTTCTTTATTAAATTATCTACAACTTTCATGTACAAAATTTCTTTATTTGATGTCTAAAAAGTGGAACCAAAAATAGGTCCCAAAATGAATAAAGAATGAATGGAATGTATAGGTATTTTCTCTGTATTTCTGACCTTATCTCCCCCTACTTTATTCCTTGTCGACCTATTCATCAAGATGCCTAGGTCTCGGGGGTTTTGGGTCATAAAATATTTGTAATATTTTATTCTTTTTCTTTTCTTTATTTATTCTATAATTTTGGCCTTAATTACAGTGTTTTATACACTATCTGAATGCACATGCATGGATGCTAAGATGATGATTTTAATGCTATTTACAGGCGTTTGCTAGGGTTTTTGGTGCCAAAATGATAGAATAAAGATGATGAAATGTGGATTCATCATCCCCCTATACTTTACCTTTGCTAGTCCCTAGCAAACACTTATGCAATAAGTGCAAAAAGAAACAAAAAGAAAAGAAAAAGAAGAACTTGGATTTAATTTAATGATCAAACTTGCCTTCGCAAAATCAAAGTTTGGAGCTTAAGTCGGACCTTTGGAATTTTAGTGCGGGCGGAACCTTATTGAGAACCGTGTTTGAAGTCCAACAGTCCCTGAGAATCCCAAAACTCTGCCCAAGTCTCCTCAATAGCCAGGTCAGAAATATTTCAATTCATACGCAAACTCTTACGACTATGAATCTGACTTGTACAGTGTAAGTGATGGTGGCTCTCCCCAACTAGAATGACAAAGAAACTAACTTCTCCAGTACGACAACCCAATGATTCCCCAATCCAGCAACTCCATCCTCGAGGAGCGGGGTATTCCCTTCTAAGTTCAAGTGGCAACCAGCTCAAGAGGAGGGGGTGAAGAGAAGAATGGACGGTAGCCAGTGTAGCTACCTATCCTGGGATGCAAGACCAGTGTAGTCAAGTCATCCTGCTGCAGGCTCACATGATATGACTTTGATGCTCAAGCTTGCTTATTGGCTTTGTACATACTTTGCAGGCTTTTTATTTTGGTACATGCCTGAACGCATTTTATTTTATTTTTTTTGAAATACTATTCACAGCAGCATTTACATAAGGAGTTTTTCCTCTTGAGCCAGTAGACTATCCCTCTTTTGAAGCTTTATCGCAACCCACAGCCTCCTGTCTTTAGACTTCCTAATTACTGGACGGGTTGGGGTGCACTTCCCTCCCTGGAGGAGGACACGTGTTTCCACTTGTGTGCGTCTCATACCGGCAAATCCAATCCCCTCACCACTCCAACTGAGTTGAGCCATGTGAAAGGTGCAGGTGTCCAAGTTAGGTCATTATCAACAAGAGTCGTGCGTGTGCTCCGAAATACTCTACTTAGGCATTCAAGAATCCATTGAACCAAGTCTCGTGATCCTCAAAGAATTAAGTCAACTAGACCTGAAGTACCTCAAACCCAATTCCTATAAGGTTCCTGTTATTAGGTAGATTTTAAGGTCCAATCAAGCTCCAATCTCTGGATTTTACTTAGACTTGTTCAACTATCAAACTCAATCCGAAAAATGCGAATGCCATGCAATGCAATGCAGAAAATATTTTTGTGATGCAAATTTCAAGGATTTTGAACTTTTTATGGATTTTTGAAAAGATGATGATGATGCATATGCAGATGCATTTTTTTGTATTTTTCAAAAAGATTTTTCAGATGTTTTTGGATTTTAATTTTGCAAATGTTTTTGGGCTTTTTGAAAATAAAGAGTTTTTGGCTGAAAAATAGGTTAAAATATGTACACGGGAGTGCTTCTTATATAAACAAGAAATGGATTTTAAGAATTTACAGGGTAAGTGGTCAATTTTATACATATAGATATATATAGTGGATTTTGGTGAGATGTAAGTATTCCTCAAACTTATTTGACACAAGCTTTTCACACAATTTTTGAAAACAATAGTCCAAAATAATTTTTACAAACTTTTTTGCAAACATTTACACACATTTGAAAATCATTTTGCAAAAGGCTTTTCAAAATAGTATATATAGGTTTTTCAAATCATTTTTGCAACCATTTTTCAAACCATTTGCAAATCATTTTTCAAACATTTTATTTCACACAAAGAAAAGAAGTTTTACAATCCACACATTTTTACAAAGGTTGAAAACATGTAACAAAATATTTTCAAACTAGTTTTCAATAAATGTTCACAAAGATTTTCAAACTATTTTTCAAACATTTTGCAAAAAACATTTTCACCTGATTTATTAATCAGTAAATACAAAAAGAATTTGAGGAATAAAACACCTTTTCTGTTAAGGATTTTTAATGAATTTCCGAGAATTATTAGCCATATTGTTAGGAAAATACGAAAGTACGAGTTATGGCTAAAGTATATACGTAGTATATACGACCCCCCTATACTTAGCTTGAGCTATGTCCTCATAGATCGGAGAGAAAAGAGAAGACATAACTCGTACTAAGTATAGACAAGCCTAAAGAATAAAGGAATACTGAATGAATTAAAGAATGAGAAGTTGACCGTCCCCCCTATACTTAGGATCAACTAATCCTAAGTATAGCAGACTGTTCACAACGCAGGGAGGGTCAAGGGTGGGAATGAACAGATCGTACTCAGATTGTCTCCCCCTATACTTAGGGTAAGATATCCCTAAGTATAGACAAGAAGAAGAGACAATGGAGAGGATCAAAAAGAATAGAAAAACTCGGGGTGCACGCCCCCCTATACTTAGGACAAAGTACGTCCTAAGTATGGAAAGCTGTCTACAAGGGCGACACCTTTTCGGTAGATGAAGAAGATAAAAAAAGAAAGGAAGAAAAGAAGAAAAGAAGAAAATAAATCAACAGACAACAGAGTGATATAAACAGATTGATCTGTACAGCGGAGGATAGAATTGATCACCATGTATGAGATGTAGATGATGAGAGTCAAAGGACACATCTCATACCAGAAGAATGGGGGCAACGTCAATGGTCGGCGGATCATGATCAAGATATAGTTTCAAGCGTTGACCATTGACGCGGAAGGTAGAGGAAGATGACGGTTCGGATATGTCGATGGTGCCATTGTCATGTACCTTCCTGACCACGTACGGGCCTTTCCACTTGCTCTGCAATTTCCCTGGGAATAATTTCAGCCTGGAATCAAACAACCATACTCTCTGATCTGGCTCAAACTGTTTATGGCTGATATGCGAATCGTGCCATGTCTTCACTTTCTCTTTGTACTGTAAGCTGTTCGAAAAGGTTGTATCTCTCAATTCTTCCAGGGCTGCCAATTCTGCTCTTCTCTGGTCTCCTATACTCTCAGGATCTAAAAGCAACTCAGTAACTGCCCAAAAAGATTTATGCTTGATCTCCACTGGCAAATGGCACGGCTTGCCATAGACGAGACGAAAGGGAGATGTTCCCAATGGATTCTTGAAAGATGTCCGATAAGCCCACAAGACCGAGTCCAAAAGCTGTGACCAATCCTTTCGGTCTGGGCGGACAACTTTCTGCAAGATAGTCTTTATCTCCCTATTCGATACTTCGGCAAGACCATTAGTCTGAGGGTGATAAGGAGTGGCAACCCGATGGTCAATGCCGAACTCGTCTGCAAGGGCCCTGACTTTGTCATTGATGAAGTGAGACCCCCCGTCTGAAATCAAGACTCTAGGTACCCCGAACCGTGAAATGATATTTTTCCTCAAAAATTTGCAAACGGTTTTAGCATCTGCGGCTCGGGCGGGGATGGCCTCAACCCATCGGCTGACATAATCTACAGCGAGCAAAATATGCTCGAATCCCTGACTCTTAGGAAATGGGCCCATGAAATCAATCCCCCATGCATCAAAAACCTCACAGAAGTGAATGGGTTGCATGGGCATCATGTCTCTCTGTCCGCAGGTTCCCATTTTCTGACAGTCAGTACATCTCTTCACGAACTCATCAGAATCCTTGAAGAGAGTAGGCCACCATAGGCCGGATTGAAGCACCTTCTGTACTGTCCTTTTTCCAGAATGATGTCCTCCTGCCTCAAGCTTGTGGCAGTATGTGAGGATGCTATGCTGCTCTTCTTGAGGAATGCACCTCCTCCAGATACTATCCCCTCCTTCATGATAAAGGATGGGATCATCCCAATGGTAAAACTTGGCCTTAGCTAGGAAGGTCTCAAGTTTCTGCCTGGGCCAACCCTGAGGGACTGTCTTGGCAACAAGATAGTTTACAAAGTCAGCATACCACGGGAGTGAGGTGATAGCCAAGATCGCCTCATCTGGAAATGTCTCAGTGATAGGTGCGTTGGGCTCAGATTCCTCAAGATTCTCCAATCTAGAGAGATGATCCGCCACCACATTCTTGACTCCAGGCTTGTCCTTAATCTCAATATCAAATTCCTAGAGTAGAAGGATCCATCTGGTGAGACGTGCTTTGGCATCCTTCTTAGCCATTAAGTACCGGATGGCAGTATGATCAGTGTAAATGGTCACTCTAGATCCGAGAATATATGATCGATACTTATCAAGAGCGAAAACTACGGCCAGCATCTCTTTCTCAGTCACAGTGTAATTCCGCTGTGCGGCATCCAAAGTCCGGCTAGCGTAGTGAATGGCAAAAGGTAATCCATCCCTCCTCTGTCCAAGCACAGCCCCAACAGCAAAATCTGAGGCATCCGTCATGATCTCGAATGGGAGAGACCAATCGGGTGGCTGAAGGACAGGAGCTGAAACAACCATATTCTTGAGAGTCTCAAATGATTCAAGACACTTATCATTAACAATAAACTCGGTGTCTTTGGTGAGCAAGTCAGTGAGCGGTCGGGCAATTCGACTGAAGTCCTGAATGAACCGTCGGTAGAAACCGACATGCCCCAGAAAAGACCGTAGCTGACGCAAATTGGACGGCGGATTGAGTTTTCTGATGATGTCCACCTTAACCGGATCGACCTCCATGCCCCTGTTGGAGACGATGTGACCAAGGACCGTCCCCTGAGTCATCATGAAATGACTCTTCTCCCAGGATAAGACAAGGTTAACCTCAATGCAGCGCTTGAGCACACGGTCTAGGCAGTCAAGACAAGCGTCGAACCCGTCGCCATAGACCGAGAAGTCATCCATGAAGACCTCTAAACAGTCACCCACCATGTCCGAGAAGATGGACAACATGCACCTTTGGAATGTCGCCGGAGCGTTACATAGACCAAAGGGCATCCGTCTGAAAGCATAAGTCCCAAACGGACAGGTGAATGTCGTTTTCTCCTGGTCTTCGGGCGCAATGGCCACTTGATTGTATCCAGAGTACCCATCAAGAAAACAATAATGACTCTTCCCAACTAGCCGCTCGATAATCTGATCAATGAATGGTAGCGGGAAGTGATCCTTCTTGGTGGCCTCATTCAATCGTCTGTAGTCCACACAGACCCTCCAAGAAGTCGGTACTCTGGTCGCGATCTCCTCTCCAGACTCATTGACAACTGTAGTGATACCCGTTTTCTTGGGTACCACATGTAGCGGACTTACCCATTTGGAGTCGGAGATGGGGTAAATGAAATCGGCGCTCCACCACTTGGAAATTTCTTTCATGACGACGTCCCGAAGATTCGGATTCAGCCGTCGTTGAAACTCACGCGACGGCTTAGCGTTATCCTCAAGATAAATGTGGTGAGAGCAAAGATTTGGGCTCAGCCCCTGGAGATCGGATATATTCCATCCTATTGCCTTGCGGTTTCTTTCAAGAACCTCCATCAGACGAGATTCTTGTTCTCCAGTCAAATCTGCTGAGATAATGACTGGGTACATTTCTGGCTCACCTGCAAGGAATCTGTATGTCATTGACTGCGGCAGAGGTTTCCGTTCTGGGCAACTGGGAGGCGGCAGATCTGGCTTTTGATATGTCTGTGTAAATGCTACCAGGTCTGCATGGGAGAACTCTCGCCCTGCATGAATTTCTGACGAAGGGCGGCCTTCTGAATCAACTATAAACTGCACCGGCTCGCACTCTGTCATGGTTGTTGGCTCAGTAGGAATCAGACAAGGTAAATAGTCATCAAAGTCATCCCAATCAATATCTGAATCCGAGGGATCTGAAGAAGATGAGCATGATTGAAATTCCTCAGCACCACTCATCACAACACTGTCAGCCTCAGAGATGTCCTCATCCAGGGATGTGCTCTCCCGGCTCTCGACTGCCATGAGCTTGAGATATAGTGAATCTGTAGGCAAGGCGAGGGTCAGTGCTACAGGATCTTTCCAGTTAGATTCATCATCAGTCATCTCAAAATCACAAACCTGGTGGATGTCTAACTCCTCCTCTGTCATCTGCGCTGCTTCGCTGGACTGCTCGGAGCACTCTAACTCTCTAGCTCTGGTTTCCTCGATCGTCTCTATTTGTATGGTTTCGCCCTCTACGCGAAAACATACCTTCCCACTATCATGGTCGGTCACCGCCTTGGCTGTGGCCAAGAATGGACGTCCGAGAATGATGGGGGCATCATTTACCGCCTCAGGGATCTCCATGTCCAACACAACGAAGTCCACGGGGAATTTCAGGCCCTGAATGGTAACGACCACGTCTTTCAATAACCCCTTAGGCCTCTTAATCGACCTATCAGCAAACTGAAGGACGGTTCTGCTTCGAAGAAGAGGACCAAACTCGAACTGCTTGAGTAAAGCTGCCGGAAGGAGGTTAATTGAAGAGCCGCTGTCTAATAGAGTACGATCAAACTGCTGCTCCTGAATCTCGCATCTGACATAGGGAGCTCCTGCGTCTGGTCGCTTGGCTGGCAGCTTGTTCTGGATGATGCAACATGTGTCATGAGTGAGCATATGGATTTAATCTCTGTGCCTCTTCTTCCTTCGAACAGTAGTTGTTTCTTTCAAATTCTTCTTGAAGAAGGGGATATGCTCAAATGCTTCTCGTAGAGTCAGCTGAATATGAAATCTATCATTTCGTTGCCGAACTCTACCTGTTGGCTCTTTTTTGGATTTTCTTTTTTATTCCCCTTCGCCCGGCGGAGTGCTTTGGGAAAGGGGATGGTAGGGGCCTCCTCAGATGGAGGACTAGGAATCGGTCCCTGTGCCTGTGAAGACGGAGAGTCCATACAATTATCATCATTCATCACATATGGATCCGCAATTTGAACAGAAACCTTTCCTTTATTCATATTTTTGTTTTTGTTTTTGTTCCCACAGTCTCTAGGTACAAAATGTGGTAACATCACAGATGATGGCTCAACAAAAGTAGATGTGGTGGCTTCAGCACCACCACTAGCACCTGTCTCTACGGCATCAGCACCGCGCTCTGGTTCAGCATCCAAAATGGTGGCATCAGCACCACCGTCTGCATCTGGTATCACGACGGCATCAGCACCGTCGTCCTGGACTCCATCATTGGTGGCATCAGCACCACCGTCTTCAACATCATCATTAGCGGCATCAGCACCGCTCCTCTGCTCCTCTGGCGCTCCTGGTTCAGCATCTGGTTGTCGCTCAGAAGAGGCGCCGCCGGCTGGCATCCTACCGCTCCTAGTAGTCACAAAATCAGCATCATTCAAAGAATAAGACATATCATTCAAATTGTCACTAGGAGAGGTATCCTCTGTGAACTCTACCTGCTCAGATTTTCTTTTTAGGTTATTAGGATTAGGTTCGATCTGAGCGGGTATGGCGGCCTTGCCTTTGATGAAATCCCGCATCTCCTGCCGGAATTCATCCATTTCTTGCCTGAAAGATGCTCGCTGTTCAGATAGCAAGCGGGCAAGATCATCGAGAGCTGGGTTCTCATAGGCTGGACCCTGAGAACCGGATGTCTGTCCCTGCTGGAAATGGGGCTGCTGCTGGTGTTGCTGCTGATACTGGGGGGAAGGCTGGTGATAAGACTGCTGAGGCGGCTGTCGCTGCCTCCACTGTTGTCCCTGATAGGAGGGACGAGGACCACTGTGATATTGCTGCGGCTGGGCATACTGGGGCTGCTGGTGTTGCTGTTGTGTCGACTGGCTGTTCTGCTGTCCTTGAGTAGGAGGATGCTGCTGGGATGAGGATCCACCATTGCCCCAACGAAATCCGGGGTGATCCCTACGAATTGCGGGTTGAGGGTATCGGTCATACCAAATCCCATTGACTTCCATCAATGGTTCCTGCTCAAAGGAGGGTGGAGGAAGAACTGCCAGTGGCTGCTCCGGCTGATAGACCACCATCTGCGTGTCCGAAGATGGCGGTTGCTCTGAATGATATTGCAGCAATGGAACCGGCTCTGCCTGGATATGGTTCACCTGGCGGTATGAGGTAGAGGCCTGGTTGGGATTGCTGCTGCTGGAAGCAACCTGTGACCTGGGAGGCTGTTGGGAGTGGGCTTGTGCCTCCTGAATACATAGAATTTGAGTCTTCAGGTCACTCATGGTTTTGGTGAGAAGGTCCATCTGGGCTAGACCTTGGTTCTGCTTCTTTTCCAGGATCTCCATGCGGTCCAACTTTTCACTAATGATGCCCATGTCGGCTGCGGCTGATTCGGCTTGAGCTGCGGCTACCGACGTTGTATTGGGACCGGCATCGATGCGTGCGATCCTCTGGAATGATCCTGCTCCCTGCGGGGGTTTTTGCTGTGTGTAGACTCTGGCTTGGGTCATTACTGTAGAGTTTTCTGCCATGCCTTTGTAGATGGCCCAAACATCGTCTTCACCTTTGGAGAAATATGATCCACCGCAGGAGGCGTTTACAAGCCCCTGCAGCTCCGGTGTCAGCCCACAGAAGAAACTCTGTACGAGATTGGGCTTGGAGATATCATGGTGCGGACATCGGTCGATGAGCTCTCTGAATCGATCCCATGCTTCGTGGAACTGTTCATTTGGGATCATGACAAAGTTGCTTATCATGGCTCGAGCTGCGTTGGTCCGGCCGAGAGGATAGTATTTCTTCAAATATGCGGTCCGGAGATCTGCCCAAGTATCGACGAATCGCCCTAGATGCTTGAGCCAATATGCGGCTCTATCAACCAATGAGAATGGGAAGGCGATCATCTTAATGGTGTCCTCGGTCATCAACCGATCATGGATAGTGCTGCAAATCATCTCAAATTCCTGGAGGTGGAGGTGCGGCTCTTCGGTCGGCAGCCCGTGAAACTTGGGTAGCAACTGAATCGTGTGGTGCCGAAGCTCGAAGTCTCCGTGGATTGGCGGGAGTCTGATCCACCGGTGAGTGAGGGACGAAGCTGGATTGTGCAGTTCCCTCATGATAGTCTGTGGCGGTCGCTCAGCGTCTGGATCGCCTCCTCCTGCATCAGGTCCTCCTCCTCCACCTCCGCCACCGCCCCCAGGTCGGTTCTCTCTCATCTGCGCTATTTCTCTCATCAGATCACCCATAAATGTTCCCTGATCACGGATCTGTCTCTGCATATTTTCCAGGGACGCTAGCAAGGAATTGTTGATGGCCACCTGATCAATTATGAATGGAGGGTGATCGTGGTTATCTGGGGGCTCGCCTCTGTCTGCCATTGCTAGATTTTCTGAAAAAGCAAAAGAGGCCATCTCAGGTGCTGTCGAATGAGCGGAACTCTGTGATGCACTGAATTCTGACACAATTGGACTGAGAGAAGGAGAGTGGGAAGGGTGGTCGAGGGGGAACAGGGTGGATGTGAACTCGGGCTCGGAGAGCGGACTCTCCGAGGCATTCCTAGATGAGTAAGGAGGAGTGCTAGATAGCGGTGTCGACAAGGTCGGCCTAAGAGATCTCCGTCCCATCATCTTGATTATTCGAGAAGAGTGAGGATAATGCAAGAGAAGAAGAAGATGATATGCAACAAAATTGTGCACAATTGTGCGGTGTTTTTTATCTTGACCTAAATAAATCTAGCAATAAAACGCAAAGCAAGGGTGAATTCACCAACTCAACTCGTGAAGCCGTGAAGGTTCGGCTTTTATCTTGTCAATTTTTAGCTTGTTTTCAGGTATTTATCTTATCACGAGTCCTTAGAACGCTACGCCTATAGGAGCGAGAGTACTGCCAGGAAAGTGTCCCCGTACTTGTCCTCCTCCTGTGTAACCTGTAACTTGCGCTTTTTGAGGTCCTTGTAACCCTTCCTGGATCCCTACTCAGCCAAAGAAAAGAGGGAGGAAGCCGATAGGCGAAACCGATACTTCGGACCTCGCTCGCAATGGAATCACCCGTGAGCGTGCAAGATCCTACTCAGACGCAGCCGGTGAGACAGACACACCCGTGAAGGCATGGCCTAAGCTCGGTACTTCGGACAAGGTCGGTGCTCACACAATAGTGAGTCATCAATGGCGACCAAGTCCTACTCGACTACGTACGATAGTAGCGCCAATACTTCGGAAATCCAGGCGATACACAAGGCAGCCACAAGTTGGGTTTTGGGCTCTAATCCTTACGAAGCGCTCACCTCACTTGGAAGGAGACCTTCCTATGCAACCTGAATACAAGTGAGGGTATTACTCACCCCAAGCAATGAATCCAATTACCAATTTTATTTTGGTAAAGTTTTCTTTAGTAGTCCCTTTTTTAATTTTTTTGGTGTTATCGCTTCTTTTGAGTAAATTCAAACAAGCGCCTAAAGTTTTTTTGTATTTTTTCCTTTATCCTACTTTGTTCCAAAAACAGAGGGAGAATAGAGTTGGAAAAAGCCGTGCAAGTCGACACCAAGGTGGAAATCTCACCTTTGTGCCTAGATGATGCGTGCAAAGTAAGAGGACTTACAGCGAATCCCAGCTCTCTCCATGCGGGATGCAAAGCAGAATTTTTAAACCTATACTATATGGCGAAATGCAAAGCGGAAATCGTCCTAGAACAGGCAACTGCTAGCGTGAAGAACCACAAGCTAACTATTAACTCCTAACCCGAGTGTCCGGTCTAGGCTCACCCCTCCTCTGCTCAACACATTTGAGTTAGGAGAAAGCGCTTGTTCGGGTGTGAGCTCGCGGCGCGTGGATCGGAAGCTACTAGCTAACTGTTTAATTAGTCTAAGTCCAAATACGAATCTATAGGAGCATGCAAAGATAATTAGGTGTTTGGACCTATTCTAATCGAATCAAGCAGGACCTAGAACTAAGAGCTCAATCCACAAAAGAAAGTGAAAAATGAAAACAAAACGGGAAAATGACGACGATAAAAACTCGATAAAATCCGCGGTGAGCCCCCGGGTGAACAAACACCCGGAAATTAGGCCCGATAGTTTGAGTGTCCAAGTCCAAGGGTACCTGTATTATTACAAATTAATAGTCTCTCTCTCACGAAAATAAATCTAAGCTAATCTAATCACTCTCCCTCACTCCTCCTGCTCTCTCCTACCGGCGTGACCTAAGAAGGCCGGCTCCGCTTCCCAAGGATGCTCCGAATCACCTAAGCAATCCGCCTTGCTCCGCGGTCCCTCGCAAGAAGACAAGAAAAGAGACGGTCAGATAGCTCAAAAAGATATGTGTCAAAAATGTAAAAGAAATAAAAACTAAAGCTATGGTAAACAATCACACAATCAAACAAAATGTGAACTATTCGCTGTTGCTCCCCGGCAACGGCGCCATTTGATTTAGGCCGAAAACAGGTGGTCTTAAGTTCAGCACAAAGCGTGAACTCAGTCGGTGTGGTGACCACACTAAATTCGGACTAAAGTCAACAATTAACCCACACTAAAGATCAATGAATTAGAACTAATGTGGAGCTAAAATTTATTTTTAACTCTACATAAAAGATGTATAGGTGCAAGTATGTAGAGAGTTCGAACACAGGGAGCAAACAGGTTAGTTCAAGGCAAATGTGCTCAAGTGTGTGTGATGTGTCTACACTAAGCAATCAAGCAAAGGGAATTTTTGTGGGTTTTTAATTTTTAATTTTTTTATTTTTAATTTTGTATTTTGGTTTTAAATTTTCTGATTTTTATATTTTATATTTTATATATTTTTTTCTTTTTCTTTTTCAATATTGGAAAGTAAAGACAATATAATAAAAGACAAGCTAAAATATTTATAAAAATGTGCAAAAAAAATAACCAAAAATTCAGAAATAAATAGTTTTTAATATTTTTATGATTTTTTTACTGTTTTTATGATTTTTGGGGATTTTTCAAGGTGTTTTTGGTATTTTTAAAAACTGAAATGAGGCAAAACAGTGGAAAGGGTGCTGGCTGTGAGTAAAATGGGATTTAAAAATAGCAACCAGTAGCTAACAATTTTCACACTATTTTTCAAATAAAAAGGACAAAATAAGGAACAAACAGGAACTGAGTTTTTGATTTTTGGAGTTTTCTACTATTTTATATATTTTTTTTTGAAGTTTTTGAGTGTTTTTAAATTTTTAGTGTTTTTATTTTGAGATTTTTAATGATTTTTGGACTGACACTAAAATAGGATATAATAGACTATAGGTAATTTTTTTGGAATTTTTGGAGAGGTTTTAATATTTTTTTGGCATTTTCTAAACTAGACAGTACACAAAAAGTATGTTTTTGATTTTTAATAAATATAAAAGTAAAACAAAATCAAAAACTAAAATGATGGCGTGGAAGCATATGTGTCCAGAAGCTTAAGTCTATTTTTGTGGAATTTTTTTTGGGCTTGAAATGATATTTCAAATAATTACAACAAGCATCCAAACATTAAACAGTCCTGGCAGGGGTATATATGCAATATATCAAACATCCAGGGGTGTACATGCAATTTTTCCACAAAAGTTTATGCTGAATATTCAATTTATAGCACCAAAAGACAATTACAAAACCCGGAGGGGCTTTAGTACAAAATGTCCCAGCCACGCACGTGCTATACACGCGCATGGCGAGGACCTAACAGTAATATCCGAAAATCTCAAGGGCTTGTATGCAAAATGTCCAAAAAGTTTACACTTAATGCCACAGTTTTGGTACTAAAACACAATAAGCAAACAACCGAGGGTATCCTTGCAAAATGCCCACCCCCTCACGTGTACAGGTCACGTGAGGTGACGTGGCGAAGGACCTAAGTGCGAATAAAATAAAGGTAGGGGTTCACATGCAAATGTTACAAAATGTTAACACTACAGACGAAAGTTTTAGTGCTAAAATATAAATACAAAATTTGCGAGGGTTGGGATGCAAAATACCCTCGCATAGGCGATCCGACGACGTTGGCGATGGCGCTGACACGTGGTGGACATCCAACGGTTGGGCTTCAGGCGCGATCCAGCGGCGTGGGGCACGCCACTTATCCACGTGGCAACTCCTCCGAGCGCGATGACGGTTCGCCCGTGGACCGCTGAGATCAGATCTCGGATGAGATCCAACGGTGGCTGGCGAAGGCAATCGGACGGTCCACGTCAGAACTGGGGCCTCTCCTTGATCGGACGGCTGCGACGCTTGGTGGAAGAACAGGGAAGAAGGACCGCCGTGGCGACCTTCTTCCGGCGATGGCGACGCGCTCCGGCGATGGATGAGCTCCAAAAAGGGCCCGGAAGGTTGCTGGGAGTCTCCTCTGTCGTCTGGAAGCGATGGAATGGCGAGGCGATCGGCGGAGCTCTTCAGCGGCGACGCGGAAGATGCAGTGCTCCAGGTGCTCCGGCGAAGGGTCAAAAGCGCTCCAGATGCGTCAGAGCACTCCAACACCTGCACAAAAAGGTTAAGGAGGTCGAGGGCAAAGTGCCTCAACCTCAGGTAACTCTCTAAGTGGAATGAAGGGCGAGATAGGGGCTCGCCGGAGTGGCGCTCCGGTGAGGTGATCGATGAGGTGATGACGTGATCGATTCAACGCGGAAAGATGGGGGAAATGATCCAGGATCTATGAGGAACGTTAAGGGAATAAAACGAAGCAAAGAACAGCCTCGATGGCCAAGAGCCAGAGGGTGAGTACCTCACGGGGACACCCGCCGGAGGTGGGGGTGGAACGCGCCCAACTCGAGCGAATCCGCCTCCTCGAAGGTGTAGACCTGGAGCTGTCACCTCTACGGTGCTAGAGCGACTCCAAGGGGGGAAGGAGCTGGATGATTTGCGGTTCGAAATTCAAAAGAAGGTGGGCTTTAGGTTTTAAAGGGTTGACGGTCAGAGGAGGAAGAACGAGGTGTGGAGGTGGTTGGCGTGATGCACGTCCCGATGCAAACGTTAGGCGTGCAAGATGGTCCAGCGAGGAAGGATTTTGCAGAAGGAATTGAGTCGAAAGGATGAAAGCACGCTCCTCGAAAAAATGGTGAAAATCGGGTCAACATCGGGTCTGACACGAGCTACAGGGTGTAGGTCAGACTGTTGACCTAGGTCAACAGTCCTGGCCTCCTGGTTGGTCCACGTGGACCAACCAGGAAAAACCCTGGAAAAATATTTTATTAATTCTATTTAAAATACTAAATGGCCGAATTAAATAAAAGTTATAAAATAAAAAATACTTAGAATTTTATGTAGTATTTTATTTTGATTTTTAATTATTTTTAGGAGTTATATTTTTACAAGTTACCTTTTTAACCCTATATAGGTATAATACCTATGTATTTTATTATTTTATTTTTATTTTGTGTATTTTAATTTCTTTAATTTTGTTTATAATTTTATAACATTGTAAAATACTTTTATACACATAATATATTTTTATTTTATTTTATTGATGTATTTTAATAAAATCTAAGAGCATTTTGTACAGGTGTAGACATAGGCAGTACGCCTATGTAGTCTTTATACAAGTATTTTTATTTTTATTTTTGTTTACATTTTATTTTAATTTTAATGCACATATATATTATAAGTAACATTTACAAAATTATAAAAATATAAAAATATAAAAATAATGAATAAATAATAAATTGAATATTTTAATCAGTATAGCTATACAACGGGGGTCCAAAACTCAACTTTCAAACCGTAGCTCCGCCAAATGCGAAACCGCCGCCATTAAATAGCTTATTTTCTTCTATATACAATTAAAGGTGAGTTTGCTACATTTGGAGTTGTCAGTTGTGAGATACGGGTCTGGGAAGTTGGGATTTTGGATTCTTATTCAGACCATAACTTTTTATCTGTACATTATTTTTCTGTGAAATCAATTTTGTATTTTCTTTATTAAATTATCTACAACTTTCATGTACAAAGTTTCTTTATTTGATGTATAAAAAGTGGAACCAAAAATAGGTCCCAAAATTAATAAAGAATGAATGGAATGTATAGGTATTTTCTCTGTATTTCTGACCTTATCTCCCCCTACTTTATTCCTTGTCGACCTATTCATCAAGATGCCTAGGTCTCGGGGGTTTTGGGTCATAAAATATTTGTAATATTTTATTCTTTTTCTTTTCTTTATTTATTCTATAATTTTGGCCTTAATTACAGTGTTTTATACACTATCTGAATGCACATGCATGGATGCTAAGATGATGATTTTAATGCTATTTACAGGCATTTGCTAGGGTTTTTGGTGCCAAAATGATAGAATAAAGATGATGAAATGTGGATTCATCAATTAGGTCGCTCAATATTTATTATAAATATCTCCCTCTTTTTCTTTTATTTCTTTATTCTTTTATTTATGCACAAAAACATGCTAATTATTCAATTTTACACAATGCATGCTATTTGCTAATTATTATTATTTACATATATCTACATGTGTTTGGCAAAGGTTTTGTAGCTAAAATAAAAGAATAAAGAGTGATGAATGGGTATTCATCACCCCCTATACTTAACTTTGCTAGTCCCTTAGCAAACACTTATTTGAAAAAGAAGTGAAAAAGAAAAAGAAAAAGAGGAGAAAATGCATGGATTAATGTTGAGTATTAAACTTGCCTTCATTAGATTGAGATATGGAGCTCGACCAGATCTTTGGATTATTAATGTGTCGGAACCTTATTTGGACTTAAGTTTAAAACTCAACATCCTCTGAGATCCACTAATCTATAATCAAGACTCCTCAACAATCCAGATCAGAACAAGTCTACATACACAAACCCTGAAGACTATGAATCTTTCCTTGTACAGTGTATGTGAGGTATAGCTCTCCACCTCAGAAGTAGCAACTTGATAACCCTCCCCAACAAGGTAACTCTATGACCCTAGTCTGGCCCCTCTTTCCTCGAGGAGCGGGGTATTCCCTTCTAAGTTCAAGTTCAACCGGCTCAAGAAGAGGGGGAAGAAGAGAATGGACCATGGCCAGTGTAGCCATGTATCCTTGGGAGCTCAACCAGTGTAGCTAAGTCTCCCTGCTGCAAGCTACATAAGATGAATCCATGAGTCTCAAGCTTTGCTTATTGCACTATATACATACTCCGGTGGGATTATCATTTTCTATCAGACCCACCATTTTTTTGGAGTTATGTGCTTTTTGCATATATTTTTTTTCAAGTGCATCTATACAACATATACAATGTGCATCATATATACATAAGGAGTTTTTCCTCTTGAGCCAGTAGACTATCCCTCTTTTGAAGCATTATTGCAACCCACAACTCTTGTCGTTAGACCTCATGGCAACCAGACCAAGTTGAGATGCACTTCCTTCACTAAAAGAAGAAGAGAGGTTCTGCCTAGAAGTACTACCCTCATATGCTACCCCAAGTCAAGGAAGACTGCCTCCTCACCACCTCATCCGTAGAGAGCTCGGTGCAAAGTGCGGGTCCAAGTAAAGCCATTGTCTATATGAGTCATGTGTGTGTTGTTAAGTGCTCTACTTAGGCTCATTGAGATGACATGTGATCATAGCCTAGTGGACTCAAAGAATTAAGTCACCATGGACCTGAAAAGCCTTAACCCTAAGCCCTATAAAGTTCCTCTTAGAATTAGGTGGATTAAGATCTTAATCAAGCTCCATTTCCCAATTTAATTCAAGGCTACTTTAAGTGTCAACTATAATCCGGGAAAAACTATACAAATATATACAAAGATGCTATTCACACAATATTTACACAAATGCAAAATTTTTGAAAAATGTTTTGAAATCATGGATGTATGCATGAATGCAAGTTTTGCAAAATATTTACACAAACTTACACAAGGTTTTTGCAAACTTTTGATTTTCAAAACATTTTGGAAAAATTTTGTACTATATACATAGTTTTGATATGCACATATTTACACAATCTTTACACAAAAAGTTTTTGAAAACATTTTTACAAAAGTAATTTGTACAATAGCTATGTATGTGCAAATAAAAGAATGATTATTTACAGGGAAAATTTTTTAATTTTTGTGGATTTTTGGTTTTTAGCCATTTTTTATTTATTAACACACTCACATAAAGTACGAGTTATGGCTAAAGTATATATGAAATATATACACCCCCCTATACTTAGCTCGAACGATGTCCTCAGAGTCAAGAGCGATGAAGAAGACATAACTCGTGCTTAGTATAGGGAAGTGAAAAGGAAGGCTATAAACAAAGACGAATGAATGAATAGAAAGCAAGAGGGTCTCGTCTTTTCCCCCTATACTTTGGATCAAATAATCCTAAGTATAGCAGGCTGTACACGAAGGGAAAACCGAGTGAAGAATGTACAGGGTCTACCCCTCCTATACTTAGGGTAAAATATCCCTAAGTATAGGCAACAAAAACAGGGGTAGAATGAATCAAAAGAAATACCCGAGAGTCCTACATCCCCCCTATACTTAATGTAAAGTACACCCTAAGTATAGCATAATCAAAGGATGAGAAAAGGGATGTGGGACTAAAGAATGGAATGATATGGACATCTGGATCTACACAAGTCGGGAGAACAGTGATAATCAGGCATGAGATGCAATAGATGTGAATCAAGAGACCACATCTCACGCAAAGTGAATTGGGGCAACATCAACGACCTGCGTCTCATGATCTAGAAATGGCTTGAGCCGCTGGCTGTTCACTCGAAAGGTACTCTCAGAAGACAACTCAGATATATCAATACTCCCATTGTCGTGTACCTTTCTCACTAGGTACGGTCCCTTCCATTTGCTATGTAGCTTCCCTGGAAATAGACGAAGCCTAGCGTCAAACAACCATACTCTCTGTTCAGGCTCAAAATGCTTGTGGCTGATATGAAAATCATGCCACTCCTTCACTCTCTCCTTGTACTGTAGGCTGTTTGAGAAGGCGATATCACGAAGCTCCTCCAAGGCTGCTAACTCTGCCCTCCTCTGGTCTCCTACACTATCTGGATCCAAACGTATATCAGTGACTGCCCAAAGTGACATGTGTCTCAACTCAACAGGTAAATGGAACGGCTTTCCATAAACGAGGCAAAAGGGATATGTGCCTAAAGGTGTCTTGAAAGACGTCCTATATGCCCACAAGACCGAGTCCAAAAGCTGTGACCAATCCTTTCAGTCAGGGCGGACGACTTTCTGCAATATAGTCTTGATCTCCCTGTTCGACACTTCGGCTAGACCATTCGTCTGAGGGTGGTATGGAGTGGCAACTCGATGGTCTATGTCGAACTCGCTAGCAAGGGCCTTCACCTGGTCGTTGATGAAATGAGACCCCCCATCAGATATCAACACTCGAGGTACCCCGAACCGTGAAATGATATGCTTCCTCAAAAATCTGCAAACAGTCCTAGCATCTGCGGTTCGGGCGGGGATGGCCTCAACCCAACGACTCACATAATCCATGGCCAACAGAATGTACTCGAATCCCTGACTCTTAGGGAATGGACCCATGAAATCGATGCCCCATGCGTCAAAAACCTCACAGAAGTGAATGGGCTGCATCGGCATCATATCACGATGTCCACAAGTGCCCATCCTCTGACAGTCAGTACACCTCTTCATGAACTCATCAGAGTCCTTGAAGAGGGTAGGCCACCATAGGCCGGATTGGAGCACTTTCTGTGTCGTTCTCCTCCCAGAGTGATGTCCTCCTGCCTCAAGCTTGTGGCAGTAAGTGAGGACGCTATGGTGCTCCTCCTGAGGAATGCACCTACGCCAGACGCTATCCCCTCCTTCGTGTAAAGGATGGGATCCTCCCAGTGGTAAGACTTGGCCTTCGCGAGGAAGGTCTCAAGTCTCTACCTGGGCCAATCTTGTGGAACCTTCTTAGCAACAAGAAAGTTCACAATATCGGCATACCACGGGAGAGAGGCGATAGCAAGGATCGCCTCATCTGGGAAGGTCTCACAAATAGGCTCAGTTTGCTCAGAATCCTCAAGATGCTCTAATCGGGAGAGATGATCCGCCACCACATTCTTGACTCCAGGCTTATCCTTAATCTCTATGTCGAACTCCTGGAGTAGAAGGATCCATCTAGTCAATCTGGCCTTGGCATCCTTCTTTGACATGAAGTACCCGATGGCAGTATGGTCAGTGTACAAGGTCACTTTAGATCCAATAATGTATGATCTGAACTTATCTAGGGCAAAAACTACGGCTAGCATCTCCTTCTCAGTATCTGTGTAGTTCCGCTGCGCGGAATCCAATGTGCGGTTAGCATAGTGAATGGCAAATGGAATTCCATCCCTCCTCTGTTCCAGCACATCCCCCACGGCAAAATCGGAGGCATCCGTCATGATCTCGAATGGGAGAGACCAATCGGGCAGCTGGAGAACATGAGCCTCAACAACACATCGCTTGAGAGTCTCAAACGACGAAAGACACTTATCATCGACAAGGAACTCGGTGTCTTTCGTCAGCAGGTCAGTCAACGGTCGGGCAATCCTACTGAAATCCTGAATGAAGCACCGGTAGAAACCGACGTGCCCAAGGAAAGACTGTAACTGCCGCAAGTTGGACGGTGGTGCGAGTTTTCTAATGGCATCTACCTTGGCCGGATCAACCTCCATGCCCCTGTTGGAGATGATATGGACAAGCACCGTCCCTTGAGTCACCATGAAGTGACTCTTCTCCCAAGATAGCACAAGGTGAACCTCAATGCATCGCTGAAGGACTCGGTCTAGGCAGTCAAGACAGGAGTCGAATCCATCGCCGTAGACTGAGAAATCATCCATGAAGACCTCCAAGCACTCCCCCACCATGTCCGAAAAGATCGACAGCATGCATCTCTGAAAAGTCGCAGGGGCGTTGCATAGCCCAAATGGCACGCGTCGGAAGGCGTATGTGCCGAAGGGACATGTAAAGGTAGTCTTGTCCTGGTCCTCGGGAGCGATGGCCACCTGGTTGTAGCCGGAGTACCCATCCAGAAAACAATAGTGGCTCTTCCCTGCCAGTCTCTCAATGATCTGATATATAAAGGGCAGGGGGAAATGATCCTTCTTGGTGGCCTGGTTGAGTCGTCTGTAATCCATGCAGACCCGCCAAGAAGTGGGTACCCGGGTAGCAATCTCCTCTCCGGACTCGCTGACTATGTAGTGATTCCCATCTTCTTGGGCACCACATGCAACGGACTGACCCACTTGGAGTCGAAGATGGGGTAGATAAAATCAGCGCTCCACCATTTCGAGATCTCCTTCATGACAACCTCTCTCAGATTCGGGTTCAGCCGCCGCTGGAACTCACGCGACGGCTTCGCTTCATCCTCGAGATAGATATGGTGGGAGCACAGGCCCGGACTTATCCCCTGGAGATCGGCTACGCTCCATCCTATTGCCTTGCGGTTCTTTTCAAGAACCCCCATCAGACGAGATTCCTGCTCTCCAGTCAAATCGGCAGAGATAATGACTGGGTACATCTCATGCTCACCCGCAAGGAACCTATACTTCAGCGACGCAGGAAGTGGCTTCAACTCTGGACAACTGGGTGCTGGTGGATCTGGCCTCTAAAAACTCTGCGTGAAGGCTGCCAAATCCGCATGGGAGAACTGAAACTCTCGATCACACTCTGAATCTGGAGAAGGCTGCCCCGCTGGACTGTCTCTGCTCTGCTCGGCATCTACCTCCTCCCTAGCTGCAGGCTCAGTGGAAGTCAGATCTGGTATAAAATCCTCAAACTCTGCCCAGTCAAAATCTGACTACGAGGGATCTGTATCATCCATGGTGGCATCAGTACCACCGTCATCATAAAACAAATCTGTATCGCGGTCAAGAACCGGCTCTGCTGCCTTAAAAGTATCCTGGACCAGGAATGCACTCTCCAAGCTCTCCTCTGTTGGCGTCTCTGCATCAGCGGACTCTGAAGGTGAGAGGATGGCATGTGCATCTGGATCTGCCCATACTGCCTTATCATCTGTAATCACGAAGTCGCAGTCCTGGTGGATGTCTGGCCTTGCATCTGTCATCTGCTCTGTATCGGAAGTAGTCTCTGAGCATGCTGTATCTCTGGCTCTGATGTCTTCGACCGTCTCTATTTGTACACTTTCACCCTCGACGCGAAAGTATACCTTCCCGCTATCATGGTCGGTCACTTCCTTGGTTGTGGCCAGGAACGGGCGACCGAGAATGATGGGGGTATCGGTCACTGACTCAGGGATCTCCATGTCCAACATTACGAAGTCCACGGGGAATTGCAGGCCCTGAATCGTGACGACAACGTCCCTCAGCAACCCCTTCGGCCTCTTAACAGATCGATCAGCAAACTGAAGGACTGTCCTGCTCTGTCGAAGAGTGCCCAACTCGAAGTGGTCGAGAAGGGCTGCCGGAAGTAGGTTGATCGATGATCCGCTATCTAATAGAGTACGGTCGAACCTCTGCTCTCTGATATGGCATCTGACATATGGGGCCCTTGAGTCTGGCCTCTTGGCCAGCAGACGGTTCTGTATCGCGAAACAAGTAGCTCTGGTCAGCACATGGATCTCAGACTGGTGGTTCGTCCTCTTCCTCCTAACTATGGTCCTGTCTCTGAGTGAACGCTGGAGTAGAGGGATGTGCTGCAAAGCCTCCTGAAGAGTCAGCTGAATGTGAAAACGGTCTATCATCTGCTGGCTGAACTCTTCCTGCTGCCTCTTTTTGGGGTTTTCTATTTTCTTCCCCTTCCCCAAGGGAAGGGGATCACAGGGTCCTTCTCAGATAAAGGACTAGGAAAGGGTCTAGACTGCTCGACGGCAGGATCCACACATACATCAAGCACCACAGGTGGACCAGAAGAAAACAAACCCTTTCCTTTATTTCCAAAAATGTCCTGAGATACATGTACATACGGAAAGACTACAGGACTCTCAGAAGTGAAAATGGTGGCATCAGCACCACCCTCGACTGGTAGACTCGCGGCATCAGTACCACGCTCTGGCTCGGCAACATGGGTGGCCTCAGTACCACCTCCTCCATCTGGTGAAACGACGGGCTCAGTACCGTTGGTGGGATCAGCATCCGTGGTGGCATCAGTACCACCGTCATCATCTCTAGCGGCATCAACACCACTCTCCTCCTCGTCGGGCGCTCTGGAAGTGGCCTCGTGGTGTCGCTCAGACGAGGCGCCGCCTGCTGGTATCCTACCGCTCCTAAGTGTGACAAAATCAGTATCAAACAAATATGCAGACATATCTCCAAATGTATCACTAGGAGTGGCGTGCTCTGTGAAATCTACCTGCTCAGACTTCCTCTTGAGGTTGTTCGGATTGGGCTCTATCTGGGCAGGGATGGCGGCCTTCCCTCTCACGATGTCCCGCATCTCCTGGCGGAACTCATCCATCTCCCATCGGAATGTAGCCTGCTGATCTGTAAGGACGCGGGCTATGTCATCCAAGGCGGGGTTCTCATAGGATGGCCCATGAAAACCTGACGGGTAGCCTCTCTGGTAGTGAGGTTGTTGCTGCTGCTGCTATGGGTGAGAGGGGTATGACTGTGGATGATGCTGCAGCTGATGAGGCTAATCACGCCTCCAAGAATGTCCCTGCTGATAGGGACGAGGACCATACGACTGTGACTGCTGCTGCTGAGTGTACGCTGGAGGCTGCTGTTGCTGGTGATCCCTCTGATGGCTGTACTGGCCACCCTGTCCTGACGGCTGCTGCTGGGAGCTAGAACCTCCGGCCGACCAACGGAATCCGGGATGGTCTCGTCGGATACCGGGATGGGGTCGGTCGTACCAAATCTCGTTGACATCCATCAACGGATCTGACTCGTAAGGGGCTGGCGGGAGTACTGCCAGAGGCTGATCCGGCTGGTATACCACCATCTGTGTGTCTGGAGATGGCGGTAACTGGTAAGTGGGTTGCGGCTGCTGGTACGGCTCCGCCTGTACAAGGTGAACCTGTCTAGGCTGCTGGTGGCTGGAGCGCTGGAACGAGCTGCTGCTGCTATTCGGATCGCCTCGTGCCTGAAGACGGGCTGGGAAGCCATCTGTGCCTCATGGAGACACATGAGCTATGTCTTCAGGACACTCAGAGTCTGTGCCATCTGCTCCATCTGCGTGATGCCCTGGCACTGCTTCTTCTCAATGATCTCCATCCGGTCCATCTTCTCGCTGATGATCCCCATGTCAGCGGTTGTGGACTCAGCCTGTGCTGTTGCCGCTGATGAATTGGAAGGACCGGCGTCAACCCGTGCTATCCTCTAGTACTGCACGGTCTGTGGTTGGGGTCGTTCTTGTGTGTAGAGTCGGGTCTGGGACATCACCATATAGTTCTCGGCCATCTCCTCGTAGATGGTCCAGACCTGATCGTGATCCTTGGCGAAGTAAGACCCGCTACAAGAAGCATTCGCCAAGCCCTGTAGTTCTGCTGTCAGCCCGCTGAAGAAGCTCTGAACTAGGTTCGGCTTCGAGATGTCATGGTGCGGGCATCTGTCTATCAACTCTCTGAACCTCTCCCATGCCTCGTGGAATTGCTCATTAGGGAGCATGGAGAAGTTACTGATCAGGGCCCTCGTGGCATTCGTCCGCCCGAGTGAGTAGTACTTGTGCAAGTACTCAGTGCGGAGATGCTCCTAGGTGTAGACAAACTCCCGAAGTGCTTCAGCCAGGTGGTTGCTGATGAAAAGGGTTCTTCTATCGGTCTAGAGTAATCCGCACAAGGCGGGATCACAATGTCGCTGAGGCGACCAACAAAAGATCCCAAATCGATCAACAATTAACCCACAATAATATATGCAATGAATATCCAAAAATGTGGAGTTAAAATTTATTATAACTCTACATGTAAATGTGTATAGGTGTAAGTACAGGTAGAGGTCGAACACTGGGAGGCGAATGGTTGTATGTAATGCATCATTCGATTATTCAATCAATTGTTCATGTCCTTTTATTGTTTTTGTGGGTTTTGGATTTTATAAATTTTTTTGTTTTTTTGTTTTTATAATTTTTATATTTTGTTTTTATATTTCTTTATATTTTTTATTATCTTTTTTATATTATTAGTTATATATATATGATATATATATGAAGATATATATATATAAGAAGAGAGAGAGAGGAGTAATATAGTATATACATATAAATGCTTAAAATATAATATACATAGATATAATTTTTTTAGCTTTTTAATATTTTTCTAATTTTTTTGTTATTTTTTTTCTGAAATATTTCTAATTTTTATGTATTTTTAATTTCTAAAAATGTCCAGAATATAGGACTAAATAAATGGCCGAATATAATTTGGGTTTTAAAATTATAAAATAAACACCAAAAATTCCCAAATTAATTTTATTACATTAATAAGAATATATAGATAAATATAAAAGAGAAAAATGTATTTTTGGGGTTTTTAAGGATTTTTCTATTTTTTTGTTTGATTTTGGAGCTTTCTGATTTTTTTAATTTTCTTTTTCATATTTTTAGGGTTTTTCAATTTCTGGACTCAATATATATAATTATACCATATATCATTTTTTGGAATTTTTCAAAAACATTTTCTAATTTTTTTGTATTTTCTAATTTAGACAGTGCAAAAATGGCTTCTATTTCATTTTTTATAATTAGGAAAAATGCAAAAAATGCGAAATAAAATATGGGCGTGAACAAGTATGGCATGGAGCACCTATCCTAATTTTTGTGGGTTTTTAGAAGCCATCTAGGTATTTTTAATAAATGGATAAAAGACACAAAAATAATTCAGCCTGGCAGGGGCATTTTTGCAATTAAAATAAATGACAGGGGCAGCAGTGCAAAAATTCCAATAGAAAGAAACATTTATTTAAACTTTTAGAACTATTATACAATATTCAAAAACCGCCAGGGGTTACATGCAATTTTCACGCGCCTCACGTGGGACTGCACGTGAGGCGCGGAAGGACCTAAATGCAATTTCAAGAAACACAGGGGTCCTTCTGCAAAATTTACAATTATTTTATAATGTGCAAATTTATTTACAGCATTAAATATTAAATACAAAAAAAGGTGGGGGCTGGATGTGCAAATTACCCCAATAGGCGCTGAATCGAACGGCTGGTCTTCATCACTAATCCACGTGGCGCCTCCACGTGCGCCGATGACGGTTTGCTGCTGGATGGCTGAGATTAGATCAGCCAAGCTGATCTGACGGTCGATGCAGAGCTCCATCCAACGGTGCTGATCTCATCTGGGGCCTTCGTCTTCATCCAACGGCAGAGAGCACTCGTGCAAGAACAGGGAAGAACACCCGCCAGAGCGAGCTTCTTCCGACCCGATCTCGCTCTCCCACCGATCATCGCTGCTCCTGAAGGTCCCAATCGCTTCCTGGAAGGTGGCTTGATCTGCTGGAGGTGTTGGATCGACCGGAGGCACCCTGGAGCGTCGCCACGAGCTCGAAGAAGGATAACAGCTCCAGGTACCTCCGCCCGCTTGTAACTCGACTCCTGGTACTCTTTGGGGCACCTAACCTGCACAGGAAGGAAGAGGGGCTCGAGGGCGTCTCCCTCGACCCAGGGTTTGAAGCTAAAAGCACAGGGGTGATGACGGGCGAAGAAGCTCCGGCGAAGGGTGGTGGAGAAGCTTCGTTTCGCGGAACCAGGAAGGCTTCGGTTGATAGGAGGTGACTGGAAGGTGGAGACGGCGATGGGGAAGGAAATGGAGGCGAAATGGTGGCGAGGCACAGTCGGAAACACGGTGAAAAGCTCGCCGGAGCAGAGCTCCGGCGAAGTACGAAACAACTAAACTATGCTGAACTAATAAACGAAACCTAAGACTAATTGCAGGAATGAAATGCTAGAATCGAAATCTACCTAGAAATATAAAAAACGCAGCTCTTATACCTGGGGGCCTCCAAGGAGCAGGGTGGCCGTCGGAGCGCCACCGCGACAAAATTGCCCTCCGCCATGGCTGATTCGAGGTGCTGGGGAGCGCGATCTGTCACGAGGGCTCCAGCAGGAGCTGATTCAAGCTCAAAGAAGGGGGTGAAATTGGCCAAATTCGGCCAAGGAGGATGGATAAGTTATTTATATACATTCCAAGGGACCCCCAGTAACCGGCGATTATTAAAGAATCGGGGCTATGTACAAGGGTTCCAAGATCTCGGTGGGAATCAGGGATAATCAGGGAACAAAATCCATGAAGTGATTGTTGTTGATGGAGCGATAGATCGAGCAGGAAAAAGGGAAGAAATCGGGGAGAAAACATGGTTCACGTCAAGTCAGGCGGTCGGAGGTCAAGTTGACCTGGGTCAACTCGCGGAGGGACCTGATTGGTCCACCTCAGCCGCTAAACGCCAAAACAAGGAACCTTATTATAAATTGATTTATTTAGCTGAGTAAATGATTTTATTAATTTTTGCTTATAAAATAAAAAATGTGTATTATTTCATGTAGTATTTATTTATGATTTTTATTGAATTTTTTGAGGTGTTTTATTATAGTTTTATTTGAATAATGTGTATATGTATGTATTTACATGTATTTTTATGTATTTTATTTTTAATTTGTTTATTTTCTTTTCTTATTTTATTGGCTTATTTTATAAATTTATAACTTATTTTTATGAGTATAAATATATTTTTATTTGGTTTTTATGAGTTTATTTACATTTTTAAATAAATGTGTCTATGTATATGTAAGTATACTTATAGGTATTTTACCTATATATTATATACATTTTATTTATTTAATGAATTTTATTTGTTTTTATTTTGGATTTATATTTTTAATAATTTATATATAATATATACATTAGTATAAAAATATAAATGAATAAAGAATCAAAGAATAAAAATCCCTTTTATTTATATACATTCTTAACATAGGTATTTTGCCTATGTGATACATAGACTTATTTTATTTCACAAATTCTTTTTAGTTTTCTTTTAATCTCAATATGTACATGTAGTATATACACTATTTACAAAATTCTAAAAATATGAATTTGTGAAAATAATAGACATTGAATAAAATGAATATTTTAGTCAGGTATTATGTACTAGAAGGGCCAAAAACCTAAATTCCACAGATGGACTCCAAAAATTATGAAACCAATTTTATAAAATAGTTCTTGAGATGCTATATACAATTAAAGGTGAGTTTGGGTGATTTGGAGTTTTTATTTGCAAGATATGGGTTTGTGAAGTTGAGATTTTTGCTTTTTATTCTGTGTATAAAATGTACATTGTGTGTTATTTTTGTACAAACTCAATTTTGTAATTTTATTTGCATTATTATCTACAACTTTCGTGAACAAAGTTTCTTTATTTGATGAATAAATAATTATGTACAAAATAGGTGTCAAAAATGCATAAATAAGTGAATAAATAAATGAGGTATTTATTGTATGATTGGCCCTTATCTCCCCCTACTTTATTCCTTGTCGATCAATTCCATGCTGGCCTTGGTCTCGAGGTTAGGGTCATAAAATATCTGCAATATTTTATTCCTTTTTCTTTTCTTCTCTTTATTCTATAATTTTGGCATTAAAAACCTTATTTAATGTACAATAAATACAATAAATAATAGGTGCTAATATGTACAAATTAATGCTATTTACCTGCATTTGCTGGGGTTTTTAAGGCCAAAATGATAGAATAAAGGTGATGAAATGGAGATTCATCAGCTGCTCTGTCTGCTAAGGAGAAGGGGAAGGCAATCATGCGGATGGTATCCTGGTCCACCTGTCTGTCGTGGACTATGCTGCAGATCATCAAGAACTCCTGAACGTGGAGATGGGGCTCCTCTGTGGCGAGCCCATGGAACCAGGGGAGAAGCTGCAAAGTGTTCGATGGAACTTGAAGTCCCCCA
Organism: Ottelia alismoides; assembly: GCA_037367405.1. Lineage (NCBI taxonomy): Eukaryota > Viridiplantae > Streptophyta > Magnoliopsida > Alismatales > Hydrocharitaceae > Ottelia > Ottelia alismoides. The sequence goes on from JAZKJV010006200.1 coordinate 43,688, forward strand.
CGATGGCTGGAAGAACGACCCAATGATGCGTCAACGTCGATCCGGGGTTGTGTAACTCCCGCATCGGTCTCGGTGGCTTTGCGGCTGCTGCTGCGGCTGCTGCGGCATCATTGGGTATCCTTGGCCCATCTCCTGGCTCGCGCTGGTCGCGGGCGGCTCTCAACTGCTCCATCTCACGCCTCATCTCTATCATGAATGCTCCCTGATCCCTCAACTGCTGCTGAACTGTCTCGAGGGAGGCGATCAGGGTGGAGTTGATCGCACCCTGGTCCATAATGAATGTCTGCTAGGGCTGAGGACCTCAGGTGTGATCGTCACTGCTGCCGGCCATGGTCTCTGCAAAAGCAAATGACCCAAACTCAGGTGCCGATAAATCATCTGATAGTCTCTCATCTGGCACTGGCATTTCAGAATTGAAAGAAGGGGGTTCGAGGGGGAACATGGTGGAGTCAAACTCGGGTTCGGAGAGCGGGTCTCGGCTCTCACGAACCAACCTAGATGAGCGGGTAGAAGTGCTGGGAAGCGGTGCAGCCAAAGGCTGACTAAGAGACCTTCTGCCCATCATCTTGATCTGATGAGTCGGGCGGATGAGATATGGTAACAACAATGATCACAAGCAAACCCCTGATTCACCAACGCAACGCGAGCTGAAGACCGTAAAGGTTCTGTCAATTATCTTGTCAGTTTTATTAGGTGAGAAGTCAGGATAGCAGAGCAATTAATGTGACCTGTTAGGAATCTAATATTTTTCTCAACCGACTGTCCCGTACAGAAAAGCTGGTAATCAGTCGAGAAAAAATCGGATATGGCTCTATCCTAGGGTGCGGGTCACTCTCTCGCGCAAGCAAACCAGACAAGGAAGGGGTTGCTCTCCCCAAGACAAATTTTTCGCTGAGTGTCTTTTAGGGTTAATAGAGTTAACCAGTCCCAATTTTATGGTTCAAATTTTAGATATTTTTCAATAAAAAGCAAACGCCTAACGAATTTTTCGGTTCTCCTGGTATTAAGTCCAAAAATCAGGAGGGAGAAGTCGAAAAAGCCGATGCGCGAGAAAATCAATGATGCATGCAGAGTAAGAGATGCGTACCTGACTCCAGCAGTCAACATGTAAAATGATCCGCGCAGAATTTAAAGACTGAAATAAAACTACCTAAATGGTGCAGGCAGAAAACTGAGCCCTAAGCAGCAGTTCTACTCGAAAGAACGTCTAGTCGACCACTAGCCTCCAATCCAAGAGTCCGGTCTCGGTCCACCCCTCCTCCTCTCGACAAATCGAGTTCAGGAGCAATGCTTGGCAGGGTGGGCTGTGGCGCATAGGCTCGAAGGTAGTTGATCGACTATTTTATTAATCTTTTTATTGTTGGTCCAATTACCGATCTATAGGCACAGGCAGATTTATTAGGGTGTTTGGATCCTATTTATTACGTCACAGTCAAGCAAAAATCCTAAGGCTAGGGGATCAAAACTGCGAGAAACCGAATAGGTAGAAAAGAAATCAAAACCGCGAAGAAAGCCGCGTAAAAACCGAGGGGTCCCCCGAGCACACCGGTGCTCGGTGAAACAGACTCCGAGAGTCTCAAAAGTCCTACTGAGTATCATGTCCCTGTATTATTACAATAATAGTTCAAGAAATAAAAACTACTCTAAACTATCTACACCCGCACTCTCCTGCCTCCTCGCGCTCTCCTGCGGTTCCGTGCAGAAGGGAGCCGCCTCCGATAGCCGCAGTTGCGTCGGCTCCTCGAAAGTTGCCGCCTCGGTCCTCGGGCCCTCGCAAGAAGACAACAAAGTGTTAAGCCAGATAAAAATAAAGTAAATAAAGCAAGAATAGTAAACAGTGTATATATGCAAAAATATAAATAAGAATAAACAAGCAAAAACAAACAATAATAAAAGAAAAGAAATAAAATAAAAATAAAAAAATAAAAAGCCGCGAAAAGCCGCGGACGAAGAAAAAGCCACGGAAAGCCGCGAAAAAGAAAACAAAATAAAAAGAAAAAGAAACCGACTACTAAGCCGTGCTCCCCAACAACGGCGCCATTCTGATGAGCCGCCTCGAACGACTAAGGTAAAGGAATCACTAAGGTCGTTGTGACCTCAGTCACTCGAGACTCAGAGCTCAACAAGAAACAAAAATCGGACCACCAAATAAAGATAGAAACACGAGAAAACCAACTAGCAGTCCTAGCTATGGGATTGACCTGGTATAGCTCCCAGGGTCGAACTCGAGGAGCACGAGATGGCCTTGCGGCTTACGAAGTAGTCTAAAATAAAGAAAAATAAAAACAAGTGATTTTTGGTGGATTTTTAATATTTTTATATTTTTTTGGATTTTTAATTATAAAGAAAATAAGAAAACAATGAAAATAAGCAACTTTCACCAATTATTTAATTACTCTAAAATGGTCCAAAAATTCAAACAAAAATATTTTTATGATTTTTATATTTTTTACTATTTTTTGTGAATTTTTGAGAATTTTCTGATTTTTAAGGAATTTTCTAAAAATAAAAGAAGGAAAAAATTAATGAACACTGTCCAGTCAGGCTTGAAGGGCCAAAATAAAATGTAAAATGGCCTTAACAAAACCTGAAGGTATTTTTCCTGGAAAATATAAACAAAAAGGAAAAATCAGAGAAAGAGTTTATTAATTTTGGGATTTTCTATGAATTATTAGAATTTTTATTAGTTTTTCAAGGTTTTTTAATTTTTGTAATTTTTAGGAATCCAAAAATAACAAAAAAATGACAGAAAATCAATCACACAAAAACACACGAAATCTGATTTTTTGTAATTTTTAAAGAGGTTTTTGTATTTTTTTGCAAATTTTAAATCTGAACAGGCAGAAAAATGGATGTTTTTGAATTTTTAAAAATACTAAAAATGCTAGAAATGTACCCAAAATTTTGTGAAAATTTTACACAGTGGCAGAAGCATGTTTCCAATTTTCACTTAATTTGGATTAATTTTGCTATTTTATTAAAATAAAAAACACACGAAGAATGTACATGGACCTAGTTGCAAATAAAATAAGTCCTGGGGCTGAAATGGTAACAAAATTAGAAGTCCAGGGGGTCCTCATGCAATTTCACCAGGTTCCCCACGCACGCTGCACGTGGGCTGGGCACTGAGGACCTATATGCAATGAAAATAAGTTCCGAGGGCTTATTAGCAACAGGTGCTAAAAGCCTAGGGAACTAATTGCAAATAACCCAATAAATTTGGCACATGTCCAAAAAAACCATTCACAGGGGCATAAGTGCAATTAACTAGAAAGATATTTCATTCATTAATAAACAGAAACTACAACCCAGAGTATGCAATTTCACCAAAAAAAATCACGTGACGAAGCACGTGTCCACCATATACAGGGTTAGAAATGCAATTAAAATAAACAACAGGGTCCTACATGCAAATGTCCCAAAATAAAATGAACTATGGAAAATATTTACAGGACTAAATGCTAAAACAAAATAGAAGGGGGCCTAAGTGATATTTACCCCTATTATTTATCCGAGGGCTGGGATGGCGCCACGTGGTGAATCTGACGGCTGGAAGTGATGGCGCCTCAACGCAGGACCTCGGGGTGTGATGGGACGGTGGAGGGTTCGCCACGTGGAAGATCAACGGCTGAGGTACGTTGTGGCTAACCCTTCATTGGAACGGACGGTCCAGATCTAGCCTCAGATGATCGACGGTGGTCTTCTTCTCCTCAAATGGACGACGTGGATTGCAACTGGAGCTCGTGGCTGAATGGGCGGCTGGGAAGGATCCTGGAAGAACAGGTGGCCGGCGAACTTCGCCGGCCCAGAACTCGCGCGGTGGACCTCCCCGGCTGCTGCTAAGATGCGGAAGAGCTCCGCCGTGACGTCCCGCAGCTGATGCACCTCTACGATGAGGCCGACGAGCTCCGAGGAGCTCCGGCGACGGTGGTGGCCTGGAGCTGCTGCCCCTGAAAGATCAGGCCCTCAGATGGACCTGTCGTGGCCTGCAAAATAGTGCAACAAGCTCCTGGGTCGAGGGCAAAATGCCTCGACCCGATTAGGGGCGAAATGGGTGAACGATGCGTCGGGGCGGAGGATCTCCGGTGGTGCGATGGCGAGGGAGAACGACTCCCAGTTCCGGGGCAAACTGGGTTGGATGAAGGGGTGAAGAACGTGCAGGGGAGAAGGGCGGAGATGATGGTCGGGTCGATCGATGAAATGGGTGGATGGGATGATCGGAATCGATGGTCGACGGCGATGGACGAAATTGGACGTAAACGGAAATTAGAGTAAACTAAGAAGAACTAGGCTTACTGGATGGTCGAGGTCTACTGAGAATGAGCTCCTGGAGCTCTTGGTCCTTGCCTCAAGGGTCGTCGATGCCCGAGGCTCGAGCGTTGCTCCTGGGCGGCGCACGACGGCGATGAGCGGCCGGATCAGTGGCTGGGACACCTCCTCCTCACTGCGACACCACCCGCGGCTAGCTGTCACTCTAGGGAATGCAGTGGAGGTCCTGGGATGGGAAGGCAGAGCCAAAGATAGAGTGAAATGCGCGACGGAGCAGGAGCTAAATACTCCTAGGGGTCCGAGAAGATGATGGTCGGGCGATCTTATTGGAGCTCGGACCCCGAGAACCCACCTCGGACGTGGATCACGGATGCATTAGGAAAGATTAGGACCCGGGGTTAAGGGGATTGGCGGTCGGATCGAGGTGCAATAATTGGGAGAAAAGGCGGGTCGGGCGCAGATCCGGAACTAACGTGGTCCAGGGGGAGAGTTGACCGTGGGTCAACAATCCCCCCCTGGACCAATGGAAGGCGGCCACATCATAAATATTTTGAAATTGAATATAAAATAGCAAATGGCCGAATTTGGAAAAAGTTAAAATATGAAAAATATTTATTTATTTATATTTTATGATTTTTATTTATTTTTTTGAAATAAAAATTAGGTATTTACAATATAGTATATTATATATAGGTATATACACTATACATTTTTTATTTTTGATTTTTAATTATTTATTTTAATACATTTTATTCCACTTTTGTATTTTATTTATTGATAGAATAAAATTTGGAATAAAGTTATATTTTTATTTTATTTTTATTAATTATTTACAAATGTAAAATAATTACTTTTATTTATATACATATATGGTATATGTACAATGTTGGTTTTGATTTTATTTTTATTTCTTTCTATTTTATTTTTAGTTTTGTAATTTTTATTTTATTTATTTACATTATGAAATATAGAATATGTATAATTTTTATGGGATTTTTATTTATTTATTTATTTATAGGGATAAATAAATAGATAAAGTGTTTTATGTACATGGTGTATCTACAATGAGGAAGGGTATTTTATTTTATTTTTAATTTTATTTTATTTTTCTCATTTTTAGTTTAATTTAATATTTACAAATATATACAAATAAATACAAACCCATTTCTATTTTTATTTAGAGGAAAATATTTTTTATTTATTTATAGGTATATTTACACACACGAGCTTCCTTATCTCTCTCTACTTGGGTTTTTATGCGGTCAGGCCCATACTGAGCCCTCCCTTGGGATTAGGTCGCTCAATATTTATTCTAAATATCTCCCTCTTTTTCTTTTATTTCTTCATTCTTTTATTTATGCACAAAAACATGCTAATTATTCAATTTTACACAATGCATGCTATTTTCTAATTATTATTATTTACATATATCTACATGTGTTTGACAAAGGTTTTGTAGCTAAAATAAAAGAATAAAGAGTGATGAATGGGTATTCATCAACGATCCCCCCCTCACTATCGACGTCATGGGCGATCACGTCCAATTCCTCCTCTCCCTTGACCTCGCCATTCCCGACCTCAACTCCTACTCCCTCCTCCTCACCTATAACATCAAGAAGAACTTCAACCATGTCCTCGACTTCCTCGACAACCTCGGCATCCTCTGCCCCACCTTCCTACCCCCGTCGCTATCCCTAGGTCCTCCACTCTAGCGTTGTCATCAACCTCGCCCCCATCATCCATGGTTTGGGGGCAATTTAATATTGGGGGTAATTTGGTCCAAAATTTCCCTAAGTAAACGGACGTCTCCTTCTCCTGTTGGAAATGGACCACATTGTGACAGAAACAATACATTAAGTACCTTAATGTTACTTTTGAAAGTTTAGGAACTACATTGAAATCGGGTGTATATTTCAGGGACTTTAGTGTATATTTCAGGGACTTTTGTGTAATTTACTCTTTTAGTTTTTATTTGAGAGATATGGATCTAGGAAGTTGGGATTTTGGAATCTTATTTAGAGTATAACTTTTACGTTATATGTTATTTTTATATGAAATTAATTTTGTATTTTTATATATATTAATTCTACAACTTTCATGTATTCTTTATTTGAGGTAAAAAAGATGAAATAAAATGGTTCCAAAAAATGCATTATGAATTAATAAATGAGATTTTTATTATATTATTGTCCCTTATCTCCCCTACTTTATTCCTTGTCGACCTAGTCATCAAGCTGCCTAGGTCTCGGGGTTTAGGGATATAAAATACCTTTGGTATTTTTATTCCTTTTCTTTTTTTATTCTATAAATTTGGCATTTAAAACAATATTTTATACAATATATATATACAACAAAGAATGAATATTGGTTTGTGCAAATTAAGGCTATTTACATGCATTAGCTAGGGGTTTTAAGGCCAAAATGATAGAATAAAGGTGATGAAATGGAGATTCATCAGGGGGGTGTGGTTATGACCACATTGTGGTTATAATGTTGTCATACCATGCAAGCATTATGGTTCCCCGTGCTCATGATTGTCGTTGTCAATATATTAAAAAATGCATAGAATGCAACCGCATAGGGGTCTACATGTAGTTGCATTTTCTGATTCTAGAATAAAAATCAATACCTGCAAGTTTAGTTTTGTCGACCCGGTTCCTCTTCCCTCGCTATTACCTATATCTATAAAAGCATATAAAAATTGTACATGTACAAGAATATATTAAGTCCATTGAATCGACATTCGCAATCAAGCACAAGATTATATCAGAATCACATTCTCAACTTATTACTCAAGTATATTGAGGAATCTATGATTCTCATTCTTTATTATATTATTTTAGCTTCATCTTTTAGTAAAAACATCTATAAATAAGTATAAATACAATAAATTACCATTGTGCATATCTTTGTTAATATTCCATAATTAGTACATATATTCCAAAATAAAAGAATAAAGAGAAAAGAAAAATAAATTAAGGATGTAATTATGTAATAAGTACAGACTGATACATACCCCGAGAGAATGTCACTAATTGGCATGATCGACAAGGAATAAAGTAAGGAGAGATAAGGGTCCTATGTTGCCTATATTTGTAACTACATATACTTAATTATATTTTGTGCATACTATATCTTTAAATACTTGTACATATCTCCAAAACTAAAATAAAAATAAAATAAAAGTAATAAAATATGAAATAAAGCAAAAAGAAAATCAAAACTTTGTTGTACATTTGCCAATATTGTACATAATACCTATCTATTTAACACCTTTATATAATTTATAAAAAATAAATAAAAAATATTTTCTGCTCTTTAAATTATGTTATAAATAAATAAAATTTAAAATGAAATGTATTTTTGTAAAAAATAATAAAATAAAAATACATACATATATATATATTATAGGTATATTATACATGTACATACTACACTATATTGTATATAATGTACATATGATGTCATAAAATAATTAAAATTCACAAAAAAAATCATTTGTAAAATAATAAACAATTTTATTTTATTCATTTCTTATTTCAAAATCATTTGATATTTTTTATTCAATATTCTTTCATTTTGTAAAATCCAAATTTCCTATTGGTCCACCTTGGAATGTTGACCGCGGTCAACCTCCCCCTCTTCAGACTCGACACGACAGACCCGTTGTCGGACCCAATTTCTTCACATTTTCCCAGTCGGGTCCCACCTACGATTGCTTTGTTTCCTACACCTAAAGCTTCTCCTAGGATCCGTGATCCTCGCGGATCCTTAGGCGCAGTTGGATCTTCCTAGGATTTTGCATGAGTCTTAGATCTTTCTAGACCCTAGAGATCCCCTATAAGTCATCTCCTTCGCCTCCCGAGCTCGACAGCTCGTGCCTCACCGCTTCCTTCCTCCCTAGATACCTCCAGTAGAGTGACATGCTATCGCAGTTCCCTTTAGAGAGAAGTTTGGTGGATCTTTGGTCGCAGCTCAAGAACGTGGTCGGAGCGCACCGCGTACAGCCTCCCGACACCCACAATCTGGTTGAGGCCATCACCCTACCCTCCACCTCCGCCTTGTATCGTTGAGCACATCAACACCCCCAGGTACCCTCCATTTCGCCTACACTCCCAATTTCATTCCGATTTCGTCCTTCGCCTCCGCTCAGCTCATCAGCTCCAACCATCAGGTTGGAGTTCCATCTTACACATCTCACCGCACCGATTCACGCACGACTCTACCTTCCATCTTCCCTCACGACCTGACCACCTTAATCTCGATATTTCAATCGAGATTTAGATCTAGACGTCCTTCCTCTGTTTCGTCGGACGTCAACCTCCATTCCTCCATAGCTTCCTTCATCTTCGTATGCAATAACATGATCGGAGCAAAGCCTCTGGGTCTAGCTACCCTTTGCAGGTGCAGGACCGCACGTGGAGTCCCGATCTGAGCTCCGACTACTCAAGCACAGTAGCTCGAGGTGATGGAACACCGCCACGTTGATATGATCGTTCATCCCTTCATCGGAGCTTGCCAGTCAATGCAGAATACCCTTCTGAAGGTGAGAGGACTTTTAGAGCATCGATCAAACTAGCAGATCGCCACCCATCGTCGATCGAAGACTCCCAGCCACCAGTTCTTCTAGCGTCCTTCTCGTCCATCAAATTTGAAGACGCTCTCCCAGATTCGATCGGAGCTGCACATTCATCCCCTTTTCAGAAGTGTCAGATCAACTTTGCAGGCAGATCTGACACATACACTCACATACGATCTGAGTCGTCAGATCTACGTCCTAACGGTCATCAGGACCGTATGCTACAGTGGGAGTCAGAGTCGTCATATCGAGCCGCGCGTCACCCCCATTCGTGAGGGTATTTTGTACTTTTCCCTCGCATGTATTTTTATTTCATTTTAGTATAATAAATAGAATGTGTAGTTAAAAACATTGGCAGTAAGACCCCTATAGTTTTCATATTTGCATTTCAGTCCCTCTTAGTTAGAGTCACGTACACCCGCATGAGTTTTCGGGATGTTTGCATTCTTTGCCTTGAACTTATTAAAGGTTATGGAATGGATTTATAGCTTTGAGAAATTACATTTATATCCCTGTTTGTCTGGATTCATGTAATGCACATGCATTTGTTGGATTAATTGCACAAAGGTCCCTGAACTTTTATCACTTGTCATTTGATAGACCCCAAAACTTAAAGTAATTACAGAAGGGTCCTTGCATACTAATTTTAATTACTTGTCTTTTCTTAGTGCAATAAATATTAAATCAACTTCAAAAATTGCCTAAAAAATACTCGTAGTCCTTGATTGCTTGTTTGATTTATGACAATTTTTGCTTGTTGTTTTTCTCATATTTTCTATTATTAAAAATGTGAAAACACCCTAAAACGTCCCTGTTTACTTTGGAAAATACATAAAATTTCGAAAAATCATTCAAAAATTCTACAAAAATTACTATAGTTGCCTTTCATTGCCTTTTAGCTTCAATATCAATTTTGTTGAAAAATACCTTATAAAAACCTAAAAATTTATAAAACACTTGAAAACTTATAAAAAGTATATAAAATCAATAAAAAAGTAAAAATTGGATCTCAGTTCTTGTTTGTAGATATTTTGCTCTAGTTTATCTTAAAAATAATCTCCATGATTTTTGAGCTTTTTACATATTTTTAAAGTGCAAAACAGTCCTGGTTGTCCACAGTTTATTGTTTTTCTCACTGTTTGATTTTAAGAAAATTACAAAAACATCTAATATATATAAATATAAATTACTAAAACCAAACTATAAAATACATCAAAACCCAAAACTTTTTTATTGCATTTTCTGATTATTTTTTACCCCTTTGAAAAATACAAAAAGATTGTTTGTATGTGTGTCTTACTTGTTTTCTTACATTGGAAAATAAAAAATTTGAAAAGTAAAAACCACTAAAAGGAATTTTATTTCTAAAATCTCACTACTTAATGTATAATTATGCTCATTGAGTTCGACCCTGGTCATTATACCAGGTTAATAAAAATAGCAAAACCACTTGATTTGCTTGCTTGATATTTTAGTGGTTTATTTTCTCGATTGATTGCTTTGATTGATTATGGTCAAAATGACATTTTCTTGATTAAATAACTTAACCCTAGTTGGTCGGGCGGTCAACATATATCCACATTCAACTTATATCCACATTCACATATGCGCAACACAATATATCACAAGAACATTCTCAACTTAAAACCATAATTTTAATGACAAAATATGAAAACTAAATTATAAGTTACAAGAAAACTACAATAAAATCAGTGTGAAGGATCCCCTTACCCTCATCGTTTTGTCTCTCCCTTTGCCTCTCCCTCTCTGCTCTCTCCCCTGCTTCGACATCCATCTCGCGGACGTCGAGTAAGATCTAGGGCACATGCGAATGGGAGGAGAAATGAGGTTCTGTTGGGGTTCTATTATTCTTTTTAGCAGAATATGCGACTACAATATGCGATCACAATGCAGTCATATAATGAGGCGCCAAATTGCTTGCATCAAATTTATGGTTGCATATTTAACAATGCGACCACTAGTTGTGGGAAAGAGCTCACATTGGCTAATGCGATCATAATCTCACTACTTTTGGTTGTAAAAGGGTGCTAGTAAAACATTAGAATTCTTATAGTGCTTAGCTTCTGAGCATATTAAGTGGTATGAATGCGTGACTTTCCACCCTAGAGACCGATTTCTATGTCATGTAATGGATTACGTATTAAATTGAATTTTCATACTCTTAACATGACTTATAATTTGTATATTACAGGAAAGCCTCAAAAGGCTGGAAAGAAAGAATTCCATCCAGGAGGATAGTGATGATGATAAATAAAAAGATGAAGAAAAAGATGAAGAACATGACTTTTTGTAACAGGTGGCTCCTTACGGAGTCGTGATTCGTGAGAGGGAGGAGGAAGTAGAATGAGGAGAAAGGGAGAGGCCAATGGAAATAAGAAAGGACATAAGGAAGGGAGATCTCGTAGAGGTAGAGGAAGTAAGGAGTAAGATTCCCTTTTTATCTTTTTATACAAACTACAATAATTTAAGTTTTTAAAGAATAATAAACATTGCAATTGGTGGACATGTGCATACATATGTATGCAATTTAAATATCATTAGACATGCATTCAAAACAAACTTCTTCTTGTTGCAAATGATTTCGACTTGGTTGATTACATGTTTGACATATACTGGTATGCTTTATTTCTATGTGAATGTGTATGTGATTGAATTGGAATAATGTTGCGAACATCGCGTGCAAGAGGTCGCAAGAGAAGTGGGAGGATGATAAGGAAATGGAGGAGGAGGATCAGGAGAAGAAGAGAAAGGAGGAGGGGATGAGTGAGAGGAGTAGGAAGAGGGAGGATGAGGACATGGAGGAGAATAAGGAGGATGGAGAAGTAGTAGGACAAGAAGTAGCATAAGTGAGGAGAAAGAGAAAAAGGAGAAGAAGGATCAAAGTAGACGAGAGAGAAGGATAAGAGGAGGAGATGAGTAAGAAGGAGAAGTACAAGTAGGAGGAGGAGTTAAAAGTAAGAGGAGTAGGAGAGGGAGGATAACAAGAGAAATAAAAGAAGGAGAGATACAAGAAGAAAAAGATTGAGGAGGACGAGGAGGGCAAGAAGAACTATAAGTATATAGAGAAGAAATAGATAAAGAAGGAGATGGAAGAAAATAAGGAGATCGAGGAGGAGGAGGATAAGTAAAAATGGAAGGAGAAGCTAGACATAGATGAAGAATGATATGGAAGAAGAAGAAGAAGAAGGAGATTGAGGGGGAGGAGGAGAAGGAAGAAGAAGGAGGAGGAGATTGGGGAGGAGGAGAACACATATAATAAGAGGAGGAGATGAGTAAGAAGGAGAAGCACAAGTAGGAGGAGGAGTTAGAAGTAAGAGGATTAGGAGATGGAGGATAACAAGATAAATAAAAGAAAGAGAAATATAAGAAGAAAAAGATTGAGGAGGACGAGGAGGGGGAAAAGAACTATAAGTATAGAGAGAAGAGATAGATGAAGAAGGAGATAGAAGAAGAGAAGGAGATTGAGGAGGAGGAGGAGAAGAAGTAAAAATGGAAGGAGAAGCTAGACATAGATGAAGAATGAGATGGAAGAAGAATAAGGAGATTGAGGGGGAGGAGAAGATGGAAGAAGGAGGAGGAGACTGGGGAGGAGGAGAACACATACAATTAGAAGGATAGGAGATAAATGAAAAAGGAGATGGAAGAAGGAGGAGGAGGAGGAGGAGATTTGGGGGGGGGGGTGGAGAAGAAGTACAAGTAGAGGGAAAAGATATATATGAAGGAGATGGAAGAAGAAGGTGAACGAGGAGGTGGTGGAGGACATGAAGTAGCACTGAGGAGCAACAACTGAAACAATTGTTGCCTCTCCTCCACCACTGGACAAGTCCAAGTACATGTACGGAGGAGTTGTGCTCGACAATGTAATTCAACCAGCTATTTCAATTTTTTTATAATAAGGTTTTGTGTTCGCACTTAATGGTCTAGTGAAAGTACAAAGTGTCTACCACACGAAAGACCAGGGTTCAAATCCCACTCTTGCAAGGGTTGCGATAGGTAGTCGACGGCCAACGTAAAAATAGTCAAATCTTTTCAACATGGATTTGAGCAAGAGTCCATGTAGCCGATCCTACTTATAGTGGGAGAAGGCTTAGTTAAGGTTTTGTGTCCGCAAGTGTTCCCCGTTATCGTCGCCCAAACTCATTTTTCCTTTTCAAGTTGGACACAATGTGTGACCACTACAGTTGCACATGGGGACTAGAGTGCGACTACAGTGTTTGCGTCTTGCAAACACTGTTTGTGATCAAATAGGGACCACTGTGCATCAATTTTGAGAACATATTTGCGGACACAAATCCCTTTTTTAGTGATATAAACCATGTACAACAACTTAATATTAGATTAAATATAATATCCACGCCGACAATCGCTTGAGCCATCTGATTATCGTGTTGGATACTATACCACATCGTCAATCGACATAAACTCTTTTCGATCAACTCTTCGGAACTTGATTTAATTCCATGAAATAAGAATTAATCGAATTAAATCTCATTCATTGTATCTCTAAGTGATGTTACACATATCCATCTTATTTTATCACTCATAATGAAAAAATCATGGTATACAATATATTATGTTTGCGTCAACCACAAGTATTCCTAATACCTGTGGATCCTACATACTAAAGACCTGAATAACTCAAAGTACTTGTTGTCACATTTATTTATCTTCTTCCAGGGTTAAGCAAAAGACTTCTAAGTCGAACATAGGATGACAACATCAATCGTGTACTTTATAATAGTGGATATTGATATTCTTAAATTCATATCCTATTTCGAAAACAGTATGACCACGGCTTGAAATTGATATAAACCCTATGTCTCATGAGCGATCTCTTGTTTTCCCTTTTACCTCATTGGGACAACAATCTATTGGCTTGTCAAATGTACATATTCAAATATATAGATGCATGTATTTCTCTGGCCAAAGGATGAGTACCCATCTCATAACAGTCTACGATACGGGTGAGTCTTAGTATCTCAATCTCGTCAAGTAACTCTTTAACTTGACTTGGTTGATTCCTTTAAATCTATATTCATATGAAGATGACTTACATCAAGAGTGTTATTCGAACACCGGTCTTAGGGGAAGATTGATATCTCATCTCAGAATATTCCTCATAGCATGTTATGTTGTTAGTTATGTCCTCGACATATCTCCTTAGCTCAATAACTACTCATCAGTTCATATGATTTAACTCTTTAGATCATAAATTTTATGGTCCAAAGTGACCAAATATTATTTCCAAAAGGGATGAGATAAGAGAAATAAAAATTATCGCAAAAGGGCTCATCAAGGTCTTGTATATCTAACACATGTTTGCAATAGTTTTGAACATTTTATTTTACATTTGTATCCATGTATAAATCAAGACTTTTGAGAGCATTCTAGAACTTATTTTTGGACTAGCTTCTTAATGTTGATTGCCATTGATCATAGGAATGTTTTGATTTGGATTTTTATTTTTTGTCGAGATTTAAATTTCCACCACCTTTTGAAGTTTTGATGTCAATTTGTGTTCTTATTACTTTAAAAATCACAGACTTTCCTTTTCTAGCCAGTTTTGCAGATATTTCGCTTAGTATAATACATACAATTTTTGTTTTGAAAAATACTAACTTTTTGGTCTTAATAATTCTTATTGGAATTCATAAAAATATATTTTTCTCATTCAAAACATCTTGTTAGAACACTAAAAATATACGCATACAAATACTTATATTATACACACTACATTTGATTTCCATAAATATATTTTTTTAACATTTTTCAAAAATAAAAAGCCACAAAGAGTTTAAAAAATAAGAAAATTCTTTTTCCTAAAAATATCATATATTTTAAAAATAAAAAATGGAGCAGTACTATTACATGATATAAAAAGATTCTGCCAAAAATATTATCTTTGCACTTTGAAATAAATCAAAAACCTTAAAAGTTAGAAATCAATATACAATCAATCGAAAGGATCATTATTAGGGAAAATGTACATGTATGTATATTATACTATAAGTAAATGATGCATCATTTGTTTCAAATTGCACTATTAAAACCAAATAAAAATATAAATAATTTAAAATAAAAATAAAGATAAAAATTCATAAAAATACATAAAAATAAACTTACGAAAATTCATATGAAGAATATCTAACAAAAAATATAAAACTCCAAATGACCAAAAACAACACTTGAGATGAAAATTGACTAGGCACACCTATACCAATAGTATATATTACATATCTAGATTCTCTCCGAGTTCGACTCCTTAACCTATCCAACATACATATATTTTGAAGAGTTTAAATATACCTTTTGCTTGAAATTATCCTTGATTTAGTTACTCGACACATCATCGTTGGGTTTAGAACCTAGTTTTAAAACCTCGATTTTGGAAATTTCAATCTCGTGGAGGCTTTAATTAGAGATCAGGAATTGTCTATTTGTACACTTTAGACATTCACATGAAAGTATATCATCCTACTTTCATGATCGGATTAAGCATTAGAATGGTTAAGAATGATCTCCTGAGGATGATAGCGATAGGGGATAATTATGCATGACACAATTCATGTCCACGTCAATAAAATCTTTTGAGAATTTATTTTCCTACACAATTATTATAACATTCTCCAAAATTTTTCTCATCCTTTTAACCGATCAATCAAAAAGTTGAAGGATCATTCATGTTTTTAAAAAGACAATACGATCAAATATATTCTCTCAAAAAAATCGATCAAATATATGATTGTGGAAAAAATATTTGACCGTTATAACACCTTTATATATTTTTTCTTCGGAGGATATCGAATATTGCATTATCACACACACACGTACACACACGCAAACGCGCACACACACGCACATGCACACGCACACACACACACTGCTTGATTTTATCCTTTTATTCCTTACTTTATTTTATGAACACAATTCTCCTTCATGTATTTCTTAATAGTAGAAAATTACTCCAAGTTGTTCATTAATGAAGGTTAATGACAATCATCTCAGGAAAGTTTCTATTGCTTTTCTTTCTCATTCTCATCTTTTAGAGGTCGAACTTGGAACTTGTGTAGTCCAACTGCTCGCAATAGTAACATCGTTTATTCTTTATCCACCAAGCTATTGCATATACCTTTTTTTCAAGCAAGTCCTTGCCTTCAATTACTAATTGATTTCAATTAAATCTAATCATATTCCTTATATGGCTCAATAACGGTTAGCTAGTTAACATGTAACACAATCGGTTCTCATTATAAGTTTTCATTCCATGCTCCTTGTATTGATATCAGAACGTCGGTCTATGTTAATCAAGTTAATTTCTGACAATTCAAGCTCGGAACTTTGTGACTTGGATCGATAACTTTCAAGAATATTGCATGATCTATGTTTGGTCGCCTAATTGATAATGAGTAGTTGAATATTATTGTCTTACACTTTTTGAATGATATTACGTCGATAGACTCATGCATCGATATAAAATTAAGTTCCTTATAGTAATCAATGAATGATTAAAAGCCTTGATAATTCGGCATTAGACTGTAGTCACGTAATTAGACGAGACATTACGTACACGCACGTCTAATTTCATTTTGCTATAAGACAATTCTCCGACGTCATTGGAATACTAACCAAATTTCATATAAAGTGAAAGCTCCAATAATCCGGAGAAGTAATTAAACTCGTCTCGGAACGGATACAACATTTCATTGGCCCTCATTCCATTTATTAGCTTGGTAGCTCACCAAACTCCTAACCACAAACTCGGTGAAGCTCATAATCCGGACCCTTTGTTTTTTAATCCACTAACCTCATGCAGCGGATGCACTCACAGATCACGTAAGAAAAATGGTCACAAGAAAAAAAAGGCAGAATTTGTCGCAAACAGGCATCACAATTAGGTGGTGTTTGGCACATCCATCAAGCTCGGCACGTTCCTACAGATGGTATCGTAATTAAGCAGCAGAAATTATCAACCCCCAACTTCCCCCTCCACTGTCCCGGTCTTAAACCTCCCTGCTCGTAATTGGGCTGCTGGATTTCACCACCTCTTTATCGGTGCAAGTAAGAGAGACCCAACGACCTCTGACGGCAATTAATGGCGGCGATCAGATGCGGAGTCCATTTATGTGGAGAGAGACAGCGTCACAATTGCTCACACAGTGGTGCTAAGCAAAGACCCAAGCAAAGCATGCTATCAATGTAGATATTAGAGTGAAGAAGAATATGGTTGAGAAGGTGCACAGGAGAGAGAGAGAGGGGCAGTAAACACTCTGTCCTCCTTTAATGCCTCTGATCACCGTCCCACCAGCTTTGCCGCCTCCGCTATATATCTTTTACTCACTCCACCACCACTGCTCCACCTCCCAAGGCCAATGCCATGCACCACTCCCATGAATATGCAGCACCGACCCTCCTCTCTCTCCGGTAACCTGGTCTTTGCCTCCTTGTCCCTGGCTTTTGCCTTCTGGTGCTACATGGAGTCCCCATGGGGGATCGTGGTCGTCGTGGCCATGGCCGTCTACTTCTACTGGGTGTGGTTCGCACGCCTCGCCCGTACGATGACGGGGCCACGCGTGTGGCCGCTGCTGGGGAGCTTGCCGGGACTCGTGCAGAATTGTGCACGCTTGCACGACTGGATTGCGGAGAACCTCAACGCGTGTGGTGGCACCTACCAGACATGCACGTGCGCGGTGCCGGGGGTGGCGAAGCGGCAGGGGCTGACGACGGTGACGTGCGACCCCAAGAACCTCGAGCACGTGCTGAAGACGCGCTTCGACAACTACCCCAAGGGCCCCACGTGGCACTCCGTCTTCCACGACCTCCTCGGGGACGGCATCTTCAACTCCGACGGCGATACGTGGCGTTTCCAGCGGAAGACGGCGGCGCTCGAGTTCACCACCCGCACGCTCCGTCAGGCCATGTCGAGGTGGGTCACACGCGCGATCTACCTGCGCCTCCTCCCCATTCTCCGCAGCGCCGCGGGGACAAAGCGCGCGGTAGACCTGCAGGACCTCCTCCTCCGCCTCACATTCGACAACATATGTGGTTTAGCGTTCGGGAAAGATCCCGAGACGTTGGCCCCGGGGCTCCCGGACAATGCCTTCTCCAATGCGTTCGACCGGGCCACCGAGGCATCGCTCCATCGCTTCATTCTCCCCTCGTTCATGTGGAAGTTGAAGAAGTGGTTACGCCTCGGCATGGAGGTGAGCCTCACCAAGAGCGTCACGCACGTCGAGGACTATCTAGCCAGGGTCATCAAGACCCGGAAGAACGAGTCTCTCGAGCAGCACGACGATCTGCTCTCGCGGTTCATGAAGAAGGGCAACTACTCCGACTCGGAGCTCCAGCACGTGGCGCTGAATTTCATACTGGCAGGACGTGACACTTCCTCGGTGGCGCTCTGCTGGTTCTTCTGGCTCATGACGCAAAACCCTCAAATCGAGGAGAAGATCTTGTTCGAGATCGGGTCCGTTCTGCACGAGACGAGGGGGCCAGATCCGGAGAAGTGGGTGTCGGAGCCACTCACATTTGACGAGTTAGACCGACTGGTGTACCTGAAGGCGGCTCTCTCGGAAACACTGAGGCTCTACCCGTCCGTGCCGCAGGATTCGAAGCACGTTGTGGAGGACGATGTGCTTCCGGATGGTACGTTCGTGCCGGCCGGCTCAGCGATCACGTACTCCATCTACTCGGCCGGGCGGATGAAGGCGGTCTGGGGGGAGGACTGCATGGACTACCGCCCCGACCGGTGGCTATCCAAGGACGGGACCCGGTTCGAGCCGCACGACTCGTTCCGGTTCGTGGCATTCAACGCCGGCCCGAGGATTTGCCTCGGTAAGGATTTGGCGTACCTGCAGATGAAGTCCATAGCCGCGGCAGTTCTGCTGAGGCACAGGCTCGAGGTAGAATCCGGTCACCGCGTCGAACAGAAGATGTCGCTGACCCTCTTCATGAAGTACGGACTGCGTGTTTCTGTGCACCCGAGGGACCTCTCCGGCATTGCCGAGGCGGTGAGCAGATCTCGCTCGGGCGTTAATGGCGGGGCCGGAGTGTTGGTTGGGGTTGGTGAGGGGGGAGTTAAGGTTTGACAGCTTCGCATGGGGAGTGCATGCAGGTGTGAATATCAAATTTATTATTATTATTACTACTACTATAGTTCACGTGATGGGTTATGATGTATGGGGGGTAAATTGGGATTTTCATCGCTTCTCTGCTATTATTTGCATCCTTTTTTAAATCTTTTTCTTTTTTTTGCAATTCACATTTACAGGGGGTTGGCGGTTGGGGGCAGTGAGGAGAGGTTCCATTTGAATATTTCAGTTCTCTTATTATGTATTGTTGGGGAATATATGAGGTAAATAAGAGAGTGATGTAAGGTGGAGAAGTAATAAGGAAGAAAGGTGTGGGATAGGCTGTCAAGGGTCTTGATTTTGAGAAAGGAATGTGCATTTTTTCCATATTCTGCAAGTTGTGGATTCCTCTCTTTTTCTTGGTTTGATGTTTTTCCTTGATATTTTGGTGGTTGATGGGTGGATCTGAAGCAATGAGTACATTATGTGGTACCACATTAGTACGGAGGAGTGGTCTGTTTTTCTTAACACTGATGAACTAGGGAGCAAAAGAGAAGGAATCAGAGCGGCCAAATGTCTAAAAAGATCATAAATTTCTTGGTCAATGATAAACTTAGTGTACTGTGTATCGCCAAGTAATAAATGGAGCAGTACGTTGGCTTGGTTGAGGAGCATTGGAAATCCAATGGCTACGATTCTGTGTCTCCTTTTTATCTTGTGATGGCACTTCAACCCATTTCTTCATAGCTCTCTTCTCACTAAAAGATGAAGTTTTAAAAAACAGAATATGTCATTTCTTAAGTTTTTGCTCGAGTATGTTATTGGGGAAGAGTCCAATCCAACAGGGACGGAGGGAGGGGGAGGCAAGAGGGGCCAGGCCTCCCGTTCCTCTGTGTCTCCATTCCGCATGAAAACTTTCTACCTAATCAGAGAATGAGATAAAGCCTTCCTCATCCCTAATTTCAAGGGATAATAAAATCGTTGACTCACCACACCTCCTATTAATATGATATTGCAATCCCATCGACCATTGCCCCCGTTGCAAAAAATTATATTCGAAATTTTGAATTCCAATTTCCGAGCCCCGTTATTTCCTTAAGTCCAATTTCATGACTCTATAATATCATCTTTACAATCCCGACATCTTCCCTTTCATGATATCAACAATGTAAAAGAATAAGATTTCGGCAATTTAATGTATCATAACTCCAACGTAGCCATTTCAACTCCATCCCGACCTCCACGTCTATTGATTGATTTGATCCAACCTTCCTTCAGGTATCAATATCATCAAATATATTTTCTAGTTTTTTTGCCCTTTCAATTGATTAATTGATAGACGTAAATTAAATTATTCATATATGTATATGAAAAACTTGATAGCATTAGCTTGTTATTTTTTATGATGGTAATTGTATTACTTCTTAAAGGTATTCATATTTAATTTCCACACTATCAAATTCTAAATAAATTCATTTATATCTTGTAGTTGTCATAAATTTTAGAGTAGATGCTGGACTTTTTGCTAAATCATAGAAGAAGTGATATAATGAAATGATACTTTTAGTCATTAATCATTTGTTATGATGATGCCAACAATTTGTAAATATAAAAAGGAGATTTTTTCATAATTTACATATGATAACCATACCATTTTAGAAGTGATACGGATATAGATGTCAAAATGTATAAAACGAATAATGTGGTGTAATTGATATAGATGTATCGCAATATGTATGCATCCTTAATATCCTATATGTCACTTCAAAGTCAATTATAGATGAGTATGATTCAAATTCGAGGAGAGTGTGTTATAAATAAGCTTAACATAAAGGTATGCTCGATCTCTCTCTTATTTTTTATATTATGAAAAATTATAACATAGCTAAATTTTCCTTTCAGGATCATTTCCAAATTACAAAGAAGAGGAGCAATTGCTTACAATTATAATTTTTGTATGAAAATTTATTTGTACCCAAGTCATATTTTAAATGTAGTAAGTCCATTGATAATTTTATTACTAAAGTATTTCTTCTTATATTTTTAAAATATTATAATATATTTAAAAATATATCATTAGTGTTTTTTTAAGATGGTATGATATGAAGTCAAAATAAATTTTGCATATTAAATAAAAAATCTCGATATATTATATTAAAAAATAATTTTCCTGTTCTTTTTTAGCCTCTCTTAGCTAATAATACTGGCTTCGTCCCTGCAATTCAATGTTTTAAACCAAATGGAATGATGAACCGGAAACCTTATTGAAAAGATCTAATCTGGTCGTACCACTGAACTTAATCGATTCAACGTAATAATGATATCATCATTTTTTAAAATCGAATTAAATCGAACCTATAAAGCAAAAGTAGAACCAACCAATGAGATTCAACGTAATAATGATATCATCATTTTTTAAAATCGAATTAAATCGAACCTATAAAGAAAAAGTAGAACCAACCGATGAGACTGGATCATATAAAAAATGCGTAAAATACATATTAAAATATCATCGAATAATTGATATAACCAATACAAAATAACATAAATATATTTACGAAAATCAATGAATGGATAGTAATGCTATGAAGTAAGTGCATATGTTGACATGAAAATCTTATTTTTTTATATTATGTATATGTATGTATAGATATTTGCATCTACGTATGTTGTAAATACATACATATACATACACAAACAGATTGATATAAACAAATTCATGTGAATAAACAAAATATATAAAGATAGATACATAAATATGAAATATATATATACACACACATATGATATATATACTTTTACATATAGCTAATAGAAATGCATACATAATGTAAATCTCTTACATTACATATACCATATTTTAACATATAAAAGACTAAATATTGTACATATATAATATTTAAAGTAAATACTATCTAGTTTGATGATAGAATAATTATATTTGGGATGAACTTATAACAAAAACTGGTTGTGGTTGAGTTGGTTACTAAATAAGGTAAATAATCTAAAAGCTTTTGAGTTCATTTCCCACTAAAGCAAAATTTTTGAAAAAAATCAAAATCAAATTCTGGTTCAAATCTGGTTGAATCAGAACCTAGATACCCAATTGAATCGGTGGTCAGATCCAAAAAATCCCAACTTGAACCGAACCGGTCGATTTAAAAAATACTCATCAAATCTATGTATGCATACATGCTTCCATGCTTTCGAAGAAATGTTTATGGAGCATCCATGTTTTGGAGGAATTAGTATTATTAATTGGTGTTAACTACATGAATATTAACAATGATTTGATTTAATAATTATTCAGATATCAGAATTAATCTTATCGTTCTAGAGGAAATTGTAATTATCCCTTTGATATGTCACTAATAATCTAAGAACCGATATCTTAAAATGTAATGAAATTATAAGCAAGATATGGAATGAAAAGTAAGCTAGATTGTCTGCATAAACATAGAGAGAAAAATAAGGTAACGATCAGAAATCATCGAAACATCCATGAAGCTTTTGCTCCTACTTTATTGGTATCTTGGGACCGGCAATCCGTTTAAAGGATACGACACACACAATTGAGGTCAATATGTTGGGGTCGATGTTGATCATTCTCAAAAGTATCTTGGAGAACCCACGACCGATAAACACAGAGAGTTGTTCGATGGAAAACATATATGGAATATATCGTAAGGTCCTACAACAACATTGGACATAACAAAATTTTCAAGGCATTGATTGTGTTTTCTAAATGAAATTGTCATTATAACTCAAGAAAACCAATCTAAAAGATTTGTATGTATAATTTTTATTTTGTAACTTGGTATAAGTTTTTCAAATGATCATCATTTTCCTCCAGTCGACAAAATATCCTCAATACGTTGATTCCTGATTTACTAGGTTATTAAATCCTCTACTTTACTAACTTTTTATAGTAGTCGACTAATTTGAATTTCAGTCAACTGATCATTTCTCTCGGTCAAGTACTTTATCTAAAATTCTTTTTTCATGCTAGTTGTTGTTAAGATTCTAGTTAAGCCTATTTAATGATATTAAACAATTACTAAGCCATCTAAAATCTATAAATAATGTGAGTTTGACGGGGAGGGGAATTGTGAACCGACAATATTTCCAAAAACCATTATCATCGAAAAATTACACTACAAAAAAGCGTGATTGGCATGCACGTTATGGGGTGCGCTTGGCGAGCACATGTGCTCGCGCATACCCTAGCGAGCATTTAGGTTACACATGTGCTCGCCTGGCTGTCGCCCTTTTGAATCTGGAGACGCGACATATTTTCGTATATGGGCGAGCACTTGAATAACACAAGTGCTCACCAGTTTGTACTCGCCCATTTGAAATTCAACGCGTGGCTGGACCGGCATGTGTCAATATCCTGGCGAGCACCTGGAGAGCAGTGAGCGAGCACATAAGTGTGCTCGCCCGTGCCTATAAACAGAACGTCGAGCATCCCTGTTTTCCTCATTCCCGCGATTTCGTTCTCCATTCTTCCCCTCCGACGACTCGTGCTCGACCATCCCCACCTCGATCGACCTCCGTTTGAGTATTCAATAACACACACACACACACCCTTGTTTAGGTATATTTTCTCATCCTTTCTCTCATTTTTTCGTATTTCATTACATTTCATACTTGTTTTCATGGTTTAGGGTTTTGATATTGTTGATTGTTTTCTTGTTAATTTTAATATTACTAGTTCTTAAACTTGTTGCTTATGCTTCATATAGTTGTTTAATATGTAGTTATTGTTAGATTTGAGTATATATTTGTCTAATATAGATGGAATATCATAGGCGTGTCAAGTGTTTGATTAAATATCACAACAAGTAAAGTGCTTAATTTGAGAAGTAGGTGAATGTTGATATAGAAATAGAGAATATTGAATTATGCCATAACACTATTTTCATCACAATGGATCATGTCTTGGGATTTTAGGATTGCAGTTGGAAGTAGACAAAAATAAAGAAGTAGATGAATGCTGATATGAGAGAATGAAAGAACAAACACATGAGAAGGAGTTAGAGGATGTATTTTGGTATTGAACTTGAATTTGAAGTAGGGTTAGAAATGGTTCATTGAAAGAGGGGATGAGAGATACAAAGCCTTTGGGAATAAGAACTAATAAAGGATGTCAAATTATTCATTGATTTAAGTCAAAATTGTTGAAGCGTGACGATAACTATAAACACAAACATTTCTTCTGTCATAGTTTATTATCACATTAAATTCTAGTTAATGTGATCAAGTTTATCACATTAACTTATAGTTAGGTTAATGATAAGACTAAAATACTAACCATTAATTATTATAAAATCATACAAAATCATTCACACATAGTGCGTCCCTCCACACCGGGTGGTGTATGGTCCTGCACACCGGGAGGCGTGTGCAACATATTGAAGGATTTGATCACCTCCAACTGTGTTATATTTTTTTGTTTCAAAACACTATTGGACTCACTTTGGGATATTTATCCCAGACCAATGGTCATGGATTTTGATGTTTGCAGGTGTAAAATTCGATTTTTTTGCAGGTACCCATCTAATATTATTGGGTCGAACACTTTATTAGGCACTAATTTAGGATCACACATATCCCTGTCCCCATCGTTAACCAAACAAATTTACGTAAATATTCGTCTAACATAAATGAATAAATATTTCAAGATTATTTTATAGTCTCATTTGTACCACGTACAAATGTATGACGTAAAGTGATCTTAAAGTATTACATTTATGTTAGCTTTCCTTAGTTCGGAGCTCCCGGACTAAGGGAGTCCGTAAGGATTCAAACTTACTAAAAGGTGATCGTTGTCACAAGCTGTTTATTTTTTATGGAAATTGGTTCCATAACCCATTTCTCTTCGGTATACCAAATCAATCATAATTTACTATCAAAATAATTACTAATATGATTATTTTGAAAGTTGATTGCGATTGATTTTTGAGGTATACAGGAGAGGTGCAGGGTTATGCTGCCGAATTTTCGTCAGAAATAAGCAAGCTTATGACACCGGGTATCTTTTAGTAAGTTTGAATCCTTATGGACGGGCTCAAGTGATAACATAATTAAGACACTTCTCTTCTCATATTTTATGTCAACAATGGGCTAGGTTTAGGTATTCCTCACATATTTTCTTATATTTGACATTATAAATTGTTTCATTCAGGTTGATCAATATGACTAATAGAGAGTGGATGTACAACCGTGTAGTAGATGGATGCGTAACATATACCTTTCAAAGAGGCGTTGAGGAATTTATACAATTTGCTTATGCACAAGGTTCCCGTGTCGTGGATTCAGATGGAATTATCTTGTGACCGTGTCAAAAATGTCGTTTAATGAGGAAGAGATCCAAGGATGAAACTCAGTTACATCTTTACAAAATGGGTTTCATGGAAGGATATCAGATTTGGTGGAGGCATCGTAAGGATTACGAGGATGAAATGAATGAGGCAGAAGAAATGGACAATATTAATCCATTTGTAGATATGATTATGACGTTATGGGTCTAGATTTTAATGCTGCTTTTTAGATGACGAGGAATCATATGGAGATTCTGCAGAATTCTACGAGTTGTTGAAAAAAACAGAAGAGTGGTTGGGTTGCAAGACATATTCAAAACTCTCTGCGGTTTCAGATCTTCTATCGATGAAGATGGAGTATAATATGACTGATCGTAATTTTGATGCAATGCTTAGGATTATCAAGAAAATGTTACCAACAGATGCAGAATTACCTGATAATTATTACAAAACGAAAAAGATGATGCGGAAGATGGGTTTAGTGGAAGTTAAAATAGACTCTTATATAAATCACCATGTTTTATATTACGGTGAATACCAGCATTTACAACGATAACCTGAATGTGACGAGCCAAGATATCAGGAAGTCAGTAAGAGTGGGACAAAAATCTCAAGAAAGATTTTACGTTATTTTCCGTTGACGTCGAGATTGAAACGACTATATTATTGCAAAGAAACGACGAAGCATATGACATGGTATGCGGAACATAAAGTCAATGAGTACATGGAGCATCCATCCGAGTCTGATTGTTGGAAAGTATTGATGTCAGCTTTTCCTACAATTTCTGAAGAAAAGAGGAATTGTGTTGTAGGTTTATGTATTGACTGGTTTAATCCTCATGGAAGAAGTAAAGATTACTCTTGCTGGCTAGTAATGACAACACCATACAATCTACTCCCATGGTTATGTAATAAGTGACAATTTATGTTTCTTTCGTTGTTGGTACCTGACAAGTCGCTAAATACGTGTTTTAATTTGGACACGTTGTAATATGTGTACTTAGCGAATCAGTCAGAACCGAGAGAAGATCTCCGTGAAAAGTGTCTCGGCTTTAATTTATATCCCGGGCAAGTCCGGGGTCGAACACAGGGAGGCAAAGGAACAACTTTGGAGTTAATTCAAAAATTAGGAACTAGATTTCCAATGCGGATTTTTTATGCAAAAAAGAATGCCAAAATGTACAATGTAAGTGAACTAAGACACTAAGAAATCACACAACTTAGCCAAATCAATTTTAATATAAAATAAGTCTAATTTAGCAAAATTATATTTTTTTCTAGAATCCTAATCCAGTGATGAATGCAAGACACTTTTTTTTGGAATTTTATGGGTTAAAATGCAACAGTTAAAAATGCACGCTTTTATGGGTATTTTGAATTTTTTCATTCAAACAGTAACCAAAAATCATAAAAAAATTTACTGAATACAAACATGATGCAAGGATACTACAATATTTTTTTTGGAATTTTCTGACAAAATATGAATTTTTTATGGATTTTTTAGTGAAAACAGAATGATAGTGAGTAATTAATTATTAATAAATCCACAATAGAAAATTTGGCAAAGAGCGAACTATCTCAGAAAGATATTTTCATGGAATCCAGGAGACTTGAAATTTTGTGAAAAGGATGTATGTGGATTTAGTTAAAAATCAAATATCCAAATCACTCTATAATTTATTTCAAGTACATGATAACTCTATTTTGGATGAAATTTGGAAAGTAATTCAATCACATATCAAGGCATCATGTCTAATTTTTTAAGAATTTTTAGAGCAATTATATGTCAGATATGTATTTAATAGCACATAATGAGTAAAATATGCAGAATTTCAATTAGATAATTTTAATTAATTACCCAAATATCAGAAAAATATAAATAAATATCTATGTGGTAAAGAACTAGTTGCTCAATATCAAGACATTTTTCATTGAATAAAATGATGCACAAATGAGGTCCAAATTAAAACATAAACAGAGGGATGTCTACGCAAATTCAGAAAACATAACATATAAGAAAACTCGGCGCAAGGTCCTTTTTATTTTACAGAAACTTAATATAAACAAAATGCAATTTTTCCAAATAAAAAAAATAACAAAAGGCCTTATTCTTCATTTGGTGGGCAGCTAGGGCGTGCGATGGGGACGGACCCGGGGTCGGGCGGCGACGCCTGCGCACGGCGGCGGTGAGGAGGACGGCAACGGGGCTCGCCGCGTATGGAGGGGCGGAGGGGACGCTGCGCTGGGGCCGCACGCGCGGCGCGAGGGAGGCCGAGAGGGCGGAAGACCGCCGCTGGGGGAAGCCGATGAGGTGGAAGCTGTGCGGCAAGCAGAGCGGCCTGCGCTGGCGGCCTGCAGCGCCGATCGTGGCAGCTGTGGGGCGGGTAGAGCAGCGGTGCCGCCGCTTGCACCGCAGGTAGAGTAGCGGCGGTGGCGGGTGCTGCCCATGACGAGTCCGATAATTGCTGCATTAAAAAGAGGTATATATCGTTCGCTAAAAAAATTTTGATTTGTCTTTGTCGTTTCATTGTAGGCGGCAATTAGAATCAGTCAAGAAAATAACCACACAAAATATTTGTCAATTTTAATGAATGCGGTTTTATGTTTATTTTACTTGGACAAGTCCCAAGGTAGAACACAAGGAGGCAAAGGAACATCCTAGAATTATGTCTATTAAAACTCGTGCACGGTTTTCGAGGCGATCTCTTTTTTTGGAATTTTTAATGCAATAAGGGATGCAATATGCAATTTTTGGCCTATTTTAGAGACTAAAATGTCAATTACGTTCAAACGATGTCCGAAAAATATGAAACTTGGCCATGATACAAAATATGATGAAATGAACGCACTGTAATTTTTTTGGAATTTTTGGATGTAAGATGAATTTTTTTATGAATTTTTAAAAGCAAACAAAATGAATTTCAATATTTAATTATAATAAATATTAAACCTAATTTTTTTCAAAGAACAAAATTATCTAAGATCTATCACTAGGTGATTGATCTCAGAAAAATCCTAAAACTCGAAAATACTAGTTTCAATACCAATTAAAAATCAAACACTGAAATATGCAAAATGATTTTTACAGAGCAATCTATGCAAGCACATGCAATTAGTTTTGGATATAATGTCAAGCACAATTAATTCAACAATATGTGATTTTTCAGGAATTTTTAGAGCAACAGTTAATTAATGACAAATTTAAGAGCATGAAATGGGCAAAATATGCAATTTTTCACAAGATAATTAATTATTAATTAACCGTCGATCACAAAAAAATGTCCACAATATGTCAAAATGTAGAGAATTAATTGACAAACAAATGCTATTTTTGGATAATTAGATGATGTAATGTCGAGGTCTAAAATGAAGGATAAAGATAGGGGTACATATGGCTGCCGTTATCTTGGAACGAAGGGGCTAATGTGCAAATCTGAGGCTGGCCGGGGGGGGGGGGGTCTTCTGTAATTAACCCACGGTCACGTGCAAAGCACGTGACCTGGGTGACGTCCTACTGACGTAGTTCCCCCGCCACGTACCTCGCATGTGAGGCAGGGGCCTTGGGCTCCGTGCCGACGGCAAGGGGCGATGGCCTACGGAGGAGTGGCGAACGACGGTCATTGGCGAAGCTTTGACGGGGCTGACGGGTGCTCCGGTGGATGCGTGGCACTTCAATTGGCTTCTGAGGAGCTTCAACCGCGACGGTAGAAGGATGGCCGAAGGTGCGTTGGCCGTGCAAGCTCCTGGCGCGGAGGAGGCGGGCGTATGGAGCGTTGACCGGCTGCCGTTATCGAAGAAGGTGGTTGATGAAGTCGATGGTCGGCAACATAGCAGTGGTCGGAGAAGACGATCGGGGGGGCGTTGCTGACGTTGGCTCGACGGAGTTCCCGGAGCTTGGCAGCAAGGCGGCGGTGGAGGTGGTCGTTGGCTGCAACGAGGGTCGGTGGACCCTCGGATCTCGCCGGCGGAGATGACCTTGGGGCATTGTCACCGCCGCGAGGATGGTCTGCTGTGCAATCGGCGGATGTTTGGCCAAGGCGGAGGGAGGCGTTCTTAAATAGGGTCGAAACATTGGCCGGAGAAGGAAGGTGGTTGGAGATTCGATTGGGTTGACGATTTGATGAGGAGAAGGGAGATTCGCGAGAGATTCACGGGCGTCGTTCAGGGATTCGATGGGGATTTGATTTTCGATCAGGCAGCTCTGCAGTTATGGAAGGTCGGCCTTGAAGATCGGGGATGATGGCGGCCGCGAGATATGCGGGATGCAGCGATTGGCGGTGGCGAAGATCCCGGTGGGGATTGGAATTGGGAAAGGTGACGGGAGGTTGAAGGTGACTCATGGGTTGAAGGCCGAGATCGGACGGTCCACGTCTAGACACGTGGCGTTGATTTGAGTGAAGGGAGCGACACGTGCTGGACTCGTGCGCGGAAGGCACGTGCGCAGCACGTACAGGGGCTTTATATTATTTTATTTTTTTATTTTTTTATAAAAATGAATAAATAAAAATTCGAAAAATGGCTGACACGTGGCGGCTCCAGAAGCGGCCACGTGTCAGCACCACAAAAAACCCGAAATTAAATACTTTGTAAAATCTAAAACAAATAGCAAATGACCTCGGATCGAAAAATTTCTTCACAAAAATTTCTTGTCTGGATGAGATCTACATCTTTTATGAAGGCATCAAAACTAAAATCGATCAAATGCACAAAGTGATATTTTTGGGGTATCCCATGTACATAGAATACCTTGATTTTTGGGTTTTTATAATTTTTATGTCATTTTTAAACCAGATAAAAATCCAGAAAAATATGATAAAATCAATTATATATATAATTACACATTAATCTATTTTTTTGGATTTTTATTAATTAAGAAAAAGAAGAAATAAAATAAAATAAAATAGGAAAAAGACCAATTTTGTACAGTTGGTTAGTGAAGACTCGGACTCAATTTGTTTCTTTGAATTAAAGCTCAATTTGGATTTGGATTTTACGCATTTTAATAAAACTTTTATCAAAGAAGATAAATGAAAAAGAAACAAACTAAAATAGGTTAAATTTGTACATAAAATAATAGGTCAAAAACCGCTAAAATACAAAATGTACAAAAGAGGCCCAAAACCCAACTTTCACATATGAGCTCCGATTCACTTGAACTTGGTCTTATTTTGAAGGTAATTGAATGTACATTAGTTCAAAGTGAGTAGGATTAAAACGGACATTGTATGAGGAAGATATGAGGTTTTTAGTCCAGAAATCCTGAAACTAGAGTTTGGGTTTTTGGTCCACTTATTTGGGTTAGTGATTTTTTTGTATTTTTTATTTATTCTTATTAGTGATATGTACACAGTGAAGGTGGTTTTGGGTCATTTGAAGTTAGCATGAGTTAGTTAAAAATCTGGAAAGTTAGGCTATTTACAGGTCAATTTTAGTTGAGATTTTTATCTTCTTATGTACAACAACAGCAACAAAGCCTTTTCCCACAATTAAGTAGGGTCGGCTACATGGATTTTTCGCCTCCATTCAGATCTATCTTGGGTCAATCTCGGACTTATATCCAAAAAACTAAGATCCCTTCGTATAGTCTCTTTCCAACACTTCTTGGGCCGTCCTCGCCCTCTCTTAGCCTGCTCAACATCCCAACACTCGCATCTCCTAACCGGTGCATCAGTTGACCTTCTTTGCAAATGACCAAACCATCTTAAGCGGTTTTCTCGCATCTTATCCTCGATCGGAGCTACACCAACTTTCTTTCTGATTGCATCATTCCGAATCCGATCTTTACGTGTATGTCCACACATTCATCTTAGCATTTTCATTTCTGCTACAGCCATTCTCTGCACATGTCTATGGTTCACAGGCCAACATTCAGAACCATAAAGCATAGCAGGTCTCACGGCTGCTTTGTAAAACTTTCCTTTAATTTTTAAAGGAATTTTCTTATCACAGAGAACAGCGGAGGCTCCTCTCCACTTTAGCCAGCCTGCATTTATTCTATTAGTAATATCTCCATCAATTTCCCCATCATGTTGCAAAATAGATCCCAGATATCTAAAAGAATCTCTCTTCTGAATGTTATCGTCACCAATCTTAACCTCGATTCCTTCACCATTGCTTCCATCAAAGGTGCATTCCATATATTCCGTCTTAGCCCTACTTATACGAAAACCTTTAGTCTCTAATGCATGTCTCCAAACCTCAAGCTTCTCATTCTATCCATCTCTAGTCTCGTCAATAAGCACAATATCATCAACAAATAACATACACCAAGGTAACTCATATTGAATGTGACTTGTCAACTCGTCCATAATCAAAGTAAAAAGAAATGGACTTAAAGCTGAACCTTGATGTAAACCAATGTTGATATCAAAATAGTCAGTCTTCCCCGTCGGGATCCTTACACAAGATAAAGCCCTATCATACATATCCTTTATGAGATTAATGTATAGGACAGGTACTTGTCTCTTCTCCAAAACTCTCCACAGTATCTCTCGTGGGACGGAATCATAAGCCTTCTCCAAATCAATAAAGATCATATGAAGATTCTTCCTTTTAGCTCTATAAATCTCCATTGTTCTCCTCAGCAAATGGATGGCTTCAATAGTTGAGCGACCTGGCATGAATCCGAATTGATTTTCTTTTACTTGGGAAACTTGCCTCAACCTTCTTTCGATCACACGTTCCCAAATTTTCATAGTGTGACTCATCAGCTTGATACCTCTGTAATTTGAACAATTTTGAATGTCTCCTTTGTTCTTATAAAGAGGCACCACGATACTCCTCCTCCAATCTTCAGGCATTTTCTTGCTTCGCCAAATAACATTGAATAGATTCGTAAGCCAAGTCAAACCACGCTCACCTAAAACTTTCCATACTTCTACAGGGATGTCATCCGATCCAACACCTTTCCCAGGTCTCATAACCTTCAAAGCCTCCTCTACTTCTTTTCTTTGTATTCGTCGGTATGAATGGATGACATACTTCAAAGCCTCCTCTATGTAATGCAAAAAATAGTGCTAAAATGCAATTCTTATGAAAACATGCATGAATGCTAATTATGCAGATTAAATGAAGAAATGCTGTTGATTTTGAGAGATTTGAGCTTAATTAATGACATTTAGAGTGATGAATCTGAGATTCATCATCCCCCTATACTTAAAGCATGCTCGTCCGTAAACATCAAAAAGAAATGCCATGAGGTGAAATGAGATTGTGTTCCATACCCAGACCATGAGCTGAAGGTGAAAGTGAAACTAGACTCAACCTTTGGATTATTTGTGTGGCAGAACTTCTTTGAGACTTAGAATTTCAAAATCAACAGCCTTCAAGTTCTATACATCATTGTTACAGTTTCGGCTCAGAAGTCATCTTAGATCAATCCTCTTCCCAAAGTATACCCTATGAACATTGAACAATCGACTCATGTGTGTGAAAGGTTTTAGCTCTTCCCATCCAGAATGCCGGACTACCATGCTCCTCTCCTCTCCAGTAACTTGTCCTCGAGGAGTCAGGTATTTTTTTTCTAAGGTCTGTCGCACTGTGTTCACAATCGAATTGGGGGAAGAAGTTAGAAGAAGGAGAAAAGAACTGGAGGGTAGCCAGTGTAGTCACCTCTCCTTGTGAAGCTGGCCAGTGTAGCCGAGTCTCCATTAAGATCTGCAGGTTTTCTTGAAGGTTGGACCTTTTTGGTCAGATATTTATTTGGTAGTGACTTCTTTGTATTTGAAATTTTTGGTGGTTCTTCTTGGATCTTGTTGTGCCCCTACAGATATAGAATCTTTTTGTTTCCATACATTTTTTGGGGTCTTAGAAGAAATTGTGCCCAGCCGTCCATCCCTTTTCCGAAGCTTTATTTCAACCCGTACAATGGTCTTTAGATTTCCACGCTACCAGAAAAGAAACTCACACAATCTTCCAACATCCCGTTTGAGTTGAGCTAAGTGCATAGTGCAAGAGTGCACATTAATTCCCTATTCCAGAGTTGTACCCAGAATGAAGAGACCAGGTTAGACACTAAAAGTCAAACGATGCACATTGTCATGTGGAACTCAAAGAATTAAGTCAAAGACATAAAGCTTCTAAAATCCTATTTCTCAGTGAAGTTCCTATGAAAATTAGGTGGATTAAGGTCAAGTCCAGACCACTCTCGATTTCTGCTCATAACTCGGTTCAGAACTCAATGACTTTTCACAGATGCAAATGCATGGAGTGCTGGATGAAGTACAGGTGTGTGAAATGCAGAATCTTTTTTTGTGGCATTTTTTATGCAAGGGATTTTTGAATTTTTTTTGCAAAAATGAATAAGAAGCCATTTTCAAAAATTTTGGGCACAGTCAGTGTTAGTAGCAGAACTCTTTTTTTGTTTTGTTTTTCATTTTTTCAAATTGATTACCCACCCCGTAAATACATATAAACTTACGCGGAAGTACGAGATATGGGTAAAATATATACGAAGTATATATACAGACCCCCTATACTTAGTGAGTGTTGTGTCCTCAGAGCAAAAGAAGCGTAAAGAAGAGATAGCTCGGAATAAGCGTAAAAGCATGAAAAAAGAAAAAGAACAAGATTTACAGAACCACCCCCTATACTTAGATTGTGAACAGTCTAAGTATAGAAGAAGAGCGGGAAAAATGAAGTGATCGAGGTATGTGAATGAGGAGAGTATAAACATATGGGCATCGGTTCCCCCTATACTTAGGCTCTGGTTAGCCTAAGTATAAGAGAAGGGTGGAAATGGAGTGATCAGCAGGAGTGTGATGAGGGAGATGGTATTTACAGATGGCATCGGTCCCCCCTATACTTAGGCCCTGGCCTAAGTAGAGGAAGAAGCTGTACAAGGAGACCGATGTGGTCAGGAGGGAGGGTGGGTAGCCGATGATTAAGGCGGTTTTCGGCTGATCTTTTTGTGAGCATGTGATGGGAGATCGGGATAACGAGATGGAGATGAAGCATGTGCTTCCCAACTATTATCAGTGTCATCCTCGGAAAAATCGTGATGGATAATAGATGAAACATTTGAGTCAGTTGAAAGGTATCCATCATCAGAATTATCCTCAGATGAATACTAATTGAATGTGGACATACTCCAGATATTCATGTCTTTTTGTTTCTTCAATTGTTTCCTCAAAATTCGTTCCTTCTTGGGATCAAGCGGTTTGTCCTCGGATGAATACTCAGAAGCACCGGTCTCAGTTACCTCATAAGAAATAATTCCAGTGTACTTGAAGAGGGAAGGAGCATCAGCTTTGGATGAATAGTAGTTAGGAACGGGAGTTGTCCAATGGGAATCAAATTTTGGATCCTTGCGAAGATATGACTTTAGAGCTGCCAAACAGACTTCACTCATGTAGATTACCTTTTTCGGACCTGATGAGGGATCATCAAATGATTCTTCTTCTGAAAGGTCAAAGGTGACTTTCTTTTTCTTACTTCGTGAAGGAGTCGGTTCACTTGAGTATCCAGATGAATAACCATTGGAACTCTTCTCCTTAGTCGGTGTCCGGCCTGCGTGTTTGTTCTTAATCTTCTGAATGTTGGTGCACTCTCGATTTGGTATGATTTGGTCAAGATATTCAGAGAAGGTTGCCCCTGGGTGCAACCATGTATATGTCTCAGGATCGTAGAAGAAGGATTTGTCTATTTTGAGATCCGCGGGAATTGAAATACTGGGGAGAGTTTCTGCATGTTCGTTCTTAATTGATTCGATGTTGGAGCATTCCTGTGTCGAGTTGATGTAATCCATGTAGTCAGAGTAGGTTGACCCATGGTGTGCCCATGCATGTCTCCGGATCATATGATTCATATACATGATTCTCCATGGTGAGAGCGGCTTGGAATGGAGCAGGGGGAGATTATCTAAACCAATAGTCTCATCAACAACCACTATCTCAGGTGTAGCAGCGGGGTATGACTCTTCTACCTCTTCATGGTTACGGTTGTCAGGGACTTCGTGGGTTGCCTTAGAAAATTGTAGTTCCTCAAAGACTGTATCAGATCGCAGTGCTTC
The DNA here is from genome assembly GCA_037367405.1 of Ottelia alismoides. Classification (NCBI taxonomy): domain Eukaryota; kingdom Viridiplantae; phylum Streptophyta; class Magnoliopsida; order Alismatales; family Hydrocharitaceae; genus Ottelia; species Ottelia alismoides. Next base: position 78,956 of record JAZKJV010006200.1, read on the forward strand.
CAATGCTGTGAAATTGATTTCCCGAGTCTCATAATCAATAATTGCCTTAGCCAATGCTAAGAATGGCTTTCTGAGAATAATTGGAGACTGGGTGAATTCTCCTTGATGCTCAATATCAATGATCGTGAATTCTACTTTGAGCGGAGCACCTTGGAATTTCATGATGACAGAAATGATTCCTCTCGGCCACTTTATCGATCGGTCAGCCAATTGAACAATCTCTCGTATCTCTCGAATCGGTCTGAGTTTGAGTTCGTGAAATACAGAGGTTGGGAGGATATTGATCAGTGAATCGTCATCAATTCGAGCATGAGTGAAAATCGTGTCTTTGATTTCACAGTCAAATCTGGGCAACCGCTTCACTATACAGCTTTTGGTTTTTCTCCTCAACACCAAGGAGGAGGCCATTGACAAAATATATCTTTCAGTCTTCGTTCTAATCCTTCTCGACTTTTTGATCATTAATTTGTCTATTACAAATTCTTTAAGGTCAGGGAAGTGTTCAATAGCCTTTATAAAGGGAAGTTCAAACATCAATCTTTTTTCCATTGCTTCCCGTAAAGCAGGATCCAAATTCTTCAGATCTTCTTTAGTCTCAATTTTTATGAAATTTTCTGGATTTCGATTTTTTGGTGTTTTTGAATATTCCCATTTTTTTGGTATTTTCTGTGTGGTGTGGTGATGTGGTATGTTCCTCAGATGAGAAGGGGCTTTGATGTTCAGAGTAAATGTCAGAGGCATAGTCATTCCTAGGGGAGTAATATGCAGAGGTGTCGATGTTGGAATCATTCCTAGGTTTTTGAATATCCTCAAAATTTTCATCATGAGAACTAATCTTTTCCTCATCTATTTTTATGTCCGAGCTCCCATAAAATAAACTGAGTCGGTCAGTAAAATTTCTGAATTTTTCCTCCATTAATTCAAATTTCTTATTTGTCCTCGAAATATCATCCTCAAAAATCTGTTCATGATCAATTATGGGAGCAGTCGGTGTGTGTTTTTGCATTTGATATTCAATAATTTCATCTTCCATTTTCCTGTATGTGCTAAGAGGAGAGTTTCTTGGAATATCCATTATATGATCATTATTTTCTGAAAATTTCTCTTCAAAACTTATGGAAGGAGGCTGCTCATGTGATCCATGCCTGTGGAGTTGGTTTGAGTAGAGTTCAATCCTTTGATCATGATTGGTCAGACCTTGATATTGTGGAGTCAGTATATAGGGTTTATGTGTTTCTATGTGGTCAGTCCAGTCCAATGTATGAGTATCATGTCTAAAGAGGGGTTTGTCATGGTTAATCCAACGCTGATGATCATTAAGTACGGGTCTTTCCATCTGGGTTTGGTTTCTCGGTCAGTCATGAGACTCAAAGGTATTTTGATCTTGAAATGTTTCATTAGCGAGAAACTGAGAATAAGAAGGTTTAGTCCAAGATTGTAGGTGGTCATGTGCATTCGGATGGTTCGAGTAGGAATTCAATGAGGGGGTCGAATTCATCCGCGAGTGAAAGTTTCCCGCAAATGTTGGAGGATTCTTGAAAGAAGAGGATGTAGTTGATTTGGACCTAACCAAGACAAATTCATTTTCATAGTATAGCTCTAATGGATTTTCAGATAAATGCTCGGCCATTTTGGAAAGAGATGAAAGGAATGATGGTTTGGGTTTGCAATGATTTTCATGATCTGGATGCTGAGAGTTTTTGGACAAAAGTTCCATGATCAAGAAAGGAGAGAGATGATTGCACGGGATAGTCAAAAGAAATTTAATCAAATGTGTGGCTTTTGATCTTCGATATCGGTTCACGTACACCAATGCAAACACAAATCAAACCCTGGGTTCACCAACTCACACAATGAAGCCGTAAGAGTTCAGCTATTATCTTTTCAATTTTAATTGGTGATAAATCAATCTTGGCAAAAATTTAGCGAGCTATTAGGTGCTGAAATTTTCGCAATGACTGGTCCGAATTCTTACGACTAGTTCCACCTACTTTCAGCCAGTATGGGAGTAAGTACGGACCGTAGAACGGCTACCCATTACTTGAGGACGGAGCCTTACGAAGTGTCCTCTAAACCACCTACTCTGCTAAGGAAATCTGGACCGTTTACCGGCTACCCGTAGATCCCCACTGACAATTAGCTCATCGTTTTTGGTAGAATCAATAGTCAATATGAAAATCCAGATTTGGGCTCTAGCCTTAAGTGTCGTCTCTCGTTCACTCAGAAAAAATAAAATATTCCAAGGTCGGGGTTGCTCTCTCGCAGAAATTCTTGATTTTATGGGTTATTTGAAGTCGGCTATATTTAACAGTCCCAATTTTAATTCGGCGATCACTGAAGAATTAAGTGAGCACAAATATACGTCTACCGTCCAGTCCCAATTTCCTTTAAAATTATGTGGTAAAACAAGAGGGAAAAATTCAGAAAAGCCAATGCACGCGGAAAACTACGATGTATGCTTAGTTAGAAGACTTACAGTGAATCCTTGCAATCTCCATGTGGGATGCAATACAAGAATTGAAATTTAATCTATATGAATGCAAGCTGATGAAAAACCACACCTAAGCAGAAAGTTCTTTTAACGTGAAAGAATTGAGTTAAATTTGGGCTAAATTGAACGATCTATGTGCGTCTCAGTTAATGTGAAGTGTGGCCTAATTTCTATTAGCACAATCAAGAAATTAAAATGCTCTGAGAGTCGTATGTGCAGGTCTATCCTAATCGCCACCCAAGTCAGGCCCCACCTTCACTGGAGAGTGAAACAGACCACGACACACCACAGAAGAAAGCTAGAGGTCTTTTACACACGCGAGAGTCCAAACGGACACCGCTATAAATGAGCAATTAATTACAGAAATTAAAAATTTGCAGAAATTAAAATCATAGACTCTAAGCTCTCTCATGACTCGACTCAATCTTAAATTAATTGCGGCTTTTTCGGAAGTCGGTGAAGATGCTTCGATTCTTGAAAAACCGCTCCACATACGCCGGGTACCTCACAAAAAATAAGAGAGAAAATATAAGAGAGTGACTCAAAAATAAATTCAAAATAACATAAGAGAAATAAATGCTGGAAATAAAAGAAAATGAATGCAAAAAAGAAAAAAAATGGAATTTACAATGAAAAAATTCGGGGGTCAGACTACCCGAAGGCGGAAAACCGAATGAAAATTTTCAAAACACAAAACTAAGCCGTTCGATCCTTAGTAACGACGCCATCTGACGAGTCCGATAATTGTTGCGTTAAAAAGATGTATTTATCGTTCACTAAAAAAATTGATTTGTCTTTGTCGTTGTAGGCGGCAATCAGAATCGATCAAGAAAATAACCACACAAAATATTTATCAATTTTAATGAATGCGGTTTTATGTTTGTTTTACTTGGGCAAGTCCCAAGGTCGAACACAAGGAGGTAAAGGAACAACTAGAATTATGTCTATTAAAATTCGTGTACAGTTTTCGAGACGATCTCTCTTTTTTGGAATTTTTAATGCAATAAGGGATGCAATATGCAATTTTTGGCCTATTTTAGGGACTAAAATGTCAATTATGTTCAAACGATGTCCGAAAAATATGAAACTTGGCCACGATACAAAATATGATGAAATGAATGCACTGTATTTTTTGGAATTTTTGGATGCAAGATGATTTTTTTATGAATTTTTAAATGCAAATAAAATGAATTTCTATATTTAATTATAATAAATATTAAACCTAATTATTTTCAAGGAACAAAATTATTTATCAATAGGTGATTGATCTCAGAAAAATCTTAAACATCGAAAATACTAGTTTCAATACCTATTAAAAATCAAACACTGAAATATGCTAAATGATTTTTACAGGGCAATCTATGCATGCAAATGCAATTCTTTTTGGACACATTGTTTTAACAATTAATTCTACAATATGTGATTTTTGGAGAATTTTTAGAGCAACGGTTAATCAATGACAAATTTAAGAGCACAAAATGGGCAAAATATACAATTTTTCACAAGATAATTAATTATTACTTAACCATCGATCACAAAAAATGTCCACAATATGTCAAAATGTAGAGAATTAATTGACAAATAAAATGCTATTTTTTGATAATTAGATGATGTAATGTCGAGGTCTAAAATGAAGGATAAAGACTGAGGTACATATGCAATAATTATAAATAAAATAAATATGTTTAAACAAAGCATGGGGACCTAAATTTATTTACCAGTGCTGATGGGGGAGAATATGCAAATTGTCCCAGGGGGACGTGCCCTTGGAATGAAGGGGCTGATGTGCAAATCTGAGGTTTGCCGGGGGTTCTTCTGTAATTAACCCACGGTCACGTGCAAAGCACGTGACCTGGGTGACGTCTTGCTGACGTAGTTCCCCCGCCACGTGCCTCACACGTGAGGCGGGGGCCTCGGGCTCCGTGCCCGATGGCGAGGGGCGGTGGCCTGCGGAGGAGTGGCGAACGACGGTCGTTGGCTTGTTGACGTTGGCTCGACGGAGTTCCCGGAGCTTGGCAGCAAGGCGGCGGTGGAGGTGGCATCTCGCTGGCGGAGATGACCTTGGGGCCCTGTCACCATCGCGAGGATGGTCTGCTGTGCAATCGGCGGATGTTCGGCCAAGGCGGAGGGAGGCATTCTTAAATAGGGTCGAAACCTTGGCCAGAGAAGGAAGGTGGTTGGAGATTCGATTGGGTTGACGATTTGATGAGGAGAAGGGAGATTCGCGAGAGATTCACGGGCGGTGCTCAGGGATTCGATGGAGATTTGATTTTCGATCAGGCAGCTCTGCGGTTATGGAAGGTTGGCCTTGAATATCGGGGATGATGGCGGCCCCGAGATACGCGTGATGCAGCGATTGGTGGCGGCGAAGATCCCGGTGGGGATTGGAAGTGGGAAAGGTGATGGGAGGTTGAAGGCGACTCGTGGGTCGTCCGATCGGCTAAGATCGGACGGTCCACGTCTAGACACGTGGCGTTGATTTGAGTGAAGGGAGCGGCACGTGCTGGACACATGCGCGGAAGGCACGTGCGCAGCATGTGCGAGGGCTTTATATTATTATTTTATATTATTATTTTTATTTTATAAAAATGAATAAATAAAAATTCGAAAAATGGCTGACACGTGGCTGCTCCAGAAGCTGCCACGCGTCAGCACCATAAAAATCCGAAATTAAATACTTTGTAAAATAAAAAACAAATAGCAAATGACTCGGATCGATAAAATTTCTTTACAAAAATTACTCGCCTCGATGAGATCTACAACTTTCATGAAGATATCAAAACCAAAATCGATCAAATGCACAAAGTGATATTTTTGGGGTATCCCATGTACACTAAATATCTTGATTTTTGGGTTTTATAATTTTTATGTCATTTTTAAACCAGATAAAAATCCGAAAAATATGATAAAATAAAATATAAATAATTACTCATTAATCTATTTTTTGATTTTTTATTAATTAAGAAAAAGTAGAAATAAAATAAAATAGGAAAAAGACCAATTTTATACAGTTGGTTAGTGAAGACTCGGACTCAATTTGTTTCCTTGAATTCAAGCTCAATTTGGATTTGGATTTTTACAAATTTTAATAAAACTTTTATCAATCAAACTAAAATAAGTTAAATATGTACATAAAATAATAGGTCGAAAATGGCTAAAATACAAAATGTATAAAAGAGGCCCAAAACCCAACTTTCACATATGAGCTCTGATTCAGTTGAACTTGGTCTTGTTTTGAAGGTAATTGAATGTACATTAGTCCAACAGTGAGTAGGATTAAAACAGACATTGGATGAGGAAGATATGAGGTTTTTAGTCCGGAAATCCTGAAACTAGGCTTTGGGTTTTTGGTCCACTTATTTGGGTTAGTGATTTTTTTGTATTTTTTATTTATTCTTATTAGTGATATGCACACAGTGGAGGTGGTTTTGGGTCATTCGAAGTTAGCATGAGTTAGTTAAAAATATGGAAAGTTAGGCTATTTACAGGTCAATTTTGGTTGAGATTTTTGGCTTTTTATTTTATGCAAAAATTAGTGCTAAAATGCCATTCTTATGAAAATATGCATGAATGCTAATTATGCAGATTAAATGAAGAAATGTTGTTGATTTTGAGATATTTAAGTTTAATTAATGATATTTAGAGTGATGAATATGAGATTCATCAGCCCACTGCTGTTGCGGGTTTTTTTATTTTTTGCTGAAATGCTAATTTTTTTTGTTTTAGATTTTTTTATTTTTTTAATTTTCTTTAAATAGGAAACAATATGTACACAAAAAGGGAGGAATTGGTAGTGGGAAGATGATATGAACTAAATAAATAGGGACATGTGGATGGTCATGTGATGTGATTAAAAAATGCAAAAATGACAATGATGCCGGATGATAAAAAGAGAAATTACCTACGATGAACATGGGCGCCTATGAAGTGCTCACGAGAGCACGGTCTTCGCTCGAATCACCGGCGAGCGATGAGCTCGAGCAACGTGCGAAAGCGATTGCGATGCTGGCCAAAAAGCCAACGTATCTCATCGGAGAGAGGGCTGTCGTCGCTCGACTGCAGTTGCGTCGCTGCCACTGATTTATCTTTGGGAACTAGGCTCTCCTCACATAAAGATGGATCATAGGCAAATTGAGGAGGATGGAATGTATATAAAGAGATGGAAAAAATGGAAGTTAGAATGAAGGTGGAGTGAAATGGAGGTTAATAAAATGGTAGAGTTGAATTAGAAGTTAGAAAAATGGTGGAATAATGGAGTTGAATTGGTGGTTATTGTGGAGAATGGAAAATAAATAAAGGGAAAATAAAATAAAATAAAGTAGGCTACTTTAAATAAAATAAAATAAAAGAGAAGAAAAAGAGTGGGGAATTTACAAAGGAAGACATACAACATGTACTTTTTTTGCTTTTCTAATTTATATTTTTTTGTCTTTTTAATAAGAGATATTTACAACAGAAAAATACAATAAAATTCTATAATCAAAATACAACACAACAATGATTTTTTTTGGATTTTTAGTAATTGAGAAAGATAAATAAAAAATGAAGAAAGAATGAATATATACATATTATACAATGTACATCTAGGTCTCAAAACCCAACTTTTGTAAATGAGGTCCGATTTTAATGAAACCATTTCCGCTGGATAGATAATTTTTTAACTTGAACTTTAAGAGTAAGTTTTGTGAATTTGGAGTCATACAGAGCGGGAATTTGGCCGGACGTTGGACTTTATGGATTTTTCTCTTTGGGATCTAGGGGCATTTATTTGAGATGAAATTTGTTTTATATTTTTGCATTTTTATAAATAATATAGAGAAAGAATTAGCCACAAAGGAGTTGAAATAAAATTATTTAAAATACATGAAGTTTTGGGCTATTTAAAGGTGGAAAACTCCTTTAATTTTGTGACTTTTTATTGTTAATTTATTTTGTACAATCTAATATACAAAAATTAATGTGTTTTATTGACAAGAGTCATTTTGTTAATTTATTGATTTTATGGACATTTATTTGGGATTTTACTCGGGGACTTTGCTAAGATCAAGAAATTGAGCTGATGAATAGCGGATTCATCAGTACCAGGACCTACACATCCGGGAAAATACATCGTCGTTTATTTACATCCTCTTATAGATGAGTTGAAAATGTTATAGGTCGATGGATTTGATATATATGATGTAAATGAAAGTCAAACATTTAACATGAAAGTAGCTCTACTTTGGACGATAAATGACTTCCCGGCATATGGAGTGTTATCTGGATGGAGTACACATGGACGTAAAAGTTGTCCATATTGTATGGAGGGTACTAAATCATTCCAGCTTCAACATGGTCAGAAACCGTGTTTTTTTATTGTCACAGACGTTTTCTTCCAAACAATCATCCATGTCGAAGATAGAAGCAGTCATTTAAAAAGAATACTATTGATCATACATATCCGCCACCATTTAAGACATGCGATATGATATTATCAAGCTCGGAAGAATTGAAGAAATCAGCCGTAGAGAATGGAGATAAAACAAAAATTCTTGCAGGTTTTGGTGACAATCATCATTGGATTAAGAAGAGTATATTTTGGGAATTATCATATTGGAGCAAGTTACTGATACGACACAACTTAGATGTTAAGCATATAGAGAAAAATGTATTTGATAATATATTCTATATTGTTATGAATGTAACCGATCGCTCAAAAGATACAGTAAAGTCTCATCGTGATTTACAAACCATATGCAATCAGCCAGAGTTGCATATAAAGGAACATGATAATGGAAGTGTGGAACTTTCTAAAGCGAAGTATACATTAGATAGAAATCAAGTGAAGCTTGTCTTCGAATGGACAAGTAAGTTGAAGTTTCCAGACGGATATGCATCAAATTTTTTCAATTCGGTCGATTTAAAGAAGTTTTCATTTAAGGGAATGAAAAGTCATGACTGTCATGTTTTCATGTAAAGATTACTACCGTTAATGTTCAGAGGATTGTTACCAAAAAATGTTTTCGATGTTCTTTCAAATGTCAGCAGATTTTTTCAGGTTCTATGCTCGTCACACATACACTGCATGGAGATGGAATATCTTCATAAAAATATTCCTGTGATTATATGTAATTTGGAAAAGATATTTCCACCATCATTTTTTGATTCAATGGAGCATCTGATGATTCATATTACATATGAAGCAAAAGTTAGAGGGTCGGTAAAATATCATTGGATATATCCATTTGAAAGGTATTTATAAATATTATAATCGTCTTGCATTCTTTAAGATTTGAATAAAATATTTACCTATTTCCATATAGGTTGATGTTCTTTCTAAAAAAAAAGGTCTGAAATAAAAGTAAAGTTGAAGGATCAATAAGTTTGCAATATATATATGAGGAAGTCACAACATTCTGCGCTAGGTATCTTCCACAAGATGCGGAGACAATTCACAACAGATTTAGGAGGAATGAGACAATTTACTCAGAGGAAGAACTTTGTATCAATATCTTTCGTCAATTCACATAGAAACATGAATGAATAAACATAACAGAGGAAGTCTCAATCATCGAATCGATTCGATTGACTGATAATGAGGTTTTATGTGTTGACCTACAAGAAGATACCGACTCCACAAACGATGATTCAGAAAACTCATAAAATGAAGAAATATCCTTTAATCCCACCAAAAAGTTGATGAAGATTTGCTGTAAGTTTTATTATATTATTATAATCGAATTAGCTAAAATCTTAAGTAATAACCATGTAATTAACTATTACATCATCATTACAGTCATGGCAGGTTTTGGACGTGGCGAGTCTCATGGATCACATCGATCCAATCGTTAACCTCCTCAGACACACCTTTGTCCAATAGGCAGCCAACCTCGGATGTTGTTTTAGATTCACAGTCTGACGAGGTCCGGCGGGACATAGCCTACTACGAGTCTCTTGGTTATCCTCCTCCACCCTTTTATGTATGCGGTTATGGAGAGCCATCTACCTCAGCCGCTACTACTGGATTCCACGTCCTGATCCCGATACCTGCACGGACATCGATGGGTTCTGATTCTCCTTCTTCTAGATGTCTGAGCACCTCCGTGCCTTTACCTACTTGAGCTGGATAGACTTCGGCGTCCTACCCTTTGTTGGAGGTTACAGCGAATGGGAGGTAAGATTTTAATAAAATTTTTCATTTTAATTTTACTAAAAAAATAAATTGTATAATGTTTACAAAATTTACCAAATGCAGGGATTTTTTGAATAGCAACAGGGTGGCAAAGGAGATAACCACCATAATCAAGACACACTTGACTTGCATGCAACTTAGATGGTGTCACATCCCTGCTACAGAACATGAGAGACTGTTTGAAATGTTTCTGGTAAGAATAATTTTTAAGAAATGGTATAGAATTTTTTTGTCACGTTTTCTTCTAATATTTTGCAGTAATTTTCAGAGTATGTATCGCCTAGTTCCGGGTCTGGGGAAGGAGGCTTATCGTCGAGTCTTTTTTCATTTGGCGGAGAAGAGAATGAGCGATACATTTTTCAAGGCAAGGAGAGACTCACATACGAAGACGGGATGCGAGGAGATGGATTTTGAGGATATGAAGAGGTTCCCGCCAGCATGGTGTACAGAGGATAGGTATTGTATTTCTTAAATAATTTATGATATACTTTTTAAAGTAATCAATATTCATAACATATTCCTTGCAGATGGATGGGTTTCTGTGATGCATTCATTGCGGATGCGGAGTTTGGAAGGAGATCTACATCAGGAAGGACAAACCGCCAAAAACAAAGGATTAAATCGACAAGTGGCTCTAAAAGACACAATCAGATTAGAGCGGAGATGATACTACAATATAAAAATTTATTTTTCAAATCTACTTTAATATAATGTCATGTTGTTATTATATTTTAAAATTATTTTTTAGGCAGCTAGGTTGGAAAGAGAACCCTCATTTTAGGAGTGGTGGTTTAGGTCTCACATGAGTGAGAAAGAATGAGAGTCGCAATGGTCCACTCCTGAAGCAGGAGAATTGTTGGTACGTCTTTTAATTTGTTTGCAATTGAAAGATATATTATAACTCATTCTTCTCTATTTCATTTTGTATTTCAGGATCGTTATTTGGCACTATCTGTAGAAAAATAGGGTGGTGATCCAACTGGAGAGCAACCACCATTTGATAAAGCAGTTTGGAAGCAGATATGGATAAATATTAATTTACTATATTCATTTTTTATATATAATTTCATATTAAACAATGAAAAATTTATAAGGTGTTGGAGGAGAGGGACGTTGTGGCGAACAAGAAGTAGATGTTTGGTGGTCTTCCTCCATACTATGTGGAGGAACATCCTCATTCCTATTCTACGTACTCCCAGCCGTCGTAAATACAACCACATTTGTCCCAACCATCATTGCCAATGGAGTCGTAGATGACGATGATGGTAGAGTAGGTGACGAAGCTCCGAGAAGATTTCACGATGTACATGTAAGTATTCTACTTAGAATGAGTAATAATTTTATATTTCTATATCTTCAAAATGCAAATAACAGGTATATATCCTCCATATATAATATAGGTCACAAGGGCATGCATCTCAACCTGAGATTGAATCGAATGATGAAGAGGAGGAGGAGAACGACCCTGAAGAAGAGGCACACATGTATGCTAGGTTCAAAGAGAAGGAGAAGGAAAAAAAGAAAGCAAAGCAGGGTTTAATGTTTAAATTTTTTAGATCAAAGAATAAGTGAATTTTTGTTGTTATTGACTTGTTTTGTTGTTGAACTTTTAGCACGTCTTTCAATTTATATGAACTTTGATAGTATAATTTGTTGTAATTTTACTTATCGATGTTCTTTCGAACATATATTTGTAGTATTTAGCTCTTAAATATGAATGTTTAGTTTCTAAGTTCATGTATATTGTCGGAGTTCGACATGTCAATGCTAGTTAATTTAGTTGACGAACTGGTATACTATATATATTCTTATCGACTCTATTAAGCACATGCAGTGGTTTATTGGCAGGCTATAGAGGTTCGACATGACGTCTAAACCCCGCCGAACCTGTATAATTTTTTTCTGCACTTCAGTTTGGGCGAGCACATGTGCTCACCATGGGCTCCGTAAATGATCGCCATTTTTTATAAAGGCGATCATTTCAGCGAGCACATATGTGCAGGCCTACAAGCGGGCGAGGACATAGCGTCCCCGTGTGCTCGCCCACCTGGCCGGGCGACTCTCGTATCGGCGACCACGCATTGAACGAGCACATGTGCTCGCCATTATACGGACGTGCAGTTGGCGTGCACAGTACGAGCCATCATGTGCACACCAATCTTGTCTTTTTTGTAGTGTTACATGCCACAAATATAGAGATAGAAATGCAAACAATACCAGCATGTCAATTTTAATGTGGAAACACACACAAGTAGAAAACATGATCCAGAACTTTCCATTGTAGGATTTTCTTTTCTCTCTAAGTAAATATTGCTTCCATCATCCATGCTACTTGAACTAAGGGTAGAATAATCTTACGTACAACTTGTACCTCTATTTGGATAAACCTAGAGGAGATGATATTTTGTGCAGAGAAAGAAACCCACAACATGGGCAAAAGAAAATGCCTTGTTAGTAAATAAATTTAATACACAAGCTTACTTGAGCTTATGTGAGATAAAACAATACTTGAGATTCTTTATGGAGGAGGAAGCTTGAGAGTATTTAAGATCGCAATAGATCTTAAACAATTACGAATTTTGCTAGTTATCTCACAACTTCACTCATATGAGTAGATAGGAGTTTTTAGCATAAGGAAGTTTAAAGGGACTTAAGAGCCCTGTAACATATACACATACATCACCTTTATTTTTTTATGATATTTTTAATGACACTTGAGGGAGTTAAGATAACATAGCATCATCATATTCTCATTCAAAATTCATCTAATTTCGAACCTTTTATCCCACATATCAAGGCTACAAAAATTTAACGGTCTCAGAATTACTGAAATTGTTGTTATCCATATGTATGGGTTAGAAATGGATGTTTTTCATGAAGTTTGAAACACATTACTCTTATTAATCTAACTTAATCCTCTAATGTGTCATTAACAAAAATCCATAAAAAGATTTAAAATTAATGGTGGGAGTAGCTGACTTGGTTACCCCACATGGGGCAGCCCCATTTAACCCATACATTGAAGGCTACGGTTTGAGGCTTTGCTCATCAAGGAAGCGTGAAGATCACATCGAATGCGACTAAGTGCAACTCGTCATATTAGTTGTAAGAGGCCGCGGATTTTTTTAAACAAATTAAATGATGAAATCACATAATTCGAGAACACTTCTCAAATGGTTTCATCAAGGTCACAAATGAATAAAAGAATTACCTCTTGAAGCATGTTTGTAATCAAACGTCTCTAAAGTAACAGACCAGTTGGATCCATCGGCAATAGCACTTGTGGGTGCATGGATGAGTTGCGTGCTTCCCATAATCCTAGTTGACGATCTGAGCAAGGAAGCTCCTGATTTTATCTCACGAAATTCGAGGTCTTCCTCACGAGCAGTCAATCAGGTAGCACAATGACGTGGCGACGATAGTAAGGCTCTCTTTTACAATGAGGCTCTCTTTTACAATATGATGGACAATCACTATATTGAGAGAGAAAGAGAGGGCACGAATATGATAATGAGAGAGAGAGAGAGATTTCAACTTGATGGGTTGAAGTGCTGTAAAGGAGAGAGTAACCCTTGCCCCCTTTATATAGTGTATTGGATGGTGGAGATTAACTCTTAATCTCAAAATCAATGGCCATGATTTTTATTGTTCTAATTTGCAACAACTAATTAATCTAAGATGAATCAAATATATCATGTAAAGTAATTCAATTTATATTAAATCAATTAATTGTGGGATAATTTGGAAGAGATAAAACTACCTTCCATATATAGGGTGGATGTCCACTTTGAATTAATCCAATGTGACCATCCACTCCATTTATGGTAAGGAGTTTTATTTCCTTCCAATAATGAGATATATTATTTCATTAAATATGCAACATCTTTTGTTGCATAATTATCCACATATGCAACAACATTTGTTGCCTTAAAATTCTCAAAGATAATTCCAAATTATCTTATGAAAATTTCAATCATACCATTACTAATTATGGATCTTATTCAACCATCAAATATAAAATGTAAATTGATTTTACAATTTATTGTATGATAAGAATTCAATTCACATCAACATTTCAAGTAAATTGTATTTACAAATAAATCTCTCTAGTATATTATAAATCATATTTATAATATCCATGATTACTATGGCTAGTGATATCTACATTAATCATATCTTTGATAATCAAATCATATTTAATTATCTAAGAAGACTATTCTCATGTGTCCAAATAACATGAATCATAATCCCATTATTCATGATAATTAAATTATATTTAATTATCAATATTCTATGCTCAGATACGTAATTCAATAATAGAATTACTCTTGAACTCTTTCAAGAACAATGTGCTTTCTTCGCAGATACTTGGAGATAAGTACATAGTGATTGTACATTTCATGTATAGTGACTTGTATATTGAGATTCTATCTCAAATCCAGATCTCAGGAACCTCTCAAAGATGTTTGATCAAATCAAAATGTAAATCTAATCTTCTCATTGCATCTGAATCACATTAATATTAATGTCTAACATTTGGACTAAGATCAAATTCTCAATCTACTAAAAGGAGTCACTAAAATCTAAACATATTTTATCACTCCCTCAGAATGGAAGTGTCATGGTTATACAACCGTTTACAATCACATCATCCTCAAGTACTCCTAATACCTGTACATCTTGCATACTAGAAGATCTAGACTAAATATGAAGTTTTAGATCATATTTGAACTGTCTCCTTCAAGGTTTTATCATCAAGTTTCTCATTTCATCATTGGAAGTTGGTATCGATCACATACTTTCCAAAAGCATATATCTTACCTATAAATTCTATCAAGCTTCCAAAGCGAGATGACCATGCATGGAATTTAATCCCAGTATCTCGTGATCTCCCAGTTCAGTAGAGAACCTGTATGATCCCTTTGAGAGATCATATTTCTCATATGCCCTCGTGTGCACTCCAGCTCACTGGTGTATAGATATTGGTCAGGTCATCAACCTAATGGTCCGCCTAATGTGTACTTAGATATATAGTAATACATGTGTCTCCGATCAGAGGATGTGTGCCTATATCATGACAATGTGTGAGATAGGTCTTTGGTTATCTCAACCTCATTAAGTCAACTCTTTGACCCAACTTATTTGGCACATTCGAATCTCTATTCCTATGCAGATGACCTGTATCAAGAGGTCAGTCAAATATCGACCTTTAAAGAAAGATTACCATCTCCTTCTCATGCTAGAGATTCTTTCTTAATAATCACTTGACGGTACTTAATGAGTCCCCAATCTAACTCCTTAGATATCATCCATGCACCAGCCTCTATGATTCATCATTTGAATCAACAACTGTTTGATCATTAAGATAGCCATGGTACAAAACCTTAATTGTATGAAGGGACCTATTATGCAAATTAGTTATTATTTCTTTTAGATTAGAGAATGATTTACAATAACATTTATTGCTTAATGGCTCATCGTGGGCTCGCATGTCCAACAATCTCCCACTAGCCCAAAGAGCCATTAATGGGCTAATCTTTAAACCCACACTCATGTGCTAATCATATGATATTTAGAAAAATATCTTAGTAAGCTGACTAGTCACTCTATTCCTGAGAAACTATGATAAGTCCTTTTACAAACTTGCTTATCTCCTAGTAACAATGCTCGTATCCAATGTGAATGTTGCATCTTATGTAATCAATACTTAATCTTGTTAAAGCAGTTATAGTGTCTTTTGACACTATAACTCAATAATCATTATAACCATTAAGTAATTTCTATTATTCTTATCAGAATACTCTTAGGCATGGAGATCTCTATCTTCTTAGACTAAGACCCAATCTTAAGTCTTATAAGGCTTTTGTAAGTAAGGCCTATTAGAATACTATTTATAAAAGTCTTAAGTTCATGAAGATAAGGCTTTGAGATCACCATCTCACAAGTCTTGTCCTCTTTCAAGATGTTGTTATTACTGCAATTATGTGTTTTATTTCTTTAGTGGGATTGGTAACAATTTACTACTCCCATTGCATGGCAGACATCTAGATTTTCCACACATCTGGTATACAACGAGCTTCCTATAATCGATGCACTAGGGCATGCAGCTTTAGCATTCACATCCTCAACTCTTTAAGGAAAATAAGTTTTCCTTAGAATTTTCCAAAAAGGAATATGTCTAAGATGTATCACTAATGTGATGGCCCTTCCCTCTTCGCTTTGCTTCTGAACAACTTCAGACTTAAGATCTAAGAGGCGTCCTTGAGATCTTTTATCTCAAGGTATGGAACAACCAGACTATAGAACACTTATTATCATTCTTATATCATCCCAAATGATTAGGATTTTTATCTACATTTTAGCACGATGAATACAATGGTACTTCCACTAAGCTTCACATGATTCATGAAGATTCTATCTGAAATCATAACCTTTATAATTTCATCAAATCTGATGTTCCAACTATGAGAAGTTTATTTGAGTCAATAGATAGAGTTCCTTTTGCTAGCATACCTTGCCTTCCTCAACTATGAAGCCATGGCTACTTCATATGATTATCCATGTTGAGGTATTCATAGAGAAATACAATCTTGACTTCCATCTTATAGATGTCATAGTCAAGCTGTGTAACTAAAGTTAGCAATATTCCGATGAGTTTAAGAATGATCACAGGAAATCAAGTCTTATCGCAAGTAATGTCTTCTCTTCGTGTGTAGCTCTTGGCTACGAGCCATGTTTTTAAGGTCTCTACCTTCTTATCAAGTTTCCTCTTTCTCTTGAAGATCCATTTGCACCTAACTGTTATTTCCCTTACAGGATGATCCTCGAGGGTCTCTATACAATACTTGTGTATGAAGTCTACTTTAAACTTTATTACTAGCATCCATCTTTCCATGTCATGATCTTCAAAAGCTTCATCATATGAAGTTTAGTCATTGTCAGACTTATCTAACACATGGAATCCATATCATTTAGGTGGTCTTACCACTCTCAAACTAATATGAAGAGGTATGAGTGCTTCATCTTTAATTGTCTTTTTAGTTTCCAACTCCAAGAGCATCATTATCCTCTTAAGATTCAATGAGCCACTTTACATCAATTTTATCTTGATTCACAAGAGAGCCATCCTCTATGAATCGTATCCTTAGAGATGAAATCTTTTAAGAATCTCAAGGTTATGGCATGGACCAAGTCTAGGCTTGGTTCCAAATCATAGCCTATGAGGGTTTTGGGTTCAAATTTATAGAACCTCATTAAGGATACACACATACATATAAATATAAATATAAATATAAATAAATAAATAAATAAATATAAAATGCAGCCTCTACTGCATATACTCAGAAACTAAGAGGTAATTATGCTAAGAACCATCAATGATCAGATCATGTCAAACGTGATCCAATTCCATCTCTCTACAACTCCATTGAGTTAAGGTGTACTAGGAGGAGTGAGATAGGAATGGTATTCCTTTCTCTATTAGGTATTCCTTCAATTCATTTAATAGGTTCTGGTACCTTGGTTAGATCAAATTCTTTCCATCTTCCTTCTGACTTTGGTTCTCAACCAAAAATATGAAATCTCTAAACATTTCAAAGGATTCTAATGGTTAAGGAAGAAATCTCATACCACAAATAATCATTAATAGATATCGCATATCATTGATGTTCATTATGATTTAGATGATCCGCATACATCAATATGTACGAGAACTTGAATACCTGTGTATCTTACAGCCTTCCAGGAGAAGGGTGCATCGGATATTTTACTTTGAATACAATATTCATAAGTATGTAAACTTTTAACTTTCAGATATTCTAAAGTTCAATCTCTCACTAATCTATTGATCTTATCAATAGACATATATGTCCAAGATATCCACCTTTTTATCTTTTAAGATTTAATTTCCAGTGTTAGAAATCTTAATGAACCATTCATTAATTTTATAATTTAGTAGAGTCATGTAGATGCTAGATTACTATCTGAAATATATCCATCATAATTCTTTATTATAAGTATAATCCATAATGCATTTTTATTTCCAACAAGCATAGAAATAAACAGTAAATGTATTCTAACACTTTTCAGCAGCCTTAAGGGTTTTATGCTCTTCAGGAGTGGCTCCTTATAATGAAGATACCATGAAAGATTTGGAGTCTAAACATCCGTATAAGCCGCTTCCTTCCTTGACAGGTATCTTGGTTTCAGAGACTCCTCTTACAGCTGATACAGATGTTATCTTGCATTCTGTCAAATCCTTTCCTAAAGGGACATCATGCGGCGGAGATGGTTTGAGAGCTCAGAACCTTTTAAACGCCCTTTGTGGGAATGGTCTGCAATTGCCACTGATCTCTTACAGGTGATCGCCATGGTGGTTAACTTATGGCTATGCGGGAGATGTTCTTTGAGTTTGGCTGAGTTTATAGCCTCTGCACCTCTTACTCCACTACTCAAACCTAACAATGGCATACACCCTATTGCAGTGGGCACTATCTGGAGACGTCTAGTATCCAAGGTTGCTATGAAAGGGGTAGGCAAAGAGATGTCTAAATATCTCAATGATTTTCAATTCGGAGTTGGTGTATATGGAGGAGCAGAAGCCATTTTACACAGCACCAATCAGCTTTTGAGCAAGCTTCATGGTGATGGATCTATCTCTATGCTTACTGTAGATTTTTCTAATGCTTTCAACATGATAGATAGATCTTCGATGCTCTGTGAAGTTCGAAGGCGATGTCCATCTATTTCTTCATAGGTGGACTTTCTATATGCTCAGGCTACCAGACTATATATTGGAGACAATCATATTTGGTCGACCACCGAAGTGCAACAAGGTGATCCCCTCGGTCCACTTCTATTTTCTCTTGCATTGCACCCACTTATTCATGAGATCAGAGACAATTCTAAACTCCTTCTCCATGCTTGATATCTTGATGATGGGACTATCATCGGGGACACATTAGAGGTAGCCAAGATGCTTGACATTATACAATGTAGAGGCCCTGAGTTGGGACTTGTTCTGAATATATGGAAAACTGAGCTTTTTTGGCCTTCATGTGATGGACAGAAGGTCCGCAAAGGACTATTTCCTACTGATATTGGAAGGCTCGTGCTAGGAGTGAAACTGCTTGGAGGTGCAGTGAGCATGGACAAAGGATTTGTTGAAGACTTGGCTACGAGGAGAGCCACCAAAGTGTTGTATTAATGAAATTACTCCCCCAGTTGGATGACCCATAGAGTGAACTTCTTTTACTACGATCTTGTATGGGTTCAGCCAAGCTCATGTTTGGCTTAAGGACATGTCAACCCACATGCATGGAGCAAGCTGCTGCTTTTTTTGACAGAGGGCTACGCAAAGCTATTGAGGACATTGTGGTTTGTGGAGGTCCTTTCTTTGACGACCTTCAATGGCGGGTGTCATCCCTACCAATCAAGCTCAGTGGCTTAGGACTGCACTCCACTATTGAGGCTTCTTCATATGCTTTTGTGGCCTCTAGAGCTCAATCTTGGGTGCTTCAAGACCACATTTTACGAGATAGTGGGGTATGTGATATTGATTCTGATTTTTTAGATGCCTTGGAAGGTCTACGTGTTAAACTCCCATCTTTAGATCTTACATGTTTTGCTAACAAGGATACCGCCCCCCTAAAGCCCAGAATGCTTTGGCGAGTTCCTTTTTTAGCAAAATTATC
The DNA here is from genome assembly GCA_037367405.1 of Ottelia alismoides. Classification (NCBI taxonomy): domain Eukaryota; kingdom Viridiplantae; phylum Streptophyta; class Magnoliopsida; order Alismatales; family Hydrocharitaceae; genus Ottelia; species Ottelia alismoides. The sequence continues at coordinate 98,310 of JAZKJV010006200.1, forward strand.
AAAGAAATTGAGGTTGAATTTGACATGTCGACTAGACAAAAGGCAATTTTTCGGTGCTTGCAATATGATCATGCTCAAGATTTTCTTCTAGCTATTCCTATTGATGGTCTTGGAATTCATATGTCACCTATTGAGTATCGTACTATTCTCAGATATCGCCTAATGATTCCTCTATTACCAGCAGATGAGGCGTGTCCAGTATGCCAATCTTGCCTAGACTCCTTTGGAGAGCATGCCGTTCATTGTCGTGAACTCCCAAGTTTTAAATATAGACATGATCTTGTCAGAGATGTCCTCTATGATGTTCTCAAGAAGACTGGGGTTGCTTCAAAGAAAGAAGCACCTGTGAATTTTTTGTCCGATCCACACGAGGGAAGATCCACACTCAGACCAGCGGATGTTTTAAGTTTTGGTTGGGCTGGAGGAAAACATGCATTTGTTGATTTAACTGGAGTGTTTCCATTAGTTGGTCTGATAAAAAGTGATTTTACTGCGGGATACGCTACACAGAAAGCTGCCTCACCCAAAGTTGCTAAACATGAGAAGGCTTGTATTGACAATCAACATGTCTTCATCCCTTTCGGGTTTGATACCTTTGGGTTCTTGGCGTCTGAAGCTGTAGAGCTCCTTAAGAGGGTCCAGAAAAATATGCATAGTAATGTTATGGTTCCTAGGTCTATGGATGTTGTGTTCCGAAGAATTGGATCAGACTTTAATCTTATCTAATAAGTAAGTCGATTTTAATGATGACATATAGATGTATAATATCCATATGCACTACTGATGGAGAGATTTTGATAGAGGATCCTAATGCCTGGTCTTGAAGAGCATGCAGTGCTTGATAAGTCAGGTCCAACAATCGCTTGATCTGTCGCTCTCGCAGTATTTGGATTGTATCTTAATCAATCATTAGCAATCAACCTACAATTAAGATAAATCAACTAAAATTGTGCGGGATAAAATCTATTATACCCTGTAAATAAATATGTATAACGAATAAGTGCATGGGTTGAACCATTGAGAGCTATGGGGATAGGCAAATAATTATTGTCTACAAAGAATACGCAACAACTATTTTGTATGCTTTTTGGGGTTTTTAAGTTTTTGTGAGGTTTTAATGATATTTAATTTTTTATGGAATTTTAATTATATATATATATTTTAATTTTTGGTTTTAATTTTTAATTTTTTGAATTATTTATTTTATTTTTCTTTATAATTTGTAATAAGTATACATAACTATATATAATAATATGTATACTATAACAAGTATATATGATATAAATATAATATATATGTGTGTGTTTGTAAAATTTAGAAAATATATATAGGTACAGTCCTTTTTGTTTTTTAAAGTATTTAAAAATATTTATAAGTATTTATAATAATAATATTAATACGTATATAAGTAAGAACAAGTTTATATTGGCTATATAGGCTTTTATATTTATAAATGTAGATATAAATGCTAATAAATTATAAGGGATTTTTACCCGACATACCATATAATCTTTTCAAATTACCACTACGACCCTTGAAACAACGTAATTCCCCCCTCTACCCTGTAAACTTGCTAACCCTTACCCAACAAACCATGTGGTTAAACCCCATACATTTACCCGTTAAAACTAACCAGATTTTGTTATGTTCTTTTACATTATACTCATTTTATTTATCAAATTTACATTTAGTGTCACTCCCCCTCACTTCCTCATCTCCCTTTCCCACCCAGCACCCACCACCTCCTTGACCTCTGCCGCCCTCGCCCTCCTCCTCCTCGACCTCTGCCCTCTCCCTCCTCCTCCCCAACCTCCCCTCTCCCTCCTCTTATCTAGAGATCAATGACTCCTCGAGCATCGATCATCATGCCATTCTCCAGGTGGTGGTCCCATCATTGCTACATTCACGGTTTCTCACCACCTCCATCGTAAGATCTTCTCCATCTTGCGAGTTATCTCGAACGGTCGCTCACCACCTCCGTCATAGTTCCGAAACACCACTCCCATCCTCCTCTGCTCCATTTCTAGTTTTGATCCATCGCATATTCTCGATCGATCAATCAATTTCGCCCCATTGTCCACCAAGAACTAGGGTTTAGATGTGTTTCTCGTCGATCAAATTAGGGGATCCCAATGTTTCGTACGAACAAATCAGCCATGTCCTGCTTGTATCTCTACCTCCTTTGGCTCTTCTTCCTTCCCACACCTGATTGATCGCCTTCTAGATCCATGATTTCATCATGATCACTCTTTTTTCTCGAATTTTTCATTTTTTGCCCCAATTTGCTGTTGCGATGCTCGATCTCAATACCACATCGCCGGAGGCAACGACGGATGATTTCGGCTCGTTCAGTTCATCGATGGTGTATGAGGGATCGTGCTCGAGCCACGACATTGAGGGGATGCCATATGGCAGTGATTGAGCGAGAGCATGTAATGTAGGGTTTACAAACAGATCATCCTAGACTGCCACCTCTTCGTGGAGCGTGCGATGGATGGAGAGTGAAAAAGGACGGGGAGAGAAGGAGGGAGAGAGAAGAAGGAGGACAAGGGAGAGTTTTGCTAGTGTTTGATTAACTCAACTTAAACCCATGCTAGTTAACCCAAGAAGTCTCAAATTAACGGTAGGGTCTGTGGGGGTAAGACGAAGCAAGTTTACGGGCTCGAGAGGGGAATTATGTTGTTTCAAAGGTCATAGAGGTAATTTGAAAATATTATAGGGTCTTCCAGGTAAAAATCCCAAATTATAAATATATTGTTTTTATCTTTTTTTATATTTTTCTCATTTTTACGATTTTTAGTAATTTTTGCTAATTTTTAGGTATTTTAAAATCTAAAATACTCCAAATCAAGGAGTTAATAAATAGGTCGAATTGTTTTGAGATTTAAAAATGAATAATAACTTCGAAATTTTTCAAGACTGATTTTAGTATGTAGTGTATAAGAAATATAAAAATATATAGAAAACTATTTTTTTATAAAATATTTTCTAATTTTTTAGGATCAGGAGGGTTTTTCAATTTTTAGGGTTTTATTTTGATATTTTTTATGATTTTTGTCTAGAGTGATATTATATAATAATATAAAAGGTATATATTTTTGGAATTTTGAAAAGTATTTTTCTATATTTTTGTATTTTTAGATCCACACGGGGACTAAATAACACCTAAATGATTTTTAATAAATGAAAAAAACGTATGAAAATGCTAAAAATGAAATGGCAGCATGAATAAGCAGGATATTGAGCACATTCATATATTTTTCCATAATTTTCCATGAACAGGAGCTATTTAATCCAAAATAAAAGATATAAAATTAATTACAATGGACTAGTAGGAGCATATTTGCAACAAAATATAACACATAGGGTGTTAATGCAAAATACCCAAAAGTTTAACACATATTTACAGTTTTTAGGCTAAAATTAAATTACAAAACCATGAGGGAACTCCTGCAAAATGCCAACCCCACGTGGCAGCCCGCGTGAGGTGATCTAGCGTAGACCCCGATGTAAATAACATGAAACTCAGGGGAGTCCACACAACTTTTACATCAATACTTACACTAAAAAAATTATTTACAAGATTAAAAATAAAATAAAAGAAGGTGAATGGGTGTCTGTGAAATTACCCCATTATTTACATGCGATCCAACGACTGCAGATCGTTCACTTACATGCATTAGATGGTGGAGATCCACCCATACCACTTCATTGCTGGATGCCTAGGATCAGATCAAGTCCTTGATAAAATAGTGGCTTCAACCTTTGATTTGATGATGATTATACAACCTAGAGCGAGGGCTCCATCGGACAACTTTGGTTCATTCCTTAAGAACAGGGAAGAACACACGAAGTGTCTTCCCTTGTTCTTTGATTTCTCATGCTCCAAAGCTTCTCCGTGGCTTCTCTGAGGCTCATGAAGTTCCTGCAATTTGTATGTAGCTAATGATGCCTCCAGATATGTCCAGGATCCATCAATGAGGTCTTGGTAGGTCAGGCACCTAAGGACTGAGTTCTTGGGCACGATTGGCTCCAAGTTGATGTCGTCTCATCCAAATACCTGCAAAGTTAGCACACGGAAGCACATGCGAAGGTATTCATACCTTTATTAGGCAAAATGAGCGAAGGTGAGGTGACGATGATCCAGTGTGTGGTGGAGGTGGAACATCGATTCGCTGATCCAGTCGGAATCAAGTTGGTTGAAAGGTGTCTAGATATGAAGAGGTGAATGGGAAAGACATTGACTTTGTTGTGGTGGTCAAACAGGGGGTATATGGGGGTTGAATGGTGATCGCAGCTCTAGATCTCCAGCGTACCCTATTCTCTAAAATTAACCCTACGAAATTCAATGAAAACATAAACTAAAGACAACGATAAAAAACAGGAAGAAAAACTACTCTAAAATACGATAAAAGGATAGTTCATACATGGAGTTTAGGCCAGGGGGAAGAGGACATGGCGGAGCGAAGCTCCGGCCGTGGGATCCCCACCCAAGTGCTTCTCCATGCCGACAGGGCTGGGGAAACCACTCTGTCATCGTGAGCTTCAACCTAGATGAACCCCTTGGGGGTTATGCACCTCGAAGATAGATCAAAAAGGTAAAAAGGGGATGACTTCATTATTTATACACAAGGTGATGAGGCTTTGGAGATCATGGGATTGTAGTCGATTGAGTGTTCGTTCGAGTGATCTAGAACCCTAGTGAGATGGTTGGAACTGGGATGCATAAAAATGGTGAAGACGTCGAGGTGATCAGAGGTATGGGGCATGAGTGAAAATTAGGTGAAGTGAAGGGTGTCGCAGGTTCTAACGGTAGTCAAAGGGAGAGGGGGGAGGACCGTGCAATTGACTTGGAGTCAACGCACAGTGAGCTCCCATTGGTCCACCTAGGATCAACTAACGACAAAGTAAAAAAGATTAAATATATATAAATAATATAGTCATTGAATTATCTAATTTTTATTAAAATATAAACAAAATTATTATTTTAAGTAGTATTTTGTTCTGATATTTATTTATTTATACAAGTTAATTGATTATGTATTAACTTTTACATGTGTATTTACAAGTAAATATACTTGTATTCTATATATTGTATTTTAAATTTGTATTTTTATATTTTATTTAATACATACATGTATTTTTATATATTTATAACTTATATAAATACATATTTAGATATTTTTAGTATATTTTTTTATTTTCTTTATGTACTTAAATAAATATGCGTACATATTATATATGTATATTATAAGCATGTTTACCTATATATTAAAGTGCCTTATTTATTTTAATGTATTTTGATTGTTTAGTATAATTTTATTATGCACATGTATTTGAAATAATATTTACAATATTATAAAAATATAAGAAAGTGAAAAATATAAAGAATGAATATATTGAATATTATATACAGGTGTATTGTGCAATGATGACCCAAAACCTAACTTTTGCATCTTAACTCCAAATCGAATGAAACTACCTTCGTTGAATAGATAATTTAATTTTATGAATAATAGAGGTGAATTTGGTGAATTTTGATATTGTATGGAGAAGATACAAGTCTACGAAGTTTTCTTTGCGGCTTTTATTTTGTGGGTCTCAAACACATTGTACAATATTTTTCAGTGAAATCAATTTTGTATTTTTTTGTACAATGTTCATGTTGATGGTTTATTTATTTGAGGTATAAAAATAAGAAAATAAAATGGGTCCCAAAATTCTATTTATTGAGATATAAAATTAGGGTTTTTGATTCTATTTTCTATACATGTTCTCTATCCTATCTCCCCCTACTTTATTCCTTACCAACCAAGCTAATTTTTGACTTAGTATCGAGGTTTAAGGTTACTCAGTGTCTTTGTCACTTCCTTCTTTTTATTTTCTTTCTTTATTCTTTTATTTTAGTATTAAAAATAGTATTTTATACAATACATACGAATCAATAATTGAATGTTATTTTGTATAAATTAATGATATATGCATGCATATGACTACGGATTTAAGGCCAAATGAAAGAATAAAGGTGATGAAATGGAGATTTATCACACCCCTATATTTGCCTTTGTTAGTCCCTAACAAACACTTATGCTAATAAGTGAAGAAACCCAAAATAAAGAAAATAAAAAGAAATAAAATGGATTGATTTTAATTTTTAAATTTATCTTCATAAAATCAAAGATTGAAGCTCAATCGGAACTTTGGAACTTAGGTCTGGTCAGAACCTTATTGGGAAGCAGACTTGAAACTCAACAGCCTCTAAGGGCCACAAAACTTTACACAAGTCTCCTCAAAAGCCATGTCAGAACAAGTCGATGTCATACACAATCCCTTATGATTATAAGTCACACTTATACGGTCTTAATGATATGTAGCTCCTCTCGGCTGAAGTGGTAAAAGACTGTCTTCTCAAACACGACGACCCTAATTCCCCAATCCAGCAACTCTTTCCTTGAGAAGCGGGGTATTCCCTTCTAAGTTCAAGTGCAACCAGCTCAAGAAGAGGAGGTGGAGAAGAGAATGGATGGTAGTCAATGTAGACACCTATCCTTGTATGCTTGATCAGGGTAGCCAAGTCATCCAGCTGTAGGATCACATGAATCTTTTGACTATGAAGCACAAGCTTGCTTATTTCATATGTACATACTTCGATGGGAATTGATTTTTCTTGATTTTTTGCCCATGTATTTCTTTGGAGTTTTTATTTTGTATTTTCAATACTATTTACAACAACATTTACATAAGGACTTTTTCCTCTTGAGCCGATAGACTCTTTTGAAGCATTATTGCAACCCACAACATCTTGTCATTAGACCTCATGGCTTCTGGACTAGGTTGGGGCACATTGGCCATAAAATTGTGACTTCATATGTTTCCATTCACTCGTGTCTCATGCCAACAAATCCAATCCTCTACCATTCCGATTGAGTTGAGCAAAGTGTACGGTGCAAGTGTGCAAGTTAGGTCACTATCGACAAGATTCATGTGTGTGTTTCAAAATATTCTACTCAGGCAGTCAAGATGACAGCTGAACCTAGTCTTCTGCTCTCAAAGAATTAAGTCTAGCAGACCTGAAGTGCCTCAATTCTAGTTCCTTTAAAGATCATGTGGTTTACATGGATTAAGGTCCAACCAAGCTCCAATCTTCACACTATATTTAGACTAGTTCAATTGTCATTATCAATCCAAAAAATGCAATGGTATGTGCATTGCAAAGAAAATCTTTTTATAAGGTAACTTTTTGATTTTAAACTTTTTATGGATTTTTTTGAAAAGGGTTTTGCAAATTTTATGTAATTTGAAAATATTTTACAATTTTTTATGGCTTTTTGAAAAATAAAAAGAGTTGGTAAAAAAATTATGTGAAAATATTTACAAGAGAGTGCATCTATTACTTACAATAATTAGATGATGAATTTACAATAGGAATTTACGCAAGTTAAGTTAGTTGTTATTTAATTATGATATGCATAAGGGTTGTAAAGACTTTTATTTGATGAAATTATCTACGAGGTTCCCAAAATAAGTTGAAAATAGGTTTACATAAATTTTGAAAATTTTTTGTAAATAATTTAGCAAACATTTTACAAACGTTCATAAAATTGAAGATCATTTTGAAAAAAAAATAAATAGTATGTATAATTTTTTCAAAAAAAATTTACAGCCATTTTCCAAATCATTTGCAAATAGATTTTCAAGACATTTTATTCAAGCAAAGAAAAGATATTTTTACAAATAAATTATTTTTAAAAGGTTTGAAAACATTTTACAAAATGTTTTCCAAATAGTTAAAAGTTTTTTCTAATATTTTCCAACAATTATTCAAATTATTTTGCAAAACATTTTTTAATCTGATTTATTAGCCAGTATATACAAAGAATATTAACGAATTTTTATATGTATTTTTACCTATTTATTTTTCATAATTAATTAATCCAATATTCATATAGTATTTTAGCCATATTATTCAAAAATACGCAAGTACTGGTTATGGTTAAAGTATATACAACGTATATACGACCCCCTATACTTAGATTGAGATATGTACTCATAGATTAGAGAGAAAAGAGAAATACATAACTCGTACTAAGTATTCAGAAGCCTATACCATAACTACTGAACAATGAAAGAATGAGAAATCGAGCATCCCTCTATACTTAGGATCAATTAATCTTAAGTATAGCAAACTGTATGCAACATGTAGGGATGGTCAAGGGTGGGAAATGAGAAATCAATAGCTCAACATGTCTCCCCCTATACTTAGGATAAAATACCCCTAAGTATAGATATGAATATCAACAATAGAGGAGATAGGCGAGGGGACCAATAAACCGATAAAAAGAGAAAAAAACATGATGTGGGAATGAATGCATCACTCCCAATACTCAGGGTAAGAGATTCCTAAGTATAGGCAACAACAGGAGTGACGAAACAGAACATACATGAATAACACGGTGGCTACACCCCCTATGTTTAGGGAAAAGTACATCCTAAGTATAGACACATATATATGATGAATGATTTGGGGTGTAGGTCATCATGTGAGAGAGAGTGGGGATGAGAAGAAGAAATACAAAATATTCAAGCAGTAAGGAGTTATGAAGTACAAATTATATCTGACAAGCGAATACCGTACTCTTGTTGTTGTCTCCCTGTGAGAACGACAACGCAGTCAGGACGAGAAAGACAAAAGAATATGAAATCAAGTGGATGTCTACTACCGGAAAAAGAGGATCGAAAACTAAGTCAAGGTAAGATAGTGGAAGACAGAACATCATCTCATAAGAACATCGTTGGGGAAAAAGCCGATATAGGTGGGCGCAAAGAAAGAAAGAACAATGCAGAATCCTCCATGTCAATCATAGTCTCAATAACATACAAAAAGTGAAGAACATGCGACTCTCTGCGCAGCTTGATATCTAGTGGATATAAGGTTGAAAGATCGTTGATAACCCTGAATATCAAAAGACGCGGCTCAACCTTGCGAGGATCGTCAAGGAGAGCTGACTCAAAGGAGTTAGTTACATCAGATGGATCAAAAGAAGCAGTCTTGGCAGGTGAAAGACTGGCTACCCAACAAAAGAAGAGACCGAAAACCAGGGGAATGTCACAGTCTTATGCAGATAACTGATGAATCTCGTATTCATCATACTAAAATTCATTAATTAAACTTCTGGCTTAATCAATCCAATAAAAATCACCATTAATTCTTTATTATTATCTTGTAATATATTGTGTATAATTAACCCTTAATTAATAGTATTTAATTACCATTATTTTCTTTGTAATTATTTTCTCATAAACCCCCCCTAAAAATTAGGTAAAGTAATTGTCCATAACTCCCTAACCATTAAAAAGAATAAAAATAAAAAAAACATTTCAAAACCCAAAAATATGGTGTTTTTAACCTCTTAAAAATACCCCCAAAATTAATTTTTGTGCAAATGACCTCTTTTGATTTTTCTTCCAACATGAAACTTGTAGATCTCATCGAGATGAACAACTTTTATGTTTTGACTTTTTCCTAATTTCACCTCTAACTAATTCTTTTATATTTTTCTTTTTTTTTTCTCTTTTCTAATTTTCTGATTGGGCCACATGGTGCTTTCTGGGCCGCCCACGTGGCCCGTCCCCCTTCCGCCACCCGGCTCTCTAGGAGACGTCTGATCATCATCACCCGCCTCCCTCTCAGCCCTTCATTTCCGCTTCGCTCAAAGTTGTCAGATCTGCTCTAAGATCTGATCAGCAACATTCAACTCCGCCTCATTCTTAATCGAAAGATACTCTTATCATCCTACGACCACTATCACTCCACGTAACCCCACTCTTCTCCACCGTTTGATAGCACCTGCCTTCTCATCTCAACCGCTCACCTCCGCACTCATCTCAGACGTTCGATCCGATCCTTGATCTGATCCACTCCCTTCAACCACGCCTTCATCCTGATCGTTGGATCGCAGGATCCAATGATTAGGGCCTCATTCCCTACCTCCCAACGCCTACCTCTCCAGCCGTTATTACCATGCGAGACCTCCGCTCCCTTCCATTTTTATCCTTCGCTCCAGCCACCTCCTCCCTCTCCTAACGACCACCAAATGTAGTCGTTTCTTCCTCCATCCTCGTGTGCCATCCCTCGTCCTATCTACATTACTCCTCTGCATTCACTCCTCATTCAAACACTCCCCGCAACCCTTGAAACGACCGGAATACCTACACCTTAAATACCCTGCCTTCGCCGCCTGAATCCTTATCCACCATTCCGAGGGTGACGACCCAGCGTCCCTCACCCCTCCGGTGACAGCGGAGGGGTGATTAGTCGAGGCGATGATGACCTCTACCCAGGTGTCGACCCACAACTGCAATGGTCGTGCTACGGCAGCTCCGCTACTGCTGAGTTCCTCTGAGTGGCTGCCCGAGTTAGAGCGATGATCTGAGGATCATCTGAGCCTCAGCCCAAGCCATCTCCGACAGCCTTTTTCCTCTTCAATCTTCCAGGTTCGTGTTTTTACTTTTCTCCTTGTTTTGTCATATTTTTTCCACCGCCTATAGCCACCGTCACTGTCGCCCGACAACTCTATGATGAATCCACATTTCATCATCTTTATTCTATCATTTTGGCATCAAAAACCCTAGCAAAAGCCTGTAAATAGCATTAAATAGAGCAATTTAGCATGCATGCATGTGCATCCAATTAGTGTAGAAAATACTGTAATTAAAGCAAAAATTATAGAATAAATAAAAGAAAAGAAAAAGAATAAAATATTGTAAATATTTTATGATCCAAAACCTCGAGACCTAGGCATCTTGATGGATAGGTCGACAAGGAATAAAGTAGGGGGCGATAAGGGTTAAATACCTATTCATTTTACCCATTCTTTATTCATTTTGAGCCTATTTTCGGTTCCACTTTTTATACCTCAAATAAAGAAACTTTGTATATGAAAGTTGTAGATAATTTTATATAGAAAAATACAAAATTGAGTTCACTGAAAAATAACGTACAGATAAAAAGTTATGGTCTGAATAAAAATCCAGAATCCCAACTACCCAAACCCGTATCTCACAGATGAAAGCTCCAAATGCAGCAAATTCGCCTTTAATTGTATATAGAATAAAATTAATGGTGGTGGTTTCGCATTTGGCGGAGCTACGGTTTGAAAGTTGAGTTTTTGACCCTCATTGTATACTTGTACAGTTTAAAATATTCAATTTATTATTTATTAATTATTTTTATATTTTCATAATTTTGTAAATATTATTTATAATAATGATGCATATTAAAATCAGAATAAAAATGTAAATAAAACTCAAAATAAAAATACTTGTATATACAAAACCCAAGTATTATACCTATACTCATACCTATATAAAGTATACTTATATTTTATTTAATACACAAAACATATCAGAAAAATTAAATAAAAATACAACTAAGTGTATAAAAGTATTTTATAATTTTACAAAACACTAAACAAAAATAATAAAATTAAAATATATAAAATAAAAATAAAGGACTTAAATATCTAGGTAATATACCTATATAGGGTATAAAAAGTAACTTGTAAAAATATATCTCATAAAAATAATTAAAAATCATAATAAAATACTACATAAAATAATAAATATTTTTTTATAAACAAAATTTAATTCGTTCTTTTTCTATTTTTAAATTAATTTCTAACTCTTTTTCGCAGGTTTTTTCCTGGTTGGTCCATGTGGACCAACCGGGAGGCAGTCAACGTTGACCCCGGGTCAACTGCTTGCCTTCCCCGCCTGCCCTTCTGTTAGACCTGGGTTTTCACCCATCTTTGTCGATTTTTGTAGGTCACACCTTGCATTTTCTCGTGACGAAGTCTTCACAACTTTTCTTCCTTGTTATGTGGTGATTCACGTCCAAGTGAAACCTTGGACTTTGGATCACTGAGGCGAGCAGGGCGCCTTGGTCTTTGAGGCGTCAGAGCCATTTCGTCAAACAACATAAAAACACCCCTTGGACTTTGATTCGATTTTGAACCCTAATTTTGGTCTCTCTCGCGCCCCTTTCGATCCCAATCAAGTCCTGGAGGTGACAGCTCCAAGACCAACTCGTCCAGGAGGCGGAGTAGCGTGGCCTAGGGCGTTCTATTGACCTACGACCACCCACCGTTGAGGTACCCTCAACCTCGAGCCCCCCAGGACCTTGAGGTAGTTATTTCCCCTTAGTTTTTCTTGCATTCTTCTCGCCTTAGTTCTAGGATCAATAACCCTCAAAAAACTATCTCGATTCATCGATCATTTCGCAACTCCAAATCCATCGCCGGAGCGCTCCTCCGGCCGTGACCTTCACGTCACCTCCACCGTTCACGCGGGGTCGAGGCAGTTTGCCCTCGACCCCTTCACGTCATTTCCTTGCAGGTCCAGAGCGAAATCGCACACCTAGGAGCCCTTTTTGGACACGCCGGAGATACCTGGAGGTTTCGAGCTCCGCCGCCGTCGCAGGCGAGAACCAGCACCCCTCCGACCACTTTGAAGCTCCCTGCACCTGGAGATCGCCTGCAGGAAGCGATCGGGGCCATTTTGAGGTCTGAATGCCGACGAAGGAGGACGGGAGAGGTCGCGGAAGTTCGTCGTCGCCGGCCTTCTTCCGCGTTCTTCCTCCCGACCTTGCAGCCGTCCGATCAAGTGAGCCCTCCAGATTGCACGTCGATCGTCCGATCATCAGAGCCAGCCACCGTCGGATGTCTTCTGAGATCCAATCTCAGACGTCGAAGCCGAACCGTCATTGCGTGTGCAGGGCGCGCCACGTGTCGAGTGAACGGCCCACAGCCGTTCGATCGCCCTTGCGAGGAGATTTTGCAAGTATACCCCTCGCACTTTTGTAATTTTTTTAGTCCATGAACTTTAAATAGTAGTTTAAATATTTTGTAAAAATTATATCTAGGCCCTCAGACTTTAGGAATTTGCTGAAAGGTCCTCTGCCACGTCACCTCACGTGACCTGTTCACGTGAGGTGTGGGCATTTTGCAGGGAGGCCTTTCGCCTTTTGTAGATTTCGTTTTAGTGCGTGAAGTTTTGTATCAAGTATTAACTTTTTGGGAATATTGCAAGTCATCCCCTGGAGGTTTCTGATATTACGAATAGGTCCCTGCCAGGCGCGTGCAAGTCACGCGCCCTGGTGGGTATTTTGCGTCGATACCCTTGCGGGTTTGAACATTTGTATTTGGTCCATAAATTCAAATATTCAGTACAATCTTTGGTGGAAAATTGCTTGTATGCCCTTGGACATCTGTGTATTTGCATATATACCCCTGCTAGGCTGTGGCATTTTTGTAAACTTGTCTGATTTATGTAAGGCATCATTTTGACTTGAAAAATTCCACAAAAATTAGGCTAAGCTCTTGTTAACTTGTATTTTCACGCCATATTTTTAGTTTTTGATTTTATTGCATTTTCATATTTATTAAAAATCAAAAACTTGCCATTTCAATACTGTCTAGCTTAGAAAATACCAAAAAAAATATTAAAATACCTCTAAAAATTCCAGAAAAATTCCCTACTGTCTATTTTATCGTATTTTAGTGTCAGTCCAAAAATCACTAAAAATCGCAAAAGAAAAACCTTAAAAATTAGAAAATATCTAAAAACTTCAAAAAAATCTAAAAAATTATAGAAAACTCTAAAAATTGCAAACTAAGGTTCTTTAGATTCCTTATTTTCTTATCTTTATTTTAAATTTAGTTTGGAAAATTTTGGTGACTATTTGACATTTTTAATTCCCATTTTACCCCCAGCCAGTACCTAAATCCCTGTTTTCCTTTATTTAGCTATTTAAAATACCAAAAACATTTTGAAAAACACCCAAAAATCACAAAAACAGTAGAAAATCATAAAAATACCAAAAAAATCATATTTCTGAATTTTTGACTATTTTTGCATATTTTTTATAAATATTGTATCACCCTTTTATTACATTGTATACATATTCCAATATTAAAAAAGAAAAAAGAAAAATACAAAATACAAAATTAAAAAAAATTTAAAAAAAACTCACAAAAATCTTTGCTTTGCATAGTGTAGACAATACTCACATTCACTCACATACACACTTGTGCATCTACCCTTTTTTGCTCCCTGTGTTCGAACTATACACCATTTATATAGAGTTAAAAATAAATTTTAACTTCACATTGCTTGTCATTGCTTGATATCTATAGTGTGGGTTAATTGTTGATTAAATACGAGATTCATTTTGTAGTGGTCAACACACCGACTGTTGACTCGCCTTGTAAGTCAATACGACTGCTCGTGAATTTCGTGTAAATCAAATGGCGCCGTTACCGGGGAGCAACATCGAGTAGTTCATTATTTTATTTGATTGTGTTTATTTGTCTACCATTGCTTCATTTTATCTCTCTTGCATTTTTGATATATCTTGTTGAGCTTTTCTGACCACTCTTTTTCTTGTCTTCTTGCGAGGGACCGCGGAGCGAGGCGGATCGTCTAGGGGATCCGAAGCAACCACGTGAGGCGGAGTCGGCTTTTCTTAAGCCAAGCCGACAGGAGAGAGCAGGAGGAGTGAGAGAGTGCTTAGATTAGATTGCATTTTCATTTTGTGAGAGAGTGACTATTAATTTGTAATAATACAGGACTCAGACTCTCAGACACTTCGGGCCTAATTTTCGGGTGTTTGTTCACCTGGGGGCTCACCGCGGTTTTCATCGCGTTTTTCGACTGTCATTTTCCGGTTTTGTTTTCATTTTCATTTCTTTTGTGGATTGAGCCCTTAGCTTTAGGCTTGCTTGTTCGATTAGATTAGGTCCAAACACACTAATAACCTTTGCATGTTCCTATAGATCATCTTTGGACTTGGTCTAATTAAACAGTTAGTCATTAGCTTTCGATCCGCGCGCCGCGAGCTCATCCTGCCATGCGCTTCTCCTAAACTCGATGTGTCGAGAGAAGGAGGGGTGAGCCTAGACCGGACATTAGGATTGAAGGATAGTGGTTGACTTGTGGTTCTTCACGCTAGCAGTTGCCTATCTTAGGACGATTTCTGTATTGCATACCGGCACGTAGTTTAGGTTTATAAATTTCTGCTTTGCATCCCGCATGGAGAGAGCTGGGATTTGCTGTAAGTCTTCTTACTTTGCATCCATCATTTAGGCACAAAGGTGAGATTTCCACCTTGGTGTCGACTTGCATTGGCTTTTCCGACTCTATTCTCCCTCTGTTTTTGGAAAAAGTAGGATCAAAGAAAATATAAAAATCGTTAGGTGCTTGTTTGAATCAACTCAAAAGAAGCGATAACACCAAAAAAATTTAAAAAAGGGACTGCTAAGAAATCCTTGACCAAAAATAAAAACGGTAATTGGAGTCATTGATTGGGGAGAGTAACACCCTCACTTGTATTCAGGTTGCATGGGAAGGTCTCCTTCCAAGTGAGCAGAGTACTTCGTAAGGATTAGAGCCCAAATCCCAGCTTGTGGTTGCCTTGTGTATCGCCTAGATTCCGAAGTATTGGCGCTACTATCGTACGTAGGCGAGTAGGGCTTGGTCACCATTGGTGACTCACTATTGTGTGAGCACCGACCTTGTCCGAAGTACCGAGCATAGGCCACGCCTTCACGGGTGTGTCTGTCTCACTGTCTGCGTCTGAGTAGGATCTTGCACGCTCACGGGTGATTCCGTTGCGAGCGAGGTCCGAAGTATCGGTTTCGCCTATAGGCTTCCTCCCTCTTATTCTTTGGCTGAGTAGGGATCCAGGAAGGGTTACAAGGACCTTAAAAAGTGCAAGCTACAGGTTACAAAGGAGGAGGACAAGTACGGGAATACTTTTCCAGCAGTACTCTCTCTCCTTTAGGCATAGCGCTCTAAGGACTCGTGATAAGATAAATTCCTGAATTCAAGCTAAAACTGACAAGATAAAAGCCGAACCTACACGGCTTCATGTGTTGAGTTGGTGAACTCACCCATGCTTTGTGTTTGATTGCTAGTTTATTTAAGATATCATCAAAAAACTCAATCCACCGTCCAATTTACGCCAGTTGCGGTCCTTTCTAGGGCATGTCAGTTTCTACCGACGGTTCATTCAGGACTTCAGTCGTATTGCCCGACCGCTTACTGATATACTGACAAAAGACACCGAGTTCCTTGTTAATGATAAGTGTCTTGCATCTTTTGAGACTCTCAAAGATATGGTTGTTTCAGCTCCTGTCCTTCAGCCACCCGATTGGTCTCTCCCATTCGAGATCATGACAGACGCTTCAGATTTTGCCGTTGGGGCTGGGCTTGGACATAGGAGGGATGGATTACCGTTTGCCATTCACTACGCCAGCCGGACTTTGGATGTCGCTCAACGGAATTATACTGTGACTGAGAAAGAGATGCTGGTCGTAGTTTTTGCTTTGAATAAGTATCGATATTATATTCTCGGATCTAGAGTGACTATTTACACAGATCACACCGCCATCCGGTACTTAATGGCCAAGAAGGATGCCAAAGCATGCCTTACCAGATGGATCCTTCTGCTCCAGGAATTTGATATTGAGGTTAAGGATAAACCTGGAGTTAAAAATGTGGTGGCGGATCATCTCTCCAGATTGGAGAATCTTGAGGAATCTGAGCCCAACGCACCTTTTACAGAGACATTTTATAGATGAGGCGATCTTGGCTATCACCTCGCTCCCATGGTACGCTGACATTGTGAACTATCTTTTTGCCAGTCCCACAAGGTTGGCACAGGAAGAAACTCGAGACCTTCCTGGCGAAGGCCAAGTTTTACCATTGGGAGGATCCCATCCTTTATCATGAAGGAGGGGACAGTATCTGGAGGAGGTGCATTTCTCAAGAAGAGCATCATAGCGTCCTCACATACTACCACAAGCTTGAAGTAGGAGGACATCATTCTGGAAAAAGGACAGCACAGAAGGTGCTTCAATCCGGCTTATGGTGGCCTACTCTCTTCAAGGATTCTGATGAGTTCGTGAAGAAATGTACCGACTGTCAGAAGATGGGAACCTACGGACAGAGAGACATGATGCCCATGCAACCCATTCACTTTTGTGAGGTTTTTGATGCATGGGGGATTGATTTCATGGGACCATTTCCTAAGAGTTAGGGATTCGAGCATATTTTGCTCGCTGTGGATTATGTCAGCCGATGGGTTGAGGCCATCCCCGCCCGAGCCGCAGATGCTAAAACCGTATGAAAATTTTTGAGGAAAAATATCATTTCACGGTTCGGGGTACCTAGAGTCTTGATTTCAGACGGGGGGTCTCATTTCATCAATGACAAGGTTAGGGCCCTTGCAGACGAGTTCGACATTGACCATCGGGTTGCCACACCGTATCACCCTCAGACTAATGGTCTTTCCGAAGTATCGAACCGGGAGATAAAAACTATCTTGCAGAAGGTTGTCCGCCCAGACCGAAAAGATTGGTCACAACTTTTGGACTCGATCTTGTGGGCCTATCGGACTTCTTTTAAGAATCCATTGGGGACATCTCCCTTTCGACTCGTCTATGGCAAGCCGTGCCATTTGCTAGTGGAAATCAAGTACAAATCTTTTTGGGCAGTCACTGAGTTACTGTTAGATCCCGAGAGTATAGGAGAATAGAGAAGAGCATAGTTGGCAGCCCTAGAAGAACTGAGAGACACAACCTTTTCTAGCAGCCTACAATACAAAGAAAAAGTGAAGACATGGCACGATTCCCATATCAGCCATAAACAGTTTGAGCCAGATCAGAAAGTATGGTTGTTTGATTCCAGGCTGAAATTATTCCCCGGGAAACTACAGAGCAAGTAGAAAGGCCCGTATGTGGTTAGGAAGATACATGACAATGGCAGCATCGACATATCCAAACCGTTATCTTCTTCTTCTACCTTCCGTGTCAATGGTCAACGCCTGAAACTATATCTAGATCATGATCCGCCGACCATTGACGTTGCCCACGTTCTTCTGGTATGAGATGTGTTCTTTGACTCTATCATCTACATCTCATACATGGTGATCACTTCCATCTTACGCTATACAGATCATATGTCTATACCACTCTTTCATCTGTTGATCTATTTTCTTTTTTTCTTCTTTTCCTTTTCTATTTCTTTATCTATCAAAACGGTGCCTCCCCTTGTTGCCAGTTTTTTGTACTTAGGACGTACTTTGTCCTAAGTATAGGGGGTGTGCACCCCGAGTTTTTCATTCATTTCGGTCCTCTCCATTGTCTCCTCTTCTTGTCTATACTTAGGGATATCTTACCCTACGTATAGGGGGAGACAATCTGAGTACGATCTGTTCATTCCCACCCTTGACCCTCCCTGCGTTGTGTACAGTCTGCTATACTTAGGATTATTTGATCCTAAGTATAAGGAGGACGATCAACTTCTCATTGATTCATTTATTCATTCATTTATTCTTTATACTTGCCTATACTTAGTACGAGTTATGTCTTCTCTTTTCTCTCTGATCTATGAGGACATAACTCAAGCTAAGTATAGGGGGGTCGTATATACTACGTATATACTTTAGCCATAACTCGTACTTTCATATTTTCTTAATAATATGGCTAATAATTCTTTAAAATTCATTAAAATCCCTAATAAAAAGATGTTACCATTCCTCAAATTCTTTTTGCATCTACTGATTAATAAATCAGGTGAAATTGTTTTTTGCAAAATGTTTGAAAAATAGTTTGAAAATCCTTGTGAACATCTATTAAAAACTATTTTGAAAATATTTTGTTACATGTTTTCAACCTTTGTAAAAATGTGTGGTTTGCTAAAATTTATTTTCTTTTTGTGAAATAAAGTGTTTGAAAAATGATTTGCAAATGGTTTGAAAAATGGTTGCAAAAATATTTTGAAAAATCTATCTATACTGTTTGGAAAACCTTTGTAAAATGATTTTCAAATGTGTGTACATGTTTGTAAAATGTTTGTAAAAATTATTTGGACTATAGTTTTCAAAAATTTGTGTGAAAAACCCGTGTCAAGGAAGTTTGAGGAATATATGAACATCTCACTGAAATCCACTATATATGTATAAAATTGATCACTTACCCTTGTAAATTCTTAAAATTCACTTCTTGTATATATATGAAGCACTCCCATGTACATACTTTAACCCAGCTTTCAGCCAAAATCTTTTTGTTTTCAAAAATCCCAAAATCATTTGAAAAATCTTTTTGAAAAAGACAAAAAATACATTTGCATATGCATCATCATCATCATCTTTTCAAAAACCATAAAAAGTTCAAAAACTTTGAAAATTGCATCACAAAAATATTTTCTGCATTGCATTTGCATAGCATGAGCATTTTTCAGATTGAGTTTGATAGTTGAACAAGTCTAAGTAAAATCTGGAGATTGGAGCTTGATTGGACCCTAAAATCTACCTAATAACAGGAACCTTATAGGAACTGGGTTTGAGGTACTTCAGGTCTAGTTGACTTAATTCTTTGAGGATCACAGAACTTGGTTCAATGGATTCTTGACTGCCTAAGTAGAGTATTTCGGAGCACATGCATGACTCTTGTTGATAATGACCTAACTTGGACACCTGCACCTTTCACATGGCTCAACTCAGTTGGAGTGGTGAGGGGATTGGATTTGTCGGTATGAGACGCACACAAGTGGATACATTTGTCCTCCTCTAGGGAGGGAAGTGCACCCCAACCTGTCCAGTGATTAGGAAGTCTAAAGACAGGAGGCTGTGGGTTGCGATAAAGCTTCAAAAGAGGGATAGTGTACTTGCTCAAGAGGAAAAACTCCTTATGTAAATGCTGTTGTGAATAGTATCCAAAAAAAATGTTCAGGCATGTACAAAAATAAAAAGCCTGCAAAGTATGTACAAATGTTGTAAAGTCAATAAGCAAGCTTGAGTTCCAAAGTCATATCATGTGAGCCTCCAGCAGGATGACTTGACTACACTGGTCTTGCATCCCAGGATAGGTAGCTACACTGGCTACCATCCATTCTTCTCTTCACCCTCTCCTCTTGAGCTGGTTGCCACTTGAACTTAGAAGGGAATACCCCGCTCCTCGAGGATGGAGTTATTGGATTGGGGAATCATTGTGTTGTCGTTCTGGAGAAGTCAGTTTCTTTGTCATTCTAGTTGAGGAGAGCCACCATCACTTACACTATACGAGTCAGACTCATAGTCGTAAGAGTTTGCGTATGAGTTGAAATATTTCTGACCTGGCTATAGAGGAGACTTGAGCAGAGTTTTGGGATTCTCAAAGACTGTTGGATTTCAAATTCGGTTCTCATTAAGGTTCCGCCCGCACTAAAACTCCAAAGGTCCGACTTAAGCTCCAAACTTTGATTTTGTGAAGACAAATTTGATGATCAAATAAAATCCAAATTTCTTCGTTTTCTTTTCCTTCTTTTTCTTTTGCACTTATTGCATAAGTGTTTGCTAGGGACTAGCAAAGGTAAAGTATAGGGGGACGATGAATCCACATTTCATCATCATTATTCTATCATTTTGGCATCAAAAACCCTAGCAAATGCCTGTAAATAGCATTAAATAGAGCAATTTAGTAAAATACTGTAATTAAAGCCAAAATTATAGAATAAATAAAAGAAAAGATGGATAGGTCGACAAGGAATAAAGTAGGGGGCGATAAGGGTTAAATACCTGTTCATTTTACCCACTCTTTCTTCATTTTGATACCTATTTTTGGTTCCATATTTTATACCTCAAATAAAGAAACTTTGTACATGAAAGTTTTAGATAATTTTATATAGAAAAATACAAAATTGAGTTCACTGAAAAATAATGTACAGATAAAAAGTTATGCTCTGAATAAAAATCCAGAATCCCAACTTCCCAGACCCGTATCTCACAGATGAAAGCTCCAAATGCAGCAAACTCACCTTTAATTGTATATAGAATAAAATAATATATTTAATGGTGGTGGTTTCGCATTTGGCGGAGCTACGATTTGAAAGTTGAGTTTTTGACCCTCATTGTATACTTGTACAGATTAAAATATTCAATTTATTATTTATTAATTATTTTTATATTTTCATAATTTTGTAAATATTATTTATAATAATTATGAACATTAAAATTAGAATAAAAATGTAAATAAAACTCAAAATAAAAAATACTTGTATATACAAAACCCATGTATTATACCTATACTCATACATATATAAAGTATACTTATATTTTATTTAATACACAAAACATATCAGAAAAATAAAATAAAAATACAACTAAGTGTATAAAAGTATTTTATAATTTTACAAAATACTAAAAAAAAATAATAAAATTAAAATATACAAAATAAAAATAAAGGACTTAAATATCTAGGTAATATACCTATATAGGGTATAAATAGTAACTTGTAAAAATATATCTCATAAAAATAATTAAAAATCATAATAAAATACTACATTAAATAATAAATATTTTTATTTTATAACCAAAATTTAATTCATCCTTTTCTATTTTTAAATTAATTTCTAACTCTTTTTCGCAGGGTTTTTCCTGGTTGGTCCACGTGGACCAACCAGGAGGTAGTCAGCGTTGACCCCGGGTCAACTGCTTGCCTTCCCCGCCTGCCCTTCTGTCAGACCTGGGTTTTCACCCATCTTTGTCGATTTTTGTAGGTCACACCTTGCATTTTCTCGTGATGAAGTCTTCACGGCTTTTCTTCCTTGTTATGTGGTGATTCACATCCAAGTGAAACCTTGGACTTTGGATCACTGAGGCGAGCAGGGCGCCTTGGTCTTTGGGGCGTCAGAGCCATTTCGTCAAACAACATAAAAACGCCCCTTGGACTTTGATTCAATTTTGAACCCCAATTCTGGTCTCTCTCGCGCCCCTTTCGATCCCAATCAAGTCCTGGAGGTGACAGCTCCAAGACCGACTCGTCCAGGAGGCGGAGTAGCGTGGCCTAGGGCGTTCCATTGACCTCCGGCCACCCACCGTCGAGGTACCCTTAACCTCAGGCCCCCCAGGCCCTTGAGGTAGTTATTTCCCCATAGTTTTTCTTGCATTCTTCTCGCCTTAGTTCTAGGATAAAAAACCCTCTAAAAACTATCTCGATTCATCGATCAATTCGCAACTCCAAATCCATCGCCGGAGCGCTCCTCCAGCCACGACCTTCACGTCATCTCCACCGTTCGCCCACCACCGCGGGGCCGAGGCAATTTGCCCTCGGCCCCTTCACGTCATTTCCCTGTAGGTTCGGAGCCAAATCACACACCTGGGAGCCCTTTTTGGACACGCCGGAGATACCTGGAGGTTTCGAGCTCCGCCGCCGTCGCAGGCGAGAACCGGCACCCCTCCGACCACTTTGAAGCTCCCCGCACCTGGAGATCGCCTGCAGGAAGCGATCAGGGCCATTTTGAGGTCTGAACGCCGATGAAGGAGGATGGGGGAGGTCGCGGAAGTTCGCCGTCGCCGGCCTTCTTCCGCATTCTTCCTCACCGACCTTGCAGCCGTCCGATCAAGCGAGCCCCCCAGATTCCACGTCGATCGTCCGATCATCAGAGCCAGCCACCATCAGATCTCATCTGAGATCCAATCTCAGACGTCGAAGCCGAACCGTCATCGCGCGTGTAGGGCGCGCCACGTGTCAAGTGAACGACCCACTGCCATTCGATTGCCCTTGCGAGGAGATTTTGCAAGTATACCCCTCACGCTTTTGTAATTCTATTTTAGTCCATGAACTTTAAATAGTAGTTTAAATATTTTGTAAAAAATATATATAGGCCCTCAGACTTTAGGAATTTGCAGATAGGTCCTCTGCCACGTCACCTCACGTGACCTGTTCACGTGAGGTGTGGGCATTTTGCAGGGAGGCCCTTGGCCTTTTGTAGATTTTGTTTTAGTGCGCGAAGTTTTGTATCAAGTATTAACTTTTTGGGAATATTGCAAGTCAACCCCGGAGGTTTCTGATATTACGAATAGGTCCCTGCCAGGCGCGTGCAAGCCACGCGCCCTGGTGGGTATTTTGCGCAGATACCCTTGCGGGTTTGAACATTTGTATTTGGTCCATAAATTCAAATATTCAGTACAATCTTTTGTGGAAAATTGCTTGTATGCCCCTGGACTTCTGTGTATTTGCATATATACCCCTGCTAGGCTCTGACATTTTTGTAAACTTGTATGATTTATTTAAGGCATCATTTTGACTTGAAAAATTCCACAAACTTAGGCTAAGCTCCTTTAACTTGTATTTTCACGCCATATTTTTAGTTTTTGATTTTATTGCATTTTCATATTTATTAAAAATAAAAAACTTGCCATTTCAGTACTGTCTAGATTAGAAAATACCAAAAAAATTAAAATACCTCTAAAAATTCCAAAAAAAATCCATATTGTCTATTTTATCCTATTTTAGTGTCAGTCCAAAAATCACTAAAAATCTCAAAAGAAAAATATTAAAAATTAGAAAATACCTAAAAACTTCAAAAAAATCTAAAAAATTATAGAAAACTCCAAAAATTGCAAACTAAGGTTCTGTAGATTCCTTATTTTCTTATCTCTATTTTAAATTTAGTTTGGAAAATTTTGGTTTCTGTTTGACATTTTTAATTCCCATTTTACCCCCATCCAGTAGCTAAATCCCTGTTTTCCTTTATTTAGCTATTTAAAAATACCAAAAACATTTTGAAAAACACCCAAAAATCTCAAAAACAGTAGAAAATCATAAAAAATACCAAAAAGATCTTATTTCTGAATTTTTGACTATTTTTGCATATTTTTATAAATATTGTATCATCCCTTTTATTACATTGTATACATATTCCAATATTGAAAAAGAAAATAGAAAAATACAAAATACAAAATTAAAAAAAAATAAAAAAAATCCACAAAAATCTTTGCTTTGCATAGTGTAGACAACACTCACATTCACTCACATACACACTTGTGTATCTACTCTATTTTGCTCCCTGTGTTCGAACTCTCTGCATACTTGCTTGCTATACACCATTTATGTAGAGTTAAAAATAAATTTTAACTTCACATTGCTTGCCATTGCTTGATATCTATAGTGTGGGTTAATTGTTGATTAAATGCGAGATTCATTTTGTAGTGGTCAACACACCGAATGTTGACTCGCCTTGTGAGTCAATACGACCGCTCGTGAATTTCGTGTAAATCACCCTACAAGCTTCATTACACCACCCTCATCTCCATCCACCACTCCGCTTACCCTTCCCTTTTCTCCACAATCTCCTCCGCTCCAACCCACCTTCTTCTCCACCTTGCCGAAGAAGAAGCCTCACGGTCACCGCTCCTATCAGCTCCACGGCCCCCATTTCACTCACCTCACTCACGCACCGATCGCACTTAGCTTCGGCTATACTAACCAATGCAGGTGCTCAATGATCGGAGTTAACATCCCTTCGCCGTTCTCTGGCTCCTCCTTCGACGACCATGCTCTGCCGAGCACCTCCAGACAACCACGGAGCTTCGACTTGGCTCCAAGACCTCCGCCAGACTTTCAGCCATCCTCCCCGATCTTCAGGCGACGATCTGGAGCACGGTGGTGCTCTGTATAGCTCGCCGGAGCCCCGCCTCCTCCGGCAGCCAGCGGCGGAAGATGAATACACAGATGCCGTCCGATCTTCTAGATCGGACGGCTGTGATGAAGACACGTGGACGCCAAAGCCTCAATCCAAGCCAACAGCCTCGGGTCTACCGGGCCAAGACCCGAGCCACCATCTCGCGCCACGTCCGACCGACCCTGAGTTGCTTCCCGAGCCTAGGCCCCTCACGTGCAGCGTACGTGAGGGCCTAGGTAATTTACACGAAAGACCCAGGAAGTTTCGATAATTGCAGATTGGTCCCCAGACACGTACCCCATGTGCGTGCCTGGGTAATTTACAGTGATACCCTCGCAACTTCCGGAATTTACCCAAATGCCCATGTGCGCATGGAAAAATTACATCAGGGCCCTGTTGGTTTTTGGTATTTACATTTACGTCCCTCTAGGGACCTAAATATAATATTTATACTTTTTTTTCTTGCATTTTATTTACAATTATGCCCCCGCATTGTTTTCTTCATAATTTGAGCATCGTAGGTCCAAATTGCATAATTTTAGTGTCGTTTTGATCCTTGTTTCATCATCTATATCATGGCATATTTAATTTTCTCAGCTGATATAATTTTCAAAGAAATGAATTTCTATGTTAGATGAGATTCTGTGCTCCATATATGTGTGCCCTGATTAGATGATTGCTCTTATTCTTATGTTCACTTCGACTCTAATTTCAACCAGTATTCTGTTGCTCATTTATGTAATCTTTCTGCGACATAATTGTTTGCATTCTCATAGTATATATTTAACCTTGCATTATTATTCATTCATCATCCTATAATTGCATAAAAAACAAATACTAAAAATTGCACACATCATATGTCTGCCTTTATCTGCATTTTACTCTGAGCATACACATGAAGACCATGGATTTGGAATTTATTCACACTTGCTCTTAACTGATAAAAAATCAATAAATAGATAGAGTAGCTCGTGTCCCTGTGTTCGACCTTGGTAGACTTGCCAAGTAAAAATACTCCACAACATTCAAAGATTGTGGTATTTTGATCGACTGATTTTTGCCTCCTATACTACAATTCATTATTATTAAAGAGGTGGATTTCCCGTTCATCAAATGGCGTTGTTGCCGGGGACACGGCTCAACTTTGTTTATTTATTGTGTTTTCATTTATTTCTGTGTTGAATATTTTCAAAATTCACAAGTCTTCCTTTAATGCATTATTTTTGCATCATTTCTGCCAATTTAATTCCTCGTTATTTTTCTAACATTTCTCTTTTGTGGAAGGGCCTATGAAGATTGAGAACGCTTGATCCCCATGGAGGCGTGGAGTTGGGATCTCCGCTGAAGAGACCGCAAAAGACTTGGTGGAGAATTTTTAGGAATTTTTAGTAGTCTGTCTACATTTGCATACTGTAAAAAAAAGAAAAAAACTTGCGTGTGCATATTTATTTTAACAGTGCTCATTAGAGAGCTTGCATGTTGTTAAAAAAAAGAAAAAAAGTAGATCACTAGATGATCTACCCCCCCCCCCCACACACACACACTTGCACATATACACTCATCCCCCAATCTCTCTGCATATTTCACAATCACTCTCTCTCTCTCTCTCTCGCTCTCTCCCCCATCATCATCTTCTGTAAAAACAACCCCTTCCACCCTTTTATCATAGTGTAATTATTCCTCCAAACACAAGAACCCCCCCCCCCCAACTCAGATACGTTACTTAGGCTATTTGTAGCCTAAGTATAGGGTGGAGCCGCCTATTCATCCATCCCTCTAATTGTCTTCTTGTACTTAGGTCAATTTTTGACCTAAGTATAGGTGGACCCTCCTCCTCAGTTCCGCTATATCACCCTATATTTGACCAAGCCATGGCTCCATATCACTTATGCTATGAGGACATAACAAAATGTAAGTATAGGGGGTATACCGTATATTACTGTATATTTACTTTAGCCATAGCTCGTATTTTTAAACTTTTTGAAAATTCTTTCTCGGGCTTGGTTTTAGTATCCATGTGAACTGAGTTTTGTAGAAACCTTGTAAAATTATTTTCTTAAAAATTGAGGGATTAATTTGTGTAAATAACCCCTTTTCAAAAAAAAGAAAAATTGAAAACCTTTCTTTAAATTAGACTTTGACTACTAGGCTTAGTAGATACTTTCAGTGAGGGAACTTCGGTTTCATTTAGCAGAGTGGGGGGTTTAGAGGACAATGTATGGCACCGCCCTTAAGTAACACGGGTCCGTGTAACGACCAGTACTTACACCCATACTGGCTGATAGTAGATACTTTTATTCATTTGAGCATGGGCCAGTCACTATCTCTCTAAAGAATAAAAAAATGAAAATTAAAATTAAAATCCATAAAAATCTGCAAAAGCCAAAAATCACACAAAAATCACTAACTAAGGAGTTGGTGTATTCCTGATACATTCACATTCACTCAAGGCTTGAGGATTTTGAGGACACTTGATTTCTGTTATCTTGAGAGTTTGAGTTAACATGCCTTAGTCATTAGGATTTTTAAACTTAACAATCCACACTTCCCTGGTTTGAAAGATTTGAGCACTATATTGCACTCTTCATCTCTACCTTCAAAAGAATATGATCAGCACAATCACTTTCACAACT
This sequence comes from Ottelia alismoides, assembly GCA_037367405.1. Taxonomy (NCBI): domain Eukaryota; kingdom Viridiplantae; phylum Streptophyta; class Magnoliopsida; order Alismatales; family Hydrocharitaceae; genus Ottelia; species Ottelia alismoides. Next base: position 125,444 of record JAZKJV010006200.1, read on the forward strand.
TCATGATTGATGAGATGAGTTGAGATATCACTTGAGGAACCAGGACTAGAGATTTGATTTTAGACCCAATCTAATGATATTCGAGGATGGGATAAAGTTAATGAAGGCTTCAGAAAACCTGAGTGTCAGCAGAACCCTAGCCAGTATGTGAACAAGATTCATATGCTATCTCTTTGATATCTACCTATGTGCTAGGGTGTGATGAAACTTAATGAAAATTGTTGATCAATGTGTGCCAACTTTTGGTAAAAGAAGTGGAGCTACTAACAAAAGAAAAGAAAAAGAAATATCAAAGAAAAGCTCTATCATCCAAAGTCAAATTACAAATGAGCTCCCACCAATGGCGAGCGCTCCCAAACATTTTCAAAGTGTCCACTTGGAACAAACGCTAATTAGGACCAAGGAGTTGGGCAGACACCATAAAATGGCTCTACATCGTAAGCAATACAAGTCTGCATGTTGAAGGTATCTTAGATACTCAAAAAAGACACACCTCGGTGTACTCCCAGAAAAACAAGTGCACCCGACTCAAAATTCTCTTGACGGACACATTGATCAACAAGCTAAAAATCTACTTGTGTTGAGTAAAAAGGCACTCTAGAGGCCCCCTTGTTCCAATGTGAGGAGAGAAAATTAGACACAATCCTATGCTCTCCATCATCTGGTTGTCCATCTACATTTCAATTCTAACGGACTAAAGAGACGATTGACTGAAGCAAGAATAGACTTATTCCCTAGTATTGAGGATGAGGTCTAGAAGAGAGTTTCTTGGATTAGAACTTCGAGTGATGCCTCAACTCGACACTCATGAAATGCAGTACACCTAATTTCATATCCTTGTATCATATGTATAGAAAGAGAGTCTGATAATTAGAGAAGTTGGATTCCTTCTGACTAAAGCTTGGATAAGCCCAGAATTTTAGGATCACTTAAATTAAGGGTCTTTGAATGATTGAGCCTTGAAATATTTACTCGCACTGTCAGGAATTAATTCGACTCCTTCATTCTTTAGATGCTCAAGGGTGATCATGGTTTAAGTATAGGGGTATGATGAATCTCGTATTCATCATGCTAAAATTCATTAATTAAACCCCTAGCTTAATCAATCCCATAAAAATCACCATTAATTCTTTATTATTATCTTGTAATATATTGTGTATAATTAACCCTTAATTAATTATATTTAATTACCATTATTTTCTTTGTAAATATTTTCTCATAAAAAACCCCTAAAAATTAGGTAAAGTAATTGTCCATAACTCCCTAACCCTTAAAAAGACTAAAAATACAAAAACATTTTAAAACCCAAAAATCCTGTGTTTTTAACCCCTTAAAAATACCCCCAAAAATATGTTTTTGTGTAAATGACCTCTTTTAGTTTTTCGTCCAACATGAAACTTGTAGATCTCATCGAGACGAACAACTTTTATGTTTGACTTTTTCCTAATTCAACCTCTAACTAATTCTTTTATATTTTTCTTTATTTTCACTTTTCTATTTTTCTGATTGGGCCACGTGGCTCCTTCTGGGCCGCCCATGTGGCCCGTCCCCCTTCCGCCACCCGGCCTCTCCAGGAGATGTCTCATCATCATCACCCGCCTTCATCTCAACCCTTCATTTTCGCTTCGCTCAGAGTCGTCAGGTCTGCTCAAAGATTTGATCAACACCATTCAACTCCGCCTCATTCTTAGTCGACAGATCCTCTTATCATCCTACGACCACTATCACTCCACGTCACCCCACTCTTCTCCATCGTTTGATAGCACCCGCCTTCTCATCTCAACCGCTCACCTCCGCACTCATCTTAGCCATTCGATCTGATCCTTGATATGATCCACTCCCTTCAACCACACCTTCATCCTAACAGTTGGATCGCAGGATCCAACGGTTAGGGCCTCATCCCCTACCTCCCAATGCCTACCTCTCCGACCGTTACACCATGCGAGACCTCTGCTCCCTTCCATTTTTGTCCTTCGCTCCAGCCACCTCCTCCCTCTCCTAACGGCCACCCCATGTAGTTGTTTCTTCCTCCATCCTCACGTGCCATCCCTTGTCCTATCTCCATTACTCCTCTGCATTCACTCCTCATTCAAACACCCCCCGCAACCCTTGAAACGGCCGGAATACCTACACCTTAAATACACTGCCTTCGCCGCCTGAACCCTTGTCCACTATTCCAAGGGCGAAGGCCCAACTTCCCTCACCCCTCCGGTGATAGCGGAGGGGTGATTAGTCGAGGCGATGACGATCTCTGCCCAGGTGTCGACCCATGGCCCCCATGGTCGTGCTGCAGTGGCTCTGCCAACTCTGAGTTCCTCGTAGTGGCTGCTCGAGTTAGAGCGATGATCCGAGGATCATCTGAGCCTCAGCACAAGCCATCTCCAACCGTCTTTTTCCTCTTCAATTTCTAGGTTCGTGCTTTTGCTTTTCCCCTTATTTTCTCATATTTTTTCCGCCGCCTATAGCCACCGTCACTGTAGCCCGACCACCCTACAAGCTTCTACACCACCCTCATCTCCGCCCACCACTCCGCTTACCCTTCTCTTTTCTCCACAATCTCCTCCGCTCCGACCCACCTTCTTCTCCACCTTACCGGAGAAGAAGCCTCACGGCCACCGCTCCTGTCGCCTCCACGACCCCCATTTCACTCACCTCACTCACGCACCGCCCACACTTAGCTTCGGTTATACTAAACAATGCAGGTGCTCAATGATCAGAGTTAACATCCCCTCGCCGTTCTCCATCTCATCCTCTGATGACCATGCTCCGCCGAGCACCTCCAGACAACCACGGAGCTTCGACTTGGCTCCAAGACCTCCACCATACCTTCAGTCATCCTCCCCGACCTTCAGGCGATGATCTGGATCATGGTGGTGCTCTATATAGCGCGTTGGAGCCCTGCCTCCTCCGACAGCCAGCGGCGGAAGATGAAGACGCATATGTCATACGATCATCTAGATCGGATGGCTGTGATGAAGACACATGGATGCCCATGCCTCAATCCAAGCCAGCAGCCTCGGGTCTACCGAGCCAAGACCCGAGCCACCATCTCGCGCCATGTCAGACTGACCCTGAGTTGCTTCCCGATCCTAGGCCCCTCACGTGCAATGCATGTGAAGGCCTGGGTAATTTACACGAAAGACCGAGGAAGTTTCGATAATTGTAGACGGGTCCCCAAGCACATGCTCCACTTGCGTGTCTGGGTAATTTACAGGGATACCCTCACAACTTTGGGAATTTGCAGAAATACCCCTGTACGCATGAAAAAATTGCATCAGGGCCCTGCCGGTTTTTGATATTTACATTTAGGTCCCTCCGGGGACCTAAATGCAATATTTATCCTTTTATTTCTTGCATTTTTTACAATTATGCCCTTGCATTTTTTCTTCATAATTTGAGCATCGTAGGTCCAAATTTCATGATTTTAGTGCCATTTTGATCATTGTTTCATCATCTATATTATGGCATATTTAATTTTCTCATCTGATATAATTTTAAAAGAAATGAATTTCTATGTTAGATGAGATTATGTGCACCATATATGTGTGCCCTGATTAGATGATTGCTCTTATTATTATGTTCACTTCGACTCTAATTTCAACCCGTATTCTATTGCTCATTTATGTAATCTTTCTGCGGCATAATTGTTTGCATTCTCATAGCATATATTTAACCTTGCATTATTGTTTATTCATCATCCTATAATTGTATAAAAATCAAGGGATTTTATCACTTGTGCCCCTCCGAGATATCGCAATTTCAGTTATGCCCCTATCTTTTTGGTAATATCAGTTGTGCCCCTCAAAACTTTCTCCGTCATCAGTTGTGCCCTTCCGCCAGGTTGACCGTCAATGAATTGACTTAACCATGGTTTTTTCAAACCTTGGTGTGGTTAAGAGGGGTATTATGGTCAAAATAAAATCAAATGAGAAGGAGGGTTGGGGAGGAGGTGCGAGGCTGTGGAGGAGGTGCGGGCTGGCGGCAGGGGTTGGGGGAAGTGCGTGGCTGCGGGAGGTCAGGGGGTTGACGATGGTCGCACGGTTGCACGGTTGCGCGGTGCAGAGCAGGGGAGGTGGCGGTGCGAGGCAGGGCGGAGGGGGAGCAGAGGGGGCGCACGTGTGGGGGAGGGGGTGCAGCCCAGGGGGAGGCGGAGTAGGGGGCGGCACCGGCGAGGTGAGGAGGTGCGGGGGGAGGTCAGGGCAGGGGGCGGAGGGGCGGTCTGGGCGGAGGGAGGTTGGGGCGGAGGGAGGCGAGGGCAGGGGGCGGGGGGAGGTCTGGGCGAAGGGAGCTTCGGGCGGAGGGAGGCGAGGGCAGGGAGCGGGGGGAGGTCTGGGCGGAGGGAGGCGAGGGCACAGGGGGCGGAGGGGCGGTCTGGGCGGAGGGAGGTGAGGGCGGAGGGGCGGGGGGAGGTCTGGGCGGAGGGAGGCGAGGGTGGAGGGAGGTCTGGGCGGAGGGAGGCGAGGGTGGAGGGAGGCGAGGGCAGGGGGCGGGGGAGGTCTGGGCGGAGGGAGGCGAGGGCGGAGGGGCGAGGGCACAGGGGGCGGAGGGGTGGCGCCGGGGAGGGGAGGGGAGCTCGGGGCGGAGTAGGGCGGCACATGGCAGGGGCGGGGGCGGAGAGGGAGGAGGAGGAGGAGGAGGATGAAGAGGATGGGCAAGAGGAGGAAGAAGAAGAGGATGAGGAAGAAGGATAAAATGACCTCCTAACCTTTTTTTAAGTAATTCCGCCAATGTCCTCAAAGTTAACGGCCGTTTGCACTGTGGATGGACGGTCACTAACCCGAGGGGCACAAGTGATAAATTAGCAAGTTTTGAGGGGCACAACTGATATTACCAAAAAGATAGGGGCATAACTGAAATTGCGATATCTCAGAGGGGCACAAGTGATAAAATCCCAAAAATCAAATACTAAAAATTGCACGCATCATATGTCTGCCTTTATCTGCATTTTACTCTGAGTATGCTCATGAAGACCTTGGATTTGGAATTTATTCACACTTGCTCTTAACTGATCAAAAATCAATAAATAGATAGAGTAGCTCGTGTCCCTGTGTTCGACCTTAGTAGACTTGCCAAGTAAAAACATTCCACAACATTCAAAGATTGTGGTATTTTGATCGAACGATTTTCGCCTCCTATACTACAATTCATTATTATTAAAGAGGCAGATTTCGCGTTCATCAAATGATGCCGTTGCTGGGGACACGGCTCAACTTTGTTTATTTATTGAGTTTTCATTTATTTCTGTGTTGAATATTTTCAAGATTCACAAGTCTTCCTTTCATGCATTATTTTTGCATCATTTCTGCTAATTTAATTCCTTGTTATTTTTCTAACATTTCTCTTTTGTGGCAAGGCCCATGAAGATTGAGGACATTTGATCTCCATGGAGGCGTGGAGTTGGGAGCTCCCGCTGAAGAGACCACAAAAGACTTGGTGGGGACTTTTTAGGAATTTTTAGTAGTCTTCCTGCATTTGCATACTGTAAAAAAATAGAAAAAAACTTGCATGTGCATATTTATTTAAACAGTCCTCATTAGAGCGCTTGCATGTTGTAAAAAAAGAAAAAAAATAGATCACTAGATGATCTACCCCCCACTTGCACATATACATTCAACCCCCATCTCTCTGTATATTTCACAATAACTCGCTCTCTCTCTCTCTCGCTCTCTCCCCGATCGTCATCATCAGTAAAAACAACCCCCTTCGCCCTTTTATCATAGTGTAATTATTCCTCCAAACACAAGAACCCCCCCAACTCAGATCCGTTACTTAGTCTATTTGTAGCCTAAGTATCAGGGGGACCTGCCTATTCATCCATCCCTCTAACTGTCTTCTTGTACTTAGGTCAATTTTTGACCTAAGTATAGGGGGACCCTCCTCCTCAGTTCCGTTATATCACCCTATATTTGACTAAGACATGGCTCCATATCACTTGTGCTATGAGGACATAGCAAAATGTAAGTATAAGGGGGTATACCATATATTACTGTATATTTACTTTAGCCATAGCTCGTATTTTTAAACTTTTTGAAAATTCATTCTCGGGCTTGGTTTTAGTATCCCTGTGAATTGAGTTTTGTAGAAACCTTGTAAAAATGTTTTCTTAAAAATTAAGGGATTAATTTGTGTAAATAACCCCTTTTCAAAGAAAAAATTGAAAACCTTTCTTTAAATTAGACATTGACTACTAGGCTTAGTAGATACTTTCAGTGAGGGAACTTTGGTCTCCGTTAACAGAGTGTGTGGTTTAGAGGACAATGTATATGGCACCGTCCTCATGTAACACGGGCCCGTCTAACGGACCGTACTTACATCAGTACTGGCTGAAAGTAGATACTTTTATTCATTTGAGCATGGGCCAGTCATTATCTCTCCAAAGAATAAAAAAATGAAAATTAAAATCCATAAAAATCTGCAAAAGCCAAAAATCACACAAAAATCACTAACTAAGGAGTTGGTGTATTCCTGACACATTCACATTCACTCAAGGCTTGAAGATTTTGAGGACACTTGATTTCTGTGATCTTGAGAGTCTGAGTTAACATGCCTTAATCATTAGGGTTTTTTAACTTAATTATCCACACTTCTCAGGTTTGAAAGATTTGAGCACTATATTGCACTCTTCATCTCTACCTTCAAAAGAATATGATCAGTACAATCACTTTCACAACTACATGATTGATGAGATGAGTTGAGATATCACTTGAGGAACCAAGACTAGATATTTGAGTTTAGACCCAATCTAATGATATTCGAGGATGGGATAAAGTTAATGAAGGCTTCAAAAAACCTGAGTGTCAGCAAAACCCTAGCCAGTATGTTAAGAAGATCCATATGTTATCTCTTTGATATCTGCCTATGTGCCAGGGTGTGATGAAACTTAATGAAAATTGTTGATCAGTGTGCGCCAACTTTTCGTAAAAGCAATGGATCTAGCCAAAATAAGAAAAGAAAAAGAAAAGCTCTATCATCCAAAGTCAAATTACAAATGAGCTTCCACCAATGGCGTTCACTCCCAAACATTTTCAAAGTGTCCACTTGGATCAAGCGCTAATTAGAACCAAGGAGTCGGGCTGACACCATAAAAGGGCTCTGCATCATAAGCGATACAAGTCTGGGTATCGAAGGTATCTTAGATACTCAAAAAAGACACACCCCGATGTACTCCCAGAAAAACAATTGCAGCCGACTCCAGATTCTCTTGACGGACACATTGATCAACAGGCTAAAAATCTACTTGTGTTGAGTAAAAAGGCACTCGAGAGGCCCCTTGTTCCAATGTGACGAGAGAAAATTAGACACAATCCTATGCCCTCCATCATCTGGCCGTACATCTACATTTCAAGTCTGACGAACTAAAGAGACGGTTGGCCGAAGCAAGAATAGACTTATTCCCTAGTATTGAGGATGAGGTCTAGAGGAGAGTCTCTTGGATTGTACTTCGAGTGATGCCTCGACTCGACTCTCATGAAATGCAATACACCTAATTTCATATCCTTATATTATATGTACAAAAAGAGAGTCTGATAATTAGAGAAGTTAGATTCCTTCTGACTAAAGCTTGGATAAGCCTAGAATTTTAGGATCACTTAAATTAAGGGTCTTTGAAAGATTGGGCCTTGAAATTTTCACTCTCACTATCAGGAATTAATCCGACTCCTTCATTCTTTAGATGCTTGAGGGCGAGCATGGTTTAAGTATAGGGATATGATGAATCTCATATTGATCATGCTAAAATTCATTAATTAACCCTTGGCTTAATCAATCCAATAAAAATCACCAATAATTCTTTATTATTATCTGGTAATATATTGTATGTAATTAACCCTTAATTAATTACATTTAATTACCATTTTTTCTTTGTAATTATTTTCTCATCAAAACCCCCTAAAAATTAGGTAAAGTAATTGTCCATAAATCCCAAACCCCAAAAAAGACTAAAAATACAAAAACATTTCAAAACCCAAAAATCCTGTGTTTTTAACCCCTTAAAAATACCCCCAAAAATACTTTTTGTGTAAATGACCTCTTTTAGTTTTTCATTTAACATGAAACTTGTAGATCTCATCGAGACGAACAACTTTCATGTTTTGACTTTTTCCTAATTTTGCCTCTAACTAATTCTTTTATATTTTTCTTTATTTTGGATTTTCTAATTTTCTGATTGGGCCACGTAGCACCTTCTGGGCTGCCCACGTGGCCCGTCCCCCTTCCGCCACCCGGCCTCTCAGGAGAAGTCTGATCATCATCACCTGCCTCTATCTCAGCCCGCTCAGAGTCGTCGGATCTGCTCTAAGATCTGATCAGCACCATTCAACTCCGCCTCATTCTTAACCGATAGATCCTCTTCTCATCCTACGACCACTATCACTCCACGTCACTGATGAGGCTTGAAAAATCGGTTTCGCGACTTTTTAAAAGGAAACTCGGTCGATGTAGCAAAAAGCCGTGAAACAAAATTCGATTTTTCGAACCTATCAAACAATTTCAGTTTTCCTTCAGAAAACTGTCACAAATTGTTTAACCAGGCAAGTGTTCCTGGGTCGAACTCAAGGAGGCAGAATAAATTCCTTCGATTTTTATCTTTGTAATTTTATTTTTAATCTCTTCAAAGTTGTCAAGTCAAAACACCTTTTTTGTTGATTTTTATTTTTTTTTATTTTTATTTGATTTAATATTTTCCAATTTTTATTTAATTTTCAAAAAAGGAGATTTTTCAAAAAGATTTATTTATTGTATAATAGGTGGATATTATATAGATGGTAAAATATAGCATGTTGATCGGGGTCGAGCCGCGAGCTCGAACAACTCAAGAAAACAAAACAAAATGAGACGAATTTCGAAGAATCTAAACACGTCGAAAACACGTCAAAATCCCAGGAAAACTTTATACTATGTAAATGGGTTAGTTGCGTAACTACCCTCAAGAAACCGTCAAAGAACAAAGTCAGACGAAGTCGAAACAACCCCTAAAGCCCAGGGGCATAAGAGCAAAAGAAACTAATTAAAATGTTCGCAAATGGGTCCTCAGGGACTGTTCTGAAAGAAATTTATACAAATATTTACATTTAGGTCCCTACAGAGGGACCTAAATGTAAATAATGAAAACCTGGGGGGCGGAATTTAATTGCTGGAAGCTGCTGGGTTTAATAAGCAAATTTTCCACCGTTTCGCAATCAACGGCGCAGAATAGAACTCACTCGCGCCGATCGGACGGTTGCACTACTACCACGTGTCAGTCACCTGTGCCTCCCATGTTCTTGAGTCTGTTACGCTCGCTGGTGAAGAGGGTCCCTTCTCCGACTTTTCACGGACAACCGATGAAAGCTTTGGCGCTCCAGCGGGGCCAGAGGGGTGGCTCCTCCACCCCTCGAGCTCGCCCGCGGTAGAGTGGTGGCGGAGGTTGCTCCGAGCGGCGGAGATGCAGCGGTGAAGACGGCGTTCTCAGCTCCCTGGAGGTTGATCAGACCTGACGAGGCTCCTTGGAGATGGATTCGGAAGAAGATGGGAGCCTTCCAGATCCGAAGAAATAGCTCGCGATGAAAATGGACCTATAAACAACAAGATAGTATGATCGATTCACAGTGAATCGACCAATTGATTACAAGACGCAAGCTCAAAGATGATGAAAAGCTTTAGTTTCCAGAAAAATTACCAGATGCGTGAAGATGGCATTGAAATGAAGATGGGATTTGAAGCGAAATGGAAACGAATCGAAACGAATCCTTGAAACGCGCCTAAGAAGGATGTTTAAACTACCTAATGACGCAATTAGCGTCGCTAATCCCTACACGCAAATCGAAGCAAAAAACGAAAAAGGTGGAGGAAGGAGGTCTGGGGGGATCCAAGGTGTATTACCTGGAACAGCTGCTCGATGGCGACCTTCGATCGTAGCTCCGACGCACGCGTGGGCGGCGATGCAAGGCTGGCTCGGCCTTGGAACCTTCTACGACGTCTCCTCCTCCTCGCTGGCGTCTCCACGGTGCTGTCACCACCTCCGGTTGGCCGAGACGAGGCTTGGAAGTAGGGGGGTCGGTTAGCTTGGAGCTGGGGCTCAAGCAGTTGGAAAGTTGGTTGGCTATGGCGGAAGTTGGGGCCTTTATATAGGGAGATACTTGGGCTCCAAGCCTAGATCTAGGGCTAGCGAGGTAGCTGGTAGTTAGGAGGAGAGGATCGACGGAGTGGATCGGTCAGAAAGCTCTAGAAGCGCGCGGGAAAAATGAGGGAAGTCGGCCGGTTGAGCAGGTTCTGGTGCAACAGAATCTTGGGGAAGATGACCCCAGGTGCTGACAAGTGTCAGCACCTGGTTGCCCAGAGGTGGAATTAGCTTATAAATTAAGTATTAAATAGTAAATTACATTATTTTAAATAAGTTTAAATACAAAAAGTGTAGATAAATTAATTCTCTAATTTATGGACTAATTACTTTTAATAAATAATAAATATCATTTAAAATATAAATATTATGTTAATAAATATGTATTTATAAATAGGTTTTAGATTTTTAATTTAATAAATAAATAAGTAAAAATTAATTTTATAATTTCTTAATTATTAGAATATTAAATAATGTTTATACGACTTTTATGGATTTTAAAAAGTTAATTTACATATTTTAATAAATAAGATAAGTAACTAGGTAGTTCATTTATACTTATATTTTAGGGTTTTTGATTTTATTAAAATAGTAAATATGGTCGGAAAATTATGAAATAATTTATGGTGAAACTACAAGATCATGAAATAATTTAAAAATTATAAAATTAAGAAAATGATAAATAATGTGTGTTACATAAAATAAGAAACTCCGTTGTCTTTTGGTCCCAAAAATGACTTTTTGCAAACGGACTCCGAATTCGATGAAACCACCTTTATTAATTAGAAATATTATTTTATGAACTTTAAAGGTGAGTAGAGTGAAATTGGAGTTCGTATGAGGGGATTATGATGTTCGGAAGTTGAGATTTTGACCAATTTCCAGGCTGAGTTTCTGGCATATATACTAGGTAATATTTTTAACTTATTTTTTATATTTTTATATACATTTTTAGGAATAATTAAGAGAGAGTTTGGTGGAAAATATGTTCATATGGATTAATTAAAAATCTTTGAAGTTTTGTATTTATTGTATAAATAATGAAAGGTGTATATGTGTGTGTTTATTTACTTTTTATGTTTTCTTTCCTTATCTCCCCCTACTTATTGGTTTGTCGACCAATCCATGCTGACTTGGTCTCGGGGGTTGGCCTATAAATATATCTTACAGCTATATTTATATTTAAGTCATATTGCATATATACATATATTCAATCTGCCTTTTTCTTTCTTTTCTTGTTCTTTATTTATTTACATGATTTTAGTGGTTAAAGTGAATATTTACACATGAATGGTGTTTTGTTAAAAGATGAAAATTAATGGATATTTACATGGATTTGTTAAGGGTTTTAAGACAAAATACGACAGAAAAGTTAATGAATCATGGATTCATCAACCCCCTATACTTAAACTTTGCTAGTCCCTTAGCAAACACTTATTTTGAAAAAAAGTAAGTGAAAAAGAAAGAAAGTTAGAATGAATTTATTTTCCTAAACCAATTCATGAGAACAGACAAAGGACAGAGCTCGATCAGGCCTGAAACAAGCATTTTGTCGGAACCTTAACTAGGATTAGGATTTTATCCTCAGCAGTCCTCAAGTTCCATAATCCTTACTCAAGAACACTTCATCGGCTAGTTAAGACTCACTTATTCATATTGCAAACTCTATCATCCTTGAAGTCAACTTGTACCAGTGTGTGAATTGATTTAGCTCTTCCTTCTTAGAGAACCGAAGAAACCGTCCATCCCGGCTATACACTCCTATGGCTTCCTCATCCCGCTACTCTTTCCTCGGGGAGGGAGGTATTCCCTTCTGAGTTCAGTTCTACTATGTCCACAATCGAATATAGGGAGAAGTTAGAAGAATGAGAAAAGAAGTGGAGTGCGACCAGTGTAGACGCATCTCCTTGTGAAGCCCAACCGGTGTAGCTGAGTCTCCACTGATGTGCAGGCATATTTGGTGGAAGCTTGGACCATTGTGGTCTTATTTGGTGGCTTCTGTATTGCTTTGACTTTGTAATTTGCTTGCACTGCATTCATCTTTTTGTGCCTCGAACGGATATAGAATCTTTTTATTCCGTCCCTTTTTTGAGGTCTTAGAAAATTTGTGTCAGCAGATCCTTCCCTCATCCGAAGCAACTATCACAACGCAATCTCTCCGGTCTTTAGACGTTTAATGCCGCAAAGATAAGGATAGGAGCGCACTACCAAGGTGTACTGCCCTTCGGAACTCCATGCGAGTTGAGCTAAGTGTAGAGTGCATGTGTTCAAGATTGGTTCATTGGTGTAGAGTTGTACGGATGACTCCAAATGGTCTACTTAAGCTCAGATGACTTGATTTCCTGAATATGGTCTTACAGATACCAAAGATTTTAAGTCACTAGACCTGAAGAGTCTAAATTCCAGTTCCTAATCAGGCTCCTTACAATGAAAGTTAAAGGCCGTAATCAAGCTCCATCCTTTAGACTAGACTCAGTCCTTAGTTCCCAGAAATCAAACTTATTCTGAAAATGCGAATGCAAATGCAACCATGTTTTTGTGAAGTGTATTTTCTGAATTTTACTCATTTTTATGGATTTTAAGGATTTTGTAATTTTTATGAATTTTAGGACTTTGTATTTTTATGGATTTTATAATTTTTATAAGCAAGATTTTATTCATAAATTTTACAAAGATATATTTTATGTGTCTAATGTATTTTACAAGTTTTATCTGCAAAGTATTTTATAAGGATTGAATGGTTTTTACACATGTTTTTAATAAATAGGATTTTAAATAAGTATTATACATATTTTAAGGACAAATTTTAAGTACAAGTTTAATTACAAGTTTTAATTACAAGTTTTAAAGCATATTTTACTTATTTACAAGGATTTTATAAATAATATATATAAATATAAGTGGATTTTAAATTAACCCTCACCCACTTTTTATGGATTTTATAGATATAGAAAATACATAAAAGTACGAGTTATGGACGAAAGTATATATACAATATATACGCACCCCCTATACTTAGCTTGAGCTATGTCCTCATAGCGTCAAAAGAGAAAAAGGAGGACATAACTCGTGCTAAGTAAAAGTGGGTGAAAAGAAGCGATTGTACAAGTCAGTCAACCTCCCTATACTTACGATCAGGTCATCGTAAGTATCACGGGAGAGCAAAAACGGGATGACTGAATGAAAAGATAAATAACGAAAGTTCAAAGGAAAAGAATACGAACTCATCGAAATCACTCGGTCCCCCTATACTTAGGATAAGGCATCCTAAGTATAGAAAAGAGTGTAGCCAAAAATTGGGGACCAGTGATTCGTGAAAAAGAAAGGCTATACAAAAGAATCAGTACAAAAATAAAACGTAAATCAGCGGACAATCGGTCCCCCCTATACTTAGGATAGGGTATCCTAAGCATAGAAGACGAGCAAAAACTAGGACGATTGTGGTCTACGAAGAATATACAAGTGATTTGAATATCTAGAAAAGAATGGCTCAAAAGAATTTGTACAGGAAGAAGTGAAGGAATGATCAGGATTCCTGTACAAAATAGATCACTTCAGTACGGGCCAGATGATCAGTAGTCTCTACGAAGTGCTTCAGCATCTGCCTGTTAACCACGAACGGTTCTGCACCAGGTGACACATCTGATATTGCTATGCTGCCATTGTCATGCACCGTTCTGACTATGTACGATCCTTCCCACTTGCTTTTCAATTTGCCTGGAAAAATTCTCAACCTTGCATTGAACAGCCAGACTTTCTGCCCAGGGACAAAGCTCTTGTGCCGAATATGTCTGTCATGCCATTTCTTCACTTTGTCCTTATAGATGAGTGTGTTCTCGTATGCTTGATTTCGAATTTCTACCAGCTCATTCAGATTTATCTTTCTCTTGGCTCCTGCTTTCTGTATATCCATTAGTATCTCTCGAATTGCCCATTCAGATTTGCATGATCTCTATGGGCAAGTGGCACGGCTTTCCATAAACCAACCTGAATGGAGAAGTACCTAAGGGAGTCTTGTATGCAGTACGATATGCCCAAAGAACTTGGTCTAGAAGCAGTGACCAGTTCTTCCTATCCGGTCGTACTAGTTTCTGAAGTATTGATTTCACCTCCCTATTCGAGACTTCAGCCATGCCATTCGTCTGTGGGTGGTAAGGAGAAGCTACTCTGTGATCGATGCTGTATTGTTTCACTAGCTTATTCACCTCCTTATTAATGAAATCGCTACCCCCATCAGAGATTAGAATACGAGGGATCCCGAACCGCGAAATGATGTGTTCCCTTAGGAACTTGCAAACGGTCTTACTGTCTGCGGTTCGTGCGGGTATAGCCTCCACCCATCTGCTAACATAGTCTACAGCGAGAAGAATGTACTCAAAGCCGCTGCTAGAAGGGAACAATCCCATAAAATCTATGCCCCATGCGTCAAAGATCTCGCAAATAATGACGGGTCGCATTGGCATTGCATCTCTGGCACTGACTGTCCCTACCGCTCTTTGACAATCTGGGAACCTCTTCACGAATGTGCAGGCATCTCTGGTAAGAGTCGGCCACCATAATCTGCTCTGTAGTACCTTCTGCGCTGTCCTCTTCCCTGAATGATGTCCTACTGATTCTAGAGAATGACACAAAGTGAGGACACTATTATATTCCTCCTGAGGAATACATCGCCTGTAAATGCAATCCGCTCCTTCACGAAAAAGAATCGGATCCTCCCAATGGTAGTATCGTGCCTCAGAAACTAGTTTCTCAACTCGGTTCTTTGGCCAACCCTGAGGACTTTTCTGTGTGACCAGAAAGTTCACTATGTCTGCATACCACGGAAGTTCTGTAACCGCAAAGATGCTCTCGTCAGGAAATCTCTCTACGATCTCTAGCGTATACTCATCTGAAGGATGATCTGTCTGTAATCGGGAGAGGTGATCAGCTACCACATTCTTTACTCCAGGTTTATCTTTGATATCCAAATCGAATTACTGAAGTAAGAGAATCCATCTAAGAAGGCGTGCCTTGGCATCCTTCTTTTCCATTAAAAATCTGATAGCTGAGTGATCAGTGTATACTGTGATTTTCGAGCCAAGCAGATATGATCGAAACTTGTCTAATGCAAACTCTACTGCCAACATCTCCTTTTCTGTCATTGTGTAATTTCTCTGAGCATCATCTAAGGTTTTGCTGGCATAGTGAATAGCAATGGGAAGTCCATTCCTCCTCTGCCCTAATACAGCCCCGACCGCAAAATCTGAAGCATCCGTCATGATCTCGAAGGGTAGAGACCAATCAGGCAGCTGTAGGACAGGAGCACTGATTATTTTCTCTTTCAATGTGAGGAAGGCATTAAGACATTTATCATTTAAAACGAACTCGATGTCTTTGCCTAGCAATTCAGTTAACGGTCGGGCAATCTTGGAGAAATCTTAGATAAACTATTGGTAAAAGCCGACGTGCCCAGAAATGATCGTAACTGTTTGATGTTGGATGGTGGCTCGAGTTTCTTGATGACATCCACCTTGGCAGGGTCAACCTCCATGCCTCGCTGGGAGATGACGTGCCCCAACACGATCCCGTGAGTAACCATAAAATGGCTCTTTTCCCAGGACAGAACGAGATCTACCTCACAACACTTTTTCAGAACCTGGTCTAGGTGTGCTAAACAATCGTCAAAGGACTCACCATAGACCGAAAAATCATCCATAAAAACCTCTAGAAAATCACCGACCATGTCTGCAAAAATAGCAAGCATGCACCTCTGGAAAGTCGCAGGAGCGTTGCACAATCCAAAGGGCATCCATCTAAAGGCATACGTGCCGAACGGACAAGTAAAGGTGGTTTTCTCCTAGTCTTCAGGAGCAATTGATACATGGTTGTATCCGGAGTAACCGTCAAGGAAACAGAAGTACCCCTTCCCTGCCAACTGTTCTATGACCTGGTCTATGAAAGGCAAAGGGAAGTGGTCCTTCTTCGTCGCGGTGTTTAGCTTTCTGTAATCAACACATACTCACCACGACGTGGTTACTCTCTTTGGAATCTCCTCTCCACTCTCGTTTTTCACCACTGAATTCCCGACTTCTTCGGGACAACATGTAATTGGCTAACCCATTCGGAGTTGGAGATGGGATAAATGAACCCTGCGTCGCACCATTTCGTGATCTCTTTCTTGACAACTTCTCGTAAAACCGGATTCAGCCTACGCTGAAACTCTCTGGAGGGTTTGCTGTCATGATCGAGATAGATATGATGTAAACACAAAGCATGATTAATCCCGCGAAGATCGGATACAGTCCACCCAATAGCCTTGTGGTTTCTTTCTAGAATCTCCATCAGACGAGATTCTTGATCATCGGTCAAAGTTGAGCTGATAATGACCGGAAACCGTTGATGTGGACCCGCAAGGAAAGCATACTTCATGTTTGGTGGCAAAGTTTTTAGTTCTGGCAAGGTAGTATCTGTATCTGCCGAAACATCCTCTGTATGTGTACGGGGATCTGTATCGGTTGTGGATTTGTCGGCATTCTGATTATCCACCATCTCTATGTGCTCTAGAGTCAGACTACAGAAGATGTTCAAGGCATCATCCGACTCCTCAGAATGATCGGAAGAGAATAAGTCAGCTAGATAAAATTCTGAATCATCTGAGACGAAGGAATTGTGTAGAGTTTCTGATTCTGAAAGATCTGCATTGATTTTGTCAGAAGTCTGATCCCTTTGCTTCTCATCATCCAGACTAAAATATAAGGTTCCATCGGAAGAATTACCCCCTGAGGTCTCGGACCCGTCCTCTGTCAAACATTCTTGGGTCTCTACCTGATATCTTTCGAGGTCGTCAAGACGGACCTCATCCATGTAATCACAAGAGGCTAAAGAACTCAGAAAATCTGAAGATGCATCACTGAAAGTGTTCGATTCTCTCACCATCTCTATATGTACCTTTTCGCCCTCAGCGCGAAAAGATACCTTCCCTGTATCATAATCGAAGAGGGCCTTTGCGGTCTCTAGCAAAGGCCTCCCGAGAATGTTCGGGGTAAGGTGTAACTGTGCAGGGCAATTCATATTTAGGACTGTAAAGTCCACTGGAAATTGCAGACCCTGCACGGTTACAATAATGTTCCTAAGTATACCCTTAGGTCTCTTTACGGATCTATCAGCAAACTGAAGGATCGCACGGGATTTGTAAAGAGGACCTAACTCGAGCTTCTCGAGTAAGGAAGCGGGTCTTAGATTGATCAAGGAACCGTTATCTAATAGAGTGCGATCGAACTCAACTTTTGCGATTTCGCACCTGACATAATGTGCACATGAGTCTTTCTTCTTCTTCGGTAGCTTATTCTGTATCGCACAGGATGTAGCCTTAGTCAAGACATGTTTTTCTGTTCGGGATCTCTTTTTCCTACGCGTGGTGCATCTATTTTTCAATTGATTCTTGAGCGTAGGAAATTGATCTAAGGCATCATGAAGAGCGAACTTCAAAAAGATGCGATCTTTGAGTAATTTTTCGATCTGTGGAGATTCAAGATTATTTTTGGTCTTTTTCTTTCCTTTTCCAAACAAAGCATCGGGAAAAGGAATAAAGTCAGAAGTCAGAAAATCAGAATTTTTATTCAAATAGGAATCAACGTTTACATCGAGAGTCTCAGAATTATTTACAAAACTCCCTAAAATAGGGGAAGAAATATTTTTGTCGGGGCTCTCTGCCTGATCTGGCGTGATATCATCGTCTGAGTCTCCAGTGTCCATATCTGAAGTGTTGGCATTGCTCCCGTCTCTTGAATTTGCGTAATGGTCCTCATCCTTTTGCGGTTTCTCCTCCTCGGCTTCAGGATCATGGTTCTGCGCGTGCTCCTCTAATGCCCTCTCCTCTTCTCCAACAGGTGCTTGTGGTGATCTACCGCTCCTGAGACGAATGAAGTTAGATAAAAATTCAGGAAACGAGATCTTACCTGGAGTATCTACCTGCTCTGGATGCCTCCTCTTGTTATTCGGGTTCATCTGAGGCTAAGCTGGGAGAGTGGTCTTCGGCACGGTTAACTCGTCCAGACGACGGTTAACCTGCTCCATCTCTGTCTTGTGCGCGATCTGGAGCGTACTCAACATATCCATGATCTGGTTGAGTGCCTGGGCTTGTGAAGACATCTCTGATTTGGTGTGGTGGCCGTGGCTTGCTCCTCTCTCCTGCCTTGACGTGAAATGCTGAGAGGTGGAAGGCTGGGAGTAGCGCTGAGGTGTGGAGGAAGACTGCTGCGGCTGCTGATAAGAATGATTCGGTCAGTAGTGAGCAGGGTGCTGATATGAAGGCTGCGGTCTGTGATGGTAGACATTCGGATGAGACTGCTGCGGCGTGAAGCTCTGGCGATGCTGAAATTGCGGACGTCCATGCTGCGGATGACCGTACGGCTGCCGCTACTGATGATTCGGTATACTTGGCTGCTGCACCGGAGTATACCAAATCCCGTTGATCTCGAGAGTGGCTTGCGGCTCCACCTCCATCTCTGCAGTGCTGATGATCTGGCCAGAATTGGCATGAGACTGATCCTCATGCCAATCAATCTGCGGAATCTCGGGCTCGCTCTGGACGTAATGGATCTGACGGGTGGGTGGAGTGGGTGCGATCCTCCGTGCTGATTGTGTATTCGAAGAAGTCTGGCTCTACTTGTACTGCATCTGAAGATCATCGACCTTCTTTGATAGATCACTCAACTGCTAAGGTAGAGATGAGAGTTTCTCCAACTCTTGCAGCGGCTGTCGGTCTTGGACCTGCTTGTGAATCACATCCACCAACGTTAATTTCTCACTAATAAATACCATATTGGTGTTGGATTCAGAGTCCGAGATATTCGCCACCTTGTGATGTTCTCGGTGATGTGGTGGCTGTGGGGCTTTCTGAAATGCCCGAGTAGAGTCTACGACTCTCGAGTTCTCGGCCATCCCTTCGAAGATGGCCCATACTGACTCGGCGTCCTTGTTCAAGTAACTGCCGCCACATGCGGCACTGACTAGCCCCTGAACTTCCGGCTGGAGTCCTCCGAAGTAGTTCTGTACGAGCACCTTCAGCGGGATCTCATGATGTGGGCATCTCTCCGTCAGGTCCTTGAATCAATCCCATGCCTCATGGAATGATTCGTGCGGCAATTGCGTAAAATTGGAGATCTGGCTCCTCATCATGTTCGTCCTTCCCAGAGGAAAATACTTGCACAGGAAGGTGGACTTCAGGTCGTCCCACGTAGAAATTTCTCTCCCCAAATGACTCAGCCAATAAAGGGCCTTATCGGCTAAGGCAAAGGGGAAGGCCTTGAGTCGCACAGATTCCTGTGTTACTCCTGGATAACAAGTCGTTCCACAGATCATCTCAAACTGCTGTAAAAACGTGAACGGCTCCTCTGCGGCATTCCCATAGTACTTGGGAAGCAAGGAGATGAAGGACGATCGGAGTTCGTATGGCCCTTGATTCGGCTGTTGCCGAATCCAATGATGGAGCGTTCTAGTGCCCGGGTCATACTCGTCCTGTAAAGTTGCGGGAACCGCATGCGGTAACTGATTCCCGGCCCCTGCTCTCAGCGCGGCTATTTCAGCCTGCAGTTCAGTCTGAACTCTATACTGTTCTCGAATCTGTAAATTTATCTGCTGTAATGTATCGAGAATGCCTGTCGTAACATCTGCATTCAGCTCCGATCTTCCCTCCTGATGTTCCCCAACTGGTGACCTCTCGTTTGCTGCTGGTCCTTTCCCGCGAGCCATCTGATCGTTGTAAAGTAAAAACTCTCGTAAGAACTCAGCGAAAAGTACTCATGAGATCTAGATGATGTATTGAGACAAGGATCTGCCTCAATAGTCTGGCCAGGAGGCGAGGGAGTTTGGGTCTGACTTGCCTCGAGATCTGATGGGACCGGCTCGGGAAGAGGGTCATCCCGAGCCTGTGAAGACATACGCTCGACGGTGGATGGTCGAAAGCTCACAGAGTCTGAGCCGAAAAGCCGTCGAGACGTCATCTTCGATGTCAAGAGAAAGTCAGGAGAGCACGTTTACGATTCAAAATGAAAGAGAGAGAAGTACGAAAGCCTCGGAAACTCACGCCCCGCAAACAAACACAAAGCAAACCCCGTTTTCACCAACTCAACTCTGATGAAGACCGTAAGAGTTCGGTCTTTTTATCTTTTCGGTTTTCGGGTTGTGATTAGCAAACGTTTCGACTACGCGGGCTGAGCAAGCCAATAGGTGCCCGATAGTTTCCCCGAAACACTGGCCCGAATCCTTACACGAGACCACTCGCACTCAGCCAGTATGGGAGTAAGTACGGACCGTTTCCGGCTACCCGTGTTACTTGAGGACGGAGCCTTGCGCAGTGTCCTCTAAACCTCCCACTCTACTAAGTAAACCCGCACCGTTTCCGGCTACCCGAGCTTACCCACTGAGGAACAGTGATCAAATGTATGGACCCAGTAGTATCTCGTGAGAAATATGGGGTTTGGGCTCTATCCTTAAGTGTCGGCTCTAGAGCTCGCGCACTCTAAAAAATGTGCGGGGGTTACTCTCCCAAATCACTTGAGTCGATTTACGGTTTTAAGTCAGATAGATTTAGCAGTCCCGATTTTAGTTTTGCGGTTTTTATGGGTTTTTTCAATCAACGTCTATCGATTTTTTTCCTTTTTATTTAAATACCCTAAAACATGCACCTAGGTTGCGAGTCCTAAGACTAACTACGCGACACAAGCAGATAGAGTAAAAAAAACCCAAACAAGCATCTAGAAAAACCGCGGAAAGCCGATGAGCGATAAAACTGCGATGGGTGCCCCGATCCTCGGATACACGGTATCCGGCGAGTCAGGCCCGGAAAAAAAGGGGGGATTTTGTTTATTATCTATTACAACTCTCTCCCTTTCTCTCTCTTATGCTAACTACTCTGCTCCTCTGCAGCCGACTCGTGAAGAAGGAGCCGACCTCTGCTCTTTCAACTGGCTCGGCTTCCGAAGAAGCAGGTTGATCCTGCAGGCCCTGCAAAGATGGTTAGCAAGTAAAACCGATCGAGAAAATTGAGAAAGCCGTAAGAAAACGAAAAAGAAACTAACTAATCACGAAAAGCCGTACGAAAAGTCGTACGAGAAACGAAACAAAGAGAAGAAGAAAAAAATAAAATCACGAAGACAAGAAAAATAAAAAAGAATCTAACACCTCCCCGGCAACGGCGCCATTTTGATGAGGCTTGAAAAATCGGTTTCGTGGCTTTTTAAAAGGAAACTCGGTCGATGTAGCAAAAAGCCGTGAAACAAAATTCGATTTTTCGAACCTATCAAACAATTTCGGTTTTCCTTCAGAAAACCGTCACTAATTATTTAACCAGGCAAGTATTCCTGGGTCGAACTCAAGGAGGCAGAATAAATTCCTTCGATTTTTATCTTTGTAATTTTATTTTTAATCTCTTCTCAAAGTTGTCAAGTCAAAACACCTTTTTTGTTGATTTTTATTTTTTTATTTTTATTTGATTTTACTATTTTCCTATTTTTATTTAATTTTAAAAAAAGGAGATTTTTCAAAAAGATTTATTTATTGTATAATAGGTGGATATTATATAGATGGTAAAATATAGTATGTTGATCGAGGTCGAGCCGCGAGCTCGAACAACTCATGAACACAAAACAAAACGAGACGAATTTTGAAGAATCGAAACACGTCGAAAACACGTCAAAATCACACAAAAACTTTATACTATGTAAATGGGGTAGTTGCGTAACTACCCTCAAGAAACCGTCAAAGAACAAAGTCAGACGAAGTCGAAACAACCCCTATAGCCCAGGGGCATAAGCGCAAAAGAAACTAATTAAAATGTTTGCAAATGGGTCCTCAGGGACTGTTCTAAAAGAAATTTATACAAATCTTTACATTTAGGTCCCTACGGAGGGACCTAAATGTAAATAGTGAAAACCTGGGGGCGGAATTAAATTGCTGGAGGCTGCTGGGTTTAATAAGCAAATTTTCCACCGTTTCGCAATCAACGGCGCAGAATAGAACTCACTCGCGCCGATCAGACGGTTGCACTGCTGCCACATGTCAGTCACCTGTGCCTCCCCTATTCTTGAGTCTGTTATGCTCGCTGGTGAAGAGGGTCCCTTCTCCGACTTTTCACGGACAACCGATGAAAGCTTTGGCGCTCCGGCGGGGCCAGAGGGGTGGCTCCTCCACCCCTCGAGCTCGCCCGCGATGGTGGTGGAGGTTGCTCCGAGCGGCGGAGATGCAGCGGTGAAGACGGCGGTCTCAGCTCCCTGGTGGTTGATCAGACCTGACGAGGCTCCTTGGAGATGGATTCTGAAGAAGATGGGAGCCTTCCAGATCCGAAGAAATAGCTCGCGATGAAGATGGACCTATAAACAACAAGATAGTATGCTCGATTCACGGTGAATAGGCCAATTGATTACAAGATGCAAGCTCAAATATGATGAAAAGCTTTAGTTTCCAGAAAAATTACCAGATGCGTGAAGATGGCATTGAAATGAAGATGCGATTTGAAGTGAAATGGAAACGAATCGAAACGAATCCTTGAAACGCCCCTAATAAAGATGTTTTAACTACCTAATGACGCAATTAGCGTCGCTAATCCCTACACGCAAATCGAAGCGAAAAACGAAAAAGGTGAAGGAAGAGGTCTGGGGGGATCCAAGGTGTAATACCTGGAACAGCTGCTCGACGGCGACCATCGACCGGAGCTCCGACGCACGCGTGGGCGGCGATGCAAGGCTGGCTCGGCCTTGGAACCTTCTCCGACGTCTCCTCCTCGCTGGCATCTCCACGGTGTTGTCACCACCTCCGGTTGGATGAGACGAGGCTTGGAAGTAGGGGGGTCGGTTAGCTTGGAGCTGGGGCTCAAGCAGTTGGAAAGTTGGTTGGCTATGGCGGAAGTTGGGGCCTTTATATAGGGAGATTACTTGGGCTCCAAGCCTAGATCTAGGGCTGGCGAGGTAGCTGGTAGTTAGGAGGAGAGGATCGATGGAGTGGATCGGTCAGAAAGCTCTAGAAGCGCGCGGGAAAAATGAGGGAAGTCGGCCGGTTGAGCAGGTTCTGGTGCAACAGAATCTTGGGGAAGATGACCCCAGGTGCTGACAAGTGTCAACACCTGGTTGGCCCAAAGGTGGAATTAGCTTATAAATTAAGTATTTAATAATAAATTATGTTATTTTAAATAAGTTTAAATACAAAAAGTGTAGATAAATTAATTCTATAATTTATGGACTAATTACTTTTAATAAATAATAAATATTTTTTAAAAATATAAATATTATGTTAATAAATATGTATTTATAAATAGGTTTTAGATTTTTAATTTAATAAATAAATAAGTAAAAATTAATTTTATAATTTCTTAATTATTAGAATATTAAATAATGTTTGTACAACTTTTTATGGATTTTAATGAGTTAATTTACATATTTTTTAAATAAGATAAGTAACTAGGTAGTTCATTTATACCTATATTTTAGGGTTTTTGATTTTATTAAAATAGTAAATATGGTCCAAAAATTATGAAATAATTTATGGTGAAACTAAAAGATCATGAAATAATTTAAAAATTATAAAATTAAGAAAATGATAAATAATGTGTGTTACATAAAATAAATAGCCCAGAAACCCCGTTGTCTTTTGGTCCCAAAACTGACTTTTTGCAAACGGACTCCGAATTCGATGAAACCACCTTTATTGATTAGAAATATTATTTTATGAACTTTAAAGATGAGTAGAGTGAAATTGGAGTTCGTATGAGGGAATTATGATGTTCGGAAGTTGAGTTTTGGACAATTTCCAGGCTGAGTTTCTTGGCATATATACAGGGTAATATTTTTAACTTATTTTTATATTTTTATATGCATTTTTAGGAATAATTAAGAGAAGAGTTTAGTGGAAAATATGTTCATATGGATTAATTAAAAATCTTTGAAGTTTTGTATTTATTGTATAAATAATGAAATGTGTATATGTGTGTGTTAATTTACTTTTTACATTTTCTTTCCTTATCTCCCCCTACTTATTGGTTTGTCGACCAATCCATGCTGACTTGGTCTCGGGGGTTGGGCTATAAATATATCTTACAGCTATATTTATATTTTAAGTCATATTGCATATATATACATATATTCAATCTTCCTTTTTCTTTCTTTTCTTGTTCTTTATTTATTTACATGATTTTAGTGGTTAAAAGTGAATATTTACACATGAATGGTGTTTTGTTAAAAGATGAAAATTAGTGGATATTTACATGTATTTGTTAAGGGTTTTAAGACAAAATGCGATAGAAAAGTTAATGAATCATGGATTCATCAGTCACCCCACTCTTCTCCACCGTTTGATAGCACTCGCCTACTCATCTCAACCGCTCACCTCCGTACTCCTCTCATCCGTTTGTCTGATCCTTGATCTGATCCACTCCCTTCAACCACACCTTCATCCTGACCGTTGGATCGTGGGATACAATAGTTAGGGCCTCATCCCCAACCTCCCAATGCCTACCTCTCCAGCCGTTACACCATGCGAGACCTCCATGCTGGAAATGCGAGCCCACGGCGAGCCATTATGCAATAAATGTTATTGCAATTATCATTCCCTGATCTGAAATGAAGAATACATAATTTGCATAATAGGTCCCTTAGTACATTTAGGGTTATGTACCATAGACATCTTAATGATCATATAGTTGTTGATTCAATTATTGAATCATAGAGACTGGTGCTTAGATGAATATGTAATGAGTTAGATTGAGGACTCATCAAGCACCGTTAAATGATTATTAAGAGATGATCTCCAGCCTGAATAGGAGATGGCAATCCTTTCTACGTTAGGCTGATATCTGACCGACCTCTTGATGCAAGTCCTCTGCATAGGAATAGAGATTCGGAGGTGCAAGATTAGTTAGGTCAAAGAGTTGATTTAACGAGATCGAGATAACCAAAGTCCTATATAGTATGTTGTCATGATATAGGCACGCATCCTCTGACCGGAGACAGATGTGTTACTATATGTCTATGTACATTTGGTAGACCAATAGGTTGATGACCTAATCAAGGTCTATACACCGACGTGCTGGTGTGCATGCAAGGGCATATGAGTAATACGATCTCTCAAAGGGATCATACAGGTTCATTACTTAACCAGAAGACATGAGCTCACTCATGAGATATTGGGAAGAATCAAATTCCGTGCGCACGTTCGTCTCACTTTGGAAGCTTGACTAAATTTGTAGGTTTGATATATACTTTTGGAAAGTATATGATCAAGACCTAGGTATGATATATGCTTTTGGAAAGTATATGATCGATACCAACTCCCAATGATCAAAATGAGAAACTTACTGATAAAACCCTGATGTAGACAGTATAAAGTTGATCTAATACTTCAGGTTTATTCTGAGTCTTCCAGTATGCAGGATGTACAAGTATTGGGAATACCTGAGGGTGATGTGATAATAAACGATTGTATAACCATGACGCTTCCATTCCTAGGGAGTGATGAAACGAATCTGGATTTTAGTGACTCCTCTCAGTAAAGAAGTAATCTAATCTTGATCCAAATGTTGGACATTCATCTAAATATTATTCAGATGCAATGAGAAGATTAGATTTACGGTCTCGATTTAATCAAGCATCTATGGGAGGCCTGAGATCTGGATTTGAGATGTGATCTCAATATCCAAGTCACTATACGTGGAACAATACAATCGCCCTGTCATTATCTCCAAGTATTCGCAGAGAAAGCGCATTATCCTTGAAAGAGTTCATGGATAATTCTATTATTGATATATGTATCCGAGCATTGAGAAAATGGATAATTAAATGCGATTTAATTATCGTGACTAATATGAATTTGATTCATATTACAAGGAGAGTTATCTTAGATAATTAAATGTGTTTTGATTATCAAAGATGTGAATAATGTGAATGTGATTCATATTATTTGAGCACATGAGAATAAGTTATCCAATATAATTAAATGTGATTTAATTATTGTGGATAAGAATAATGTGGATAGTAATATCCAATTATTCATAATATATTATAAATATGATTTATAATGTATTAAAGAGAGCTAATTATAATTTATATTTGTTGATTAATTATTAATGTGTATTGGATACACATTGTGTAATTAATTGAAAATGTAAATTACATTTTGTTTTGGGTTGTGAATGTGATTCACAAATTTCCAATGGCAAGATTACAATATTCCCAAAATTAATTGTGAATTATTTTTGGTGAATAAATCCCAACAAAATTGTTGGAAATAAATAATGAGAGATTTCCAAGGAGATATGCAATCTCATGGGATTGCCTCCATATGGAATATGGTGGGCGGCACCCATGTCCTATTTGGAATGGGTGGCCGTCCACCTTGATTATACATGGGAGATGTAATCTCCATGTATATTCTCTCCTTATTTGTTGATGTAATTTTGGATTGATTTATATTTGATTTTGTCAAATAAATTTTAATCTAAATTAAATCACAAGTTGTTGGCTTTTACCAACAACAATCTTGACCATTGGATTGACATAAATCAATCTCATCCATTGATTTTATATGTCCCATGGATTGAGATCCATGGATCCCGAAACCCTATAAATAGAGAGGCATACCTATGCTCTCTAGTACATGCTATTGTAGCACTTCTCTCTCTCATTCTCTCTACACGTCTACTCTCTCTCCCTCTCATATGGCCATCCACCATGGATGCCCTAGAGGGAATCTCCATCACCGCACCGTCGTCGTTATACTGCCCGATCGTCTGCTCATGGATTTCCGTCTCCTTCGGTGCACCTCGCTCGTGAAGAAGACGTCGGATCTCGTGTGTTGAGATCAGGAGATCCACTGCTTGGATCATCAACATGGATTGCGAGAAGCACGCGATTCATCCCCGCTTTCGCAAGCATCTCCTCCGTCGGATCGGACTTGAGATAGGAGGTCTCTTCGTTTAGAGACTCGATCGCAACCACGAGGTAATCCTATTACTTGTTTGTGGTTTAGACGAAACGATCTGAGAAGTGTTCTTGGATCATGTGGTTTCATCGCATGAAAAAATTTTAAATTCCTTCATCGAGCAACTAGTGCGACTAGTCGCTCCTCATCGTATTCGATACGACGCTCATGCTTCCGTGATGCGCTTGAGGATTTATACCATATCCTTTAAGTGGTATCAGAGCCAGGTTGAAGGTTTTGGATACAATCCATAAAACCGACTTGGGTTCGTTAGGGTTGCAAAAGTTTTATCGCATTTCATTTTTGCATCTCTGTTTAGTAATTAAATACGAAAATAAAACTCGGATTTTATTTTCCATTAAATAAGAAAACCATAGGATCTGAGTTTACGTAATTTGGATTACGTTTGCTCGAGATATGGTTGTTTTAATGAGCATGTATTCACTGTTACGGGAACCGCAAATCTTAACATAATTAAGGAGTTAATTACAGTTTAGAGATGCTCGAAATGCGTACAAATCACATAGGATTATGTTGTAAATCAAGTTAGCAAACTATGGAAACTTACTTTGCTTAATTTGGATTTAAATTGATTGAGATATGCTAATTTAAGTAAGTAAGGGTCACTGCTGAAATTACTTTCCTAATCAAGAACCATGTGATTGTCAATTAGTGAAATTAATTGTTAATTTCATGAAATAATTATGAAAAATATTTTAGAAATATTGGATGATGATTATTTCCTTAATTGACTTGGCCTCAACCAATAAATTGATTAGATTTGATCTAGATCATAATTGGAAACACAATCATCAAACTCCTTGCTTGAATAGGATTGGGAATTTATTTAGCAAATTTCTTTATAATCAAAAATTGTTTTGATTATTACTATATGGTATAATTTCGGTTGAAGAACCGATGATCATTTCAAGTACAAAGTGATTGACTCAGCATTATTTTTTCCCGAGGCAGATATGGTATCTAGTCAGGGATCGCTGGGGTAGCGGGTTGCAACGTATGCAGTCCGTGCCACTCCCACCGGTACTGGCCATGACATCAGGTAGGGAACGAATGATGCCTGAGAGATCATGATGCATTTTTTCTAATTTATTAAAATTCGAATTAATATGTGTTTTGAGATAATACCATATATTCAAGTAAAATCAAGTTTGTAGATTGAATTGGATTGAAAATTAATTTAATATGATTAAGTTAATTATATCCAATTAAAAACACTATATTATAATAGATGTGTTATTTCCTTTGGAAGAATTAATTATGTCAATATGATTCATTATAATTAATTAGAATTTGAATATGATATGGATGATCACATAAGTGACATCCATGGTCTCCCGTCAAGGCGAAGGGTTCCGTCACCAGATATTGTATGTAGGAGACACCTGTCCGAAGTGACAGCTCCTGCATATGATCCATTTGGATCGGGCTCGTCGCTTCTCGAAAGAGTAAGGACGTATGCGTAGTGACCCCAATATCGGGTCCTCATATTATTGGGGCGATATTGGATTGCGCATAGCGAGTTGTATTCCTGTTGACGGTTGGTTCAATTAATGACGGGTCAACATCACCTAAGGGGTGGTGGGCCCGGGTGTTAAAGACTGAATTGGGAGATGCAAGTTGGACTTGCAAAGCGGAATGTGTTCCCGCTTCTTTTTATCCAAGTTACAGGTTCTCATATTATTGGGATGTAACAAAGATAAGGAAGGAGATCCCAGATCTTGCTTGAGATATAATGATAAGTATATCTCTTACATTGAAAGTTTAAGGGAATGAACTTTCATTGTTGACATGGCAAGACAACTTTGCTATAAAAATTTCTAAATCAAAGTAAAATATATATATTTATATATATCTATGCAAATTTCTCATTTCAGATAATCCTTCTTAAATCCCACTCAATGTTATACTCAATAATAACCAGTAGAATATCATGGATTGGACCTATGATCCAGATATTGTACTTGCAATTGGACACATAATGTATGTGGTTGCAATGTGCAAGTTTCCTCATAATAATGAGGAATGATAATTAAATAGACAATAGGACTAAAACCCTAGGGTTTGTATGTCTCTATAAGTCTTGATCTCATCGAATGTACTTTTGATGTGACATGTCGATAATGATCGTAATTATCAAATAATCCCAATAAAATCTAAGAAGATGTCCCAGCATACATATGTGCTCTCGACATATAATCATGAATGACATGGTTCTCTGCATTATGCAGAATGGTGGCTCTATAGGAGATAATGTATTCAAATTGTTTGAGTACCTACCTGAACCTAAGTTTTAAGAGTTTAAATGTATGTAGATACGATGAGTGTCATCATTCTGCTATATATACTCTAGTCATTCATGAAGCCTCATAATATTCATATTATATGAATTGAATGAAGCATGTGTAAATGTTGAAATACCCTTATGTTGAAAATTTTGATTTCAACATAAGAGATCCTTTGTTTTGAGGAATTGTTGCTTATAGATAAAGGGAGCACAGTGGAAGCATGGGTTGGACCCAAGTAAAAAGTATAGTCAAAGAGTTGATTGTACTTCTGTGACTTCCATATGACATCCAAAGAGTTGGATGTATGCCAATACTGCAATAAGTTGATGTGTTAATAGATTAACTATCAAATCTATCTAGAATCCTTAGAGAAGGAATCGGATAGTAAATCAGATTAATCTACAAATAATCATTGATATTGACTTACTTATTTGATAAGATAAAGTCTAATAGTTGTATCTCAATCTTCTAATGACACTTGCAATTGGTTGCATATGTATTAGAATATTAGAAATTTGATCTTAAGGTTTAATGGTCATCCATGTTGGAATTGATGTAATTATTGCAACAATTTCCACCGGATGAATATACTTCATATTTTCAATGGGAGAGTCCTTAGTCTTAGAAAATGTTACTATGACCTAGATATTAGAATACACTCATTGTTTATTTCTAAATGTTGGGAATAAACATGAAATCTGGAATAGACCTATCATAAAGAGTTATGATGGAGATATTTCAGATGGTAATCTAACATCTAGTGGACTCCACTAAATTAGAAAATTAATGTATGGTTCATTAAGATTTCTAAATACTGAAAATTAAACCTTTAAAGATCAATAGAAGGATAAAGATCATTTGATAATGATCTGGCATCATGTTTTGGACATATGTCTATTGATGAGATCAATGGACAAGTAAGAGATGAAACTTTAGAATGTCTAAAATTTCAAAACTTGCACACTTATGAATATTGTATTCAAAGTAAAATGTCCAATACACCTTTCTTTTAGAATGGTGTAAGATGTTAAGGTATTCAAGATCTCATACATATTGATGTATGCTAATCATCTATATCATAGTAAACATTATGGATATGTGATATCTATTGATGATAATGTATGATATGAGATTTCTTTCCTTCACCTCAGAAAGTTTTGAAATATTCAAAGATTTCACATTTTTTGGTTTAGAACCAAAGTTTGAAGGAAGATGAAATGAATTTGATCTAACCAAGGTAGCTTGTACCTATTAGATGAATTCAAGGAATACCTTATGGAGATGTGAATATCATTCCTATCTCAATCCTCCTAATGAACCTTAACTCAATAGAGTTGTAGGGAGATACAATTTATCATGTGTGACATGATTTGATCAATGATTAATCTTAGCATAATTATCTCTTAGTTTTCAGGTATATATATAAATGTGGTAGAGACTACATTATATATATTCTTAATAAGCTTCCATGTGATTAAGCTGGAATCTAGTACTAGAGAGTGCTACTTCATTAGGAAAATAAAGGATGGTATTGGATACCTACTTTATGACCTTGAGATTCTTAAAGGATCTCATCTCTGAGAATGTGATTCTTAGAGGATGACTCTCTTGAGAATCAAGATGAAATGAAGTAAAGGAACTCGTTCAATCTTGAGAAGATAATGAGGCTCTTGAAATCGGACACTAAATAGACAATTAAAGATGAAACATTAATACCTCTTCAAATAAGTTTGAGGATGGATTCCATGTGTCAGTTGAATCTGACAATGATCAGACTTCATGTGATGAAGCTCCTGAGAATCATGACATGGAAAGATGGATGTTAGCGATAAAAGTCTAATGTAGACTTCATATACAAGTGTTGTATATGGACCCTCGAGGATCCACCTATATGGGTAAGACCCATTAAGGTGTAAATGGATCTTCAAGAGAAAGAGGGAACCTGATGAGAAGGTAGAGACCTTCAAAGCACGGTTCGTAGCCATGAGCTACACACCGAAGAGAAGACATCGCTTGCGATGAGAATTCCTCTCCAATGACCTTGCTTTAAACCCATCAGAATATCGCTAACCATAGCTACACAACTTGACTATGACATCTTCATGATATGAGTCAAGATTGCATTCCTCTATGAACACCTCTCTGAGGATATTCATATGAAGTAGCCCCAGGGCTTCATGGTTGAGGAAAGCAAGGTGTGCAAGCTAAAGAACTCCATCTTTGGACTCAAATAAGCTTCTTGTAGTTGGAACATAAGAGTTGATGGAATTATAAATGTTATGATTTCAGATAAAAATCTTGATGAACCATGTGAAGCTTAGTGGGAGTGCCATTGTGTTCATCGTGCTAAATGTAGATATTATCCTAATCATTTGAAATGATCTAAGGATGATAATAATAAGTGTTTTATAATTTGGTTATCCCATTGATGAATCTGTGATTCATCACATCAAAAGTCAAAAATAGAGCCTTGTTCCCGAGAAAATAGAGGCATATTTCCTTTTATCTTGCATAAATAACACTCATGCATGCATCCATAATTCATGCATTATAGCAGCTCATCTGCATTTAAATAAGAAGCCAAAAATCCCCTGTAAAAGACATCTTCATCAAAATAACTTCTTCTCTATACTATATATATATTCATTAATAAAACAGGGAGGAATCACCCTTGTAAAATAGCCCAAGTATCCTGAGAACCCCTGTACATTAAAACACACATAAAGCCCGCATACAAACCCCTACTTAGGTCTACTCACTCTTAGAATATTACATATCAAAAGACCTTCAAAATGAGACTAATTTCATTGAAATTGGAGCTTGTATGAGAAACTTGGGTTTTTGGGTCATGTTGTATACTACATATGTATATTTATGTATCTTTGTATTTATGTACCATATTTGACCTCACCTCCGTCTTTGGTCAACATGAAACTTGTAGATCTCATCAAGATCTACAACTTTCATGTTTTGAGTTTTTCCAAATTCGGCTTCCTCTTCTCTCTACACGCATTTCTTCCTCCAACCATTCACAGCAGGCCACGTGGCGCCCTCTGATTGCGCCACGCGGCCCGCTGCCCTTTGTCTGATCCGCCTTCGCCCCCCCACCGTTGGATCGCGCTTCAGATCCAACGGTCCCTCTGTGACCACGTGCGCTCACTCCCTCAGCCGTCCGATTATCTCCCACTTCTCATCACCACCATCCGATAGCGCAGCGCGCTCAGCCTTCCACGTGGCGTCATCTACGCCGCTCGACCGCGCCCCCGATCCTCTCATCACAGCCGCCCATCTTCCAGCGAGTCTCGACCCTCAGATCGACTCCACCCTTTCATCTGGGCCATCCATTAGCGCCTCGCCCACAGTGCGCCACGCGTCACATCTTGAGCCCTTCGATCGCATTCTCAGCCCTTTCATCTGAGCCGTTAGCTCCCCAATAATCTCAGCCGACCGATCGATCGCCAAGGACTGATCAGGACCGCCCGCCCGCGCCTCGCCACACCGCGCCACGTGGCGCTCTCATGACCCCTCATCTGGGCATTCCAGATCTAATCCTAACCGATCGCTAAGCGTTGATCTCCACCGTTGGATCCCAAGATCCAACGGTGGAGACTTCGTCTCCTACCTCGGGTGCCCCCTCTCTCCCACGATCTCTGCCTTGCGAGAGGGGCACCCCCTTCCTATTCTCGGAAGCACTCCCTCCACCCTCGCCGGCCGCTGACCTTCCCACGACACACCCCACTCATCCCTCTCCCTCGCCAGCTCCCTCAAACACCACCATCTCCGCCACACTCGCCCCACGACAACCACCAACTTCGCCACTCACCCACTCCAGCCGTCACCTTCATCCTATAAATACCCAGCCTCCGGCCACATTCAGCCCCATCCGCCACTCCAGAGAGGAACCTAGAGCTCGGAGCCTTCGATTTGTGACAGGAATTGAGTGAATCCTTGAGCGAAGACGGCCCTTCTTCTCCGGCGAGATCCACGGTGCCACCGCCGTGTCGCAGCCGCCCTCCGCGTAGCTGCTTGAGCTCGGGGCTTTACCGACCTCTTGAGCGACGACCTGGAGCTCAAATCTGAGCCCCAATCCCCAGGTAATCACCTCCATTACTCCTCCGATCTCGTTCTTCTTTTCCCTTCATCTTCTCCGATTTTATTCCCTGTCCACGATCATCTTCACGCCTCGCCTTCACTCCGCCGAGCTCCGCGTCGAAGCTCTCATCCTCGCTGACCCCTCCGCATCGTCAGACGCTTCACTCCACCGTTCATCGATCACTAGCTCCGCCACTTGGCCGGAGCAACGTCCCCCGACCACCTCACTTCTCCGTAGGCCTCGCCAACCAGTACCATTTCTCCACAATCGCACGCACGAGCCTCGGCTATACGTCTAACACTTGCAGGTACTCCTTTGATCATTGGCCGGAGCCTCACCGGAGCTCTCCTCGAGCTTCATCGACTCAGAGCTCCAGCCCTCCTCCAGGGATCCAGAGACCACCGGAGCCTTCGCCGCGCACTGACGATTCTTCCGAGCAAGGTGGGGGCTGACGAAGCTCACCACCGGAGCTTGACGACCGAGGCAGAGCTCGGCTGCTTTCACCGGAGCGCAGCCCTCTCCTCCGCAGGCGGCGGAGGATCGATAGAGAAGAAGGAGCAGCAACCGTTCGATCCTCTGATCGAACGGCCCTCGCCTCTCCACGTGTCCACTTCGCCGCCCTCATCAGCGACCGTTGGATTGCCCAGGATCTAACGGTGATCAGCCCGCCGCGTCATCAACATTGGGAGAAGACAGGAGCCGTCAGATCATCCCAGATCTGACGTATCTTGATCGAGCCACGCGTCTTCACCGACACCCCTTGGATCCATCTTGATCCAAGGGCCTTCAGGCTGCCACGTCGCCCTATCCGAGCCTCGGCCTCCAAGCCTAGGCTCGGGTAACCCGAAGCTGCACCGAGGCTGGGCCGAACCTCCAGAAGGCCCGAGCCTCCGACGCCCCCCGAACCTAGGCCGCCCCACGTGAGGAGCACGTGCGGCCTGGGTTATTTGCATAGACGCCCTTGGAGCTTTCAGAAATTGCAAAAAGGTCCCTGTGAAGCAGACATCACGTGAGGAGCACGTGGTTCGTGGAGAAATTGCATAGAAGTCCTGCATAGTATCGGTAATTGCATTTTAGTCCCTGTCAGCATATTTACTTATTGAATTTTTAATTTCCAGTATTGCATTTACACCCTTGTGTTTGCACGTGTCCATAGCATGCATTTTTCATCATTTTGAAATTCTAAAAATTGCAAGTTGTTGAGAATTTTGTCCTCTATCTGTTTGTACACGTGTTTGATTTTTGTTGGCTTAATTGAATTATCAATGAATTAATTGGTTCATTTGAGACATATTTTGCCCAGTGATGCCTTTTGATTTTTAATCAATTATCAGTGCCTTCAAAAATCACCAAAAATTCACAGTAGCTTAAGGACATCATTTTTAACACTCCATAAAAATTTCGTATCATTTGCACGTATATCGAGGCCTAAATAAATAGTTTAGTGATTTTCTTAAATTAATTTTAATTAATTCATTTCACAGTGAATTTTAGATCTGTCAATTTTCCTAGGTCCCTGATCATTAGACCTTCCTAGGGTAATTTTAGTTCTTGGAAAAATTGTGATTTGATATTTATTAAAAATTAAACACTGAAAATCACTCTGTCTGTTTATTTAATTCACAGAAAAATTATTTTGAGTCGAAAAATTCCAAAAAAATTAGTGTAGGTCATTTTCATCATAAATAACCATCTGGCCAATTTTCATTATTTTTGGACTTCGTTTGATACATCAATTAAATTTAAAGTTAAATTGGCTAAGATTTGTCTGCATATGTCTGCATAAGAAATAAAAAGACCAAAAAAATTGTCCCTCGAATATCAACACTTGAAAATTGTTGTAATCCACCTAAGGAGACAGTTGCCTCCCTGAGATCGACCTTGGACTCCACCAAGTAAAAAAATATCACTGCTTAAAATTGACCAAAATCTGTCTTAAGTGGTTTTTGATCAACCTCTCGTATCCGACTGCAACAAACACTTAAAATTAATTTGGACCATTAATTTGCCCGAATTAACTAAGGGTGCGGGAGCGCACATCAAAATGGCGCCGTTGCCGGGGAGGCACGGCTTAGGTTAATTGTAGCATATTTTTGCAGTGTTTGATTTCTAATCCCCGGGTAGTCTGACCCCCGGTTTTTCTTGTAATTATTTCTCTTATTTGTTTTCTTTTTGCTTTATTTTTGTGTCACTCTCTGACCTCTATTTCATTTTTGTGCGAGGACCGCGAGGAGTCGGCGACGCTTCAAGGACTTAGCATTTAAAGTGTGTTGAGAGAAAGAGAGGCATTGTACTTTTTATTTTATTTTTCTTTTGCATTATTTCCAGCGGTTCCCGTTTGGGAGCTCGCGCGTGTAAATATAGTGGAAACTGTGTCCCGTGTGCTGTGTGGGTGATTGGTAATTTAGCTTGCACTAGCGGCTCCTCGAGCCACTCTAGGACTTGTTTGTGCTCGTAATCAATAGGACCACACATTACACTTAATAGACGCACCTAGACCGCATGACTTAGTTCAAATTAAACTGTTCTTCACGCTAATAGAACTGCCTGTCTAGGAGAGGCTTTCATCGCCTGCATTCGCATGTAGAATAAAGTTTTCAATTCTGTATTGCATCCTGCATCAAAAAGCGAAGGATCACTGTACGTATTCTGTACTCAGCATACGCATCATCGATTTCAACTTGCATCGGCTTTTCTCGATTTCCCTCTCTGATTTTCTCGCTTAATTTAAAAAGGAAATTGGGACTGTACGATAGGCGTGCTTTGTGGTGATTAATTACAGTGATAACCTAACTTTAAAACCGGGACTGCTAACAGTATTGACCATAAAAAGGGAATAAAAGCTGAAAAATTGTTTGCGGGAGACTAATCCCCGACCTTGTTTTCAGGCTGAGTGAGGGTACCTGAGTGTGTGTGAACACCCTAAGGTAGAGCCCAAATCCCCGTCTTCCATATCACGTTCTAACTGATCCTAGCAAA
Organism: Ottelia alismoides; assembly: GCA_037367405.1. Lineage (NCBI taxonomy): Eukaryota > Viridiplantae > Streptophyta > Magnoliopsida > Alismatales > Hydrocharitaceae > Ottelia > Ottelia alismoides. Next base: position 161,865 of record JAZKJV010006200.1, read on the forward strand.
TATCACGAGCCGAATATTTTCAGATTCTTTGACTAGTACCAAGTAGCCTCCGCCTGTCTCAGGTAGATAGGGGCGAAATTGCGGTACTTCGCGACAAGCTGCCAGTAACCCCCGGGGCGAAGTTCCGGCCTTGTCAGCCTCTGCCTGCTTGCAGGTAGATAGGGGCGTGGTCACTGAGTCCATCGGCTTGGGATAGGAGCGAAGAAAGGAAGGAGCGGCGGTATCTTAGGCGACAGGATAAACAGGGAAGACGCATCCGGCTCTGAGCCGACTTCCCTTTAGGCCGCGTAATCCTTGCTAGATTTGCTTGAAAATCACACTTAAAAACTACAAGATAAATTGGACTCAACTTTGAGTCCTTCACTGTGTTGAGTGTGAATCCAGGGTCTTGGATTGATCTTGTGCTTGCTTCAGGTAGGAGTAAAATCCTATCTTCTTCTTGCTTAACCAAGATGAGTAACTGGGGAGATCTCGACGCACCGTTCACTGATCTCTCTATGAGTCCCCCAAGTAACTCGTCTTTTCCGGTCCGAGCACACCTTGGACCACCCAGGACTCATGACCCTCTTGAGTCCTGGTTCCCTCCTGCTCAGGGTGGTTACTCTCAAACCAACCCTTTTATCTCCTCTGAGATTACCGAGGAAGATCATTGCCTCGGTAATCCCTTCCTTGATTCAACCTCTAACACCGACCTTATTTTCCAATCCCCAGAACTAGAGGGAGAAATGCCGCCAAAGATGCCGCCCGATGAGGACCAGATGAGACAAATCCTTAGACGCCTTGCTGAAGCTGAACAGAAAAATGCGGATCTCACTGCACGAATGGGGCGGATAATAGTAGCTGAAGGGATCGACCGACCAATGGTCGATACCTATAACCCGGCGGAGAATGAAATCCAGAATTGGCTAGCACCTGCAGTTCCCGACCAGGCATTCGAGCTGAAGCCCCACTTCCTTAGCCTGCTGCCGAAGTTCAACGGAAACCTCAGTGAAGAGCCGTACACTTTCCTCCGTGACTTCGAACTAGTCTGCAATAATCTGAGCCATCCAAATGTTGGCCAAGATTATATCCGGCTGAAAGCCACCCCGTTTGCCTTAGGAGATAAGGCTGCACATTGGCTGAAAAACCTAGGGGTGGTATATACTACCTGGATGCAGTTCAAGGACCTATTCTTGAAGAAGTTCTACCCACTCAGTAGAACCAATCAGATGCGGACGAAGATTGCCAGCTTCGCCCAAGGACCCTGCGAACCGTTCCACGAGGCGTGGGACAGGTTCAATGACTTAGTACAGAAATGCCCATGCCACGGCATTTCTAAGGCGATCTTAGTCCAGACCTTGTTCTGCGACCTAACCCCAGAGATGCAGGGGTTAGTCAGCGCCGCCTGCGGAGGAAGCTATCTGAACAAGAACGAGCACGCCGTGTGGAAAATCCTAGAGCAGATGGCAGAAACCGGCAGGTCACAGGCCACAAGGGCCTATCAGTTGTCTCCCTCGATTCTATCCAATGAGACAACTAGAAGGACTGTTGCAGATCTGACAGAGGACCTCATCCCCAGCATGGGGATGATTGCAGACAAGCTTACCATGGTCGAACAGATCCACAAGAGAGTCGCGGAGATGGAGTCTCTTTCGAGCCTTCCCAAGAAGGTGGAGGAACTCTCTGAAAAGGTAGCCAAGATCAAGCTACCCACCCCTTCTGCACCACCTGTACCTGTACATCGAGTCCATCTTGTACAGGAACAAGCACCGGGGTCTCAGAGCGGCTGGGATCAGACTTACACCCAGCAGAACCATCATGCACCCCCACCAGTGGAGACAGAGTACGAGGAGCCTCCGCCCGTTTACGAGATCAACGGGCTCTGGTATAGCCGTGACCCACTAGTCCGGCAAATCGAGATGGGGAAGGACCAGGCACACCGCCCAACCCCAGTCTACCAGGAAACCAGGCCCGTCACAATCCCGCGATATCAGTCCAGGCCAGAACAGGGGTACCAGCCGCAGCAGCGCACCTACCAGCAGGGGCCAGCACCGCCCCAGCAGCAGTATCGGTACAGCCAGCAGGGCCAGTTCAGGACCGCATCCACTCAGCAGCCAGCCCAGCCCACCGAGTTGGAGTCCCTCACCTTGGCGATCCAGACCCTGTCTGATAGGGTCCAGCAGATGCAAAACGACTACCTGGACATGAGAACCGACATCAATCGGGTCTCTCGTGCTCAGGACCAACAAATGGCGCCAAGGACTCCAATTCCCGCACAGGTTCAGGCCAACCCAAATAGCATACAGCAGGGCCAGAACCGACCCCGAGATCAGGTATACTATTCAGATAACTATTTATCTGAACATGAGATCCTTTCGTACGATAATGTTAATCATATGTCCCTCAGGAGCGGAAGGACCGTGACCATACCTGATCGGGCACGGGCACAACAGGAAGGAACCTCCGAAATTCGACCTGAGGAGAATTCGGAGGAGGAAGAGGAGGAGCACCACCGTCACCGCCAGCGGAAGAAGAGGACATCTGAGTCCTCGAAGCACCAGCCCCGCAGTCATCCCGAGTCCGACGACACCGATGAGCCCGCACCTCCATCTGAGGAGGACCAGCCAGAAGAAGCGGAAGAAGCATCACCGGTTTCGCCCAAGCATTTTCCCTTTCGTCAGAGTCAGAGTCAGAGTCTGTATAAAAGTCCGAGTCAGAGTCTTGTTCAGAACTCAGTTTCAGCAGCTAATGAAGATATTTCAGTTCCAGAACCTGAGTTAATAATCCCTTTCCCCCAAGCTCTCAAGGGTGGGAAGAAGAAAAACAAAAAAATCCAAAAAGATGACCCTGAGATGGCTGAGTTTTGTAATAAACACATCAAGGTCACAATCCCCTTTGACAAGTTCGTGGAAATGACCCCTGCATTCCAAAAATATCTTAAGGTGAGATGCACACCTACTAGGGTTAGCAGGAAAACCAAAAGCCGTGTTGAGAAACACGTCCTATCAGTAGCCACGACTTGTGCAATAAAGAACTCGTTTCCTCGGAAACGAAGAGACATGGGTGCACACTATGTAGTGAGTCATGTTGATGACATCGCGTTTGCACGCACTCTCCTGGACAATGGTTCCTCGATCAATTTGATGCCCACAGCCCTCTATGAGCGGCTTAATCTCGGACCTCTTAGGAAATCTAGAGCTATTCTTCAGTTCGCGGACAAATCCACTAAGAGGTCCCAAGGAGAGTTAAGGAACATTGTGATCAAAGTCGAGGGGCAAGAATACATGGTGGACTTTACTGTCCTCGATATGGAAACCCCTCGTAATTGGAGAGATTCCCAGATCATTTTGGGTAGACCCTTCCTCAGAACAGCAGGGGCCTTATTCGATTATAAGAATGGGAAAATTCAGTTCCAAACTCCAGGCGGAGATGAGGAATTAGAGATGAAGCAGACGAGATGGCAGAGACCAGACTCCGAATCCAGCACCGAGTACTCTTCTCTCGAAACAGACCGTGAACATGTAGACTTAGTTGGGCCATGGAGACAGAAGCCACCCAGCACCGATGTGTCCATCTCCTTTGAAGATGATCCAGTGCATGAGTCAGTCTGCGAGATCCTCAGGAACGAGTACAGCTCGGAGCCTGCATCGCCCTACATCTTCGATGACACAGAGGCCCAAGTGGGCCTGTCAGTCCTTACATCCTTAGGACAATCGGAAGATGAGGATGACGAGTCGGACGAGGCATTTGCCGATTGCATGGAGACCTTTGACGATCCGACTCCAGAGCCGAGCTTGGTGGCAGCCACTGCAGAACAGGATCCAGCCACTTCCAACACCGAACCAGATCGGATTGAGCCAGACTTCTTAGACGATCATACCGTCCCTGAGCTCAAGCCCTTACCCACAACCCTGAAATATGCCTTCCTTGCGGGCCAAGACAAGAAATTTCCGGTCATTATCAGTTCGCAATTGACCGAGGAGCAGGAATCTCGCTTGCTAGAGATCCTGGAGAAGAACCGCAAGGCAATAGGCTGGAGCATTTCCGATCTCCACGGGATAAATCCCGCTCTGTGTTCGCACCATATATATTTGGAGAACGAAGCCAAACCCTCTCGTGAATTCCAACGTCGATTGAATCCAAATCTACGAGAGGTTGTGAAGAAAGAGATAGAAAAATGGTGCGACGCGGGTTTTATTTACCCAATCTCCGATTCTAAGTGGGTGGCCCCAATCCATGTTGTCCCGAAAAAGTCAGGAATTCAGACGACCACCAATGAGGACGGAGAGGAGATCGTGACAAGAGTACCCACGTCGTGGCGCGTCTGTGTGGATTACAGACGCCTGAATGCCGCGACGAAAAAGGATCATTTCCCCCTACCATTTATTGATCAGATTTTAGAAAGACTAGCGGGGAAAGAATTCTTTTGTTTTCTTGATGGGTTCTCGGGCTACAATCAAGTAGCCATAGCTCCAGAGGACCAGGAAAAGACCACGTTCACATGCCCCTTTGGTACCTATGCTTTCAGGCGCATGCCTTTTGGGCTATGCAATGCTCCAGGTACTTTTCAAAGGTGCATGATTGCTGTATTCGCCGAAATGGTCGGCGAATTCCTGGAAGTCTTCATGGATGACTTCTCGGTCCACGGCGACTCTTTTGATTCCTGCCTTAGGAATCTGGACCGAGTCCTCAAAAGATGTTGTGAGGTCAATCTAGTGCTCTCCTGGGAGAAAAGTCACTTTATGGTGACGGAGGGCATAGTGTTGGGGCATGTCATCTCCAAGAGAGGAATGGAGGTTGACCCTGCCAAGGTGGACGTGATCAGACGACTCCAGCCACCAACCAACGTACGGCAGTTGCGGTCGTTCCTCGGGCATGTCGGATTTTATCGGAGATTTATAAAGGATTTTTCTAAGATTGCCCGACCGCTAACTGAGCTTTTAGGCAAAGACGCGGAGTTTATTGTCGATCACAAGTGTCTTGAGGCCTTTAAGCGGTTACAAGGAATGATCATGGACGCACCCATCTTACAAGCCCCAGATTGGTCTCTTCCTTTCGAGATCATGACGGACGCCTCAGATTATGCTGTTGGGGCTGTATTGGGACAAAGAAGAGATGGCGTCCCGTTTGCAATTCACTACGCAAGCAAAGTGCTTGATTCTGCTCAGCGTAACTATACAGTTACCGAAAAGGAAATGCTTGCGGTAGTGTTTGCCTTGGACAAATTCAGATCTCATTTAATCGGATCCAAGGTAACTGTGTTCACAGACCACACGGCACTACGATATTTGATGGAGAAGAAGGACGCGAAGGCGCGTCTTCTTCGTTGGATTTTACTTCTCCAGGAGTTTGATTTGGACATCCGTGATAAACCTGGAAAGAAGAACGTAGTAGCCGATCATCTCTCTCGTCTCGAAGATCTTAATACTTCCGAGATTTCCCCGATTCGAGACTCCTTCCCTGACGAGTCGATTTTTGTTATCGACTCATTCCCATGGTATGCCAATATCGTGAACTATCTTGTCTCCAAGAAAGTTCCCGAGGATTGGCCCAAGAGCCAAATTGACCGACTAAGGTCGGACGCTAGACACTACCATTGGGAGGATCCGATCCTTTTCTTTGAAGGACCGGATTGTGTCTGGAGACGGTGTATTCCTCAGGAGGAATACCAGAGTGTCCTTTCTTTATGCCATAGCTTAGAGGCAGGAGGACACCACTCCGGGAAGAGGACCGCATGGAAGGTACTTCAATGTGGCTTTTACTGGCCGACTCTGTTTCGCGATGCCACCGCCTTCGCGAAGTCGTGCCCAGTTTGCCAGAGGATGGGAGGAACCGTTGGTTCCAAGGATGAGATGCCAATGCAGCCAGTCATCATTTGTGATGTCTTTGACGCCTGGGGCATCGATTTCATGGGCCCATTCCCTGTCAGCCACGGGTTTGAATACATCCTTCTTGCGGTTGACTATCTGTCCAGATGGGTGGAGGCTATCCCGACCCGAGCCGCAGACAGCAAGACTGTCTGTAAATTTATCAGAGAGCACATAATCTCTAGGTTCGGGATCCCCAAAATGATGATATCAGATGGGGGTAGCCACTTTGTGAATCGGGAGGTGAAGAAACTCCTGAAGGACTACGGCATCGAACACCGTGTCGCTAGTCCTTACCACCCACAAACCAATGGTATGGCTGAGGTGTCGAATAGGGAGGTGAAAACCATATTGCAAAAGCTCGTCCGCCCAGACAGGAAGGACTGGTCTCAGATCTTGGATCAAGTCCTCTGGGCGTATAGGACGGCTTACAAGACTCCGTTAGGCAACTCCCCATTCCGAATGGTATTCGGAAAGCCGTGCCATTTGCCCGCAGAGTTAGTGCACAAATCAGAATGGGCAATAAAGAAAGTCAACTGGAACACACACCTAGGCCAGAAACAAAGAGACATGGATCTGAATGAGCTTGTGGAAGTCAGAAACCGAGCATACGACAACAGTGTGGTGTACAAGGACAAGGTAAAGCGTTGGCACGATAGATATATCAGACGAAAGACCTTTGTTCCTGGACAGAAGGTATGGTTGTTCAATGCCAGGCTGAAGACTTTCCAAGGCAAACTAAAGTCTAAGTGGACGGGACCATTCGTTGTCCGAACGGTGCATGATAGTGGATGTGTCGAGATCTCAGATCTCGCAGATGACGCACCAACATTCCTAGTAAATGGGCAGCTGTTGAAGCACTTCGTCGAATCCAATGAACAGTTAGTCCATGTGGAGGAGATTGTATTCATATGCGAGACAGATACAGCAGATACATCTCAAGCCGCGTATGAGACCTTGCAGCAATGAACTCCAGCCATCAGCAGCATCTTCAAAAGATTCAGACCGACTCAGCTGTATATATATCATTCTTCCTGTATATCCTATCCTTACCTTCACGATTCTAGTAACCCGTCCCCACATCATCGAATCATTATCTCGGACTGTACTTAGGATGACCAGATCCTAAGTATAGGGGGAAGGGGTCACCCGAGTCGATTCACTGTACATTCTCCAGATCACATTGGTCCTTATACTCATTTCCTACCGATACTTAGGCTGACCTAAGCCTAAGTATAGGGGGGACCGATGCCCGCACTGATACTCCTCCATTTCTCCTCTTAACCTCGTCCGCCCCATTTCTGATCTTCTTCTACACTTAGGCTGCCAGAGCCTAAGTATAGGGGGGCGAGACGACTTCTATACTTCTGTTATTTTAGCTCTCCTACGCTTAGCCCGAGCTATGTCTTTTTAGTCGCTTTCGTGCTCTGAGGACATAGCACACGCTAAGTATAGGGGGGCGTGTATATATTACATATATACTTTACCCATAGCTCGTACTTTCGCGTATTTTCGCGCATTTTTGTATATATTTTACAATAATTGTGGTGGGTAACAATCGAAAAAAAAAAACTTTTTGTATACTTGTATAATATGTGTATAATACTTAAAATTCTTGTAAAACATACTTTTGTAAAATTTGTTGTAAAAAAATTGTTGTATACCAGAAAAATAAAACAAAGAGGCTTCTTATTTACTCTTGCACATCATCTCTGCATAAAGAGTCTTGCATCTTCATAGCATGACATCTCATCTCATCTGCATATCTTTGCATATGCAAAGTGAAAAGCTAGTGGGTTCTGAACCAAGTCATGAGTAGATATTGAGGATGGACTTGATTTGACCTTAATCCACCTAATTTCAGAGGAACCTTATAGGGACTGGAGTTAAGATTTCTCAGGTCAAGTGACTTAATTCTTGGAGTCCACAAATCTATGTTCACATGTCATCTTAATTAGTCTAAGTAGAATATCTCGTGCATACGCAGGATTCTTTTAGATAATGACCTAACTTGGACAAGCACAATGCACATAGCTCTTCATTGATGAGGTGTTGAGGAAGTAGTTTCCTTTGGCTTGGGGTAGCATATGAGGGTAGTACTTCTAGGCGGAACCTCTCTTCTTCTTCTAGTGAAGGAAGTGCGTCTCAACTTGGTCTAGTGGTGATGAAGGCTAAGGACGGGATGCTGTGGGTTGCAATAATGCTTCAAAAGAGGGATAGTCTACTGGCTCAAGAGGAAAAACTCCTGATGTATATGCTGCACCTTGAATATAGTTCCAAAAAAAAAAATGCAAAGAAAGAACTCCAAAAAAAAAAAAAAATCAGACAGGTCCAAGAAAAAGAATAATACCTGTCGGAGTATGTATATTAGCAAGGAAAATGCAGCTGGATGACTTGGCTACACTGGTCAGGCATCCCGGGATAGGTGGCTACACTGGCCACCGTCCATTCTTTTCTCTACCCCCTCCTCTTGAGTTGGTCGCACTTGAACTTAGAAGGGAATACCCCGCTCCTCGAGGAAAGAGTTACTGGACCAGGTTATTGAGTTACCTTGTTAGAGGAGGCTGGTTCCGAGTCATTTCTGATATGGAGAGCTATATCTCACTTACACAGTACAAGTAAGAATCATAGTCATCAGAAATTTGCGTTTGAGGAATTATTCTGACCTGACTGTTAAGGCGTCTTGAATAGAAGACTTGTGGAACTTGAAGTCTGTTAGGTCTTAAGTTCAGGTCCCAATAAGGTTCCGCCACACAATTAATCCAAAGGTCGAGTCAGGCTCCATTTTCAACTTTTGTTCATGACCTTGGCATGGAACCCAAAATCATTTCACTCTTGCATTTCATTTAGTTGCTCGGGGACGAGCAAGGTTTAAGTATAGGGGGTTGATGAATCTGTGATTCATCACATCAAAAGTCAAAAATAGAGCCTTGTTCCCGAGAAAATAGAGGCATATTTCCTTTTATCTTGCATAAATAACACTCATGCATGCATCCATAATTCATGCATTATAGCAGCTCATCTGCATTTAAATAAGAAGCCAAAAATCCCCTGTAAAAGACATCTTCATCAAAATAACTTCTTCTCTATACTATATATATATTCATTAATAAAACAGGGAGGAATCACCCTTGTAAAATAGCCCAAGTATCCTGAGAACCCCTGTACATTAAAACACACATAAAGCCCGCATACAAACCCCTACTTAGGTCTACTCACTCTTAGAATATTACATATCAAAAGACCTTCAAAATGAGACTAATTTCATTGAAATTGGAGCTTGTATGAGAAACTTGGGTTTTTGGGTCATGTTGTATACTACATATGTATATTTATGTATCTTTGTATTTATGTACCATATTTGGCCTCACCTCCGTCTTTGGTCAACATGAAACTTGTAGATCTCATCAAGATCTACAACTTTCATGTTTTGAGTTTTTCCAAATTCGGCTTCCTCTTCTCTCTACACGCATTTCTTCCTCCAACCATTCACAGCAGGCCACGTGGCGCCCTCTGATTGCGCCACGCGGCCTGCTGCCCTTTGTCTGATCCGCCTTCGCCCCCCCACCGTTGGATCGCGCTTCAGATCCAACGGTCCCTCTGTGACCACGTGCGCTCACTCCCTCAGCCGTCCGATTATCTCCCACTTCTCATCACCACCATCCGATAGCGCAGCGCGCTCAGCCTTCCACGTGGCGTCATCTACGCCGCTCGACCGCGCCCCCGATCCTCTCATCACAGCCGCCCATCTTCCAGCGAGTCTCGACCCTCAGATCGACTCCACCCTTTCATCTGGGCCATCCATTAGCGCCTCGCCCACAGTGCGCCACGCGTCACATCTTGAGCCCTTCGATCGCATTCTCAGCCCTTTCATCTGAGCCGTTAGCTCCCCAATAATCTCAGCCGACCGATCGATCGCCAAGGACTGATCAGGACCGCCCGCCCGCGCCTCGCCACACCGCGCCACGTGGCGCTCTCATGACCCCTCATCTGGGCATTCCAGATCTAATCCTAACCGATCGCTAAGCGTTGATCTCCACCGTTGGATCCCAAGATCCAACGGTGGAGACTTCGTCTCCTACCTCGGGTGCCCCCTCTCTCCCACGATCTCTGCCTTGCGAGAGGGGCACCCCCTTCCTATTCTCGGAAGCACTCCCTCCACCCTCGCCGGCCGCTGACCTTCCCACGACACACCCCACTCATCCCTCTCCCTCGCCAGCTCCCTCAAACACCACCATCTCCGCCACACTCGCCCCACGACATCCACCAACTTCGCCACTCACCCACTCCAGCCGTCACCTTCATCCTATAAATACCCAGCCTCCGGCCACATTCAGCCCCATCCGCCACTCCAGAGAGGAACCTAGAGCTCGGAGCCTTCGATTTGTGACAGGAATTGAGTGAATCCTTGAGCGAAGACGGCCCTTCTTCTCCGGCGAGATCCACGGTGCCACCGCCGTGTCGCAGCCGCCCTCCGCGTAGCTGCTTGAGCTCGGGGCTTTACCGACCTCTTGAGCGACGACCTGGAGCTCAAATCTGAGCCCCAATCCCCAGGTAATCACCTCCATTACTCCTCCGATCTCGTTCTTCTTTTCCCTTCATCTTCTCCGATTTTATTCCCTGTCCACGATCATCTTCACGCCTCGCCTTCACTCCGCCGAGCTCCGCGTCGAAGCTCTCATCCTCGCTGACCCCTCCGCATCGTCAGACGCTTCACTCCACCGTTCATCGATCACTAGCTCCGCCACTTGGCCGGAGCAACGTCCCCCGACCACCTCACTTCTCCGTAGGCCTCGCCAACCAGTACCATTTCTCCACAATCGCACGCACGAGCCTCGGCTATACGTCTAACACTTGCAGGTACTCCTTTGATCATTGGCCGGAGCCTCACCGGAGCTCTCCTCGAGCTTCATCGACTCAGAGCTCCAGCCCTCCTCCAGGGATCCAGAGACCACCGGAGCCTTCGCCGCGCACTGACGATTCTTCCGAGCAAGGTGGGGGCTGACGAAGCTCACCACCGGAGCTTGACGACCGAGGCGGAGCTCGGTTGCTTTCATCGGAGCGCAGCCCTCTCCTCCGCAGGCGGCGGAGGATCGATAGAGAAGAAGGAGCAGCAACCGTTCGATCCTCTGATCGAACGGCCCTCGCCTCTCCACGTGTCCACTTCGCCGCCCTCTTCAGCGACCGTTGGATTGCCCAGGATCTAACGGTGATCAGCCCGCCGCGTCATCAACATTGGGAGAAGACAGGAGCCGTCAGATCATCCCAGATCTGACGTATCTTGATCGAGCCACGCGTCTTCACCGACACCCCTTGGATCCATCTTGATCCAAGGGCCTTCAGGCCGCCACGTCGCCCTATCCGAGCCTCGGCCTCCAAGCCTAGGCTCGGGTAACCCGAAGCTGCACCGAGGCTGGGCCGAACCTCCAGAAGGCCCGAGCCTCCGACGCCCCCCGAACCTAGGCCGCCCCACGTGAGGAGCACGTGCGGCCTGGGTTATTTGCATAGACACCCTTGGAGCTTTCAGAAATTGCAAAAAGGCCCCTGTGAAGCAGACATCACGTGAGGAGCACGTGGTTCGTGGAGAAATTGCATAGAAGTCCTGCATAGTATCGGTAATTGCATTTTAGTCCCTGTCAGCATATTTACTTATTGAATTTTTAATTTCCAGTATTGCATTTACACCCTTGTGTTTGCACGTGTCCATAGCATGCATTTTTCATCATTTTGAAATTCTAAAAATTGCAAGTTGTTGAGAATTTTGTCCTCTATCTGTTTGTACACGTGTTTGATTTTTGTTGGCTTAATTGAATTATCAATGAATTAATTGGTTCATTTGAGACATATTTTGCCCAGTGATGCCTTTTGATTTTTAATCAATTATCAGTGCCTTCAAAAATCACCAAAAATTCACAGTAGCTTAAGGACATCATTTTTAACACTCCATAAAAATTTCGTATCATTTGCACGCATATCGAGGCCTAAATAAATAGTTTAGTGATTTTCTTAAATTAATTTTAATTAATTCATTTCACAGTGAATTTTAGATCTGTCAATTTTCCTAGGTCCCTGATCATTAGAACTTCCTAGGGTAATTTTAGTTCTTGGAAAAATTGTGATTTGATATTTATTAAAAATTAAACACTGAAAATCACTCTGTCTGTTTATTTAATTCACAGAAAAATTATTTTGAGTCGAAAAATTCCAAAAAAATTAGTGTAGGTCATTTTCATCATAAATAACCATCTGGCCAATTTTCATTATTTTTGGACTTCGTTTGATACATCAATTAAATTTAAAGTTAAATTGGCTAAGATTTGTCTGCATATGTCTGCATAAGAAATAAAAAGACCAAAAAAATTGTCCCTCGAATATCAACACTTGAAAATTGCTGTAATCCACCTAAGGAGACAGTTGCCTCCCTGAGATCGACCTTGGACTCCACCAAGTAAAAAAATATCACTGCTTAAAATTGACCAAAATCTGTCTTAAGTGGTTTTTGATCAACCTCTCGTATCCGACTGCAACGAACACTTAAAATTAATTTGGACCATTAATTTGCCCGAATTAACTAAGGGTGCGGGAGCGCACATCACCCATACATCGAGATATGATCTCAAGGATACCTCTTAGATCTTAGTTCTGAAGTTGTTCAAAAGTTTAGAGAAGAGGGTATTGGGACCGTCACATTAGTAGTACAACTTGGACTTATTCCATTTTCTGGAAAATTCCAAGAAAAGCTTCCTTCCCTTAAGATGTGGTAGTGACCTGTCTAAAGGGATAGCACCTCAAAGAGTTGAGGAAGTGAATGCTAGAACTGCTTGCACTTGTGTATCAGTTACGAAAAGCTGAAGTGTATGCTTGGTGTGTACAAAATCCATATGTCTGCCATGCAGTGGGAGTAGTAAACTGTTACTAATCCTACTCTGGAGATAAAACACTTGGTTGCAGTAATAACAATATCTTCAAAGATGATGAAACTTAGAGATAATGATCTCAAAGTCTTATCTTCAAAAGTTTAAGACCTTGTAGATGGTGATCTATAAGGGTCTTAACCGTAGATACCTTAGGAGATAGAGATCTCCAGGAATGAAGGTATTCTAATAAGGATTATGGGAATACCGGTTATGATAATTAATAAGATGTAGTGTCAAGGACACTATAACCGACAAAATTGAGTATTGGTTGCATAAGATGCAACATTCGCATTGGATGCGAGCACTGTTACTAGGGGATATGCAAGTGCCGTAAAAGGACTTGCCGTAGTCTCTTGGGAACAGAGTGACTGATCAGCTTACCTAGTTATTTTCTAAATAGCCTATGATTGTCACATGAGTGTAGGTTTAAATGATTAGCCCATTAATGGCTCTTTGGGCTAGTGGGAGATTGTTGGAAATGCGAGCACACGGCGAGCCATTATGCAATAAATGTTATTGCAAATATCATTCCCTGATCTGAAATGAAGAATACATAATTTGCATAATAGGTCCCTTGGTACAATTAGGGTTATGTACCATAGCCATCTTAATGATCATACATCTGTTGATTCAATTATTGAATCATAGAGGCCGGTGCTTAAATGAATATCTAATGAGTTAGATTGAGGACTCATCAAGCACCGTCAAATGATTATTAAGAGATGATCTCCAGCCTGAATAGGAGGTGGCAATCCTTTATACGTTAGGCTGATATCTGACCGACCTCTTTATGCAAGTCCTCTGCATAAGAATAGAGATTCGGAGATTTAGATTAGTTAGGTCAAAGAGTTGATTTAACGAGATCAAGATAACCAAAGTCCTATATCGTATGCTGTCATGATATAGGCACGCATCCTCTAACCGGAGACAGATGTGTTACTATATGTCTGAGTATGTACATTTGGCAGACCAATAGGTTGATGACCTAATCAAGGTCTATACACCAGTACGCTGGTGTGCATGCAAGGGCAATGAGTAATACGATCTCTTAAAGGGATCATACAGGTTCATTACTTAACCATAAGACATGAGCTCACTCATGAGATATTGGGAAGAATCAAATTCCTGCGCACGGTCGTCTCGCTTTGGAAGCTTGACTGAATTTGTATGTTTGATATATACTTTTGGAAAGTATATGATCAAGACCTAGGTATGATATATGCTTTTTAAAAGTATATGATCGATACCAACTCCCAATGATCAAAATGAGAAACTTACTGATAAAACCCTGATGTAGACAGTATAAAGTTGATCTAATACTTTGGGTTTATTCTGAGTCTTCCAGTATGCAGGATGTACAGGTATTGAGAATACCTGAGGGTGATGTGATCATAAACGATTGTATAACCATGACGCTTCCATTCCTAGGGAGTGATGAAACGGGTCTGGATTTTAGTGACTCCTCTCAGTAAAGAAGTAATCTGATCTTGATCCAAATGTTGGACATTCATCTAAATATGATTCAGATGTAATGAGAAGATTAGATTTGCGGTCTTGATTTAATCAAGCCTCTATGGGAGGCCCAAGATCTGGATTTGAGATGTGATCTCAATATCCAAGTTACTATACGTGGAACAATACAATCGCCCTGTCATTATCTCCAAGTATTCGCAGAGAAAGCGCATTATCCTTGAAAGAGTTCATGGATAATTCTATTATTGATATATGTATCCGAACATTGAGAAAATGGATAATTAAATGTGATTTAATATTGTGACTAATATGAATTTGATTCATATTACAAGAAGAGTTATCTTAGATAATTAAATGTGATTTGATTATCAAAGATGTGAATAATGTGAATGTGATTCATATTATTTAGGCACATGAGAATAAGTTATCCAATATAATTAAATGTGATTTAATTATTGTGGATAAGAATAATGTGGATAGTAATATCCAATTATTCATAATATATTATAAATATGATTTATAATGTATTAGAGAAAGCTAATTATAATTTATATTTGTTGATTAATTATTAATGTGTATTGGATACACATTGTGTAATTAATTGAAAATGTAAATTATATTTGGTTGTGAATGTGATTCACAAATTTCCAATCGCAAGATTACAATATTCCCAAAATTAATTGTGAATTATTTTTGGTGAATAAATCCCAACAAAAGTTGTTGGAAATAAATAATGAGAGATTTCCAAGGAGATATGCAATCTCATGAGATTGCCTCCATATGGAATATGGTGGGCGGCAAACATGTCCTATTTGGAATGGGTGGCCGTCCACCTTGATTATACATGGGAGATGTAATCTCCATGTATATTCTCTCCTTATTTGTTGATGTAATTTAGGATTGATTTATATTTGATTTTGTCAAATAAATTTTAATCTAAATTAAATCACAAGTTGTTGGCTTTTACCAACAACAATCTTGACCATTGGATTGACATAAATCAATCTCATCCATTGATTTTATATGTACCATGGATTGATATCCATGGATCCCAAAATCCTATTAATAGAGAGGCATACCTATGCTCTCTAGTACATGCTATTGTAGCACTTCTCTCTCTCTCTCTCATTCTCTCTACACGTCTACTCTCTCTCTCCCTCTCATATGGTCGTCCACCATGCATGCCCTAGAGGGAATCTCCATCGCTGCAACGTCGTCATTATGCTGCCCAATCGTCTGCTCGTGGATCTCCGTCTCCTTTAGTGCGCCTCACTCGTGAAGAAGACGTCGGATCTCGTGTGCCGAGATCAGTAGATCCACTGCTTGGATCATCAACATGGATTACGAGAAGCACGTGATTCATCCTCGCGCTCGTAAGCGTCTCCTCCGTCGGATCAGACTTGTGATAGGAGGTCTCTTCGTTTAGAGACTCGATCGCGACCACGCTTCAAGAGGTAATCCTATTACTTATTTGTGGTTTAGACGAAACAATCTGAGAAGTGTTCTTGGATCATGTGGTTTCGTCGCATGAAAAAAATTTTAAATTCCGCTGCATCGAGCAACTAGTGCGACTAGTCGCTCCTCATCGTATTCGATACGACGCTCACGCTTCTGTGATGCGCTTGAGGATTTATACCATATCCTTCACTCCACTCCCTTCCATTTTTATCCTTCGCTCCAGCCACATCCTCCCTCTCCTAACGGCCACCCCATGTAGTTGTTTCTTCCTCCATCCTCGTGTGCCATCCCTAGTCCTATCTCCATTACTCCTCTGCATTCACTCCACATTCTAACACCCCCGCAACCCTTGAAACGGTCAAAATACCTATACCTTAAATACCCTGCCTTCATTGTCGCCCGACCACCCTAAGAGCTTCGCTACACCACCCTCATCTCTGCCCACCACTCCGCTTACCCTCCCCTTTTCTCCACAATCTCCTCCGCTCCGACCCACCTTCTTCTCTACCTTGCTAGAGAAGAAGCCTCACGGCCACCGCTCCTGTCGCCTCCATGGCCCCCATTTCAGTCACCTCACTCTCGCACCACCCGCACTTAGCTTCGGCTATACTAACCAATGCAAGTGCTCAATGATCGGAGTTAGCATCCCCTCACCATTCTCCAGATCCTCCTCTGATGACCATGTTCCGTCGAGCACCTCCAGACAACCATGGAGCTTTGACTTGGCTCCAGGACCTCGCCAGACTTTCAACCATCCTCCCCGACCTTCAGGCGACGATATGGAGCACAGTGGTGCTATGTATAGCTTGTCGAAGCCCCGCCTCCTCCGGCAGCCAGCGGTGGAAGACGAAGACATAGATACCGTCCGATCATCTGGATCGGACAGCTGTGATGAAGACACGTGGACAACCAAGCCTCAATCCAAGCCAGCAACATCAGGTCTACCGAGCCAAGACCCGAGCCACCATCTCACGCCACGTCAGACCGACCCTGAGTTGCTTCCCGAGCCTAGGCTCCTCACATGCAGCGCACGTAAGGGCCTAGGTAATTTACATGAAAGACCTAGGAAGTTTGATAATTGTAGATTGGTCCCCAGGAAGATGCCCCATGTTGTGCTTGGGTAATTTACAGGGATACCCTCGAAACTTCTGGAATTTGTAGAAATGCCCCTGTGAGGATGGAAAAATTACATCAAGGCCCTACTGGTTTTTGGTATTTATATTTAGGTCCCTATGGGGACTTAAATGTAATATTTATCCTTTTATTTCTTGTATTTTATTTACAATTATGCCCATGCATTGTTTTCTTCATAATTTGAGCATCATAGGTCCAAATTGCATGATTTTAGTGCCGTTTTGATCCTTGTTTCATCATCTATATTATGGCATATTTAATTTTATCATCTGATATAATTTTAAAAGAAATGAATTTCTATGTTAGATGAGATTCTATGCTCCATATATGTGTGCCCTGATTAGATGATTGCTCTTATTCTTATGTTCACTTCGACTCTGATTTCAACCCGTATTCTGTTGCTCATTTATGTAATCTTTCTACGACATAATTGTTTGCATTCTCATAGCATATATTTAACCTTGCATTATTGTTCCTTCATCATCCTATAATTGCATAAATATCAAATACTAAAAATTGCACGCATCATATGTCTGCCTTTATCTGCATTTTACTCTGAGCATACACATGAAGACCTTGGATTTAAAATTTATTCACACTTGCTCTTAACCGATCAAAAATCAATAAATAGATAGAGTAGCTCGTGTCCCTGTGTTCGACCTTGGTAGACTTTCCAAGTAAAAATATTTCACAACATTCAAAGATTGTGGTATTTTGATCGACCGATTTTCGCCTCCTATACTACAATTCATTTTTATTAAAGAGGCGGATTTCACGTTCATCAAATCTTGTAATCATAAATAACCCTCGGGGAGTACTGCAAACTAAATGGGGAATAATAAGAAGAACATGGCTTCATACATGTGACGAATGTCTAGGAGAGTAGAGTAAGGAGTCAAATAAACTAGAACAATCGATATCGTGATCCGCTAGATCATATACACAATGAGTAAGTGAAATCAAATGCTCATATTGGACGACTCGATTTCGTGCTCCACCAGATTGGAGGCACAAACAATAAGTGAAATCGAGCGTAAAGAAAATGTTGCATCCTCCCATAGATAGTCCTCAAGGAGTGATGCAAATTAAGTCAATGAAAACTAGAGCAATGCTGGCATCTAGGCTCAGGTCCTCAAGAAATAGATCAATCATCATCAATAGGAGGGCGTAAGTCCATGGGAGGGATAAAGATCATTAGGCCAGTCACAATGCAATCCCTCAAACTACCATATTAGCTAAAATGGCTCAAGATATCATATGTAAATTCTCTAAGTGTCTAATGGGGATAGGAAAGTCAGGAGACAAAGGATGGATTAGTGGAGAAGATGAGTGAACCATGCGGGCTCTGAGCACCAACGCTTTGAAGCACAAAAGGAGATCATACATCAAACGTTTGAATCAATACGATTGATCTGAAGAAAGTATCTATCTGTCACAGCTCAAGGTATCAGTCTCATCATCAAATAGTTGGGCATAAATCACATCCTCAATCCGATGTACAAGATCAAAAATCCTCAATGAAGCATTACACATATAATCATGCAAAATCAGAATCCTGAATAATTATCAATGCACATATCCGATCCATGATTCACCAAAGAGAACACACTCATTTCAGCCTCCTCAAATCTATCCGGCTTACTAAAAAATGAAAAATGAAGAAGACAATAATATATACAAAGGGATGGGGGAGAGTCAATAAAAAGATATAAAAAAACTCAAGGGTCTGAAAACTCAAAGAATGATGAATGCGAATGGATCCAAAAATCACAATCAATGTACAAAGCAAACTCCATGTTCACCTACTCAACACATTGAAGATCGAAGATAGCAGTCATTTTTTTGTTCTATTTTAGACTTAGAAGATTTTCAATCAGCTACACAAGCTCATTGGTGTAGTCTCCTATAGTGCCCGTGCTCAAGTGTGTGAACTACACCTACTTGAACATGAAACACTTCGTCTAAGGTCAAAGGAAAGTGCTTGAAGCAAGTAACATGGCCCAAGAACTGACCCAAGCGCTCGGGCACAAGTCCAAAGTTGGGGGATCTAGTCCTTAAGTGTACGCGTCTTACTCGATCAAAATACAACATGTCTCCAATGTAGGAGTTGCTCTTCCAAAAACAATGAATCCATTACGTTTACTTTAAGAGTCAAGTAGAATTATCAATCCTGATTTTATTTAGGGTATCACTTTTTTTTGGTATGTTTCAATGTAATCACCTAATGAGTTTCCAATTTCATTATCATTCTAAGTGATAAAAATCAGAGGGAGAAGATCTGAAAAGCAATGCAAATAGGGAATCGACGATGCATGCATAGTAAGAAGACTTACAGAGCTTCCCATCTCTCTTCATGTGGGAAGTTAAACAGAAATGAAAACTATTCTATATGAAATGTGAGATGATGAAATCCCCCTAAGATCAGGAATGCTATTAGCGTGAAGAATCAAATGTTCACTGCTCAGATGAGAACCCCTACAGGTCCGGTCTTGGAGGCTCATTGGTATCTGCCGCAACAGATCCTGCTAGCATTGTATAGAGACCTCTTGCAACACTAGATTTCAGATCCAGGCAATGAATAATTAGATTTGATTTAAGTCCAAATGTATCATAGACTATAGGCACATGAATTAATTGTGTTTGGACCTAAATAATCGAGCAAGCACTCCTAAGTTTAAGGTATCAATCACACAAATCAAACAAAAATAAAGATGAAAAACTCAAATCATGAGAAAATAAAGAGAAATAAGGAGAAAACATGGAGAAGCAAAAGGAAGGAGCGAAGAAAATTGCGAAAATCGATGACGCCCTAGGGTGAACAATCATCGGGCAATGGACCTCAGAGTTCAAGTATCTCTTAGTGCCTTTCCCTTCTTATTACAATAATAATTACAAAAATAAAATCATGTCTATCTCATAAAAATAATAAGAAAAGTGCTAACTAATTAAATGAATCTCTCTCTGCCTCTCTTCCTTGTTCTCTACAATCAACCTGAAAAGAAGTTGTTGATCTCCCCGCAGCTCAGGCGCAACGGCTTCCTAAGAAATCACTTAGTCATGCAGTCCCTCGCAAGAAATTCAACAAATATATATGTCAGATACATATAAGCAATTATTTGAATAAACAGAAATAAAAGATAAGAAATAAAAATAGATAATATGTACAAAAATCCTATCCTAGTCATTTCTCCTCGACAATGACACCATTTGATGGAAATATTTCAATAGAGAATCCTAACACCTTATCTTGGAGGCCCTACTAGCCCTACAAGTCAGGTTCGACAATCGCTGTATTAGCCGCTCTTGCAATACTCGGATCATATCTCAATCAATCACCAACAATCAACCCACAATTAAGATAAATCAACTAAAATTGTGCAGGGTGAAATTTATTATACCGTGCAAATAAATGTGTATGGCAAATAAGTGCAGGGGTCGAACCACTAAGAGCTATGGAGATATGCAAATAATTATTGTCTACAAAGAATAAATAACAACTATTTTTTTGCTTTTTGGGTTTTTAAGTTTTTGTGGGATTTTAATGATATTTAATTTTTATGGATTTTTAATTTTATATTTTTTTGTTTTTAATTTTATAATTATTATTTCCTTTTTTTATATTGGTCTGATTTTTAATTTCTTGTTCTTTTTAGTATGTAATAAGTATATATAACTATATATAATAATATGTATAATATAATAACTATATATTATACAAATATAATATATATGTGTATGTGTGCAAAATTCAAAAAATATATACATGTATAATCCTTTTTATTTTTTAAAGGATAAAAAATAATTGAAAGTATTTATAATAATAATTATATTAATAAGTATATAAGTAATAATATGTATATATAGGCTATATATTCTTTTATATTTATAAATGTAGCTATTAACGCTCAAAATTACAAAATAAATTGTTTTTATCTTTTTTTTATATATTTTTCTTTATTTTTGTGGTTTTTAGGTAATTATTTCTAATTTTTAGGTATTTTTAAAGTCCAACATACTCCAAATCAGAAAATTAATAAATAGTGTAATTATTTTGAGCTTTAAAAATAGATAATAATTTAAAAATTTCTCAAAAGTAATTTTAGTATGTAGTATATAATATATTTAAAAATATATAAAAGAAAACTATTTTTTGGCGTTTTATAAAATATTTTCTATTATTTAGGTTTATGAGGGTTTTTTTTCAATTTTTAGGGTTTTCTTTTACTATTTTTTTATGATTTTCGGTCTGGAGTTATATTATATAATAATATATAACATATATTTTTTGGATTATTTAAAAGAATTTTTATAAATATTGTATTTTATATTCAAATAGGGATTAAATATCACCTAAATGATCTTTAATAAATGGAAAAATATATGAAAAGATAAAATGAAATGGTTGTGTGAACAAGCAGAATATGGAGCACATTCATTTATTTTTCCGTAATATTTCAAGCGCATGAGCTATTTAATCAAAAATAAAAGACATAAAATTAATTACATTGTATTAGCAAAGGGCATATTTGCAACAAAATATAAAGTAGAGGGAGGTCATGCAACATACCCAAAAGTTTAACATGTACTTACAATTCCTATAGACTAAAACTAAATTACAAAAATGGGAGGGTGTACCCCTGTAAAATGCCCACCTCACGTGACGGCCTACGTGAGGTGAGTTAGAGTAGTCCCCGATGAAAATAACTCGAAACTGAGGGGGTCCATGCATTTTTTACATAATTATTTACACTACAAAAATTATTTATAAAATTAAAAATTAAATACAAGAAGGTGGAGGGGTGTCTATGCAATTACCACATTATTTATGTGCGATGCAGCGGTTGAAGATCGTTCACTTATCTGCATCAGACGTAGGAGATCCACCCATACCACTTCATGACTGGACGACTAGGATTAGATCAAGGCCCTGAGCAAACGGTAGCTTGAGCCTTTCCGATGATGGTTGTACAACCTAGAATGAGGATTCCATCAGTCAGTTGTGGTTCATTCCCCAATAATAGGGAAGAACACACGAAGTGTCTTCTCTCGTTCTTCGATTTCTCATGCTCCAAGGCTTCTCTGTGGCTGCTTTGAGGCTCATCAAGTTCCTGCAACTTGTCCGTAGCTATCGGTGCCTCTAGATTTGTCCAAGACCTGTTGATGGGGTCCTAGCAAGTCGATGAAGCTCGAGCACCTAAGGACTGAGTTCTTAGGCACGATCGACCCCAAGTTGAGATTGTCTCCTCCAAATACATGTAGGGTTAGCATATGGATGCACATGCAAAGGTATTCGGACCTTAATTGGGCGAAATGAGTGAAGGTAAAGGCGAGGCAACAATGCTCTGATGGGTGGCGGAGGTGGAACACTAATTCGATGATCCAGGTTGGATCAGGTTAGTTGGAAGGTGGCTGGAGGTGAAGAGGAAAATGGGAAAGGCATTGAGGAGGTTGTAGTGGTTGAACAGGGGGTGTATGGGGTTTAACGACGGCCGAAGCTCTAGAGATTTGACGTACCCTACTCTCTAAAATTGACCCTACGAAATGCAGTGAAACCCTAAACTAAAGACTGAGATAACAAGTAGGAAGAAAATCTACTCTAAAAATATGATAAAGGACATCTCATACATGGGGTTTAGGCCAAGGAGCAGAGGACATGGCAGAGAAGAGCTCCAGCCATGGGATCACCACCCAAGCGCTTCTCTAGGCCGACAGGGTTTGGGAAGCCATGTTGTCACCATGAGCTTCAACCTAGATAAACCCCTTTGGGGTTATGCACTTGGAAGATCGATTAAAAAGACAAAAAGGGGGCGGGTTCATTATTTATACATATGGTGATGAGGCTTTGGAGATCACGGGATTGCAGTCGATTGAGTGTTTGTTTGAGTGATATAGAACCCTAGCGAGATGGTTGGAAGTGGGACACACAAAAATGGGGAAGACGTCGAAATGATCAGAGGTATGTGACATGCATGGAAATTGGGTGATGTGAAGGGTGTCGTAGGTTCTGACAATAGTCAGAGGGATGGGGGGAAGCCCGTGCAGTTGAACTGGAGTCAACGCACAATGAGCTCCTATTGGTAGTCCACTAGGATAAAATAATGACAAAGCACAAATAAAATGATTAAATAAATATAAATTAAATAGCAGATGAATTATTTAATTTTTGGTTAAAACATAAAAAAATATTTATCAATTTGAGTAGTATTTTATTCTGAATTCTATTTATATTTACGAGTTAATTTATTACATCTTAATTTTTACATGTGTATTTATAGGTAAATATACATGTATTCTGTATATTGCATTTTCAATTTATATTTTATATTTTATTAATATGTACAGATATTTTATAAATTTACAAGTTATTTAAATACATATTTATATATTTTTATTATATTTTTAAGTTTCTTTATGTACTTAAATAATTATGCATACATATTATATGGGTAATGATAATCATGTTTTGCTATATATTATAGTACCTTATTTATTTTAATGTATTTTAAATTATTTTATTCTTTTTTTTATTATGTACAAGTATTTTAAATAATATTTCCAATTTTATAAAATATAGAAAGTGAAAATATAAAGAATAAATATATTTAATATTATATATAGGTGTATCGTACATTTAGGACCCAAAACCTAACTTTTGCATCTCAACTCCGAATTGAACGAAACCACCTTCATTAAATCGACAATTTAATTTTATGAACAATAAAGATAAGTTTGGTGAATTTTGAGATTGCATGGATAAGATACATGTCTGCAAAGTTTTCTTTGTGGTCATTTATTCTGTGTGTCTTGGGCACATTAGGCATTATTTTTCAGTGTAATCAATTTTGTACTTTTTTTTTGTATTTTTATGTACAATGTTCATGTTAAGGGTTTATTGATTTGAATTATAAAAATAGGAAAATAAAATGGGTCCCAAAATGTTATTTATTGAGATCTAAAATTAGGGGTTTTTATTCAATTTTCTATACAGTTTTATGCCCCATCTCCCCCTACTTTATTCCTTATTTCTTGACATAGTCTTAGGATTTAGGATCACTCAGTGTCTTTGACACGTCCTTTCTTTTCTTTTCTTTCTTTATTATTTTATTTTGGTATTAAAAATAATATTTTATACAATATACATGAATCAATAATTGAATGTTATTTTGCACAAACTAATAATATACACATGCATTTGACTAGGGATTTAAGGTCAAAATGAAAGAATAAAGGTGATGAAATGGAGATTCATCAACTATCCAGTCCTCCTCTAAGGATCTTAGATAGGCTATATAGTTATATTATCTGTACATTCGCTTGCTACAATATTGGCGTTCATCCAACTCTTTGAATGTCATGTGTATGGAAGTCGCATAAGAATAATAAATTCTTTAACTCTCCTTCTTAAATGGGTCGGATCATACTTCCACTGCGCTTCCTTAACCATTAAACAACCACTGCTTAATATAAAGGATCTCTTTAATTGAATATGTCCTCAACAGACTTCAATATAAGAGTATTTCAACATTTATTCTTGCTTCATCCCATTCGTACAATATGAACATTATGATGCCTCATGAAAGATTTGAGTAGAGATAGTAGAATGATGACATTCATCATATCCACATTCATCTTAACTCTAAAGGACTTTGGTTCAGGCAGGTACTCAGACATTTTGAGTGCATCATCTCTTATCGAGCCGTCATTCTGCGTAATGTAGTGAACCATGTAATTCATGATTAAATGTTGATATTATGTATGTTTCTCAAAACATCTTCTTTGGTTTTAAGAAGGATCTTGACAATTACGATCATCATTGGCTTGTTACTTCCAAAGCACACTCGATGAGAGATCAAGACTACAGAGACACACAAACCCTAGGTTGTTGTCTTATTATCTATTCAGTTGTCAATCCCATCATAATGAAGAAACTTGCACATTGCATCCATATACATTGTGTGTCCAACTGCATGTACTACATCTTAATCATGAATCCATTCCATGATATTTTACTGGTTATTATTGAGTATAGATTTGAGTGGGTTTAATGAAGGTTATCTAAAATAAGAAAATTTGCATAAATATGTATTACTTTGATTAAGGATTTTATATCAAAGTAGTCTTGGCTTTTAAATTTTGAAAGTCCATTCTCTTATTCACTTTCAAAGCAAGAGATATACTTCTGTATATCTCTAGTAAGATGTGGGATCTCCTTTTTACCTTTGTTACATCCCAATTATATGAAAAACTACAACTCGGATAAAAAGAAACGAGAATGTATTCCACCTTGCAAGTCCAATTTGCATTTCCTAATTCGATCTTTAACACACGTGCCCACCACCCCTAAGATGATGTTGACTCGTTGTTAATTGAACCAAATATCAACAGGAATAGAACTTGTTATGAGCAATCCAATACTGCCTCAATTATATAAGAAATCAATAGTGGCGTCACTGTGCATATGGCCTTACTCTTTCAAGAAGTAAAGAGCCCAATCCATGCACACTTGTATGTAGGAGCTACCACTTTGGATAGGCATATCTAGCATACAATCCATGACGACGAAACCCTTCATATTAATGGGAGACCATGGATGTAATTTATATGATCCTCCATATCCCATTCAAGTTTAATTAATCATTATGATATATATTCACATGATTAATTCTTCCAAAGAAAAAAATACATCTCTATTCATAATAGAGTGTTTATTTTATTTGGATCTAATTTTATTTAATCAATTATCAATCCAATCAACCAATAAATATTTAGGCTTTGCTTGATATAACTATATAGTAATAGCTCTCACAAGTACGTATTTTTTGTATTTTAATAATTAGAGTACAACTTGACTTACTCATATTATTCTTTCCTCAAAATTAGATTCGGCTAGATGCTCGAGTATATGTTGGGAAGGAGCATTTCTTTGACATGCAGGGTGCTAATTAGGTAACCAAGCCATCATAATTCGATCTAGACACCATCACCATTCTGATTGAGAACAATACAAAATAATATGAATGTACATGCAGTTTTATCTATTAACTTTTATGATTGGAATTATACTACATAGAAGTCACTCAAATATTAGGCTTCTTAAAAACACCTTTTGAGATCCTGAATTTCTAAGCATATGTCTAACAACTAATGTAGGAGAATCCAGGATTTTTGTCATGAAACTCTCATTCAGTGGTTGTTGATGTTTAATCAAATATCATCATAAATATTAAGAATCAACTAATCAAAGAAAAATCAAAATTTCATTGATTTTTATTGAATGATAATCACATTTAAAAAATAAGTTTGATGATCTCATCATCATCCGACCCATCTCCACTAAATATGAAAAATCTAGGGTAAACAAAGTCAAAATCACGTGAAATAAAATTATACGGTTGTTGACTCGAATTTTGCAGAGGTCGTGTCGATTCACAAGGCGAATCAACGGTCGTTGATTTGACCTTTAGCGAAATCCGAAATTCAAACAACAATTAACCCATAACAAGTAATCAAGCAATGAAAAATGGTGCGAAGTTAAAATTTACTAAAACTCTACAACAAAGATATGTATAGGTGCAAGTATGTGTAGAGGTCGAACACAGGGAGTAGACAGGTAGAACGGGGCAAGTGAATGCACAAATGTGACTGTGATGAGTTGTCTATTTATGCTATTTTTTGGTGGGTTTTTAATTTTTTATATTTAATTGGTTTTTACATTTTATAATTTTCTATTTTGGTTTTAGTTTTCTGATTTTATATTTTCTTTTTATATTTTATATGTTTTTATTTTCTTTTTCTTTAAAAGGAATATATTCACAATATAAGAAAAGAGAGGATAAGGTATTTATAAAAATAAGTACAAAAACTAAAAAATTAGGAAATAAAATGTTTTTAGGTTTTTTATATTTTTCTAATGTTTTTATGATTTTTCAAGATTTTTCCTAATTTTTTTGGTATTTTTAAAGTCAAAAATACTGAAAATCAGTGAACTAAGTTGCTGGCCAAAATCAAAATGAGTATAAAAAATATAAATCAAAGTCCAAAATTCCTCAAATTAATTTTAAATCAAAGATAATAAAATAGGGAAACTACATAAACTGAAATTGTATTTTTATGATTTTTTTAGAATTTTTAAGATTTTTATAAAGGTTTTCAGGGTTTTGTAATTTTTAAGAGTTTTGTTTTATATTTTTTAGTGATTTTTGGACTGAAATTAAAATACACTAAAATATGCAAAATATATTTTTTGGGTATTTTCTGAGGTGTTTTTTATAATTTTATGGATTTTTTAATGCAAACAGTGCTGAAAATGCTTGTTTTTTTTATAAATAATAAAATGCCATAAATGTGCAAAATAAAAATATGATATGAAACTACTATGCAACAGGAACCTGTGATGATTTTTGTGGATTTTTTTAGTGATTTATAGATGCATGCAAAAAATAGAGGAAGCATAAAGAAACTATACCCTGGTAGGGGTATAAATGTAATTATCCAGGAAGTTAGGGGCCTAAGTGTAAATTCTCCACAAAAATTATAACTAATCAAAAACCTTCTTGATCAATCGCAAATAGCCAAAACTCCAAGGATGTCTTCATAAAATTCCCAAAGCCACGTGTAGGTGGCATGTGACAGGCGGGGACTAAAAACAATTAATGAAACACAGGAGGTCTAAGTTGAAATTTCACCAAAATATTACAACGTTTCTGGAATGTTCTAGGACTACACAGAAATACATGAAATGTCAGGCCCTTGCCCGTAAAATAGCCAGCGTACGTGCTCGTGCACGTACGCCTCGCTGGGAAGGGCTTGAATGTAATTAAAAGAAAGCAAAGGGTTTAAACGCAAAAATTACAAAATATTTAAACTGCATATGAAAGTTTTGGTCCCAATATTAAAATACAAAACTCGTTGGGAGAAGGAATGCAAAATACCCTCAGCTGGGCCGATCTGACGGTGGGAAGTCTCCCACTTATCCACGTGTCAAGCTGCTGCGCGCCGATGACGGTTCGCCCGCAACGGTGCAGATTAAATAGTCGATGAAGATTGGACGGTGCACGGCTGCGAGATCCAACGGCGTCTGGGCACGTAGGAAGAACACCGAGGATCGGACAGTGCTGGGCTTCTCAGGAAGAACATGGCTGAAGCTCGGTCCCTCCAAGCTTCGATCGGCAAGGGCGTGCGCTCCAGACCTCCAACCCAGCAGCAAAATCTCCACACGCTTTCTGGAGAGTTCCTCGAACGACCGGCGACATCAAAATGGCGGGGGAAGCGCCGGTGGGCCACCGAGGAGTCGAGGAGGAGTTGCGGCCCCAGGTACATTGTATTCAACAAAAATCGGCCCCAAATGGGGGTCTTAAGCCTCCAGGCCCTGCAAGTAAACTCAGATGACAAAATAAGGGTCCTAGGGGCTCAAGCGGAATGGTGATGGATGAAGGAATGCCAGGCAGAGGTTTCACCGGAGCGGGGCTCCGGCGAACCCAAATGAGCACGAGCGGGGAGAAAATATGCGCTAAAATCAAAGGAAAATACAAGCGGCATATGCAGTAATCGAAACTAATAAGAAAATGGAGCAAAAACACCTCAAGATGGCCGGAAAGGCACGAGATAAACCTCAACACTGAAGGACGGCGGAGGTGGTGGAAGCTCATCCCCGGCCGCCTAACCTCGCCACTTGATGGTCGGAGAGATCGTTGTCACCTCTCTCAATCCTGGGCCAGCAGGAGCGAAGCTAGAACGGTCAAAGAAGGGGTTCAAAGTACAAGGGAAGGTGACGGGGTCATTTTTGAAAGATGGTGAACCGGGCATGAAGAACGAGGGATATCGGGGGTTGTGATGATCCAACGCCCAAGGCAAACACTGGGCGTGTATGCTCAATCCACGAGGAAGAAAAGTGAAGAAGACCTCGTCATGAAAACATGCAAGACGTGGCCTCCAAAATTAGGTGAAAACCAAGAAAAAATCAGTTCTGACAAAAGCCAGACCTCGGTCAGAGAGTTGACCGAGGTCAACCAAGGAAGAGATCTGGTTGGTCCACGTGGAACAACCAGAAAAAACCTAGGAAAAATAATTATAAATTCATTTAAAAATAGAAAATGAATTAATTAAATTTTGATTATAAAATAAAAAATGTTTATTATTTTATAAATTATTTTATGGTGATTTTTATTTATTTTTTTGAGATTAATAATTATAAGTTACCATTTATACCCTTTATAGGTATCTTATATCTATATATTTTAATATTTTTTTATATTGTTTATTTGATTTTATTAATTTTTGTTTATTATTTTATAAATTTATAAAGTATTTTTATACACTTGAATATATTTTTATTTTATTTTTATGATATGTTTTATACACTTAATAAAATAAAAGTAGTAATAATATAGGTATGTTTATAGGTCCTATACCTATGTATGCTCTATACAAGTATTTTATTTTATGTTTCTTTTGTGTTTTTATTCTGATTTTAATATACACATAAATTATAAATAATATTTACAAAATTATAAAAATATAAAAGGATAAAAATAATTAATCAATAATAAAATAAATATTTTAATATGTACAATTATACAATAGGGGTCCAAAACTCAACTTTCAAACCGTAGCTCCTCCAAATGCGAAACCACCGCCATTAAATAGCTTATTTTAAATTATATACAATTAAGTGAATTTGACGCATTTCGAGTTTTTATTAGGGTGATACAGGTCTGGGAAGTTGGGATTCTGGAATCTTATTCAGATCATATCTTTTTATCTGTATGTTATCTTTCAGTGAAATCAATTTTGTATTTTTCTTTATTTAATTATCTACAACATTCCTGTACAAAGTTTCTTTATTTGAGGTATAAAAAGTGGAACCAAAAATAGGTTCCAAAATGAATAAAGAATGAATGAAATAACATGTATTTTTATTGTATTTTGGCCCTTATCTCCCCCTACTTTATTCCTTGTCGACCTAGTCATCGAGATGCCTAGGTCTCATGGTTTCAGGTCATAAAATATTTACAATATTTTATTCCTTTTCTTTTCTTTTCTTTATTCTATAATTTTGGCTTTAAAACCCTCATTTTATACAACATTTACACACTGATGCATGAATGCTAAAATGCATAAATTAACACTATTTACATGCATTTACTAGGGTTTTTAAGGCCAAAATGATAGAATAAAGATGATGAAACGTAGATTCATCATCCCCTATACTTGCCTTTGTTAGTCCCTAGCAAACACTTATGCAATAAGTGCAGAAAAGAAAAATAAAGAAAAGAAAAAGAAGAAATGTGGATTAAATTTAATTATCAAACTCATCTTCACAAAATCAAAGTTTGGAGCTTAAGTCGGACCTTTGGAATTTTAGTGCGGTGGAACCTTAATGAGAACCGAATTTGAAATCCAACAGTCCCTGAGAATCCCAAAAATCTGCCCAAGTCTCCTCAATAGCCAGGTCAGGAATATTTCAACTCATACGCAAACTCTTACGACTATAAATTTGACTCGTACAGTGTAGGTGATAGTGGCTCTTCCCAATTAGAATGACAAAGAGACTGACTTCTCCAGTATGACAACCCAATGATTCCCCAATCCAATAACTTCCTCGAGGAGCAGGGTATAACCTTCTAAGTTCAAGTGGCAACCAGCTCAAGAGGAGGGGGTGAAGAGAAGAATGGACGGTAGTCAGTGTAGCTACCTATCCTAGGTTGCAAGACCAGTGCAGTCAAGTCATCCAGCTGCAGGCTCACATGATATGACTTTGGAACTCAATCTTGCTTATTGACTTTACAACATATGTACATACTTTGCAGGCATTTTATTTTTGTACAAGCCTGCCCATTTTTTTCTTTTTTCTTCTTTTTTTATTAAATACTATTTACAACAGCATTTACATAGGGAGTTTTTCCTCTTGAGCCAGTAGACTATCCCTCTTTTGAAGCTTTATTGCAACCCACACTCTCCTGTCTTTAGAATTCCTCATCACTGGACGGGTTGGGGTGCACTTCCCTCCCTAGAGGAGGACAAGTGTTTCCACTTGTGTGCGTCTCATACCGGCAAATCCAATCCCCTCATCACTCCAACTGAGTCGAGCCATGTGAAAGGTGCAGGTGTCCAAGTTAGGTCATTATCAACAAGAGTCGTGCGTGTACTCCGAAATACTCTACTTAGGCAGTCAAGAATCCACTGAACCAAGTCTCACGATCCTCAAAGAATTAAGTCAACTAGACCTGAAGTACCTCAAACCTAGTTCCTATAAGGTTCCTGTTATTAGGTAGATTTTAAGGTCCAATCAAGCTCCAATCTCTGGATTTTACTTAGACTCGTTCAACTATCAAACTCAATCCGAAAAATGTGAATGCTATGCAAATGCTATGCAGAATGCAGAAAATATTTCTGTGATGCAATTTTCAAAGATTTTGAACTTTTTATGGGTTTTTGAAAAGATGATGATGCACATGCATTTTTTTTATTTTTCAAAAAGGTTTTTCAAATGTTTTTGGATTTTTGATTTGCAAATGTTTTTGGGATTTTTGAAAACAAAAGATTTGGCTAAAAACTAGGTACAAATATTTACACAGGAATGCTTCTTATATATACAAGAAATGGATTTTAAGAATTTACAAGGGTAAGTGATCGATTTTATAGATAGAGAATTTTAGGTGTGATGTATATATTCCTCAAACTTATTTGACACAGGTTTTTCAAACACTTTTGAAAACTATAGTCCAAAATAATTTTTACAAACAATTTTACAAACATGTACACACATTTGAAAATCATTTTGCAAAGGTTTTTAAACAATATAGATAGATTTCTCAAAATATTTTTGCAAACATTTTTCAAACTATTTGCAAATCATTTTTCAAACATTTTATGTCACACAAATAAAATAAAATTTTACAAACAATACACATTTTTACAAAGGTTGAAAACATGTAACAAAACGTTTTCCAAATAGTTTTCAAAAGCTTTTTCACAAAGATTTTCAAACTATTTTTCAAACATTTTGCAAAAAACATTTTCACATGATTTATTAATCGGTAAATGCAAAAAGAATTTGAGGAATGATAACATCTTTTTATTAGGGTTTTTAATGAATTTTAAAGAATTATTAGCCATATTATTAAGAAAATAAGAAAGTACGAGTTATGGATAAAGTATATACGTAGTATATACGACCCCCCTATACTTAGCTTGAGCTATGTCTTCATAGATCAGAGAGAAAAGAGAAGACTCGTACTGAGTATAGGAAAATCTAAAGAATAAGTGAATGGAGAAATGAATGAACGAATGAACAAACGAATGAGAAGTTGACTGTCCCCCCTATACTTAGGATCAAATAATCCTAAGTATAGCAGACTGTACACAAGACAGGGAGGGTCAAGGGTGGGAATGAACAGATCATACTCAGATTGTCTCCCCCTATACTTAGGGTAAGATATCCCTAAGTATAGACAAGAAGAGGAGACAATGGAGAGGATCGAAAATAATTAAAAATTCGGGGTGTGCACCCCCCTATACTAAGGACAAAGTGCTTCCTAAGTATAAAAAGTTGTCTACAGGGGGCAACACATTTTAGATACAAAAAGAAGATAGAAAAGGAAAAGAAGAAAAGAAGAAAAGAGATGAAGATGGAAGAAGAGATCGTGAGGATGTACACGCCACTCCCCCTATACTTAGGGCAAAAGAAGCCCTAAGTACAGGCAACAACAGGAGAGATGAAAAGGAACGACGAATGAACACTCGGCTCATCCACCCCCCTATACTTAGGACAAAGTACGTCCTAAGCAAGGCAAACACGAGAATGGGTGGACGAGCAATAGGGAAGATAGATAGAGATACACGAAAGAGAATATACAACATAGATGGATATACACAGGATCAAGAAGGTAGAAAGTGAACCTTCTTGCGGGACCGTTGAGGGATGGATCTGGTATGGTGTAGGTCGACATCGGGGTCCACAGTGGATGAAAGCCAATCAGGGTTGACAGAGTGAATATCCTCAGGGGCCCTAGGGTGTGAAGGAACAGACGGGTGAGTGGAAGAAGTACGACTAGGTCCAGCCTTGGGTGTCTTGCTGATATCAAAGTGGAATGGGACGAACTCATCATCATCGGAAGTACTGTACTCAGAGTCGTCATGTGAGGTGTCATCCAGGTCAAACCCAAAAGGAACGAACCCATCAGTGGAAGTAGTCGAACTCTGTTCGTCCTCTATAATCTCAACCGGATAATCTTTCTCATCAAAAGGCCTGAATTCTCGAATAAAAGCAATCAAATCAAATTCGACCTTTTCAGTCTTATTTGAATCCGAGTGCACAGGAGTGGACCCATCAGTGAAAGTAGTTGAGTCATGTCCAAATGTCTAGTCTCTAAATCTGCCCTTCGCTCAATGGTATCAATCGTGTAAATCCCGCGGATGTCATCAACACATCGCCAATCACATGAAGCAGAAACTCCAAGGTCTATGCTTTCCGATCCTTCCTCCTAGGAGAGGAATTCTCAGGTCTCATCATCGGTCATAAAGAAAGTCTCTCTGATATCCTCATATAGGTCATAGGCCTCAGGGTCAGCCAGAACAGGTGTGGTCGCATCAGGTGCAGGTCTCTGGTCAACTGTGGGTGCAGTGAACAACACTTCGCTCTCGTCAACAGGACGGAAGCGAATCTCTCCTGATCCATAATCAATAACAACCCTCGCAGAGGCGAGGAATGGTCGTCCCAGGATGATTGAAGAGTGCTCTCCTGTGGAGGTCTCCATGGGCAAAACGACAAAGTCAACAGTATAACTCGTGCCCTGAATCGAGATGACGGCATTTTCAAGGATACCCTTCAGCCTCTTTATTGATCCATCGGCAAACTGTACTATCATCCTGGTCTTCTTGAGAGGCCCTAAGTGAAGAGACTGTACCAACGAGAAGGGTAAGATGATAATCGAAGCACCGCCATCTAGGAGAGTGTGATCACATGTGAAGTCAGAGATGGTACAACTAATGAAAGGTGTGGCAGTGTTCTTCTTCTAAGGAATAGGACGGTGAGTGATGGCGTTGGCAGTGGCCATGGTCAAGATATGATGCTCAGATCTGCTCCTCCTCTTCTGGGAAGAGGAGCAGATAAATCAGTCATGGCCTGCTGAAGTGGGGCACGGATGATCTCATGAATGGTGGCCACCACTTCAGGTTCAGTCAACAATTTTTTTAATTTTTGGACCTCCTTCATACAAGGGAGGAAGTCGGAATCAGCATCTACACGAGGCATGCCAAGAGCAGTCTGTACAGCGGCATCCTCGGGGTCAAAGGTGGGATAGGGTGTGAAAAGCTGTGTGGTCAAATGATCTGGCAAGTAAACGCTCTCCTCACAGTCTAACTCGATCAAAGGGCTCCCGAACTCTTTTTGGATTTTTAAAATTTCCTCATTTTTTTGTATTTTGGGGATTGCAAGCTCTCATGGTAATCCTCGAATGAACCCATAACATCAAACGGTGGAATATCATGGTCGCTCTTGGTGAGGTTGTCAATCCTATGTCTCATATGATCCATTATCTGGGTCAAGTGCTCAAGGGTGGACTCCATGAAAGGTGACTCCAACAGGTCAGACTCGGGTGGATGTGAAGGTGGAAAATATAGAGGTGGAGGTGGGTGTGGATAGAAATCCGAGGTCTGACACTGCGGCTGAGGCGGATATGTACAAAAGTCAGAAGCAAGGTCCTGCTGGAAAAAGGAGGTGGACCGGCTGGAGTGAACGAGGGATCCACAAAGTCCGGATAAAAGACGCTCCAGGGGTCCATCTCGAAACAAAAGGAAATGATAGTCGAGAGAGCACGAAGGTCGAATCAAGGGAGCGAAGAAGAAGGCGCAAATGCGCAGGGATGAAATAGAACACGCACAAAACAATCACAAACAAAAATGAAAGTAATACAAACCCTCAATTCACCTACTCAACTCGGTAGAGACCGAAAAGTCGATCTTTTTATCTTGTCTGTTTTAGAGTTAGGTGAGAAGTCAAAGATTTGCACACACACTTAGGGGGCTGAAATGGGATTTGGGCACTAGTCCTTAGGGTGTGCGTGAACAAGTAAAAGTGAAGACAATGAGGGGATTACTCGTCCCAAGAGAATTTTTTTCTTTTTGTTTGATTTTAGGGTCGAGTAATGTTAGCAATCCCAATTTTATTTGATTATCACTTTTTTTGAATTTTTATGAGCAATGCACGATCCTATCGTGGAATCAATTCCTTTAAGCACCTAGGTGGTCAAATCAGAGGGAGAAGCGGAAAAGCAATGCAAGCGGCAAATCAATGATGTATGCTAAAGAGAAATGCTCACCTTGCCTCCAGCACTCTACATGCAAGGATGCTCAACAGGATTGAAACCTATCTATATGCAAATGCAAAGCCAATGAAATCACCCTAAGTTCAGAAATTTCTATTAGCGTGAAGCACCACAAATCGTTCACCGATCTTCAATCCAGGAGTCCGGTCTAGGCTCACCCCTCCTCCACTCAACACATCGAGTTCAGGAGCAACGCTTGGCAGGGTGGGCTCGCGGCACGAAGGCTTGATGATGATGAGGCGACTTTTTAAAGTTTTGAACTAAGTCCAAAGCGCACTATAGGTACATGCAAGATATTAAGGTGTTTGGACCTAGTCTATCGCCAAGCAACTCCTACGGCTAAGGTCTCAATCACACAAAATAAATAAAAATCAAATTCGGAAAACAAAATAAAAAATGCGAAGAAAAACACGAGAAAACCGCGGTGAGCTCCCAGGTGTACAAACACCTGGAAATTAGGCTCTAGAGTCCAATGTCCGAGTACCTATATTATTACAATTAGGGAGTCTCTCTCTCACTTAAAATTACAAAAATAATTACAAGAAAAGGAAATGCAACTAAAGATGGAGCTCGGCCTTCAAAATTCTCTCCTCGTCTCCTCGGTGCTAGGCTAGCTAGAGCCGGCTTCACGTGGGAGTTCAGGCGCCTAGGGTGGAGCGTCTCCCTCGATCTGCGATACCTCGCACGAAGTCAACAAAGAGAGGGGTTACACAGCTCAAAGATATATAAAAAATAAAGAAAATAAAATAAGATAAAAGAAAAGCCGCGAAATAGACAAACGGTCACAATCACGCAAAAAGACGGACTAAGCGTTGTTGCCCCCCGGAAACGACGCCATTTGTTGAATTGAATTTTGCAGAGGTCGTGTCGATTCACAAAGCGAATAAACAGTCGTTGATTTGACCTCCAGTGAAATCCGAAATTCAAACAACAATTAGCCCACAACAAGTAATCAAGCAATGAAAAATGGTGCGGAGTTAAAATTTATTATAACTCTACAACAAAGATGTGTATAGGTGCAAGTATGTGTAGAGGTCGAACACATGGAGCAGACATGTAGAACGGAGCAAGTGAATGCACAAGTGTGACTGTGATGAGTTGTCTATTTATGCTATTTTTTGGTGTGTTTTTAATTTTTATATTTTAAATTTAATTTTTGGATTTTATAATTTTCTATTTTGGTTTTAATTTCTGATTTTATATTTTCTTTTTATATTTTATATGTTTTTTATTTTCTTTTTCTTTAAAAGGAATATATTCACAATATAAGAAAAGAGAGGAGAATGTATTTATAAAAATAAGTACAAATACTCAAAAATTAGGAAATAAAATGTTTTTAGGTTTTTTATATTTTCCTAATGTTTTTGTGATTTTTCTAGATTTTTCCTAATATTTTGGAATTTTTAAAGTCAACAATACTAAAAATCAGTGAACTAAGTTGCTGGCCGAAATCAAAATGAGGATGAAAAATATAAATCAAAGTCCAAAATTCCTCAACTTAATTTTAAATCAAAGATAATAAAATAGGGAAACTACAAAAACTGAAATTGTATTTTTAGGATTTTTTAGAATTTTTAAGATTTTTATAAAGGTTTTTGGGGTTTTGTAATTTTTAAGAGTTTTGTTTTATATTTCTTAGTGATTTTTGGATTGAAATTAAAACACACTAAAATATGCAAAATATATTTTTTTGGGAATTTTCTGAAGTGTTTTTATAATTTTTATGGATTTTTTAATGCAAACAGTGCTGAAAATCTTGTTTTTGATTTTTATAAATGCCATGAATGTGCAAAACAAAAATATGGTGTAAAACTACTATGCAACATGAACCTATAATGATTTTTGGGGATTTTTTAGTGATTTATAGATGCATGCAAAAAATAGAGGAAGCATAAAGAAACTACACCCTGGTACGGGTATAAATGTAATTATCCAGGAAGTCAGGGGCCTAAGTGTAAATTCCCCACAAAAATTATAACTAATCAAAAACCTTCTAAATCAATCGCAAATAGCCAAAACTCCAAGGATGTCTTCGTAAAATTCCCAAAGCCATGTGCAGGTGGCACGTGATAGGCAGGGACTAAAAAGCAATTAATGAAACACAGGCGGGCTAAGTTGAAATTTCACCAAAATATTACAACATTTCTGGAATGTTCTAGGACTACACAGAAATACATGAAATGCCAGGCCTTTGCCCGCAAAATAGCCAAGCGCACGTGCTCGCGCACGTGCGCCTCGCTAGGAAGGGCTCGACTACAATTAAAAGAAAGCAGAGGTTTTAAACGCAAAGTTTACAAAATATTTAAACTGCATATGAAAGTTTTGGTCCCAATATTGAAATACAAAACTTGCTGGGAGAAGGAATGCAAAATACCCTCAGCTGGGCCGATCTGATGGTGGAAAGTCTCCCACTTATCCACATGTCAAGCTGCTAGGCGCCGATGACGGTTCGCCCGCAACGGTCCAGATTAAATAGTCGATGAAGATCAGACGGTGCACGACTGCAAGATCCAACGGCGTCTGGGTGCGTAGGAAGAACACCGGGGATCGGACGGCGCTGGGATTCTCAGGAAGAACATGGCCGAAGCTCGGTCCCTCCGAGCTTCGATCGACAAGGGCGTGCGCTCCAGACCTCCAACATGGCAACAAAAATCTCCACATGCTTCCTGGAGAGTTCCTCGAACGACCGGCAGCGTCAAAATGGCGGGGGAAGCGCCGGTGGGCGACCCGAGGAGTCGAGGAGGAGTTGCGGCCCCAGGTACCTTGTGTTCAACAAAAATCGGCCCCAAATGGGGGTCTTAAGCCTCCATGCCCTGTAAATAAACTCAGATGATGAAATAAGGGTCCTAGGGGCTCAGGCGGACTGGTGATGGATGAAGGAATGTCGGGCAGAGGTTTCACCGGAGCGGGGATCCGGCGAACCCAAATGAGCACTAGCGAGGCGAAAATATGCGCTAAAATCAAAGGAAAATACAAGCGGCATATGCAGCAATCGAAACTAACAAGAAAATGGAGCAAAAACACCTCAAGATGGCCGGGAAGCCACGAGATAAACTTCAACACCGAAGGACGGCGGAGGTGGTGGAAGCTCCGCGTCGGCCGCCTAATCTCGCCACTCGATGGTCGGAGAGATCGTTGTCACCTCTCTCAATCCTGGGCCAGCAGGAGCGGAGCTAGAATGGTCAAAGAAGGGGTTCAAAGGGCAAGGGAAGGTGACGGGGTTGTTTTTGAAAGATGGTGAACCGGGCGTGAAGAACGAGGGATATTGGGGGTTATGATGATCCAACGCCCAAGGCAAAACTGGGTGTGTATGCTCAATCCACGAGGAAGAAAAGTGAAGAAGACCTCGTCATGAAAACATGCAAGACGTGGCCTCCAAAATTAGGCGAAAACCAAGAAAAAAATCAGTTCTGGCAAAAGCCAGACCTCGGTCAGAGAGTCGACCGAGGTCAACCAAGGAAGAGATCTGGTTGGTCCACGTGGACCAACTAGAAAAAACCTTGAAAAAATAATTATAAATTCATTTAAAAATAGAAAAAAAAATAATTAAATTTCAGTTATAAAATAAAAAATGTTTAATATTTTATAAATTATTTTATTGTGATTTTTATTTTTTTATTCGAGATTAATAATTACAAGTTACCATTTATACCCTTTATAAGTATCTCATATCTATATATTTTATATTTTATTTTTATTTTGTTTATTTGATTTTATTAATTTTTGTTTATTATTTTATAAATTTATAAAGTATTTTTATACACTTAAATATATATTTTTTTATTTTTATGATATGTTTTATGCACTTAATAAAATAAAAGTAGTAATAATATAGGTATGTTTATAGGTCCTATACCTATGTATGCTCTATGCAAGTATTTTATTTTATGTTTCTTTTGTGTTTTTATTCTGATTTTAATATACACATAAATTATAAATAATATTTGCAAAATCATAAAAATATAAAATGATAAAAACAATTAATAAATAATAAAATGAATATTTTAATATGTACAATTATAAAATAGGGGTCCAAAACTCAACTTTCAAACCATAGCTCCGCCAAATGAGAAACCACCGCTATTAAATAGCTTATTTTAAATTATATACAATTAAAGGTGATTTTGACGCATTTCCAGTTTTTATTAGGGAGATACATGTCTGGGAAGTTGGGATTCTGGAATCTTATTCATATCATATCTTTTTATCTGTATGTTATCTTTAGTGAAATCAATTTTGAATTTTTCTTTATTTAATTATCTACAACTTTCATGTACAAAGTTTCTTTATTTGAGGTATAAAAAGTGGAACCAAAAATAGGTCCCAAAATGAATAAAGAATGAATGAAATAACATGCATTTTTATTGTATTTTGGCCCTTATCTCCCCCTACTTTATTCCTTGTCGACCTAGTCATCGAGATGCCTAGGTCTCGGGGTTTCGGGTCATAAAATATTTACAATATTTTATTCATTTTCTTTTCTTTATTCTATAATTTTGGCTTTAAAAACCGCATTTTATACACTATTTACACACCGATGCATGAATGCTAAAATGCCTAAATTAACGCTATTTACACGCATTTACTAGGGTTTTTAAGGCCAAAATGATGAAATAAAGATGATGAAACGTAGATTCATCAATGGTTTTCTTGTTTAATACTCTACTTTATAATTAATGTATTTATTTTAAATTTCATGATAGGAAAATAATAACCAAAATTAATTTTATTACAGATCCATGAATACATGCAAAACAACGTCACCACGAGGACTTTTTGAAAATTTTTTATGTACCTTTGGGGAAAAAAATGGCTACTATTTTGGGAACATATTTAGACATTATAAATAGATTTTATTATTCAAAAAACTCGTCCGAACAGTACATAAACATGAGCTTTTCATTTTAGCAAAAAACTATTCAAAACTTGCATCATATGCAAAAATCACGAGTCCCCGCACATCTGATATAGAAAACTTTATTCTCTAAGGGTTTGGATCACATCCAAGAACCTTTACCAAGTCTCTAATACCAATTGAAGGCCAGGGTCTGAGGCCTTAGAGCATTACGGAAGCATGAAGATCGCATCTAATGCGACCAAGTGCAACTAGTCATACTAGTTGCAAGGGACAACGAAATTCTAAAAATATAGATGATGAAACCACATGATTCCAGAACACTTCTCAAATAATTTCATCAAGATCACAAATGGATTAAAGAATTATCTCTTGAAGCATGTTATAATCAAACGTCTCTAAAGTAAGAGACCTTCTGTCTCAAGTGTGATCCATCAGCAAGAGCACTTGTGGGCGCGTGGATGAGACGTGTGCTTCCCACAATACAAGTTGAAGATCTGAACAAAGAAGGTCCTGATTCATCTCACAAAATCCAAGATCTTCCTTACAAGCAGGCAATTTGGCAGCACAACAGCATGACCGTGACAACGAGGCTCCCTTTGACAATATGGTGGATGACCAGTATATTGAGAAAGAGAGGGCACGCGTACGAGAATGAGAGAGAGAGAGAGATTTCAACTTGATGGGTTGAAATGTTGTAAAGGAAAGGATAAACCTTGCTCTCTCTTTTATAACATATTGGACGGTGGAGATTAACTCTTAATCTCAAAATTAATGGCCATGATTTTTCTTGCTTTAATTTGCAACTACTAATTAATCGAAGATAAATCAAATATATCCTCTAAAGATAATCTAATTTATATTAAATCATATAATTATAGGATAATTAGAAGAGATAAAACTACCTTCCATATATATGATGGAAGCCCGCCTTAAATTAATCTAATGTGGTCATCCACTCCATTTATGGTAAGGACTTTTATCTCCTTCCAATAATGAGATATATTATCTCATTAAATATGCAACAACTTTTGTGGCATAATTATCCACATATGCAACAACTCTTATTGTATTACATTTCTCAAAGATAATTCCAAATTATCTTCTGAAAATTTCAATCATATGATAATTATGTATCTTATTCAACCATCCGATAATGTAAATTGATACAATTAATTCTATAATATGAATCCAATTCACATCAATATTTAATCTGTAAATTATATTTACAAACGAATCTCTCTAGCATATTATAAATCATATTTATAATATCCATGATTATTATGGATAGTGATATCTACATTAATTATATATTTGATATTTAAATCATATTTTACTATAGAAGGTGATTATTCTCATGTGTCCGAATAACATGAATCATATTCACATTATTCATGATAATTAAATCATATTTAAATATCAAAATTTCCAATACTTACATATATAATTCAATAATAGAATTATTCTTGAACTCTTTCAAGAATAATGTACTTTCTCCGTGGATACTTGGAGATATGTACAAGGTGATTGTACATTCCATGTATAGTGACTTGAATATTGAGATGATATCTCAAATCCAGATCTCAAGAACCTCTCAAAGATGTTTGATCAAATCAAAATGTAAATATAATCTTCTCATTGCATTCGAATCACATTCAGATCAATGTCCAATATTTGGACTAAAATCACATTACCAATCTATTGAGAGGAGTCACTTAATCCCAACATGTCTCATCACTCCCTTGGAATGGAAGTGTCAGGTTATACAGTCGTTTACGATCACATCACCCTCAAGTATTCCTAATATACGTACATCCTATATACTAGAAGACCTAGAATAAATCCAAAGTTTTAGATCATATTTGACATGTCTCCTTCAGTATTTTATCATTAAGTTTCTCATTTGATCATTGGGAGTTGGTATCAATCATATAATTTCCAAAAGCATATATCATACCTATAAATTCTGTCAAGCTTCCAAAGTGAGACAACTTGCATGGGATTTAATCCCAATATCTCTTGTGTGAGCACATGTCTTCTGCTCTAGTAGAGAACCTGTATGATCGCTTTGAGAGATCGTATTACTCATATGCCCTCATGTGCACACCAGCTCGCTGGTGGATAGACCTTGGTTAGGTCATCAACCTAATGGCTAGCCTAATATACACACTCAGACATATAGTAATACATATGTCTCCAGTCAGAGGATGTGTGCCTATATCGTGACATTAACGAGATAGGTCTTTGGTTATCTCGATCTCGTTAAGTCAAATCTTTGATCTAACTTATTTGACACCTCTGAATCTTTATTCCTATGTAGAGGACCTGCATCAATAAGTCAGTCAGAATCTTCCTTTAGAGAAAGATAGCCATCTCCTTCTCAGGTTGGAGATCCTTTCTTAACAAGCACTTGACGGTGCTTGATGAGTCATCAATCTAACTCCTTAGATATCATCCAAGCACCATATTCTGTGATTCAACATTTAAATCAACAACTTTATGATCATTAAGATGGCCATGGTACATAACCTAATTATACGAAGGGACCTATTATGCAAATTAATTATTCTTTATTTTAGATTAAGATGTTATTTGCAATAACATTTATTCTTGATGGCTCATCGTGCACACGCACGTATGCACCCATGCACGCCTGCACGTACACGCACACACCCATGCACCACAAACATGCATGCACACCCACACAGATGCGCACACGCATATGCGTGCGCCCACACACACACACACACACATCTTTATCCAGTGGGACCCGTGCCCATTAGAGATGAGATGAACCCACTTCATCTCCATCCTTTTTAGTAATAAAAATACAAGCTTCAATAAGTAATATATATCCAAGCTTCAATAATATATACCGAAGCTTCCGTAAGTAATATCATAGCTCTAGTAACTTATAAAGTTACAAGTGCAAACCAAAGTTACTAATTAAATTACTTCTTTTATTTACAGTTAATTCAAAGTTACTGATGGTAATTGAAAGTTACTAATACATATGGTATTACTGATATAAAGTTATATTGATGGAAATATGAAAGCTAGTGATGCGTTCTATATTACTGATATAAAGTGTTCCTGATGGCAATATGAAAGTTATTGATGCGTTCGGTTACTAATGGCAATACGAGACGTACTAAAGTTATTGATCATCGAAATAAAATCTAACGGCTGAGATTAGAGTCTCATTTCATCTCTAATGGGCACGTGGCCCATCGGATAAGCCTTATATGCATGTATGTATGCATGGGTTAAATGGGGTTGTCCCTCAGGGGAGCCAACTTGGCTACCCACACTCTTAGTTTTCTTATTTCTTAAATTAATAATTGAAAACACCTAGGAATATTTAGATCACTATATAACACATTGTTCTCATTCAAATTTCGACTCAATTTGAGATTTCAATCGCATCCATAAAGCCTGTCAAATTTTAGCAGTCTCAGAATTGCTGAAATTGACTCCTTATAGATGAACGGGTTAGGACGTCTATTTCAC
The DNA here is from genome assembly GCA_037367405.1 of Ottelia alismoides. Classification (NCBI taxonomy): domain Eukaryota; kingdom Viridiplantae; phylum Streptophyta; class Magnoliopsida; order Alismatales; family Hydrocharitaceae; genus Ottelia; species Ottelia alismoides. Next base: position 205,384 of record JAZKJV010006200.1, read on the forward strand.
AAAATTCGGATGACAATATGTTGTCATTTAATTACCTAAATGTCCCTAGGTGTTTTCAGATAATACCGTAAGAAATAAGAAAAATAAGGGTGGGGGTAGCCAAGTTGGCTCCCCCTAGGGTATGGGTAAAATAGGGCTACACCAAGGGGAAGCCAAGTTAGCTTCCCCCACCTCATTTTTTTAAACATTTTACGTTATTTTTTAAATACATGGGGATTAACTTATGATGGGGAATATGTGATTCAAATTTCGTGAATAATGGAATTCCTAGCCCGTCCATCTAGAAGGGGTCGATTTCAGTAATTCTGAGACCGTTAAATTTTGATAGTCTTGATGAATGATTTACGAACCTCACATTGATTTTATAATGAGAACATATTGATATTAGGTGATCTAAAATCCCCTAGGTGTTTTGAAAAAATACTAGAATAAAGTTTAAAAAATGATGCGAAGGAAGATAACTTAGCTCCCCTTGAGGGTAGTCCCATTTTACCCTATATAGATATATACATACATATATAAGGGACTTATCCAATCAACCTTGTGCCAATTAGAGTTTTGGTGAGCACCAAATGTAGGCCCTTCACGTGTATTTCCATTTGAGAGGTTGCCTATTCTGAAGGAGGGTGGTTTTAGAAGGATGTTAACATGCCTGAGACCTTTATATTTCCAATTATACTGTGTACTTAAAAAAATGAAGATGATTTTGGAAAGACAAATTCAATTACTTAAATTCGTGTAGAAGAAACATTCGTTGTACTTTTGATTAGTAATATATATTATACTCAAGTAATTATTTGTTACAAGATCAGTAATATTGAAACATCAGTCAATAATTCACATATGTAATATTACATTATACAAATATCATTAATTCATACACATTACTTAAGTAATATATAGACAGTTCTCAATCGTTGTTGTGAGATCAATATTTCATTCAAATGTGATTTAGAATTATATCTAAACATGATTGGTTACTGAGATTATAGTTATTGAACGGGTATTGAATATTGATGTTCATATTACTGATCTTACTATGATTGGTTACTTAGATTATAGTTAGTACTTTTGAATTATTACTAGAAGGTAAATTGCTGATAATTTTAGTGAAGACGGGTCAACTCTTAAGTGGTTGTATGGTATTTGAGTGGGATTCTCCCAAAGTCCACCCAAGTCCAATTAGAGGGATATAAAAGATCACTTGGGCTGCTCTCTCCTCTCATTTACAAACCCTAGCAACTACCCACCATCTCCCACCTCCCAGCCTCGTCGGAGCTCCGTTGGAGCGTCGTCGGAGTTGGTGGATAGCCACCATTTTTGGAGACGAGCTCCCTCTCGCCATCTTTTACACGGAATGGCTACTAGAAATGCAAGCTCCTCTCTCCCTCTTCGTGCATTTCATGATTTTATTTACACGTTAGACCTAAATAAGGGTTTATTTTTCTTTAGAGGTCACCGTGTCATGATGATGTTGTGGAAACGACTAAGAATGGAGATATGATGTTGCATGCGCGAACACCATGCAGGTACAATCCCTTCCCTTTGCACTTCTCGCTATTGTCGAGCATTGCTTGTGATTCCCTTGGGCTTCAAGCCCTACTTGCTGGTGGTTTTCCTTCTTGGTGTAGTGTTTTGGGTCGTGGTTCATGTTCCTAACTAAAATGTTTAAAAAAGAAGTGTTGGTGAATAAACATGTATATTAACTTAAAAATATAAGGATAGAAGATGTGTTGAATGTATTTGTTATTAAATGGATGTAATACGTGCATGTTTAGAGACATAAAAGTACCTAATAATGCTTGCTTGTTTATATATGGAGAGTAAATACTCCCTTAGCTCTCGGATTTGATTAAAAGTGCCAAAACTTTGAGGTGGGAATTTTAATGATTTTCTGTAATTCTATAGAAGGTTTCTGAAGGATACGGGAAAATCCTCAAGCGCATCACGGAAGCGTGATGATCGCATCGAATGCGATCGGGAGCGACTAGTTGCTCGATGCAGTGGAAATTAAAAGTTTTATGTGACGAAACCACATGATCCAAGAACACTTCTCGGATCATTTCGTCTAAACCACAAACAAGTAATAGGATTACCTCTTGAAACGTGGTTGCGATCGAGTCTCTAAACAAAGAGACCTCCTGTCTCAAGTCCGATGCGATGGAGGAGATGCTTGCGAGAGCGTGGATGAGACGCGTGCTTCTCGCAATCCATGTTGATGATCCAAGTCACGGATCTCCTGATCTCGACAAACGAGATACGTCGTCTTCTTCACGAGCAAGGCACGCCGAAGTAAACGGAGATCCACGAGCAAACAATCGGGCTGCATAACGACGATGCTGCTGTGATGGAGGATCTCTCTAGGGCATCCATGGTGGACGGCCACATGAGAGATAGAGAGAACGGGCGTGTAGAGAGAAAGAGAGAGAGAGTATTCATTGAATTCGAGTGTATATAAGAGTAAGGGGTGCCTCTTCTTATATAGGGTTTTGGAGTCCATGGATCTCAATCCATGGACAACACACAATCAACGGATGAGATTGATTGTGTCCATTTCAACAGCTAGGATTGTTGTTTGTAAAACACAACAACAATTGATTTAATTTGAATTAATTCATATTGATAAATCAACATAATTAATTCCAATTTAAATCACATTTGACTAGAGAAGAAATAATGAGAAGACTAAACCAATCCCCTAAAATAAGGGGACAGCTACCATCATCTCATGAGATCTCAATATCTCATGAGATCTCATTATCTCATGAGATCTCATTATCTCATGATTATATCATGATCTCTTGTCGATAATATTTTCACCAAAATATAATTTCAAATTATCTTATGAAAAATATCAACCATGCCATTGAAATTATGTGAATCTCATTCACAACCCAAAATTAAATTTAATTATATTTTCAATTAATCATTCAATGTGAATCCCATTCACATTAACAATTAATCAACAAATATAAAATACAATATGGCTCGCTTTATATATTATAAATCACATTTATAATATATATATGATTAATATGGATAGTGCTATCCACATTATTCATATCCATGATAATTAAATCACATTTAATCATCTTGGATGTCCTTTTTCTCATGTGCCCAAATAACATGAATGACATTCACATTATTTACATCTTTGATAATTAAATCACATTTAATTATCTTTTATTTCTCTGCTTATAATATGAATCAAATTCATATTATCCATGATAATTAAATCACATTTAATTATCAATTTTCTCGATGCTTGGATACATATATCAACAATGAAATTATTCATGAACTCTTTCAAGGATAATACGCTTTCTCCGTAGATACTTGGAGATAAGGACAGGGCGATTGTATTGTTCCACGTATAGTGACTTGGATATTAAGATCACATCTCAAATCCAAATCTCGGGCCTCCCATAGATGCTTGATTAAATCAAGACCGCAAATCTAATCTTCTCATTGCATCTGAATCACATTCAGATCAATGTCCAACATTTGGACCAAGATCAGATTACTTATGTACTGAGAGGAGTCACTAAAATCCAGACCCGTTTCATCGCTCCCTAGGAATGGAAGCATCATGGTTATACAATCATTTATGATCACATCACCCTCAGGTATTCCCAATACCTACACATCCTGCATACTGGAAGACTCAGAATAAACCCGAAGTATTAGATCAACTTTATACTATCTACTTCAGGGTTTTATCAGTAGGTTTCTCATTTGATCATTGGGAGTTGGTATCGATCATATACTTTCCAAAAGCATATATCATACCTAGGTCTTGATCATATACTTTCCAAAAGTATATATCAAACCTACAAATTCAGTCAAGCTTCCAAAGCGAGACAACCGTGCGCACGGAATTTGATTCTTCCCAATATCTCATGAGTGAGCTCATGTCTTCCGGTTCAGTAAATAAACCTGTATGATCCCTTTGAGAGATCGTATTACTCATATGCCCTTATATGCACACTAGCGCGCCGGTGTATAGACCTTGGTTAGGTCATCAACCTATTGGTCTGCCAATGAACATACTCAGACATATAGTAACACATCTGTCTTCGGTCAGAGGTTGCGTGCCTATATCGTGATAGCATACGATATAGGACTTTGGTCATCTCGATCTCGTTATGTCAACTCTTTGACCTAACTAATCTGACACCTCCGAATCTCTATTCCTATGCAGAGGACCTGCATCAAGAGGTCGGTCAGATATCAGCCTATGAGAGAAAGGATTGCCATCTCCTACTCTGGCTGTAGATCACATCTTAACAATCATTTGGTGGTGCTTGATGAGTCCTCAATCTAACCCTTTAGATATTCATCCAAGCACCAGCCTCTATGATTCAATAGTTGAATCAACAGCTGTATGATTAATAAGATGGCCATGGTACATAACCATAATTGTACTAAGGGACCTATTATGCAAATTATTTATTCTTCATTTCAGATCAGGGAATGATATTTGCAATAACATTTATTGCATAATGGCTCGTTGTGGGCTCGTATGTCCAACAATCTCCCACTAGCCCAAAGAGCCATTAATGGGCTAATCATTTAAACCCACACTCATGTGACAATCATATACTATTTATAAAATAGCTAGGTAAGATGATCAGTCACTCTGTTCCCGCGAGACTATGCCAAGTCCTTTTACGGCACTTGCATATCCTCAGTAATAGTGCTCACATCTAATGCGAATGTTGCATCCTATGCAACCAATACTCAATCTTGATAAAGCAGTTATAGTGTCCTTGACACTATTGCTCAATAATTATCATAACCAGTATTTCCATAATCCTTATTAGAATACCCTTATTCCTGGAGATCACTATCTCTTAAGGTATCCACAATTAAGACCTTTTAGATCTCTATCTATAAAGTCTTAGGTTTTTGAAGATAAGACTTTGAGATCACTATCTCGAAAGTCTTGTCATCTATGAAGATTTTTTTATTACTGCAATCACGTGTTTTCTCTCCATAGCAGGATTAGAAACACTTTACTATTCCCACTGCATGGTAGATGTCTGGCTTTTGTACACATCTAGCATACACTTAGCTTTTTGTAACTGATGCACAAGTGCAAGCAGTTCTAGCATTCACTTCCTCAACTCTTTGCGATGCTGTCCCTTTAGGTAGGTCAGTACCATACCTTAAAGGAAGGAAGCCTTTCTTGGAATTTCCAAAAAAAATGGAATATGTCCAAGATGTACTACAAATGTGACGGTCCCAATATCCTCTTCTCTTTGCTTCTGAACACCTTCAGAACTAAGATCCAAGAGGCATCTTTTGGATTATATATCAAGGTATGGAGTAGTCAGATCATAAAACACTTATTATCATCCTTATATCATTCCAAATGATTAGGATATTAATCTACATTTAGCACGATAAACACATTGGTACTCCCACTAAGCTTCACATGGTTCATCAAGATTCTATTTGAAATCATAAAATTTATAATTTCATCAAATCTTATGTTCCAACTTTAAGAAGCTTATTTGAGTCCATAGATGGATTTCTTTAGCTTGCACATCTTTCTTTCCTCAACCATGAAGCCCTGGGGCTACTTCATGTGAATATCCTTAAAGAGATATTCGTGGAGGAATGCAATCTTGACTTCCATCTCGAAGATGTCAAAGCCAAGTTGCGTAGCTACAGTTAGCAATATTCTGATGGGTATAAGAATGGTTACTGAAAAGCAAGTCTCATCGCAAGCAATGTCTTCTCTTCCGATGTGTAGCTCATGGCTACGAGCCGTGCTTTGAAGGTCTCTACCTTCTCATCAGGTTCCCTTTCTCTTGAAGATCCATTTACACCTTAACGGGTCTTACCCATATAGGTCGATCCTCGAGGGTCCATATACAACACTTGTATATGAAGTATACCTTAGACTTTTATTGCTAACATCCATCTTTCCATGTCATGATCCTCAGGAGCTTCATCACATGAAGTCCGATCATTGTCAGACTTAAATGACACATGGAATACATCCTCAAACTCATTTGAAGAGGTATTAATGTTTCATCTTTAATTATCCTTTTAGTTTACTATTTCAGGAGCCTCATGATCATCTCAAGATTAAATGAGTTCCTTTACTTCATTTTCATCTTGATTCTCAAGAGAATCATCCTCTAAGAATCACATTCTCAGAGATGAGATCTTTTAAGAATCTCAGGGTTATAAAGTAGGTATCCAATACCATCCTTTATTTTCCTAATGAAGTAGTACTCTCTAGTGCTCGATTCCAGCTTACTTGCATGGAATCTTATTAAGGATATATAATGTAGTCTCTATTACATATATACTAGGAAACTAAGAGGAAATTATGCTAAAATTCATCATTGATCAAATCATGTCACACATGATCCAATTGTATCTCCCTACAACTCTATTGAGTTTAGGTGTGTTAGGAGGATTGAGATAGAAATGATATTCATATCTTCATAAGGCATTCTTTGAATTTATCTAACATGTACAAGCTACCTAGGTTAGATCAAATTCATTTCATCTTTCTTCAGAATTTGGTTCTAAACCAAAATTATGAAATCTTTGAACATTTCAAAGGTTTCTTAGGCGAAGAGAAGAAATCTCATATCATACATACTCATCAATAGATATCACATATCCAAAATGTTTATTATGATATAGATGATACACACACATCAATATGTATGAGATCTTGAATACCTCGACATCTAACATCATTCCCAGAGAAGGGTGTATTGGACATTTCACTTTGAATACTATATTCACAAGTATGTAAGATTTGAAATTTTAAACATTCTAAAGTTTCATATCTTACTAGTCCATTGATCTCATCAACAAACATATGTCCAAAACTTGATGCCAGATCATTGTCAAATGATCTTTATCCTCCTATTGATCTTTTAAGGTTCAACTTTCAGTATTAGAAATCTTAATGAACCATTCATTAATTTTCTAATTTTGTGGAGTCCACTAGATGTTAGATTACTATCTGAAATATATCCATCATACTCTTTATGATAGGTTTATTCCAGAATTCATGTTTATTTCCAACATTTAAACAAACAATGAGTGTATTCTAATATCTAGGTCATAGAGACATTCTCTAAGACTAAGGCTCTCCTACTGAAATTCAGAAGTCTATCAATCCAACAGAGATTGTTGCAACAATTGCATCAATATTTATGTGGATACCTACAAACCTCCAGTCTTCTAAAACATATGCAACAATTGCAAGTGTCATTAAAAGAATGAGATACAATTATTAGACTTTAATCTTATCTTATAAGAAAGTCAATTTCAATAATTAAATTTAGATTATTCTGGTGCTCTATCCGAGTCCTTCTCTAAGGATTCTAGACAGATTTGATAGTCATATGATAAATACTCATTCATCACTCTTTATTCTTATATTTTAGCTACAAAAACCTTTGAAAATGCATATATATAGTTGTAAATAGAAATAATTACCAAAAGCATGCGTTGTGTAAAAACCTATAATTAGCATGTTTTTGTGCAAAAATAAAAGAATAAAGATTAAAAAGAAAAAGAGGGAAATATTTAGAATAAATATTGAGCAACCTAACCTAAGGGAGGGCTCAGCATGGGCCTGACCGCATAAACCAAAGTAGAGGGAGATAGGGGCTCATGTGTGTAAATATTTATGTAAATAAAATAAAAGTATTTTCCTCACAAAAATAGACTCAAATTGGCTTGTAAAAATTTGTATATATTTATAAATATAAAAACAAGATAAAAATACAAAAATAAAAAAGAAGACAAAAACATCCCTCACCATGTATATAGACCACCACATCTATATTTATTTAGCTTTGTAAAAAAATAAAAATTATTTCCAAAATTTTTGTAAATACTCCATATTATATAGTGTAAATAAATAAAATATAAATAATTAAAACAAAAACAAAATAAAAATAACAAAATTAAAAACACAAAAAATATATTGTAAATATACCATGTATGTAAACATACATATGTATTTATTTCACCTATGTGTGTCAATAATAAAAATAAAATAAAAATGTCTTTTTATTCCTCATTTTATAATATAAATAAATAAAATATAAAATGGGAATAAAATTGTACAAAAATAACAATTAAAAATCAAAATTAAAAACCCTAGATATTGTATATATACCTATGTATAACCCTACTATGTAAATACACTATTTTTACTTTGAAAAATTAATAAAAAATCACTAAAAAATAGAAAAAAAATAAAACAAAAATATTTCATGTTTCAACTTTGCCCTAATTCGGCCATTTGCTACCCTTATTTTCATTTCCAAATATCAGCCACGTGGCCGCTACCCATTGGCCCTGGGGATTGTTGACCGCCCGGTCAACTACCCCCTCCCCCCCCAGGACCACTTCCCACGGGCTTAGGCGCCCAACCCGATTTCCCCCTTTTTTAGCGCCTAAACCCGATTCATCCCCACCACCAAAACCCCGGGTCAGATCCGTCCATGGTACATCCGAGATCCTCGCCGGAGCCTCCACATCGGGATCCGCGCGCTCCAGTGCCCTACCCGCGCCCTTCTTCCCGGACCCTCCAGCGTACTTAAGCCGAGCTCTGCCACCTCCATTTCCTATCTTTGGCCATTCGCTTCCACCCCCAGTGAGCTCCAGCGCGTGAGTGAGAGTGACAGCTTGCTTCCCGTGCTGTTGAAGCGAGGAGAGGGACCGGATTCCATTGATCCGGCGAGTATCGCCGCCTTGCTCCGCCACCAGCAGGAGCTCGAGCCTCGGAGGGAGACGCTCCTCGAGGCGACGACCCAGAGCACCGCTAGCTCGTCCCCAGTCTCATCGTCCACCCAGGTAGCCCCGTTAGCCTTTTCTTTTCGCTAATTTTAGGTTGTCCCCAAATCTCGCCGTCGCCGTGTTTCGTCGATTCCGACCACCTCACACCTCCACTCGATCATCGGAATCCATCGTCACCTCCGCCTTCCTCCCGCGCACCTTCTCCATACCTCCATCCAACCCAGCTCGCACAGGAGCTGGGGCTCGAGCTCCTCCGCCTACCCCCCTCGCCGGAGCTCGCCCATATCGCACCACCGACCACCTACACCCTGCCTAACCGGGTCGAGGCAGTTTGCCCTCGACTTGCGAGCTGTTTGGTCGATTTTGCAGGTTCATCCAAGCCCATCTGAGGGCTTAAACCATTGGGTCCAGCAGCTAGAGCTCCGACGACCTCGTCGGAGCCCTCCAGGGCTCGGTTGGGTCATCGGAGACCCCCATCTGACGCGGAAGCACTCCACGCTCCTTCTCCGACCTTCAGCGTGCTTCCAGGAGGGTCCCAGCGCACGCACGAGGCCGACGAACTTTGCCGGCGAACTGTTCTTCCTCGATCCTCAACCGCCGTCCGATCGTGTCCACTCGCCCAGATTCGATCAGAGCCATCCGCTTGCGAGGAGCCTTCACCGTTCGATCCGTAGGAGACTTGATCTGGACCGCTCATCTAACGAAGAGGAGCCCGTGTGCCACAGCCGTCGATCACTCCACGTGGCACCCTCCTCGCCGTTGATCCAGACGAGGGATTCAACCACTGCCTGCCACCGTCCGATCACACACGTGGCGTCCATCCAGCGTCCCGCATTAATAAAGGGTAATTTACCCTTAGGCCCTCCTGCTTATTTTATTTTGCATTTAGTCCTGTAAATATTTTAGGTAGTTGTTTAGTTTTTGGGATATTTGCATAGAGGACCCTGCAGTTTATTTACTTTGCATTTATGCCCCTGTGTGTGATGTGACACGTGCTTCGTCACGTGGTTGTCTGGGTTATTTGCATTATATGCCCCTGTAGTTCTGAATGTTACTGAATGAATGAATAGTTTTGGAATATTGCTTTTATACCCCTGTGCGTGAATTTATTGTGCATGTGTGTATATTGTTGGGTATTTTGCAGATAAGTCCCTGGGCTTTTGGTACCTGTTACCAAATAGCCCTCAAAACTTATTTTCCTTACATTTAGGTCCCTGAGTGCCTCAGGTGCGTGCGACGCACGTGTTTACCTGGGTTATTTGCACCAGACCCCCCAGAACTCCGGGTATTTGCACATAGGTCCCTGTGCACAGTGCCCCCTTTTTATTTTTGAATAAATAAGCAAATAACCTCCAAATCCAACGAAAATTGGACACATGGCTCCTGCCATAGTGTAAAATTTTTGAGGATTTTTGGAGACATTTTTGTTTTGTTTTGATATTTTTAAAAATTCAAAAACCTCTAATTTCGTTACTGTCTAAATTTAAATATCATAAAAAAATATTAAAACTCATTTAAAAATTATAAGAAAATTACTTACTTTTTGGCTTTGCTTGCTTAATTTTCCAGCCAATTTTGGCTATTTTTCATTACTTAAAACACCTAAAAATTGAAAAACACTTAAAACCTTATAACAATTCTAATAAATAAACCAAAAACCTAAAAATAATAATCTAGGTGCCCAATTTTTCCTTGTTTTATTCTCTATAGGAAAAATACCTCCAGGCTAATTTGGGGCTTCTAGATATTTTATCTAGGTCCTTTTAGCTCGGCTGGACAATACCTACAGTTTCAGTCACTGTTTGATTTTTAGAAAATTAAATAAATATCAGAAAAATCCCAAAAATTCACCAAAAACACTAAAAAATATAAAACACATAAAAATATTTTTGTTAGAATTTTTGGTTGATTTTTAGTGCATTAAATAAATTGTTGAAGTGTGTTGTTTTCTTGTTTTTATTATTTTCTTAATTAACTAAAAATCCAAAAAATATAAAATAATTAAAAACCACCAAAAATACATTCTTCTTTTATTTTATTTCCTTTTTGACTACTTCATAGGCCGCGAGGCCAATACGTGCTCCTTGTGTTCGACCCTGGTCGCTATACCAGGTTAAATTAATAGCAAGACCGCTTTCGTGCTTTCGAGTTGATTTTTGTTTGGTGGTCTATTTTTCTTGATTGACCTAGCTGAGTGATTGAGGTCGCGACGACCATTTAGACACTTTACCTAAGTCTCTTAGCACGGTTATCAGAATGGCGCTGTTGCTGGGGAGCACGGCTTGGTAGTTTTCATTTTATTTTCATTTTTGTTTTCGTAGCTTTTCACGACTTTTTCAGAGCTCACGGCTTTTTGTTTATATTTCATTTTTGTTTTATTTTGTTTTATTTTCTTTTCTTTTATTTTTGCTTTTGTTTGATTTTGTTTGTTTATTTTATTTTGAATTTTTGCATATATACCCTCATTTTATTTTCATTTATTCTTCTTATTATTATTTGGTTATTTTTATTGGTCTGACCACTCTGTTCTTTCTTGCGAGGGCCCGAGGACCGAGGCGGTCGATTTCGAGAAGCCGACGCAACCGCGAGACTCGGAGGCAGCTCCCTTCTGTACGGAGCCGCAGGAGAGAGCGAGAGAGAGTTGAGTGAGAGAGGTTTATTTTTATTTGATTATTATTATAATAATACAGGGACTCAGATACTCTTGGACTTGGTTGACTAGCGGGTCTGTTTCGCCGAGCACCGGTGTGCTCGGGGGATCCTTAGGTGTTTTTCGCGGCTTTTTCGCGGTTTTGATTTTTAGCTGCCTTTTCCGGTGTTTACGCGGTTTTTCATCGAGCCCCTAGACTTAGGATTTTCTGCTTGCTTGTGCCATAATTAGTAGGGTCCCCACACTTAATTATCTGCCTGTTCCCATAGTGCGATTAATTGGACCTACTAATAATTGATTAATAAAAATAACCGACTCATCTCCTTCGTAGCCTACTGATGAATACTCATTCATCACTCTTTATTCTTATATTTTAGCTACAAAAACCTTTGCAAATACATGTAGATATGTGTAAATAGGAATAATTGCCAAAAGCATGCATTGTGTAAAAACCTATAATTAGCATGTTTTTGTGCAAAAATAAAAGAATAAAGATTAAAAAGAAAAAGAGGGAAATATTTAGAATAAATATTGAGCAACCTAACCCAAGGGAGGGCTCAGCATGGGCCTGACCGCATAAAATCCAAAGTAGAGGGAGATAGGGGCTCATGAGTGTAAATATTTATGTAAATAAAATAAAGGTATTTTCCTCACCAAAAATATGCTTGTAAATACTTGTATATATTTATAAATATAAAATCAAAAGAAAAATTTAAAAATTAAAAAGAAAACAAAAATACCTCTTGTATAGTCACCTTGTACAAAGACTCACATATATATTCATCTAACCTTGTAAATAAATAAAATCAATTTTCATAATTTTTGTAAATAGTCTATGTTATATAATATACATAAATAAAATAAAAACAAGTAAAACCAAAACAAAATAAAAATAACAAAATTAAAAATACAAAAATATATTGCACCTATACCATGTATATAGATGTATATATATATATATATTTATTTTACCTATGTATATAAATAATAAAAATAAAATAAAAATATCTTTTTATTCCTTATTTTATAATGAAAATAAATAAAATATAAAATGGGGATAAAATGGTATAAAAATAATAATTAAAAAAATCAAAAATTAAAAACCCTAATTGTGTACATATACCTATATAGTACATACTATGTATATACCTTATTTTTATTTCTAAAAATTAATTAAAAATCACTAAAAAATAGAAAAAAATAAAAGAAAAATATTCATGTTTTAAGTTTTTGCTGAATCGGGCCCTAGCTACCCTAAAATTTCATTTCAAAAATCAGCCACGTGGCCCATTCCTATTGGGTCCTGGGGATGTTGATCGCCCGGTCAACTACCCCCCCCCCAGGACCACCTCCCGCGGATGTGAGCTCTGGACCCGATTTCTCCGACTTTTACCCGCTCGACCCGATCACCATTCCACTTAACCCCATGCCCTATTCCGAGATTGATCGACCATGATCCACGCCCGGGGTGGGTTATGGGGATCCGTGCTTCGACAAGCATGCCCGGACCTCTCTTAGCCGGACCCCTAGCCGTATAAAGATGTAGCTCCGCCACCTGATTGCTCCATCTTTGGTCACTTGCCTCCACCCCCAGTGAGCTCCAGAGAGACCGCGAGAGTGACAGCTTGCGTCCCGACCTGTCGAAGCGAGGAGAGGGAGCTTGGCCATCGATCCGGCGAGATACGCCGCCGCTGCTCCGCCACTTGCGTGAGCACCGAGCCTCGGAGGGAGACGATCCTTGAGGCGACGACCAGGAGCTTCAGCAGCTCCTCCCCAGTCTCTCCGACCACCCAGGTAACCCTATAGGTCCTTATCTTTCCTCGATTTCAATTTACGCCCAAATCGCGCCGCCGCCGTCCACCTTCGATTCCCATCGTTTCCGACCACTATCCGATCATCGGGCATCGCCATAGCCCTCGCCCTTCTCCCGCGCACCTTCTCCACGTATCCATCCAACCCAGCTCGCACAGGAGCTGGGAGTCGAGCTTCACCGTCCTCCCTTCGCCGGAGCTCATCCGTTCCGACCCACCAGCCATCGTCGCTACGCCTAACCGGGTCGAGGCAGTTTGCCCTCGACCCGTGAGTCTTCTGGTTCACTTTGCAGGTGCTACCAAGCCCATCTGAGGGCTTTGGTCATTCAGGCCAGGAGGCCCAGCTCCGCCGACCTCGCTCGAGCTCCTCGGAGCTCGGCTCGATCATCGGAGCATCCCAGCAGACGCGGGAGCACTCCAGCTTTCTTCTCCGACCTTCAGAGTGCTCCAAGGAGGAGCCCCACGCACACCCGAGCCCGGCGAGTCTCGCCGGGGACTTGTTCTTCCAGCATCCTCCATCGTCGTCCGATCGCCCCTCCCGCTCCAGTTTCAATCCGAGCCGTCCATCTCCGGAGCATCCAACGTCGTCCGATCTGAGGAGGCGACATCTGGAGTGCCCACCGTAGCCGCCATCCGATCATCCACGTGGCGCGCATCCAGACCATCCGCATAATAAAGGGTAATTTACCCTTAGGCCCTGTCTTGTCTTTTATTTCGTTTTAGTCCTGTAAATATAGAACTCAGTTGTTTAGTTTTAGGGTTAATTGCATAGTGGACCTCGCATTTTAGTTTATTTGCTTAGATACCCCTGTGCGTTGTATGCCACGTGCTTCGTCACGTGTTTATTTGGGTTATTTGCATTGTATGCCCCTGATGTTCTGGATGTTAACAGTTGAATGAAAAGTTTTACTTATTTGCATTTATACCCCTATGTGTGGTTTATTTGAGCATGTGCATTATATATTGGGTATTTTGCAGATAAGCCTCTGGACTTTTGGTACGTGTTACCAATAAGTCCTCGGGACTTATTTTTATTACATTCGGGTCCCTGAGTGCCCCAGGCACGCGCGTGGCGCGTGTTTTGCTGGGTATTTTGCACCAGACCCCCCAGAACTTTGGGTATTTGCACTTTGGTCCCTATGCACTGTACCCTCTCTTTATTTTTGAATAAAATAGCAAATCACCTCCAAATCCAACGAAAATTGGACACATGGCTCCTGCCATGATGTAAAATTTTTGTGGATTTTTGAGGACATTTTTGATTTCATTTGATATTTTTAAAAATTCAAAAACCTTAATTTTTGCTACTGTCTAACTTGAAAAATCACAAAAAAATATTAAAACTCATTTAAAAATTCCACAAAAATTATTTTCTGTTTGTCTTACCTAGTTTGATTTTCTAGCCAATTTTGGCTATTTTTCATTACTGAAAATCACTAAAAACTCAAAAACACTAAAAAACCTATAAAAATTCTAGTAAATAAATTAAAAATCCAAAAACAATAAAATTGGTGCCTAAATTTTCCGCATTTTGTCTTCTTTGTAGGAAAATTACCTCCAGGCCATTTTGGAGCTCTTAGATATTTTATCTAGGGCTTTTTGGCTCGGTTGGACAGTACCATCTCTTTTAGCTACTGTTTGATTTTTAGAAAATTAAATAAACATCAGAAAATTCTCAACAATTCACCAAAAACACTAAAAATTATAAAAGACATAAAAATATTTTTGTTTGAATTTTTGGTTGATTTTTAGTGCTTTAAATAAATTGTAGAAGTGTGCTTTTCTTTGTTTTTCTTATTTTCTTTACACATTAAAAATCCAAAAAAAATATAAAAATATTTAAAAACCACTAAAAATATTTTCTTCCTTTATTTTCTTTCTTTTTACTACTTCGTAGGCCGAGAGGCCAATCCGTGATCCTTGAGTCCGACCCTGGTCGCTATACCAGGTTAATCCAATAGCAGGACCGCTTTCGTGTTTAGAGTGATTTTTATCTATATCAGTGGTTCATTTTTCTTGATTGAGTCTGATCGCTTGGGTCGCAACGACCTATTTAGTACCTTATACCTGAGTGTTCAGGTTTGTTATCAGAATGGCGCCGTTGCCGGGGAGCACGGCTTAGTAGTTTTCTTTTTCTTTTCGTTTTTGTTTTCGCGGCTTTTCGCGGCTCTTCCAGAGCTCGCGGCTTTTTCGCGGCTTTTGTTTATATTTCATTCTTATTTTATTTTGTTTTATTTTATTTTTCTTTTATTTTTGTCTTTATTTTATTTTGAGTGTTTATTTTATTTTGAATTTTTGCACATATACCCTTAGTTCCATTTTCATTTATTTTTCTTATTTGATTATTTGATTATTTTTATTAGTCTGACCACTCTGCTCTTTCTTGCGAGGGCCCGAGGACCGAGGCGGCTGATCTTGAGAAGCCGACGCAACCGCAGGATTCGGAGGCGGCTCTTTTCTTTGCGGAGCCGCAGGAGAGAGTGAGAGAGAGTTGAGTGGGAGAGGATTTGTCTTTTTATTTCATTATTATTGTAATAATACAGGGACACTCAGAGACGGGATATTTGTGGACTTTGGACTTAGCTGGTCTGTTTCGCCGAGCACCGGTGTGCTCGGGGGACCCTTAGGATTTTCGCGGCTTTTTCGCGGCTTTGTTTTATTTTCATTTTTTTTACTGCCTTTTCCGGTGTTTACTGCCTTTTCCGGTGTTTACTGCCTTTTCCTAGACTTAGGAATTTCTCTTGCGTGTTCCGTAATTAGTAGGGTCCCCACACTTAATTGCTTGCCTGTTCCTATAGAACGCTAATTGGACCTACTAAAACTCATTAATAAAAATAACCGACTCATCTCCTTCGTAGCCTACATGCCGCAGCCCGTCCTGTAAAGCGCTTTCTCCTACCCCCGATTTGTCGGACAGAGGAGGGACGGGCCAAGACCGGACTCTTTGGCTTGGAGGTCGGTGACCGGTTAGACGGTTCTGCGATAGAAATTGCTCGTCTAGGACTCGGTTTTTCCCGTTGCATCATTTAGGTAGTTTACTTTTCAGTCTTTAAATTCTACGCGGATCACTTGCATGTAGAGTGTTGGAGACAAGGTACGCATTTCTTACTCAGCATGCATCATTGATTTCATCGCGCATCGGCTTTTTCGTCTTCTCCCCCCTATTTTGGATTAAATAACCAGGAGAACCAAAAAATTCGTTAGGCTGTTTGTTTTTATTTGAAAAATATTAAAAAGAAAAACCATAAAATCGGGATTGGTTAACACTATTGATCTTAAAAGACGCTCACCCTAAAAATTTTGTCTTGGGGAGAGTAACCCCCTCATTGTATGGTTTGGATGCGGGAGAGAGTGACCCGCACCCTAGGTAGAGCCCTCCGGTGCTAGTCCCGACTGATTACCGACTCTTCCATGCGGGCCAGTCGGTTGGGGTAGCATCGGGTATCCTAACAGGTCACGTAAGCGCTCTGATATTTTGTGTGTTCACCTAATAAAATTGACAAGATAATTTGACCGAACTTTCACGATCTTCAGCTCGCGTCGCGTTGGGGGTTTGTTTTGTGATCATAGTTTCTCCAGATCTCATCCGCCTTACTCGCCAGATCAAGATGATGGGTAGACGCTCTCTTAGGCAGCCTCTGGCTGCACCGCTCTCGGGCACGTCTACCCAATCATCTAGGTTGGCCCGCGAGAGCCAAGACCACCTCTCCGAGCCCGAGTACGACTCCGCCCTGTTCCCCCTCGACCCCCTTTCTTTCGGACCTGAGAGACATGAGCCCGAGGAGAGATTGATAGATTTGACAGCACCTGAGTTGGGCTCGTTTGATTTTGCAGCAGACGACATGGCCGGCAGTTCTGAGGATCGTTCCCGTCAGCCTGAGCACTTTGTATTGGATCAGGGAGCGATCAACTCCACCCTGATCGCCTCGTTGGAGACAGTCCAGCAGCAGCTGAGGGATCAGGGAGCGTTCATGATTGACATGAGGAGAGAGATGGAGCAGATGCAAGCAGAGAGAGCAGAGCGAGAGAAGAGGAGAGAGGGACCGAGGATCCCAGATGATGCGAATGCAGCAACCGCAGCAGCCGTCGCAGCAGCGGCAGCTGCCACGGGAGCGGCCGGAGGACCACCGAGACCGATGCGGGAGTTACACAACCCCGGATCGACGCTGACGCACCACTGGGTAGTACTTCCAGCGATCGTGGGGGACTTCAAGTTCCCCCCGAACACTTTGCAGCTACTTCCCCGCTTCCACGGACTCGCGACAGAGGAGCCCCATCTCCACCTCCAGGAGTTCTTGATGATATGCATCACTGTCCACGACCGTCAGGTGGACCAGGACACGATCAGGATGATCGCCTTCCCCTTCTCCTTAGCTGACAGAGCAGCCACCTGGCTGAAGCATTTGGGGAGGTTTGTTTACACCTGGGAGCAGCTCCGCACCGAGTACTTGAACAAGTACTATCCACTCGGGCGGACGAATGCAGCGAGGGCCCTGATCAGCAACTTCTCCATGCTCCCCAACGAGCAGTTTCACGAGGCATGGGAGAGGTTCCGAGAGCTCACAGACAGATGCCCGCACCACGACATTTCCAAGCCGAACCTAGTTCAGAGCTTCTTCAGTGGGTTGACACCAGAGCTCCAGGGTCTGGTGAACGCTTCTTGCGGCGGGTCCTACTTTGCCAAGGACCACGACCAGGTCTGGGCCATCTACGAGGAGATGGCCGAGAATTACATGGTGATGTCCTAGACCCGGTTGTACACACAGAGACCCCAGCAGCATCCAGGACCCGTGCAGTACCAGCGGATAGCACGGGTTGATGCAGGTCCATCCAGTTCGTCCGCACTCGCAGCAGCACAGGCAGAGTCGTCCGCTGCGGACATGGGTATCATCAGCGAGAAGTTGGACTGCATGGAGATGATAGAGAAGAAGCAGTGCCAGAGCATCACGCAGATGGAACAGATGGCACAGACTCTGAGCGACATGAAGACCCAGATCATGTGTCTCCAGGAGGCACAGACGGCTTCACAGCCCCGTCTTCAGTTGCGAGGAGACTCCGGCGGCAGCAGCAGCTCGTCCCAGCGCTCCAGCTCCCTACAGCAGCCTAGACAGGTTCATCTTGTACAGGCGGAGCCGTACCACCAGCAGCAGCCCTCTTACCAGTCCCCACCATCTCCAGACATGCAGATGGTGGTCTACCAGCCGGATCAGCCTCTGGCAGTACTCCCGCCAGCCCCCTATGATGCAGAGCCGTTGATGGATGTCAACGGGATTTGGTATGACCGCCCCCAGCCTGGGATCCAACGAGACCATCCTGGATTTAGGTGGGGGAGTGGAGGTACCCAGCCCCAGCAGCAGCCAGCCGGTCAGGGAGGGCAGTAGGCCCAGCAGAGAGATCACCAGCCGCAGCAGCAGACCCCAGCATATCAGTCACACCAGCCTTCGTCCTTCGGTCCTCGTCCCTATCAGCAGCAGGGACAGTCTTGGAGACGTGAGCAGCATGCTCACCCAGCATACCAGCAACACCCCTCCTCCTACCCCTCTCAGCAGCACCACCAGCAGTTCCAGCAGCCTCAGCACAAGAGAGGCTACCCAGCGGGCTCCCATGAGAGCCCCGCCTTGGACGACATCGCCCGCCTCCTCACGGTTCAGCAGGCTACATTCAGACGGGAGATGGACGAGTTCCGCTTGGAGATGCGGGACCTTGTGAGAGGGAAGGCCGCGATTCGTGCACAGATCGAGCCGAATCCGAACAACCTCAAGAGGAAGTCTGAGCAGGTAGTACACACTGAGCTTGCCACTCCTAGTGACCCATTTGATGATATGTCATCGGATCTATTTGATGATGATTTTGTTACACTTAGGAGCGGTAGAGCACCAGCAGGTGGCGCCTCATCTGAGCAACGACTCGAGGATCCACCTAGGGCGCCAGACGAGGAGGAGGAGAGCGGTACTGAGGCCGCTCCAGATGATGATGGTGGTATTGATGCCACCAAGGATGCTGATTCCACCAGCGGTACTGAGGCCGCCGTTTCACCAGTCCGAGGAGGTGGTACTGACGCCACCAGTAGAGCCGAGCCAGCCCGCGGTACTGAGGCCGCGGGACGTCCAGTTGCAGAGCCAGCCAGAGGTGGTACTGAGGCCACCGGTGTTTGTTTTGATAGAGATGTTGTCTTTCCTCGTGTTGATGTATCTCAGAACTCTATTTTGAATAAAGGAAAAGGTTTAGCTTCTTCTGGTCCCACTGTGGTGAGTGATGTATGTGTGGATCCGGCCGTCGAGCCGTCTAGGCCTTTTCCTAGTCCTTCATCTGCGAAGGACCCTGTGATCCCCTTCCCTAGAGCCCTTCAGATGGGAAAGGGGAAGAAAAAAGAAAAAGATCCAAAAAAGAGAGAGCAGGAGGAGTTCAGCCAGAGCATGATTGATAGATTTCACATACAGCTGACCCTTCAGGAGGCTTTGCAGCACATCCCCCTTCTTCAGCGATCTTTGAGAGACAGGACCACAGTCAGGAGGAGGAGGAGGAACCACACTTCAGAGATACATGTGCTGACGAAAGCCACGTGTTTTGCGATCCAGAACTGCCTGCCAGCCAAGAGGCCAGATTCAGGAGCCCCGTATGTCAGATGCCAGATTAGTGAGCAGAGGTTCGACCGGACTCTATTAGATAGCGGCTCGTCGATCAACCTACTTCCGGCAGCCCTTCTCGACCGCTTCGAGTTGGGCACTCTTCGACAGAGCAGGACAGTCCTTCAGTTTGCTGATCGATCTGTCAAGAGGCTGAAGGGGTTGTTACGAGACGTTATCGTCACGATTCAGGGCCTGAAATTCCCCGTGGACTTCGTAGTGTTGGACATGGAGATCCCTGACTCAGTGGCCGATACCCCCATCATCCTCGGTCGTCCGTTCTTGGCCACAGCTAAGGCGGTGACTGATCATGATAGTGGGAAGGTATACTTTCGCGTCGAGGGCGAGAGTATACAAATAGAGACGGTCGAGGACTACAGAGCTAGAGAGAGAGCACGCTCAGAGGCCAGCACCGATTCAGAGCAGCTGACAGACGCAGAGCCAGACATCCACCAGGACTGTGATTTTGTGATCACAGACGATGAGGCAGCTTGGGCAGATCCTGCAGCACAGGCCATCCTCTCATTTTCAGATACAACTGATGCCGAGATGATAGCAGAGGAGAGTCTGGAGAGCACAGCCCTGGTTCAGGATACCACAGAGGCAGCGGAGCCGGTCCTTGATCGCGACACGACTATCAGTGATGGTGGTGCTGAGGCCACCTTGTGTGATGGTGGTACTGATGCCACCGCGTTTGATGCAGATCCCTCGGATTCAGAGTCTGATTGGGCATATTGTGATGATCAGATGCCAGACTTGAGTCCACTTGAGCCGACAGATGAGGAGGAGGTAGAGGCAGAGCAGATCAGAGACAGCACAGTTGAGCAGCCTTCTCCAGATCCAGTTTGCGAGAGCTCGCTTTCTTTCTCCCAGGTAGATTTGGCAGACTTAGCAGCATTCACTCATTTCCTTCCGCAGCCAGATTTGCCAGCACCCAGCCCTCCAGAGCTGAAGCCGCTCCCTACTTCGCTGAAGTATCGGTTCCTTGCGGGCGAGCCAGAGATGTACCCAGTCATCATCTCCGCCGATTTGACTAGAGAGCAGGAATCCCGTTTGATGGGGGTTCTTGAAAAGAACCGCAAGGCGATCGGATGGAGCGTAGTAGATCTCCATGGGATTAGTCCATCAGTGTGCTCCCACCATATCTATCTCGAGGAGGGGGCGAAGCCGTGGCGTGAGTTCCAGCGGCGACTGAACCCCAACCTGAGAGAGGTCGTGATGAAGGAAATATCGAAATGGTGGAGTGCATATTTTATTTATCCCATTTCCGACTCCAAGTGGGTCAGCCCCTTGCATGTGGTACCCAAGAAGACGGGCATCACGACTGTGATCAGTGAGTCGGGAGAGGAGATTGCTACACGAGTACCCACCTCTTGGAGAGCCTGTGTTGACTACAGGAGACTCAACCAGGCCACCAAGAAGGACCATTTCCCCTGCCTTTTATTGACCAGATCATTGAGAGACTGGTAGGGAAGAGCCATTATTGCTTCCTGGATGGGTACTCGGGCTACAACCAGGTGGCCATCGCTCCTGAGAACCAGGAGAAGACCACCTTTACCTGTCCCTTCGGCACATATGCTTTTCGACGCATGTCATTCGGGCTATGCAATGCCCCTGCGACTTTTCAGAGGTGCATGCTGTCGATCTTTTCGGACATGGTAGGGGAGTGTTTAGAGGTCTTCATGGACGATTTCTCGGTCTACGGCGACAGATTCGACTCCTGTCTTGACTGCCTAGACCGAGTACTCCAGCGATGTATTGAGTACCATTTGGTTTTATCTTGGGAGAAGAGTCACTTCATGGTGACTCAAGGGACGGTGCTTGGCCACATCATCTCCAACAGGGGCATGGAGGTTGATCCGGCCAAGGTTGATGTCATTAGGAAACTCGCACCGCCGTCCAACCTGAGGCAGCTACGGTCATTCATGGGGCACGTTGGATTTTATAGGAGATTTATTCAGGATTTCAGCAGGATTGCCCGGCCGTTGACTGACCTCTTGACGAAAGACACCGAGTTCCTTGTCGATGACAAGTGTCTTTCGTCCTTCGCGACTCTCCAGTAGTATGTTATTGAGGCTCCTGTCCTCCAGCCGCCTGATTGGTCTCTCCCATTCGAGATCATGACGGACGCCTCCGATTTTGCCGTAGGGGCAGTGCTGGGACAGAGGAGGGATGGAGTTCCATTTGCCATTCACTACGCTAGCCGCACATTGGATTCCGCCCAGCGGAATTACACGGTCATAGAGAAGGAGATGCTAGCCGTAGTGTTTGCCCTAGATAAGTTCCGATCGTATATCATTGGATCTAGAGTGACTTTGTACACAGATCACACCGCCATCAGGTACCTCATGGCAAAGAAGGATGCCAAGGCCAGACTGACTAGATGGATCCTTCTACTCCAGGAGTTCAATATTGAGATCAAGGATAAGCCTGGAGTCAAGAATGTGGTGGCGGATCATCTCTCCCGTTTAGAGAAGCCTGAGGAGTCTGAGCAGATTGATCCTATTCGAGATACCTTCCCAGATGAGGCGATCCTTGCTATCGCCACACTCCCATGGTACGCCGATATTGTGAACTTTCTCTTTGCTGGGAAAGTTCCACAAGATTGGCCCAGGCAGAGACTTGAGACCTTCCTTGCGAAGGCCAAGTCCTACCATTGGGAGGATCCCATCCTTTACCACGAAGGAGGGGTTAGCGTCTGGCGTCGGTGTATTCCTCAGGAGGAACACCATAGCGTCCTCACTTACTGTCACAAGCTTGAGGCAGGAGGACATCATTCTGGGAGGAGAACGGCACAGAAGGTGCTCCAATCCGGCTTGTGGTGGCCTACCCTCTTTAAGGACTCAGATGAGTTCGTGAAGAGTTGTACTGACTGTCAGAGGATGGGCACTTGTGGACAGCGTGATATGATGCCGATGCAGCCCGTTCACTTCTGTGAGGTTTTTGATGCATGGGGCATCGATTTCATGGGTCCATTCCCTAAGAGTCAGGGATTCGAGTACATTCTGTTGGCCGTGGACTATGTTAGTCGTTGGGTGGAGGCTATCCCCGCCCGAGCCGCTGATGCGAGGACAGTTTGCAGATTTTTGAGGAAGCATATCATCACGCGGTTCGGGGTTCCACGAGTTCTGATTTCTGATGGGGGATCTCACTTCATCAACGACCAGGTGAAGGCACTTGCTAGCGAGTTCGGCATAGATCATCGTGTTGCTACACCTTACCATCTATAGACGAATGGTCTAGCCGAGGTGTCGAATAGGGAGATTAAGACTATCCTACAGAAAGTCGTCCGCCCTGACCGAAAGGATTGGTCACAGCTTTTGGACTCGGTCTTGTGGGCATATAGGACGTCTTTCAAGACACCATTGGGCACATCTCCCTTTCGCCTCGTATATGGCAAGCCGTGCCATTTACCTGTTGAGCTGAGGCACAAGTCACTTTTGGCAGTCACAGATATTCTTATGGATCCAGATGGTATGGGAGACCAGAGGAGGGCAGAGTTAGCAGCCCTGGAGGAGCTTAGAGATACAACATTCTCAAACAGCCTACATTATAAGGAGAAAGTGAAGGAGTGGCATGATTCTCATATCAGCCACAAGCATTTTGAGATTGGACAGAGAGTATGGCTGTTTGATGCGAGGCTACGTCTATTTCCAGGGAAGCTACAGAGCAAATGGAAGGGACCCTACTTGGTCAGGAAGGTACACGACAACAGTAGCATTGATATTCGAGTGAACGGCCAGCGGCTCAAACCATTTCTAGATCATGAGCCGCGGGTCGCAGATCTTGCCCCTATTCATTTTATGTGAGATGTGGTCTTTGACTCACATCTAATGCATCTCACGCCTGAGTTTCACTGATCTTCCGCCTTGTATAGATCCAGCTGTCCATATCGCTACATTCTTTAGTCCCACATCCCTTTCTTCATGTTGTGATTATGCTATACTTAGGGTGCACTTTACCCTAAGTATAGGGGGGATGTGAGACCGTTTGGGTATTTCTTTTGTTTCTGCCTGCCCCTGTTTTGCTGCCTATACTTAGGGATCTTTCACCCTAAGTATAGGGGGGGTAGACCCTGTACATTCACTCGGTTTTCCCTTAGTATACAACCTGCTATACTTAGGATTATTTAATCCTAAGTATAGGGGGAAGACCCGAGATCTTCTTGACTTTTCACTCATTCTTCTTTGTATATAGCCCTTCTTTTCACTTCCCTATACCTAGCACGAGTTATGTCTTCTACATCGCTCTTGACTCTGAGGACATCGTTCGAGCTAAGTATAGGGGGGTGTGTATATATTTCATATATACTTTAGCCATAACTCGTACTTTGTGTGAGTGTGTTAATAAATAAAAAGGCTAAAAATCACAAAAATTTAAAAAATTTCATGTACATAAACTTCTTTTATTTGCACATAAATAGCTAGTGTACAAATTATTTTTGTAAAAATGATTTCAAAAATCTTTTGTGTAAAGTTTGTGTAAATACTTTCTTATCAAAATTATGTATATAGTACAAAATTTTTCCAAAATGTTTTGAAAATCAAAAGTTTGCAAAAATCTTGTGTAAATGTGTGTAAATATCTTTTTGCAAAACTTGCACTTCATGCATCATCCTTTTATGATTTCAAAACATTTTTCAAAAATTTTGCATGATTGTAAACTTTATGTAAATAAGCATCTTTTGTACATATGTATATAGTTTTTCTGGATGATAGTTGACATTTAAACTAGCTTGGAATCAAATTGAGAAATGGAGCTTGATTAAGATCTTAATCCACCTAACTTCTAAGAGGAACCTTATAGGGCTTAGGTTTAAGGCTTTTCAGGTCCATGGTGACTTAATTCTTTGAGTCCACTAGGCTATGATCACATGTCATCTCAATGAGCCTAAGTAGAGCACTTAACAACAACACATGACTCATACAGATTATGGCTTTACTTGGACACCAGCACTATGCACCGAGCTCTCTACGGATGAGGTGGTGAGGAGGCAGTCTTCCTTGACTTAGGGTAGCATATGAGGGTAGTACTTCTAGGCGGAACCTCTCTTCTTCTTTTAGTGAAGGAAGTGCGTCTCAACTTGGTCTGGTTGCCATGAGGCCTAACGACGGGAGTTGTGAGTTGCAATAAAGCTTCAAAAGAGGGATAGTCTACTGGCTCAAGAGGAAAAACTCCTTGTATATATGATGCACATGTATATGTTGTACAGATGCACTTGAAAAAAAAATGTGCAAAAAGAAAATAACTCCAAAAAAGTGGTGGGTCTGATAGAAAATGATAATCCCACAGGAGTATGTATATAAAGTGCAATAAGCAAAGCTTGGTTTCATGATCCACCTGTTGTAGCTTGCAGCAGGGAGACTTGGCTACACTGGTCAAGCTCCCAAGGGTACTTGGCTACACTGGCCTTGACCCATTCTCTTCTCCCCCTCTTCTTGAGCCGGTTGAACTTGAACTTAGAAGGGAATACCCCGCTCCTCGAGGAAAGAGTGGCCAGATTGAGGTCATAGAGTTACCTTGTTGGGGAGGGTTGTCAAGTTGCCATTTCTGAGGTGGAGAGCTTAGACCTCACATTCATAGGACAAGAAAAGATTCATGGTCTTCAGGGTTTGTGATTGATGACTTGTTCTGATCTGGAGCATTGAGGAGTCTTGGTTATAGATTAGTGGAACTTAGAGGCTGTTGAGTTTTAGACTTAAGTCCAAATAAGGTTCCGACACATTAATAATCCAAAGATCTGATCGAGCTCCATACCTTAATTTAATGAAGGCAAGTTTAATAATCAACCTTGATCCACGTACATCCTCTTTTTCTTTTTCTTTCTTTCTTTTTCACTTCTTTTTCAAATAAGTGTTTGCTAAGGGACTAGCAAAGTTAAGTATAGGGGGGTGATGAATACTCATTCATCACTCTTTATTCTTATATTTTAGCTACAAAAACCTTTGCAAAGACATGTAGATATGTGTAAATAGGAATAATTACCAAAAGCATGCATTGTGTAAAAACCTATAAATAGCATGTTTTTGTACAAAAATAAAAGAATAAAGATTAAAAAGAAAAAGCGAGAAATATTTAGAATAAATATTGAGCAACCTAACCCAAGGGAGGGCTCAGCATGGGCCTGACGCATAAAATCCAAAGTAGAGGGAGATAGGGGCTCATGAGTGTAAATATTTATGTAAATAAAATAAAGGTATTTTCCTCACCAAAAATATGCTTGTAAATACTTGTATATATTTATAAATATAAAATCAAAAGAAAAAATTTAAAAATTAAAAGGAAAACAAAAATACCACTTGTATAGTCACCTTGTACATAGACTCACATATATATTCATCTAACCTTGTAAATAAATAAAATCAATTTTCATAATTTTTGTAAATAGTCTATGTTATATAATATACATAAATAAAATAAAAACAAGTAAAACCAAAACAAAATAAAAATAACAAAAATTAAAAATACAAAAATATATTGCACCTATACCATGTATATAGATGTATATATATATTTATTTTACCTATGTATATAAATAATAAAAATAAAATAAAAATATATTTTTATTCCTTATTTTATAATGAAAATAAATAAAATATAAAATGGGGATAAAATGGTATAAAAATAATAATTAAAAAAATCAAAAATTAAAAACCCTAATTGTGTACATATACCTATATAGTACATACTATGTATATACCTTATTTTTATTTCTAAAAATTAATTAAAAATCACTAAAAAATAGAAAAAAATAAAAGAAAAAATATTTCATGTTTTAAGTTTTTGCTGAATCGGGCCCTAGCTACCATAAAATTTCATTTCAAAAATCAGCCACGTGGCCCATTCCTATTGGGTCCTGGGGATGTTGACCGCCCGGTCAACTACCCCCCCCAGGACCACCTCCCGCGGATCTGAGCTCTGGACCCGATTTCTCTGACTTTTACCCGCTCGACCCGATCACCATTCCACTTAACCCCGGACCCTAATCCGAGATTGATCGACCATGATCCACGCCCGGGGTGGGTTATGGGGATCCGTGCTCCGACAAGCACGCCCGGACCTCTCTTAGCCGAACCCCTAGCCGTATAAAGCTGTAGCTCCGCCACCTGATTGCTCCATCTTTGGTCACTAGCCTCCACCCCCAGTGAGCTCCAGAGAGACCGCGAGAGTGAAAGCTTGCGTCCCGACCTGTCGAAGCGAGGAGAGGGAGCTTGGCCATCGATCCGGCGAGCTACGCCGCCGCTGCTCCGCCACTTGCGTGAGCACCGAGCCTCGGAGGGAGACGATCCTTGAGGCGACGACCAGGAGCTTCAGCAGCTCCTCCCCAGTCTCTCCGACCACCCAGGTAACCCTATAGGTCCTTATCTTTCCTCGATTTCAATTTACGCCCAAATCACGCCGCCGCCGTCCACCTTCGATTCCCATCGTTTCCGACCACTATCCGATCATCGGGCATCGCCATAGCCCTCTCCTTCTCCCGCGCACCTTCTCTACGTATCCATCCAACCCAGCTCGTACAGGAGCTGGGAGTCGAACTTCACCGTCCTCCCTTCGCCCGGAGCTCATCCGTTCCGACCCACCAGCCACCGTCGCTACGCCTAACCGGGCCGAGGCAGTTTGCCCTCGACCCGTGAATCTTCTGGTTCACTTTGCAGGTGCTATCAAGCCCATCTGAGGGCTTTGGTCATTCAGGCCAGGAGGCCCAGCTCCGCCGACCTCGCCCGAGCTCATCGGAGCTCGGCTCGATCATCGGAGCATCCCAGCAGACGCGGGAGCACTCCAGCTTTCTTCTCCGACCTTCAGAGTGCACCAAGGAGGAGCCCCGCGCACACCCCGAGCCCGGCGAGTCTCGCAGGGGACTTGTTCTTCCAGCATCCTCCATCGTCGTCCGATCGCCCCTCCCGCTCCAGTTTCAATCCGAGCCGTCCATCTCCGGAGCATCCAGCATCGTCCGATCTGAGGAGGCGACATCTGGAGCGCCCACCGTAGCGCCATCCGATCATCCACGTGGCGCGCATCCAGACCATCCGCATAATAAAGGGTAATTTACCCTTAGGCCCTGTCTTGTCTTTTATTTCATTTTAGTCCTGTAAATATAGAACTCAGTGTTTAGTTTTAGGGTTAATTGCATAGTGGACCTCGCACTTTAGTTTATTTGCTTAGATACCCCTGTGCGTTGTATGTCACGTGCTTCGTCACATGTTTATTTGCGTTATTTGCATGGTATGCCCCTGATGTTCTGTATGTTAACAGTTGAATGAAAAGTTTTACTTATTTGCATTTATACCCCTGTGCATGGTTTATTTGAGCATGTGTGTTATATATTGGGTATTTTTACAGATAAGCCCCTGGACTTTTGGTACATGTTACCAATAAGTCCTCGGGGACATTATTTTTATTACATTCGGGTCCCTGAGTGCCCCAAGCACGTGTGTGGCGCGTGTTTTGCTGGGTATTTTACACCAGACCCCCCAGAACTTTGGGTATTTGCACTTTGGTCCCTATGCACTTTACCCTCTCTTTGTTTTTGAATAAAATAGCAAATCACCTCCAAATCCAACGAAAATTGGACACATGGCTCCTTCCATGATGTAAAATTTTTGTGGATTTTTTAGGACATTTTGGATTTCTTTTGATATTTTTAAAAATTCAAAAACCTTCATTTTTGCTACTGTCTAACTTGAAAAATCACAAAAAAATATTAAAAACTCATTTAAAAATTCCACAAAAATTATTTTCTGTTTGTCTTACCTAGTTTGATTTTCTAGCCAATTTTGGGCTATTTTTCATTACTGAAAATCACTAAAAACTTAAAAACACTCAAAAACCTATAAAAATTCTAGTAAATAAATTAAAAATCCAAAAATAATAAAATTGGTGCCTAAAATTTTCCTCATTTTTATCTTCTTTGTAGGAAAATTACCTCCATGCCATTTTGGAGCTCTTAGATATTTTATCTAGGGCTTTTTGGCTCGGCTGGACAGTACCATCTCTTTTAGCTACTGTTTGATTTTTAGAAAATTAAATAAACATCAGAAAATTCTCAACAATTCACAAAAACACTAAAAATTATAAAAGACATAAAAATATCTTTGTTTGAATTTTTGGTTGATTTTTAGTGCTTTAAATAAATTATTGAAGTGTGCTTTCTTTGTTTTTCTTATTTTCTTTACACATTAAAAATCCCAAAAAAAATATAAAAATATTTAAAAACCACTAAAAATATTTTCTTCCTTTATTTTCTTTCTTTTTACTACTTCGTAGGCCGAGAGGCCAATCTGTGCTCCTTGAGTCCGACCCTGGTCGCTATGCCAGGTTAATCCAATAGCAGGACCGCTTTCGTGTTTAGAGTGATTTTTATCTATATCAGTGGTTCATTTTTCTTGATTGACATCGTCTGATCGCTTGGGTCGCAACGACCTATTTAGTACCTTATACCCGAGTGTTCAGGCTTGTTATCACCTGCGTGTCGTAGTCTGCCCCATAAAGCGCTTTCTCCTACCCCTGATTTGTCGGGCAGAGGAGGGGTAGACCAAGACCGGACCTTTTGGCTTGGAGGTCGGTGACCAGTTAGACGGTTCTGTGAGTAGACTTGCTCATTAGGACTCGGTTTTCACCGCTGTATCATTTAGGTAGTTTATTTTCTGTCTTTAAATTTCTGCGCGGATCACTTGCATGTAGAGTGCTGGAGGAAAGGTATGCATTTCTATCTTTGCATGCATCATTGATTTCATCGCGCATCGGCTTTTTCGTCTTCTCCCCCCTGTTTTGGATTAAATAACTAGGAGAATCGAAAAATTCGTTAGGCCTTTATTTTTATTGAAAAAAAATTAAAAAGAAAAACCATAAAATTGGGACTGCTAAAACTATTGACCCTAAAAGACATTCACCTTAAAAAAAAATGTCTTGGGGAGAGCAACCCCCTCGTTTTTTGGTTTGCTTGCGCGAGAGAGTGACCCGCACCCTAGGTAGAGCCCTCCGGTGCTATTTCCAGCTGACTACCGACTCTTCCGTGCAGGCCAGTCGGTTGGAGTAGTATCGGGTATCCCAACAGGTCACGTTAAGGGAAGCAGGCTCTGATAGATTGATTGTTCACCTAATAAAATTGGACAAGATAATTTGACCGAGCCTTTACGGTCTTCAGCTCGTGTTGTGTTGGTGAACATAGGGTTTGATTGCTCATCATAGTTCTTCCAGATCTCATCCGCCCTACTCGTCAGATCATGATGATGGGTAGACGCTCTCTTAGGCAGCCTCTGGCTGCACCGCTTTCGGGCACATCTACCCAATCATCTAGGTTGGCCCGCAAGAGCCGAGACCAGTTCTCCGAGCCCGAGTATTATTCCGCCCTGTTCCCCCTCGATCCCCTTTCTTTCGGTTCTGAGAGATATGAGCCAGAGGAGAGACTAGCAGATTTGACAGCACCTGAGTTTGGCTCATTTGATTTTGCAGACGCTATGGCCGGCAGTTCCGAGGATCGTTCCCGTGGTCCACAGCCTGAGCATTTTGTGCTGGACCAGGGCACGATCAACTCCACTCTGATCGCCTCCTTAGAGACCGTGCAGCAGCAGTTGAGGGATCAGGGAGCATTCATGCTCGACATGAGGAGAGAGATGGAGCAGATGCGAGCAGAGAGAGCAGAGCGAGAGCAGAGGAGAGAGGGACTGAGGATCCCAGAGGATGCTGATGCAGCAGCCGCAACAGCAGCCGCAGCAGCCGCAGCCGCCGCAGCCGCGGCAGGAGGAGCACCGAGACCGATGCGGGAGTTACACAACCCTGGATCGACGCTGACACACCACTGGGTAGTACTTCCAGCCATCGTGGGGGACTTCAAGTTCCTCCTGAACACTTTGCAGCTACTCCCCCGCTTCCACGGGCTCGCGACTGAGGAGCCCCATCTCCACCTCTAGGAGTTCCTGATGATTTGCAGCACTGTCCACGACCGTCAGGTGGACCAGGACACGATCAGGATGATCGCCTTCCCCTTTTCCCTAGCAGATAGAGCAGCCACCTGACTGAAGCACTTGGGGAGGTTTGTTTACACGTGGGAGCAGCTCCGCACCGAGTACTTGAACAAGTACTATCCACTCGGGTGGACCAATGCAGCGAGAGCCCTCATCAGCAACTTCTCCATGCTCCCCAATGAGCAATTTCATGAGGCATGGGAGAGGTTTCGTGAGCTTACTGACCGATGCCCGCACCATGATATTTCGAAGCCCAACCTTGTGCAGAGCTTCTTCAGCGGGCTGACACCAGAGCTCCAGGGCTTGGTGAATGCTTCTTGTGGCGGGTCTTACTTCGCCAAGGATCACGACCAGGTTTGGGCCATCTACGAGGAGATGGCCGAGAACTATATGGTGATGTCTCAGACCTGGTTGTACACTTAGGCCAGACCCCAGCAGCAGCCAGGACCCGTGCAGTACCAGAGGATAGCACGGGTCGACGCCGGTCCATCCAGTTCATCCGCAGTAGCAGCAGCACAGGCAGAGTCGTCCGCTGCGGATATGGGTATCATTAGTGAGAAGTTGGATCGGATGGAGCTGATTGAGAAGAAGCAGTGCCAGGGCATCACTCAGATGGAGCAGATGGCACAGACTCTGAGCGACATGAAGACCCAGCTCATGTGTCTCCAGGAGGCACAGATGGCTTCACAGCCCCGTCTTCAGTCGTGAGGCAATACCGGCGGCAGCAACAGCTCGTCCCAGCGCTCCAGCTCCTTTCAACAGCCTAGACAGGTTCACCTTGTATAGGCGGAGCCCTACCAGCAGCCGCAGCCCACCTACCAGTCACCACCATCTCCAGACCTGCAGATGGTGGTATACCAGCCGGATCAGCCTTTGGCAGTACTCCCGCCAACCCAGTACGACGCAGAGCCGTTGATGGATGTCAACGGGATTTGGTATGACCGTCCCCAGCCTGGGATCCGACGAGACCATCTCGGATTCAGGTGGGGGAGTGGAGGTACCCAGCCCCAGCAGCAGCCGTCTGGCCAGGGAGGCCAGTACAGCCAGCAGAGGGATCACCAGCAGCAGCAGCCCCCAGCCTACCAGTTACAGCCACAGTCATCCTTCGTTCCTCGTCCCTATCAGCAGCAGGGACAGTCTTGGAGACGTGAGCAGCAGGCTCACCAGCCACCCAGTAGCACCCTCCTTCTTACCCCTCTCACCAGCAGCACCAGTTCCAGCATCCTCAGCACCAGAGAGGCTACCCGTCGGGCTCTCATGGTCCATCTTACAAGAGCCCCGCCTTGGACGACATAGCCCGCCTCCTCACGGACCAGCAGGCTACTTTTAGACAGGAGATGGACGAGTTCCGCCAGGAGATGCGGGACATTGTGAGAGGGAAGGCAGCCATTCCTGCCTAGATCGAGCCGAATTCCAACAGCCTGAAGCGGAAATCTGAGTAGGTAGCTTACACTGAGCACACCACTCCTAGTGATCCATTTGTTGATACATCTTCGGATCTTTTTGATGCTGATTTTGTTACGCTTAGGAGCGGTAGGACACCAGCAGGCGGCGGCGGCTCGTCTGAGCCACACCATTAGGATACATCCGGGGTGCCAGATGAGGAGGAGGAGAGCGGTACTGAGGCCGCTCATGATGATGATGACGGTGGTACTGATGCCACCAAGGATGCTGATCCCACCGGCGGTACTGAGGCCGCCGCTTCACCAGTTCGAGGAGGTGGTACTGATGCCACCCGAGTTACCGAGCCAGCATGCGGTACTGAGGCCGCGAGACGTCCAGGAGAGCCAGCCCGTGGTGGTACTGAGGCCATCGGTGTTCATTCGGAGAGAGTTGTTGTTTTTCCTTCTACTGATGTATCTTAGAACACTGTTTTGAATAAAGGAAAAGGTTTAGTTTCTTCTGGTCCCACTGTGGTGCTTGATGTATGTGCGGATCTAGCCGTCGAGCCGTCTAGACCTATTCCTAGTCCTTCATCTGAGAAGGACCCTGTGATCCCCTTCCCTAGAGCCCTTCTGATAGGGAAGGGGAAGAAAAGAGAAAAAGACCCAAAAAAGAGAGAGCAGGAGGAGTTCAGTCAGAGCATGATCGACAGATTTCACATACAGCTGACCCTTCAGGAGGCTTTGCAGCACATCCCCCTTCTTCAGCGATCGTTGAGAGATAGGACCACAGTCAGGAGGAGGAGGAGGAACCATCAGTCAGAGATTCATGTGCTGACGAAAGCCACGTGCTTCGCGATCCAGAACCGTCTGCCGGCCAAGAGGCCAGATTCAGGAGCCCCATATGTCAGATGTCAGATTAGTGAGCAGAGGTTCGACCGGACTCTATTGGATAGCGGATCGTCTATCAACCTCCTTCCGGCAGCCCTACTCGACCGCTTCGAGTTGGGCACTCTTAGACAAAGCAGGGCAGTCCTTCAGTTTGCTGATCGATCTGTCAAGAAGCCAAAGGGGTTGCTGCGAGACGTTATCATCACGATTCAGGGCCTGCAATTCCCCATGGACTTCGTAGTGTTGGACATGGAGATCCCTGATTCAGTGGCCGATACCCCCATCATCCTCGGTCGTCCGTTCTTGGCCACAGCCAAGGCAGTGACTGATCATGATAGTGGGAAGGTATACTTTCGCGTCGAGGGCGAGAGTATACAAATAGAGACGGTAGAGGACTACAGAGCCAGAGATAGAGCATGCTCAGAGACCAGCACAGATACAGAGCAGCTGACAGATGCCGGGTTAGACATCCACCAGGACTGTGATTTTGTGATCACAGATGATGAGGCAGCATGGGCAGACCCTTCAGCACAGGCCATCCTCTCATTTCCAGACACCGCTGATGCCGAGATGATAGCAGAGGAGAGCTTGGAGAGCACAGCCCTGGTTCAGGATATTTCAGTGGCAGCAGAGCCGGTTCCCGATCGCGACACGGTTTCTTGTGATGGTGGTACTGAGGCCACCTTGTGTGATGGTGGTACTGATGCCACCTTGTTTGATGCAGATCCCTCGGATTCAGAGTCTGATTGGGCAGATTGTGATGATCAGATGCCAGACCTGAGTCCCACAGAGCCTACAGCTGTGGAGGAGGTAGATGCAGAGCAGATCAGAGACAGTACAGTTCAGCAGCCTTCTCCAGATTCAATTTGCGAGAGTTCGTTTTCATTCTCCTAGGAAGATTTGGCAGATTTAGCAGCATTCACACATCTTCTTCCGAAGCCAGATTTGCCAGCACCCAGCTGTCCAGAGCTGAAGCCGCTCCCTACTTCGCTGAAGTATAGATTCCTTGCGGGCGAACCTGAGATGTACCCACTCATCATCTCCGTCGATCTGACTGGAGAGCAAGAATCCCGTTTGATGGGGGTTCTTGAAAAGAACCGCAAGGGAATCGGATGGAGCGTAGCAGATCTCCATGGGATTAGTCCATCAGTGTGCTCCCACCATATCTATCTCGAGGAGGGGGCGAAGCCGTCGCGTGAGTTCCAGCGGCGGCTGAAGACCAACCTGAGAGAGGTCGTGATGAAGGAAATATCAAAATGGTGGAGTGCAGATTTTATTTATCCCATTTCCGACTCCAAGTGGGTCAGCCCCTTGCATGTGGTGCCCAAGAAGACGGGCATCACGACTGTGATCAGTGAGTCGGGAGAGGAGATTGCTACACGAGTACCCACCTCTTGGCGGGTCTGTGTTGACTACAGGAGACTCAACCAGGCCACCAAGAAGGACCATTTCCCCTGCCTTTTATTGACCAGATCATTGAGAGACTGGCAGGGAAGAGCCATTATTGCTTCCTGGATGGGTACTCGGGCTACAACCAGGTGGCCATCGCTCCTGAGGATCAGGAGAAGACCACCTGTACCTGTCCCTTCGGTACATATGCCTTTCGACGCATGTCATTTGGGCTATGCAATGCCCCTGCGACTTTTCAGAGGTGCATGCTGTCGATCTTTTCGACATGGTAGGGGAGTGTTTGGAGGTCTTCATGGACGATTTCTCGGTCTACGGCGACGGATTCGACTCCTGTCTTGACTGCCTAGACCGAGTACTCCAGCGATGTATTGAGTACCATTTGGTTCTATCTTGGGAGAAGAGTCACTTCATGGTGACTCAAGGGATGGTGCTTGGCCATATCATCTCCAACAGGGGCATGGAGGTTGATCCGGCCAAGGTTGATGTCATTTGAAAACTCGCACCACCGTCCAATTTGAGGCAGCTACGGTCATTCCTGGGGCACGTTGGTTTTTATCGGAGATTCATTCATGATTTCAGCAGGATTGCCCGGCCGTTGACTGACCTCTTGACGAAAGACACCGAGTTCCTTGTCGATGACAAGTGTCTTTCGTCCTTTGCGACTCTCCAGCAGTGTGTGATTGAGGCTCCTGTTCTCCAGCCGCCCGATTGGTCTCTCCCATTCGAGATCATGACGGATGCCTCTGATTTTGCCGTAGGGGCAGTGCTGGGATAGAGGAGGGATGGAGTCCCGTTTGCTATCCACTACGCTAGTCATACATTGGATTCCGTGCAGCGGAATTATACCGTCACAGAGAAGGAGATGCTAGCCGTAGTATTCGCCCTAGATAAGTTTCGATCTTATATCATTGGATCTAGAGTGACCCTGTACACAGATCACACCGCCATCAGGTACCTCATGGCAAAGAAGGATGCCAAGGCCAGACTGACTAGATGAATCCTTCTACTCCAGGAGTTCGACATTGAGATCAAGGATAAGCCTGGAGTCAAGAATGTGGTGGCGGATCACCTCTCCCGTATAGAGCAGCTTGAGGAGTCTGAGCAGATAGATCCCATTTGTGAGACCTTCCCAGATGAGGCGATCCTTGCTATCGCCTCACTCCCGTGGTATGCTGATATTGTGAACTTTCTCGTTGTTGGGAAAGTCCCACAAGATTGGCCCAGGTAGAGGCTTGAGACCTTCCTTGCGAAGGCCATGTCCTACCACTGGGAGGATCCCATCCTTTAACACGAAGGAGGGGATAGCGTCTGGCGTCGATGTATTCCTCAGGAGGAACACCATAGCGTCCTCACTTACTGCCACAAGCTTGAGGCAGGAGGACATCATTCTGGGAGGAGAACGGCACAGAAAGTGCTCCAATCCGGCTTGTGGTGGCCTACCCTCTTCAAGGACTCTGATGAGTTCGTGAAGAGGTGTACTGACTGTCAGAGGATGGACACTTGTGGACAACGCGATATGATGCCGATGCAGCCCATTCACTTCTGTGAGGTTTTTGACGCATGGGGCATCGATTTCATGGGTCCATTCCCTAAGAGTCAGGGATTTGAGTACATCCTGTTGGCCGTAGATTATGTTAGTCGTTGGGTTGAGGCTATCCCCGCCCGAGCCGCTGATGCGAGGATAGTTTGCAGATTTTTGAGGAAGCACATCATCAAGCGGTTCGGGGTTCCACGAGTTCTGATTTCTGATGGGGGGTCTCATTTCATCAACGACCAGGTGAAGGCCCTTGCTAGCGAGTTCGGCATAGACCATCGTGTTGCTACACCTTACCATCCACAGACGAATGGTCTAGCCGAGGTGTCGAATAGGGAGATCAAGACTATACTGCAGAAACTCGTCCGCCCTGACCGAAAGGATTGGTCACAGCTTTTGGACTCGGTCTTGTGGGCATATAGGACGTCTTTCAAGACACCATTGGGCACATCTCCCTTTCGCCTCGTATATGGCAAGCCGTGCCATTTGCCCGTTGAGTTGAGGCACAGGTCACTATGGGCAGTTACTGATATTCTTATGGATCCAGATGGTGTAGGAGACCAGAGGAGGGCAGAGTTAGCAGCCCTGGAGGAGTTGAGAAATACCGCCTTCTCAAACAGCCTACAGTATAAGGAGAGAGTGAAGGAGTGGCATGATTCTCACATCAGCCACAAGCATTTTGAGATTGGACAGAGAGTGTGGCCGTTTGATGCGAGGCTTCCTTTATTTCCAGGGAAGCTACAGAGCAAATGGAAGGGACCCTACTTGGTGAGAAAGGTACACGACAACGGTAGCATTGATATATCCGAGTTCTCTTCTGATAGTACCTTTCGAGTGAACGGCCAGCGGCTCAAGCCATTTCTAGATCATGAGCCGCGGGTCGTTGATCTTTCCCCTATTCATTTTGTGTGAGATGTGGTCTTTGACTCACATCTAATGCATCTCACGCCTGAGTTTCACTGATCTCCCGCCTTGTATAGATCCAGATGTCTATATCACTACATTCTTTAGTCCCACATCCCTTTCTTTATCTTGTGATTATGCTATACTTAGGGTGCACTTTACCCTAAATATAGGGGGGATGTGAGACCTTTGGGTATTTCTTTTGTTTTCTTCTACCCCTGTTTTTGCTGCCTATACTTAGGGATATTTCACCCTAAGTATAGGGGGGGTAGACCCTGTACATTCTCCACTCGGTTTTCCCTTAGTATACAGCCTGCTATACTTAGGATCACTTGATCCTAAGTATAGGGGGAAAACCCGAGACCTTCTGGACTTTCTATTTCACTCATTCATCTTTGTATCTAGCCTTCCTTTTCACTTCCCTATACCTAGCACGATTTATGTCTTCTTCATCGCTCTTGACTCTGAGGACATCGTTCGAGCAAAGTATAAGGGGTGTGTATATATTTCATATATACTTTAGCCATAACTCGTACTTTGTGTGAGTGTGTTAATAAATAAAATGGCTAAAAATCACAAAAATTATCATGTACATAAACTTCTTTTATTTGCACATAAATAGCTAGTGTACAAATTATTTTTGTAAAAATGATTTCAAAAATCTTTTGTGTAAAGTTTGTGTAAATATTTTCTTATCAAAATTATGTATATAGTACAAAATTTTTCCAAAATGTTTTGAAAATCAAAAATTTGCAAAAATCTCGTGTAAATGTGTGTAAATACTTTTTGCAAAACTTGCACTTCATGCATCATCCATTCATGATTTCAAAACATTTTTCAAAAATTTTGCATGATTGTAAAATTTGTGTAAATAGCATCTTTTGTATATATGTATATAGTTTTTCTAGATGATAGTTGACATTTCAACTAGCCTGGAATCAAATTGAGAAATGGAGCTTGATTAAGATCTTAATCCACCTAACTTCTAAGAGGAACCTTATAGGGCTTAGGATTAAGGCTTTTCAGGTCCATGGTGACTTAATTCTTTGAGTCCACTAGGCTATGATCACATGTCATCTCAATGAGCCTAAGTAGAGCATTTAACAACAACACATGACTCATATAGATTATGGCTTTACTTGGACACCAACACTATGCACCGAGCTCTCTACGGATGAGGTGGTGAGGAGGCAGTCTTCCTTGACTTGGGGTAGCATATGAGGGTAGTACTTCTAGGCGGAACCTCTCTTCTTCTTTTAGTGAAGGAAGTGTGTCTCAACTTGGTCTGGTTGCCATGAGGTCTAACGACGGGAGTTGTGGGTTGCAATAAAGCTTCAAAAGAGGGATAGTCTACTGGCTCAAGAGGAAAAACTCCTTGTATATATGCTGCACTTGTATATGTTGTATAGATGCACTTGAAAAAAAAATGTGCAAAAAGAAAATAACTCCAAAAAAGTGGTGGGTCTGATAGAAAATGATAATCCCACCGGAGTATGTATATAGAGTGCAATAAGCAAAGCTTGAGTATCATGATCCACCTGATGTATCTTGCAGCAGGGAGACTTGGCTACACTGGTCAAGCTCCCAAGGGTACTTGGCTACACTGGCCTTGACCCATTCTCTTCTTCCTCCTCTTCTTGAGCCGGTTGAACTTGAACTTTGAAGGGAATACCCCGCTCCTCGAGGAAAGAGTGGCCAGATTGAGGTCATAGAGTTACCTTGTTGGGGAGGGTTGTCAAGTTGCCATTTCTGAGGTAGAGAGCTTAGACCTCACATTCGCAGGACAAGAAAAGAATTCATGGTCTTCGGGGTTTGTGATTGATGACTTGTTCTGATCTGGAGCATTGAGGAGTCTTTGTTATAGATTGGTGGAACTTAGAGGCTGTTGAGTTTTAGACTTAAGTCCAAATAAGGTTCTGACACATTAATAATCCAAAGATCTGATCAAGCTCCATACCTTAATTTAATGAAGGCAAGTTTAATAATCAGCCTTGATCCATGTACATTCTCTTTTTCTTTTTCTTTATTTCTTTTTCACATCTTTTTCAAATAAGTGTTTGCTAAGGGACTAGCAAAGTTAAGTATAGGGGGGTGATGAATACTCATTCATCACCTCTTTATTCTTATATTTTAGCTACAAAAACCTTTGCAAATGCATGTATATAGTTGTAAATAGAAATAATTACCAAAAGCATGCATTGTGTAAAAACCTATAATTAGCATGTTTTTGTGCAAAAATAAAAGAATAAAGATTAAAAAGAAAAAGAGGGAAATATTTAGAATAAATATTGAGCAACCTAACCCAAGGGAGGGCTCAACATGGGCCTGACCGCATAAAAGCCAAAGTAGAGGGAGATAGGGGCTCATGTGTGTAAATATTTATGTAAATAAAATAAAAGTATTTTCCTCACAAAAATAGACTCAAATTGGCTTGTAAAAATTTGTATATATTTATAAATATAAAAACAAGATAAAAATACAAAAATAAAAAAGAAGACAAAAACATCCCTCACCATGTATATAGACCACCACATGTATATTTATTTAGCTTTGTAAATAAATAAAAATTATTTACAAAATTTTTGTAAATACTCTATATTATATAGTGTAAATAAATAAAATATAAACAATAAAACAAAAACAAAATAAAAATAACAAAATTAAAACACAAAAATATATTGTAAATATACCATGTATGTAAATATACATATGTATTTATTTCACCTATGTGTGTAAATAATAAAATAAAATAAAAATGTCTTTTTATTCCTCATTTTATAACATAAATAAATAAAATATAAAATGGGAATAAAATTGTACAAAAATAACAATTAAAAATCAAAATTAAAAACCCTAGATATTGTATATATACCTATGTATAACCCTACTATGTAAATACACTATTTTTACTTTGAAAAATTAATTAAAAATCACTAAAAAATAGAAAAAATAAAACAAAAATATTTCATGTTTCAACTTTGCCCTAATTCAGCCATTTGCTACCCTTATTTTCATTTCCAAATATCAACCACGCGGCCGCTGATGAATCCACGATTCATCATCTCAATATCTTGATCTTAGCAAAATCCACGAGTAAATTCCCTAATAAATATCCATAAAATCAATAAATTAACAAAATAACTCTTGTAAATAAAATACACTAATTATTGTATATTAGATTATACAAAATAAATTAACAATAAAAAAAGCCGCAAAATCAAAGGAGTTTTATACTTGTAAATAGCCCAAAACTTCATGGATTTTTAATAATTTCATTTCAACTCCTTTTTGGCTAATTCTTTCTCTAACTTGTTCATAATAATGTATGAGTAAAAATACAAAAATACAAAATAAATTTTACCTCAAATAAATGCTCCTAGATCCCAAAGAGAAAAAGCCGTAAAGTCCAACTTCCAAGCTAAATTCCCGCTCCGTATGAACTCCAAATTCACCAAACTCACTTTTAAAGTTCAAGTTAGAAAATTATCTATCCAACGGAAGTGGTTTCATTAAAATCGGAGCTCATTTGCAAAAGTTGGATTTTGGGACCTAGTTGTACATTGTACATTATGTATATATTCATAATTTCTCCATTTTTTATTATATCTTTCTTAATTATTAAAAATACAAAAAAATCATACTTGTGTTGTATTTTAATTGTACTATTTTATTGTATTTTTCTGTTGTAAATATCTCTTATTAAAAAGACAAAAAAAATTATATATTAGAAAAGTAAAAAAATGTGTACATGTTGTTTGTCTTTCCTTGTAAATTGTCCACTATCTATTTTATTCTTTTTTTATTCTATTGTAATTAAAGTAGATAACTTTATTTCATTTTATTTATTTAATTATTTTACATTCCCTACAATAACCACCATTCAACTCCATTACTCCACCATATTTTCTAACTTCTAATTCAACTCCACCATTTTATTAACCTCCATCCCACTCCATCTTAATTCTAACTTCCATTTTTCTTCTTCTTTATATACATGTCATTCTCCTCAATTTTGCCTTTGATCCATCTTTATGTGAGGAGAGACTAGTTCCCTAAGTTGAATCGGTGACAGCGACGCAACCGCGGACGAGCGACGACGGCCCTCTCTCCGGTGTGATCCGTTGGTTTTTTGGCCAACATCGCAGCCGCAATCGCGCGCTGCTCGAGCTCATCGCACGCCGGCGATTCGAGCGAAGACCGTGCTCACGAGAGCACACCATAGGCGACCGCGTACATCTTAGGTAAATTTTCCCTTCATTTATCATCTTGTCATTTTTGCATTTTTTTTAGTTCATCATAGCACCACTCATCATCTTCCATTAGTTCTACTCCATCACATTACCTTCATCATATTTTTTCCCCATCATATTCATTCCCTGTTTTAACAAAATTAAAAAAATATATAAAAAAATTTTAAAACAAAAAAAAGTTCTTTCATTACCACCACCATCACACCATTTGTTTTTTTTATTTGTTTAGTCTATCATCATCACCATCACCCACCCACCTTATAATTTTTTTCCATCATGTTCACATTCCCTGTCTAATTAAAATCAAAAAAAATAAAAAATTTAAAACAAAAAAATATCTCTCTTTCTATTACAGCAGTAAAAGAATTAAAAAAAATAAAAAAAATAAAAAAAAATAACAGCGGGGAGGGGGAAGCAGCTCCCGCGCCGCCGCCCCCCACCCCTTCTCCTACATCGCCGGCCGCCCACTCCTTCAGCCGCCCCCACCGCGGGCATCTCCGCGCCGCCGTGAGCGGCCCCGCCGCTAGAAGCCTACCGCGCCCCCGCCGGCCACGCCTTCCAGCCGACCCTCTCCGACCCCAGCAGGCCGCGCCCCCTCCTCTCCGCCGAACGCCGCAGCCGCCTACCGCGCCGCACCGCCCCTCCGCCGCGGCCGCGCGTGCGTGGGTGGCGCCACCTCCAGACCCAGCGGCGGCCGCCCGCCTTCCGCCGACACCAAACCCCCGTTGGGTTCACCCTGCGTACAAAGGTAGAAGGAGGTCTTTTCTTTCTCTCATTTTTTTATTGTAAAAATTGCATAATATTTTTGTAATGTTTTCATAATTGCAATTACGTCCTTGTACATAAGTTGCTTTGTAATTTCAATTTCCAGTTTGCACAAACACCCCTGTGTTTCTTTATAAATTTGGATCTTGTTTATGCATCATTTTGTTCAATGAAAACTGCCTTTGTGAAGAGCAACTAATTGTCTACAATTTGAGTATTTATTTGGATTTTTATGTTACACGGGTAATTAATTAAAAATGATTAACTGAAACTTTCCATATTTTACCCACTCAGTGCTCTTAAATTTATATCTCACATACCGTTGCTCTAAAAATTCCACAAAAAGTATATGTGATGCCTTGATATATGATGTAATTACTGTCCAAATTTCACATCTATTGGAGTTGTCTTGTGCCTACAATAAATTATTGAGTGATTTTCGTATTTGATTTTTAATTAAATCCACAAATATCTTTTTTGCAAAATTTCAAGTATCCTGGATTGTCCATCTAAATATCTATTTGAGATAATTTGACCTCTGACTAATTTGATAACGTGAATTTAATAGGAATTAATTACTCATTTCCACTCTGTCTTTACTAAAAAATCCATAAAAAATTCATACTTCGTCAGAAAATTCCAAAAATATTTCTGTAGCTTCCTTGCATCATGTTTTCATTCCAATATTTTTTTCAAAATTTTTGCTTATTGTTTGTGCGATAAATTGCGAAAAAACCCATAAAAAGTGTGCATTTTTATTTATTGCATTTTAAACCTAAAAAATACAAAAAAAAATGTGTCTTGTGTTCTCCACTGGATTAGGACTTTAGGAAAAATATAATTTGGCTAAATTGTATTAATTTCTCATTAAAATTAATTTGGCTAAGTTGTGTGTTTTCTTAGGTGCTTAATTCACTTGCATTGGCATCCTATTTGCATTAAAAAAATCTAAAAAAAATAACGTTTGGATATCTAGATCTTAAATTTGTAAATTAAACCCAAGTTGTTCCTTTGCCTCCCTGAGTTCGACCCCGGACTTGCCCGGGATATAAATCAAAGCCGAGACACTCTTCACGGAGATCTTCTCTCGGTTCTGACCGAATCGCTAAGTACACGTGCTACAACGAAGTCGAATTAAACATCGTATCTAGCGACTCGTCAGTCGCTACCCATTGGCCCTGGGGATTGTTGACCGCCCGGTCAACTACCCCCCCCAGGACCACTTCCCACGGGCTTAGGCGCCCGACCCGATTTCCCCCTTTTTTAGCGCCTAAACCCGATTCATCCCCACCTAAACCCCGGGTCAGATCCGTCCATGGTACATCCTAGATCCTCGCCGGAGCCTCCACATCGGGATCCGCGCACTCCAGTGCCCTACCCGCGCCCTTCTTCCCGGACCCTCCAGCGTACTTAAGCCGAGCTCCGCCACCTCCATTTCCTATCTTTGGCCATTCGCTTCCACCCCCAGTGAGCTCCAGCGCGTGAGTGAGAGTGACAGCTTGCTTCCCGTGCTGTTGAAGCGAGGAGAGGGACCGGATTCCATTGATCCGGCGAGTATCGCCGCCTTGCTCCGCCACAAGCAGGAGCTCGAGCCTCGGAGGGAGACGCTCCTCGAGGCGACGACCCAGAGCACCGCCAGCTCGTCCCCAGTCTCATCGTCCACCCAGGTAGCCCCGTTAGCCTTTTCTTTTCGCTAATTTTAGGTTGTCCCCAAATCTCGCCGTCGCCGTGTTTCGTCGATTCCGACCACCTCACACCTCCACTCGATCATCGGAATCCATCGTCACCTCCGCCTTCCTCCCACGCACCTTCTCCATACCTCCATCCAACCCAGCTCGCACAGGAGCTGGGGCTCGAGCTCCTCCGTCTACCCCCCTCGCCGGAGCTCGCCCATATCGCACCACCGACCACCTACACCCCGCCTAACCGGGTTGAGGCAGTT
The DNA here is from genome assembly GCA_037367405.1 of Ottelia alismoides. Classification (NCBI taxonomy): domain Eukaryota; kingdom Viridiplantae; phylum Streptophyta; class Magnoliopsida; order Alismatales; family Hydrocharitaceae; genus Ottelia; species Ottelia alismoides. The sequence goes on from JAZKJV010006200.1 coordinate 249,296, forward strand.
TGCCCTCGACCCGCGAGATGTTTGGTCGATTTTGCAGGTTCATCCAAGCCCATCTGAGGGCTTGGACCATTGGGTCCAGCAACTACAGCTCCGACGACCTTGCCGGAGCCCTCCAGGGCTCGGTTGGGTCATCGGAGACCCCCATCTGACGCGGAAGCACTCCACGCTCCTTCTCCGACCTTCAGCGTGCTTCCAGGAGGGTCCCAGCGCACGCACAAGGCCGGCGAACTTCGCCGGTGAACTGTTCTTCCTCGATCCTCAGCCGCCGTCCGATCGTGTCCACTCGCCCAGATTCGATCAGAGCCATCCGCTTGCGAGGAGCCTTCACCGTTTGATCCGTAGGAGACTTGATCTGGACCGCCCATCTAGCGAAGAGGAGCCCGTGTGCCACAGCCGTCGATCACTCCACGTGGCACCCTCCTCGCCGTTGATCCAGACGAGGGATTCAGCCACTGCCTGCCACCGTCCGATCACACACGTGGTGTCCATCCAGCGTCCCGCATTAATAAAGGGTAATTTACCCTTAGGCCCTCCTGCTTATTTTATTTCGCATTTAGTCCTGTAAATATTTTAGGTAGTTGTTTAGTTTTTGGGATATTTGCATAGAGGACCCTGTAGTTTATTTACTTTGCATTTATGCCTTTGTGTGTGATGTGACACGTGCTTCGTCACGTGGTTTTCTGGGTTATTTACATTATATACCCCTGTAGTTCTGAATGTTACTGAATGAATGAATAGTTTTGGAATATTGCTTTTATACCCCTGTGCGTGAATTTATTGTGCATGTGCGTATATTGCTGGGTATTTTCCAGATAGTCCCTGGGCTTTTGGTACTTGTTACCAAATAGCCCTCAGAACTTATTTTCCTTACATTTAGGTCCCTGAGTGCCTCAGGCGCGTGCGATGCACGTGTTTACCTGGGTTATTTGCACCAGACCCCCCAGAACTCCGGGTATTTGCACATAGGTCCCTGTGCACAGTGCCCCCTTTTTATTTTTGAATGAAATAGCAAATCACCTCCAAATCCAACGAAAATTGGACACATAACTCCTGCCATAGTGTAAAATTTTTGAGGATTTTTGGAGACATTTTTGTTTTGTTTTGATATTTTTAAAAATTCAAAAACCTCTAATTTCGTTACTGTCTAAATTTAAAAATTATAAAAAAAATATTAAAACTCATTTAAAAATTATAAAAAAATTACTTACTATTTGTCTTTGCTTGCTTGATTTTCCAGCCAATTTTGGCTATTTTTCATTACTTAAAACACCTAAAAATTGAAAAACACTTTAAACCTTATAAAAATTCTAATAAATAAACCAAAAACCCAAAAATAATAATCTAGGTGCCCAATTTTTCCTTGTTTTATTCTCTATAGGAAAAATACCTCCAGGCTAATTTGGGGCTTCTAGATATTTTATCTAGGTCCTTTTAGCTCGGCTGGACAGTACCTATAGTTTCAGTCACTGTTTGATTTTTAGAAAATTAAATAAATATAAAAAAAAATCCCAAAAATTCACCAAAAACACTAAAAATTATAAAACACATAAAAATATTTTTGTTAGAATTTTTGGTTGATTTTTAGTGCATTAAATAAATTGTTGAAGTGTGTTGTTTTCTTGTTTTTATTATTTTCTTAATTAACTAAAAATCCAAAAAATATAAAATAATTAAAAACCACCAAAAATACATTCTTCTTTTATTTTATTTCCTTTTTGACTACTTCGTAGGCCGCGAGGCCAATTCGTGCTCCTTGTGTTCGACCATGGTCGCTATACCAGGTTAAATTAATAGCAAGACCGCTTTCGTGCTTTCGAGTTGATTTTTGTTTGGTGGTCTATTTTTCTTGATTGACCTAGCTGAGTGATTGAGGTCGCGACGACCATTTAGACACTTTACCTTAGTCGCTTAGCATGGTTATCATCATACTATCAACACACCAACTTATTGCAGTATTGGCATTCATCCAACTCTTTGGATGCCATATGGAAGTCACGGAAGTAGGTCAACTCTTTGACTTTCCTTCTTACTCGGGTCCAACCCATGCTTCCACTGCGCTCCCTTTTTCTATAAACAACCATTGCTTAAGACTAAGGATCTCTTATTTTAAATTCAAAAGAATTCAATGTAAGAGCATTTCAACATTTATACATGCTTCATTAAATTCATACAATATAAATATTATGAAGCTTCATGAATGACTAGAGTATAGACAATAGAATGATGACACTCATCATGTATACATCCATCTAGACTCTAAAAACATTGGTTCAGGTAGGTATTCAAACATTTTGAATACATCATCTCTTATAGAGTTACCATTCTGCATGATGCAGTGAACCATTTCATTCATGATTAAATGTCTAGAGCACATATGTATGCCAAAACATCTTCTTTGATTTTATAAGGATTATTCGACAATTACGAATACCATCGACATGTCACTTCCAAAGTACATTTGATGATAGATCAAGACTATAGAGACATACAAACCCTAAGGTGATGTCTTATCATCTTATTTAATTGTCATTCCTCATTATGATGAGGAAACTTGCACATTGCAACCACATACGTTATGTGTCCAACTGCAAGTACAATATCTGGATCATGAGTCCAATCCATGATATTTTACTGGTTATTATTGAGTATAACATTGAGTGGGTTTAATGAAGGATTATCTGAAATAAGAAATTTGCATAAGTGTATATATATACATACATATTTTACTTTGATTTAGGAGTTTTTATATCAAAGTTGTCTTGCCTTGTCAACACTGAAGGTTCATTCCCTTAATCACTTTCAATGTAAGAGATATACTTACCATTATATCTCAAGCAAGATCTAGGATCTCCTTCCTTATCTTTGTTACATCCCAATAATATGAGAACTTGTAACTCAGATAAAAAGAAGCGGGAACACATTCCGCCTTGCAAGTCTAACTTGCATCTCCCAATTCGGTCTTTAACACCCGGGCCCACCACCCCAAAGGTGATGTTGACCCGTCATTAATTGAACCAACCGTCAACAGGCTTAATACTCGCTATACGCAATCCAATATCGCCCCAATAATATGAGGACCCGATATTGGGGTCACTACGTATACGGTCTTACTCTTTCGAGAAGTGAAGAGCCTGATCCAAATGGATTGTATACAGGAGTTGTCACTTCGGACAAGCGTCTCCTACATACAATATTTGGCAACAGAACCCTTCGTCTTGACGGGAGACCGTGGATGTCACTTACGTGATCCTCCATATCATATTCAAATTCTAATTAGTCATTATGAATCATATTCATTATGATTAATTCTTCCAAGGGAAATAACAACTCTATTCATAATAGAGTGTTTTAATTTTAATTGGATTCTAATTAATCTAATCATATTAAATTAACGATCCAATTAATATCCAACAAACATTTTTTTAATTGTTACTTTAAATATGGTATTATCTCAAATATGTATTATTTCGAATTTTAATAATTAGAAAATACATCATGATCTCTGAGGCATCATTCGTTCCCTACCCGCTGTCATGGCCAGTACCGGCGGGAGTGGAACGGACCGCAACCGGTGAGACCCGCTACCCCAGCGATCCTCGACTAGACACCATATCCACCTCGGGAAAAAGCAATGCTGAGTCAATCACTTTGTACTTGAGATGATCATCAATTTTTCAACCGAAATTATACCATATAATATTTATCAAAATCATTTGATAATATTATAAGGAGATTTGCTAAATAAATCCCTAATCCTATTCAAGCAACAAGGTTTTTGCATGTAAAAGTTGTCCTACAACTAATGTAGGATAAATTAGAGTTTTCATGAAAACAATGTTTGTTGGAATGTGTATCAAGCAACAAATTGGTGATCCAGATCTAATCTAATCATTCGTTGATTGAGTCAATGTCATTTAAGGGAATAAATATTGTTCTAATATTTCTCGAATATTATCAACAATTATTCCAGGAAATTAACTATTAGTTTCGCATTTTTTCTTAAACGACAACCACAAGGTTTCGGATAATGATGCAATTTCTAGCAATGACCCTCACTAACTAAAAATAGCATATCTCATTCATTTTAAATCCAAATTAAGCAGAATCAATTTCCAGAGATTTATAACTTGATTTAAAAAGAAATCATATGATAAACACGCATTTTCAGGTATTTTAAAACCATAATAAACATCTTAATCACGTCTCTAATCGCCATCCCTAAAACAGTGGATATATGGTCAATAAAACGATCATATCTTGAGCAAACGGATTCCAAATTACACAAACTCAAATCCTACTGTTTCCTTAATTAATGGAGAACATTATTCAATTTAAAATTTCTGTTTAAACATTTTAAACATGACCGAAATTTTATCACAAGACAGGGATGCGAAAATTGAAATGCTAAAATCTTCACGAACCCAAACGAGCCTGAATCTTCGTAGGTTCATGGATCTAATCCAAAACCTTCAACAACCTGGCTCTGATACCACTTGAAGGATACGAGAAAATCCTCAAGCGCATCACGAAAGCGTGATGATCGCATCGAATGCGATCGGGAGCGACTAGTCGCACTAGTTGCTCGATGCAGCGGAAATTAAAAATTTTATGTGACGAAACCACATGATCCAAGAACACTTCTCAGATCGTTTCATCTAAACTAAAAACAAGTAATAGGATTACCTCTTGAAGTGTGGTTGCGATCGAGTCTATAAACAAAGAGACCTCCTGTCTCAAGTCCGATCCAACGGAGGAGATGCTTACGAGCGTGGATGAGACACGTGCTTCTCGCAATCCATGTTGATGATCCAAGTCACGGATCTCCTGATCTCGACAAACGAGATACGCCATCTTCTTCACGAGCAAGGCACGCCGAAGTAGATGGAGATCCACGAGCAAACAATCGGGCAGCATAACGACGATGCTGCGGTGATGGAGGATCTCTCTAGGGCATCCATGGTGGACGGTCACATGAGAGATAGAGAGAATAGGCGTGTAGGGAGAAAGAGAGAGAGAGAGGGCATTCATTGAATTCGAGTGTATAGAAGAGCAAGGGGTGCCTCTTCTTATATAAGGTTTTGGGAGTCCATGGATTACAATCCATGGACAACACACAATCAACAGATGAGATTGATTGTGTCCCTTTCAATGGCTAGGATTGTTGTTGGTAAAACACAACAACAATTGATTTAATTTGAATTAATTCATATTGATAAATCAACATAATTAATTCTAATTTAAATCACATTTGACTAGAGAAGAAATAATGAGAAGACTAAACCAATCCCCTAAAATAAGGGGACAGCTACCATCATCTAATGAGATCTCAATATCTCATGAGATCTCATTATCTCATGAGATCTCATTATCTCATGATTATATCATGATCTCTTGTCGATAATATTTTCACCAAAAAAAATTCCAATTTATCTTATGGAAAATATCAACCATCCCATTGAGCTTATGTGAATCTCATTCACAATCCAAAACTAAATGTAATTATATTTTCAATTAATTATTCAAGAGCCATATTGTGTTTTATATTTGTTGATTAATCATTCAATGTGAGTCCCATTCACATTAACAATTAATCAAAAAATATAAAACACAATATGGATCTCTCTTATATATTATAAATCACATTTATAATATATATGATTAATATGGATAGTGCTATCCACATTATTCATATCCATGATAATTAAATCACATTTAATCATCTTGGATCTCCTTTTTCTCATGTGCCCAAATAACATGAATCGCATTCACATTATTCACATCTTTGATAATTAAATCACATTTATTTATCTTAGATATCTCTCCTTATAATATGAATCAAATTCATATTATCCATGATAATTAAATCACATTTAATTATCAATTTTCTCGATGCTTGGATACATATATCAATAATGAAATTATCCACGGACTCTTTCAAGGATAATGTGCTTTCTCCGTGGATACTTGGAGATAAGGATAGGGCGATTGTATTGTTCCACGTATAGTGACTTGGATATTGAGATCACATCTCAATCCAGATCTCTGGCCTCTCATAGATGCTTTATTAAATCAAGACCGCAAATCTAATCTTGTCATTGCATCTGAATCATATTCAGATCAATGTCCAACATTTGGACCAAGATCAGATTACTTCTCTACTGAGAAGAGTCACTAAAATCCAGACCCGTTTCATCACTCCCTAGGAATAGAAGCGTCATGGTTATACAATCGTTTATGATCACATCACCCTCAGGTATTCCCAATACATGTACATCCTGCATAGTGGAAGACTTAGAATAAACTCGAAGTATTAGATCAACTTTATATTGTCTACTTCAGGGTTTTATCAGTAAGTTTCTCTTTTGATCATTGGGAGTTGGTATCGATTATATACTTTCCAAAAGAATATATCATACCTAGGTCTAGATCATATACTTTCCAAAAGTATATATCAAACCTATAAATTCAGTCAAGCTTCCAAAGCGAGACAACCGTGTGCATGGAATTTGATTCTTCCCAATATCTCATGAGTGAGCTCATGTCTTCCGGTTCAGTAAATAAACCTGTATGATCCCTTTGAGAGATCGTATTACTCATATGCCCTTATATGCACACCAGTGCGCCATTGTATAGACCTTGCTTAGGTCATCAACCTATTGGTCTGCCAAATGTACATACTCTGACATATAGTAGCACATCTGTCTCCGGTCAGAGGATGCGTGCCTATATCGTGACAGCATACGATATAGGACTTTGGTTATCTCGATCTCGTTAAGTCAACTCTTTGACCTAACTAATTTGATACCTCCGAATCTCTATTCCTATGCAGAGGACCTGCATCAAGAGGTCGGTCAGATATCAGCCTATGAGAGAAAGGAGTGCCATCTCCTACTCAGGCTGGAGATCATATCTTAACAATCATTTGACGGTGTCTGATGAGTCCTCAATCTAACCCTTTAGATATTCATCCAAGCACCGGCCTCTATGATTCAATAGTTGAATCAACAGCTGTATGATTAATAAGATGGTCATGGTACATAATCCTAATTGTACTAAGGGACCTATTATGCAAATTATTTATTCTTCATTTCAGATCAGGGAATGATATTTGCAATAACATTTATTGCATAATGGCTCGTCGTGGGCTCGCATGTGCAACAGTTTCTAGAGTGATGGAATAGACCATTAGAAAGAGCTTCAAATGAGTTTTCCAATGCATCCAAGAACACAATAATCAGAGTCGGGTAGCTCATGGAATCAATGAATAAGTTAGATATAAATCATGTGATCGCAGCAGAAACCATAGTGCGTAACCCATAGAAAGTCATCCCATACCAGGTCGCTCATGGTAGGTTGCCCATTGTATGTCATCCCATGGCAGGTCATCACATGACAAGTCACCCATAGCATTTCATCCTATTCCAAGTCGCAGCATGTCGCCCATGATAGGTCATTCCATGGTAGGTCATCCTATTACAGGTGTTCATAGTAGGTTGCAGACCGTCACGTAGTAGGTCACTCATAGCAGGTCACCCATGGCAGGTTGCTATAACAACTAAACTTATAAATAAGCGAGTAACATTTCTAACTTTATGTGCTAATGTTGCCAACATTTAATCACAAGTAGCAGACCACCTTATAGACGTGCTGGTAACACTTCTAACATTATGAGAGAATATTGCCAATGTTAAGTCACATACAATAGGCCATCATGGCAGGTCAAGCCATGACAGGTTACCATACCAGGTCGCCCATGGTAGGTCGCCTATGGTTGGTCTCCCCATAGCAGGTCGTCCACGATGGTCACTCTTATTCTTATGATTTGATACCATTAGAGGACATGATAGGCCCTAAACATAAAATAAAAATATTGTCACGATCGTTTTAGTTGTATGGGAATGTTCAATGATTTGAATTTGTTCCCCATGATAAATGGTTATAATGATGCAATGTCGTGGTATTGATGGGAATGGGTATGAATCGAATGAAATTTACCCATGAATGAAGGTAATTATGGATTGCATGATGCATCATGGAAGGATTTTCTCACGATATAACTGTACTGGTGATGAATACCCATTCATCACTCTTTATTCTTATATTTTAGCTACAAAAACCTATGCAAATGCATGTAGATATGTGTAAATAGGAAGAATTAGCAAAAGCATGCATGTTTGTAAATACTTATAATTAGCATGTTTTTGTGCAAAAATAAAAGAATAAAGATGAAAAAGAAAAAAGAGGGAAATATTTAGAATAAATATTGAGCAACCTAACCCAAGGGAGGGCTCAGCATGGGCCTGACCGCATAAAAGCCAAAGTAGAGGGAGATAGGGGCTCATGTGTAAATATTTATGTAAATAAATAAAATTATATTTTCCTCACCCAAAAATATGCTTGTATATATTGTATATATATTTAGAGGATATTAAAAACAAAATAAAAAAATTAAAAATCAAAAATCCAAAAATATCTTTTCACCATGTACATAGACCATGATCCTTTCTTTATTTCACCTTGTAAATAAAATTATTTTCAAAACTTTTTGTAAATATTCTATGTATATATTGTAAAGAAAATTAAAACAAAAATCAAATAAAAATAAACAAAAATTAAAAACACAAAAATATATTGTACATATGCCATGTACATAGTTGTATATAACTATTTATTTTACCTATGTATATAAATAATAAAAATAAAATAAAAATATCCTTTTATTCCTCATTTTATTCTATAAATAAATAAAATATAAAATAGGAATGAAAATGTATAAAAATAACTAATTAAAAATCAAAATTAAAAACCCTATATTGTATATATACCTATGTATAGCTATACTATGTGAATACCTTATTTTTATTTCCAAAAATTAATTAAAAATCACCAAAAAATAGAAAAAATTAAAACAAAAATATTTCATGTTTTGGGTTTTTAATAAATCGGCCATTTCCTATTTTATTTTGAATTTTTAAAGCTTTTATGACGTGGCCTCTCCTGATTGGTCCACGGGGGATGTTGACCCCCCGGTCAATTCCCCCCCTTGGACCACAGGATTGCGGATCTGCTTTTGGACCCGACTTCTCGAATTTGTACCCGCTTGATCCGACTCCTGAATCCGCTAACCCCGGGCGCTAATCCGAGCCTGATCTTCCTTGATCCACGCCCGGAGGTTTGCATGGGGATCCGCGCTCCGAGCTTCACACCCGACTCCCATCTAGCCGGACCCCTAGTGGTATATAACCTGAGCTCCGCCGCACTCCATTTCCATCTTTGGCTCGCCACTCTCATTCCCGTGACCTCCATTGCAATCCCTGAGGTGACAGCTCGCGGTTGCCTTTGTCGCAGTGAGGAGGGGGTGCCCGGACCATTGATCCGGCGACGTTGCGCCGCCGTGCTCCGCCCCGTGCAGGAGCTCGAGCCTCAGGCCTTGGCGACCTTCGAGGCAACGACCAGGAGCTGCCTAAGCTTCAGCACAGCCTTCCGCTCCACACAGGTAGCATCCTAGCTCGCCTATTTAGCGTAATTTCTAGTTTCCCCCAATTCGTAGCTCCGACGTATTCCGTTGATTCCGGCCATATCGTGTACTTTCTCGATCATCGGAACACTCAGCCACCTCCGCTATCCCTCGACGCACCTTCTCCGCCCCTTCACTCAACCCAGCTCGCACAGGAGCTGGGGTTCGAGCTCCACCGTCCTCCGCTCGCCGGAGCTCGCTCGTCCCGACCCACAGTTCACCCTCACGCCGCTTCTTCGGGTCGAGGCACTTTGCCCTCGACCCGTGAAGCTCTTGAGCTGTTTTGCAGGTCAAGAGGAGGCCATCTGAGGCCCCCTCACATCCAGGCCAGGAGCTCCCCTCCGTCGACCTCGCCGGAGCCCCTCCAGGGCTCGGCTGGGCCATCGGAGGCCACCACCAGCTGCGGGACGACATCGCCGACCTTCTCCGATCTTCGGAGGCAGCTGAGGAGGACCACAGTACGCGCACGAGGCCGGCGAAGCTCGCCGGCTGAGTGTTCTTCCAGTATCCTCCACCACCGTCCGATCGTCCTCAGAGCTCCAGTTCCAATCATCGCCGTCCATTCATCAAGGAGCAGCCACCGTCCGATCCTTTCGAGGGTAGATCTGGACCGTTAGCGTAGAGGGAGAGGCACCAGCACCTGAGCACCGTTAGATCCTCCACGTGTCTCGTTCTGCGCCGTCGATCGGCCCACGTGCGGAAGGAGAGAAGCGCCAGCATCCCAGGACCGTCCGATCAGCTACGTGGCGCGCATCCAGCCATCGACGTAATAAGGGGTAAATTACCTTAGGCCCCCTTTTAGTTTCTGTTTTACGTGTCAGTCCTGTAAATATTTTATGCATTTTATTTACGTAGGGTAAATTGCACATTGGACCTCGTGCTTGTTTATATTTGCATCTATGCCCCTGTGTATGTGAGCCACGTGCTTCGTCACGTGCTTTGTCTGGGTTATTTGCAACTCTTATCCTGTAGTTCTGGAGGTTAATGATTGAATAGAAACTTTTTGGTAATTGCATATATGCCCCTGTGAGTGTTTTTATTCCGCATGTGCGCCTTTTAGTGGGTTATTTGCATAACCGTCCCTGGACTTTTTGGTACGAGTTACCAAAAGGTCCTAGGACTTGGTTTTTATTACCAAAAGGTCCCTGAGTGCCCCAGGCACGCGTCAAGCGCGTGACTTGCTGGGTTATTTGCACCTGGACCCCCAGATCTTCGGGTATTTGCACTTAAGTCCCTATGCACTGTGCCCTCTTTTTGATTTTGAATAAAATATCAAACCACCTCCAAATTCGATGAAAATTTGAAACATGGCTCCTGCCATGTTGTAGGATTTTTGAGAATTTTTGAGGACATTTTTGATTTTGTTTGTTATTTTTAAAAATTCAAAAACATCTATTTTAGCTACTGTCTAGGTTTAAAAATCCCAAAAAAATATAAAAACACCCCCAAAAAATCTAAAAAAAATTAGTTACTGTTCTTTTTGTGTTGTTTGAATTTCTAGCCAATTTTGGCTATTTTTCATTGAGCAAAAACCCTAAAAATCTAAAAACATCTAAAAACTCATAAAAATTATAATAAATAATCTAAAAATCCAAAGACAATAATTTTGGTGCCCTAATTTTCCTTGTTTTCTCTAGTACACAGGAAAATTACCTCCAGGTCCCTTTGAGATCCTTAAATATTTTATTTTTGGATTTTGGGTCTGGCTGGACAGTACCTTATCTTTTTAGCACAGTTTGATTTTTAGAAAATAAAATACACCTTAGAAAAATCCCAAAAATTCACCAAAAATACTAAAAAACCTAAAAAACATAAAAACAATTTTTCTTGAATTTTTGCTTGATTTTTGGTGCTTTTAATAAATTGCTCAAGTGTGCTTTTATTTGCTTTCTTTTATTTTCTCATTATATTAAAAATCCAAAAAAATATAAAAATTATTAAAAACCACTAAAAATTCTTTTATTTTAGTTTATTTTATTTTTACTACTTCGTAGGCCTCTGGTCAACCCGTGCTCCTTGTGTTCGACCCTGGGTGCTATACCAGGTTAATCTCATAGCTAGGCCGCTTTCTTTTGTGCTTGATTGATTTATTTGCTCGAGTGGTCTGATTTTTCTTGATTGAGTGACTCTGAGTGATAGAGGTCGCAACGACCTATTTTGTACCTTTACCTCGTTCGCTCAAGGTCGCTTATCAGAATGGCGCCGTTGCCGGGGAGCACGGCTTAGTAGTATTTTTGTCTTTATTTTTCGTTTTTCGTTTCGCGGTTTTTCGCGGCTCTTCGGAGTCCGCGGCTTTTCGCGGCTTTTGTATCTAGTTTCTTTTTGTTTTATTTTGTTTTATTTTGATTTTCTTTTATTTCTATTTTTGTTTTATATTGTGTGTTTATTTTATTTTTCATTTTTGCATATATACCCTGACTTGTATCTTCATTTCTTTTTCTTTTCAGTTGATTATTTTTTATTGGTCTGACCACTCTTCTTTTCTCTGTCTTGCGAGGGCCCGAGGACCGCGGAGGCGACTTTCGAGGAGCCGGTGCAGCCGAGGAACTTGGAGGCGGCTTCTTTCTCTACGAAGCCGCAGGAGAGAGCGAGAGAGAGAGAGTTGAGTGGGTGAGGTATTAGGATAGAATTTTCATTTATTCATTATTATTGTAATAATACAAGGACAGGACTTGGATACTTTTGGACTTGTGACCGTAGCGGGTCTGTTTCGCCGAGCACCGGTGTGCTCGGGGGACCCATTAGGACCTAGCGGTTTTTCGCGGTTTTTCGCGGCTTTTCTTTATCTTTCTTACTGTCATTTTCCGGTTTTCTTCGCGGTTTTTTGTCGAGCCCCTAGATTTAGGACTTTCTGGTGATTGTGACGTAATTAAGTAGGATCCACACACCCTAATTGCATACATGTTCCTATAGATCGTAATTGGACCTACTTAAAATAAATAATAAAAATAACCGACTCGCTAGCCTCCATAGCCTACGTGCCGTAGCCCGTCCTGTAAAGCGCTTACTCCTACCCCCGATTTGTCGGGCAGGGGAGGGATGGGCCAAGACCGGACCCTTTGGCTTGGAGGTCGGTGACCGGTTAGACGGTTCTTCACTAGAAGTTGCTCGTCTAGGACTCGGCTTCCCGCTGCATCATTTAGCTTAGTTTAAATTCTGTCTTTATTTTATGCGCGGATCATTTTGCATGTAGAGAGCTGGAGCAAGGTACGCATTTCTGACTTTGCATGCATCATTGATTTCTCGTGCATCGGCTTTTTCGACTTCTCCCCCCCTGTTTTGGACTTAATAATCAGGAGAATCGAAAAATTCGTTAGGCGTTTTGTTTGCTTTGAAAAATACCTAAAAAGTGTAACCATAAAATTGGGACTGCTAAGATTATTGACCTTAAAACTCGCTCACCCTAAAAATTTTGTCTTGGGGAGAGCAACCCCCTCATTGCTTGGTTTGTATGCGCGAGAGAGTGACCCGCACCCTAGGTAGAGCCCCCCGTTGCTAAACCCGACTGATTACCGACTCTTCCGTGTGGGCCAGTCGGTTGGGGTTAGCAGCGGATATCCCAACAGGTCACGTAAGCGCTCTGATATCTTGAGTGTTCACCAAAATAAAATTGATAAGATAATTTGACCGAACTTTCACGGTCTTCAGCTCGCGTTGCGTTGGTGAACCGGGGGTTTGTTTTTAGATCATAATTTTTCCAGATCTCATCCGCCCTACTCGACAGATCAAGATGATGGGTAGACGATCTCTTAGGCAGCCTCTGGCTGCACCGCTTTCGGGCGCGTCTACCTCATCATCTAGGTTGGCTCGCGAGAGCTCAGACCCGCTCTCCGAGCCCGAGTACGACTCCACCCTGTTCCCCCTCGATCCCCTTTCTGACCGTCCTGAGAGACACGAGCCCGAGGAGAGACTGATACATTTGACGGCACCTGAGTTGGGCTCATTTGATTTTGCAGACGTCGAGATGGCCGAAGCAGGCAGTTCTGATGATCACTCCCGTCGACCAGAGCACATTGTACTAGACCAGGGAGCGATCAACTCCACCCTGATCGCATCACTCGATACAGTTCAGCAGCAGCTCCGCGATCAGGGAACATTCATGATAGAGATGAGGAGAGAGTTGGAGAGGCTCAGAGCAGAGCGAGATGCGCAGAGCGAGCCCGAGGAGATCCCGGATGCAGATGCACAGGCACGAGCCGCAGCAGCGGCAGCCGCGGCCGCCGCCGCAGTGGCAGCAGCCGCAGGAGGAGCAGGACCACCTAGACCGATGCGGGAGTTGCACAACCCCGGATCTACACTGATGCACCATTGGGTTGTGGTTCCGGCTATCGTGGGGGACTTCAAGTTCCCCCCGAACACTTTGCAGATGCTTCCTCGGTTCCATGGACTTGCTACAGAGGAGCCCCACCTCCACCTCCAGGAGTTTTTGATGATATGCAGCACTGTCCACGACAGACATGTGGACCAGGACACGATCAGGATGATCGCCTTCCCCTTTTCACTGGCAGATAGAGCAGCCACCTGGCTGAAACATTTGGGGAGATTTGTCTACACCTGGGAGCAGCTCCGCACCGAGTACTTGAACAAGTACTATCCACTCGGGCGGACGAATGCAGCGAGGGCCCTGATTAGTAACTTCTCCATGTTCCCCAACGAGCAGTTTCACGAGGCTTGGGAGAGGTTCAGAGAGCTCCTGGACAGATGCCCGCACCACGACATCACGAAGCCGAACCTAGTTCAGAGCTTCTTCAGTGGGTTGTCACCAGAGCTACAGGGCCTGGTGAATGCTTCTTGTGGCGGGTCCTACTTCGCCAAGGACCACGACCAGGTCTGGGCTATTTTTGAGGAGATGGCAGAGAACTACATGGTGATGTCCCAAACCCGGCTCTACACTCAGAAGACCCAGCCACATCAGCCAGGACCCGTGCAGTACCAGAGGATAGCACGGGTAGATGCAGGTCCTTCCAGTTCGTCCGCAGCAGCAGCAGAGTCATCAGCTGCGCACATGGGTATCATCAGCGAGAAGTTGGACCGCATGGAGCTGATCGAGAAGAAGCAGTGCCAGAGTATCACGCAGATGGAGCAGATGGCACAAGTCTTGAGCGACATGAAGACACAGCTCATGTGTCTCCAGGAGGCACAGACGGCTTCTCAGCCCCGTCTTCAGTCGCGAGGCGACACCGGCAGCAGCAGCAGCTCGTCCAAGCGCTCCAGCACTCCAGTGCAGCCTAGACAGGTTCACCTTGTACAGGCGGAGCCGTACCAGCAGCCGCAGCCCACCTACCAGTCTCCACCATCTCCAGAGATGCAGATGGTGGTCTACCAGCCGGACCAGCCTCTGGCAGTACTCCCGCCAGCCCCCTTTGATGCCGAGCCGTTGATGGATGTCAACGGGATTTGGTACGACCGTCCCCAGCCTGGGATCCGACGAGACCATCCCGGATTCAGGTGGGGGAGTGGTGGTGCCCAGCCCCAGCAGCAGCCGTCAGGACAGGGAGGGCAGTACTCCCATCAGAGAGACCAGCACCAGCCGCAGCAGCAGCCCCCAGCGTATCAGCAGCAATCATCCTATGGTCCTCGTCCCTATCAGCAGCAGGGACAGTCTTGGAGACGTGAGCAGCAGGCTCACCAGGGATACCAGCAGCACCCTCCATCCTACCCCTCTTACCCACCACAGCAGTTCCAGCAGCCTCACCCACAGCGAGGCCACCCGTCGGGCTCCCACGAGAGCCCCGCCTTGGATGATATCGCCCGTCTCCTCACGGACCAGCAGGCTACATTCCGACGGGAGATGGACGAGTTCCGCCAGGAGATGCGGGACCTGGTGAGAGGGAAGGCCGCCATACCAGCCCAGATAGAGCCCAATCCGAACAGCCTCAAGAGGAAATCTGAGCAGGAGCGGTAGGACCCCAGCAGGCGGCGACGCCTCATCTGAGCACCATCCCGAGGCGCCACAGGAGGAGGAGAGCGGTACTGAGGCCGCTCCAGACGATGACGGTGGTACTGAGGCCACCAAGGATGATGATCCCACCGGCGGTACTGAGGCCGCCGCTTCACCATATCTAGGAGGTGGTACTGATGCCACCCATTCATCCGAGCCAGCCAGCGGTACTGATGCCGCACGACGTCTACCTTCAGCAGCAGCAGAGCAGCCAGCCCGTGGTGGTACTGAGGCCACCGGTGTTTGTAGAGACAGAGATGTTGTTTTTCCTCGTGTTCATGTATCTCGGAACTCTGCTATTAATAAAGGAAAAGGTTTACTTTCTTCTGGTCCCACTGTGGTGCATGATGTATGTGTGGATCCGGTCCTTGAACCGTCTAGACCTTTTCCTAGTCCTTCATCTGAGAAGGACCCAGTGATCCCCTTCCCTAGAGCCCTTCAGATGGGGAAGGGGAAGAAAAATGATCCAAAAAAAAGAGAGCTCGAGGAGTTCAGCCAGAGCATGATTGATCGATTCCATATCCAGCTGACCCTCCAGGAGGCTTTGCAGCACATCCCCCTTCTCCAGCGATCTTTGAGAGAGAGGACTACAGTTAGGAGGAGGAGGAGGAACCACACTTCAGAGATACATGTGCTGACCAAAGCCACGTGCTTTGCGATCCAGAACCGACTGCCAGCCAAGAGGCCAGATTCAGGGGCCCCGTATGTCAGATGCCAGATCAGTGAGCAGTGGTTCGACCGTACTCTTCTAGATAGCGGATCGTCGATTAACCTTCTTCCGGCAGCCCTTCTCGACCGCTTCGAGTTGGGCACTCTTCGACAGAGCAGGACAGTCCTTCAGTTCGCTGATCGATCTGTCAAGAGGCCGAAGGGGTTATTACGAGACGTTATCGTCACAATTCAGGGCCTGCAATTCCCCGTGGACTTCGTAGTGTTGGACATGGAGATCCCTGAGTCAGTGACCGATACCCCCATCATCCTTGGTCGTCCGTTCTTGGCCACAGCCAAGGCGGTGACCGATCATGATAGCGGGAAGGTGTACTTTCGCGTCCAGGGCGAGAGTATACAAATAGAGACGGTGGAGGACTATAGAGCCAGATTCAGATCCCGCTCAGATGCGAGTACCGACTCAGAGCAGCTGACAGACGCAGAGCCAGACATCCACCAGGACTGTGATTTTGTGATCACAGATGATGAAGCAGCTTGGGCAGACCTTGAGACACAAACTACCCTCTCACTTTCAGACACAGCTGATGCAGAGATGACAGCAGAGGAGAGTCTGGAGAGCACAGACCTGGTTCAGGATACCATTGAGGCAGCAGAGCCGGTCCTCGATCGCAGCACGATGACTAGTGATGGTGGTGCTGAGGCCACCTTGTTTTCCGGTGGTACTGATGCCACCGTTTCTGATACAGATCCCTCGGATTCAGAGTCTGATTGGGCCGATTGCTATGATCAGATGCCAGACCTGAGTCCATCTGAGCCGATAGATGAGGAGGAGGTAGAGGTAGAGCAGACCAGAGACAGTGCAGTTGAGCAGCCTTCTCCCGATCCAGTTTGCGAGAGTACACTTTCACTTTCCCAGGCAGATTTGGCCGACCTTGCAGCTTTCACTCAGTTTCTTCCACAGCCAGATTTGTCGGCACCCAGCATTCCAGAGCTGAAGCCGCTCCCTACTTCGCTGAAGTATCGATTCCTTGCGGGCGATCCAGAGATGTACCCAGTCATTATCTCCGCCGAGTTGACTGGAGAGCAGGAATCCCGTTTGATGGGGGTTCTTGAAAAGAACCGCAAGGCGATCGGATGGAGCGTAGCAGATCTCCATGGGATTAGTCCATCAGTGTGCTCCCACCATATCTATCTCGAGGAGGGGGCGAAGCCGTCGCGTGAGTTCCAGCGGCGTCTGAACCCCAACCTGAGAGAGGTTGTGATGAAGGAAATATCCAAATGGTGGGGTGCAGGTTTTATTTATCCCATTTCCGACTCCAAGTGGGTCAGCCCCTTGCATGTGGTGCCCAAGAAGACGGGCATCACGACTGTGATCAGTGAGTCAGGAGAGGAGATCGCTACACGAGTACCCACCTCTTGGAGGGTTTGTGTTGATTACAGGAGACTCAACCAAGCCACCAAGAAGGACCATTTCCCCCTACCTTTTATTGACCAGATCATTGAGAGACTGGCAGGGAAGAGCCATTATTGCTTCCTGGATGGGTACTCGGGCTACAACCAAGTGGCCATCGCTCGTGAGGACCAGGAGAAGACCACCTTTACCTGTCCCTTCGGCACATACGCTTTTCGACGCATGCCATTTGGGCTATGCAACGCCCCTGCGAATTTTCAGAGGTGCATGCTGTCGATCTTCTCGGACATGGTGGGGGAGTGCCTAGAGGTCTTCATGGATGATTTCTCGATCTACGGCGACGGATTTGATTCTTGTCTTGACTGCCTAGATCGAGTACTTCAGCGATGTATTGAGTATCACTTGGTGCTATCTTGGGAGAAGAGTCACTTCATGGTGACTCAAGGGACGGTGCTTGGCCACATCATCTCCAACAGGGGCATGGAGGTTGATCCGGCCAAGGTTGATGTCATTAGAAAACTCGCACCGTCGTCCAATCTGAGGCAGTTACGGTCATTTCTGGGGCACGTTGGATTTTATAGGAGATTCATTCAGGATTTCAGCAGGATCGCCCGACCGTTGACTGACCTCCTGACGAAAGACACCGAGTTCCTTGTCGATGACAAGTGTCTTTCGTCGTTCGCTACTCTCCAGCAGTGTGTTATTGAGGCTCCTGTCCTCCAGCCGCCTGATTGGTCTCTCCCATTCGAGATCATGACGGACGCCTCCGATTTTGCCGTAGGGGCAGTGCTGGGACAGAGGAGGGATGGAGTACCATTTGCTATACACTATGCTAGCCGCACATTGGATTCCGCCCAGCGGAATTATACAGTCACAGAGAAGGAGATGCTAGCCGTAGTGTTTGCCCTGGATAAGTTCAGATCATATATCATTGGATCTAGAGTGACTTTGTTTACAGATCACACCGCCATCAGGTACCTCATGGCAAAGAAGGATGCCAAGGCCAGACTGACTAGATGGATCCTTCTACTCCAGGAGTTCGACATTGAGATTAAGGATAAGCCTGGAGTCAAGAATGTGGTGGCGGATCATCTCTCCCGATTAGAGCAGCCTGAGGATTCTGAGCAGATTGATCCTATTAGAGATACCTTCCCAGATGAGGCGATCCTTGCTATCGCCTCACTCCCTTGGTACGCCGATATTGTGAACTTTCTCGTTGCTGGGAAAGTCCCACAAGATTGGCCCATGCAGAGGCTTGAGACCTTCCTAGCGAAGGCCAAGTCTTACCATTGGGAGGATCCCATCCTTTACCACGAAGGAGGGGATAGTGTCTGGCGTCGGTGTATTCCTCAGGAGGAACACCATAGCGTCCTCACTGCACAAGCTTGAGGCAGGAGGACATCATTCTGGGAGGAGAACGGCACAGAAAGTGCTCCAATCCGGCTTGTGGTGGCCTACCCTCTTCAAGGACTCAGATGAGTTCGTGAAGAGGTGTACTGACTGTCAGAGGATGGGCACTTGTGGACAGCGTGATATGATGCCGATGCAGCCCATTCACTTCTGTGAGGTTTTTGACGCATGGGGCATCGATTTCATGGGTCCATTCCCTAAGAGTCAGGGATTTGAGTACATTCTGTTGGCCGTGGATTATGTGAGTCGTTGGGTGGAGGCTATCCCCGCCCGAGCCGCTGATGCGAGGACAGTTTGCAGATTTTTGAGGAAGCATATCATCACGCGGTTCGGGGTTCCACGAGTTCTCATTTCTGATGGGGGATCTCACTTCATCAACGACCAGGTGAAGGCACTTGCTAGCGAGTTCGGCATAGATCATCGTGTTGCTACACCGTACCATCCACAGACGAATGGTCTAGCCGAAGTGTCGAATAGTGAGATCAAGACTATTCTGCAGAAAGTCGTCCGCCCTGACCGAAAGGATTGGTCACAGCTTTTGGACTCGGTCTTGTGGGCATATAGGACATCTTTCAAGACACCTTTGGGTACATCTCCCTTTCGCCTCGTATATGGCAAGCCATGCCATTTACCTGTTGAGCTGAGGCACAAGTCACTTTGGGCAGTTACAGACATACTTATGGATCCAGATGGTATAGGAGACCAGAGGAGGGCAGAGCTAGCTGCCCTGGAGGAGCTTAGAGATTCAGCTTTCTCAAGCAGCCTACATTATAAGGAGAGAGTCAAGGAGTGGCATGATTCTCATATCAGCCACAAGCATTTTGAGATTGGACAGAGAGTATGGCTGTTTGATGCGAGGCTTAGACTATTTCCAGGGAAGCTACAGAGCAAGTGGAAAGGACCTTATCTAGTTCGGAAGGTACACGACAACGGTAGCATCGACATATCTGAGTTGTCTTCTGAGAGTACCTTCCGAGTGAACGGCCATCGGCTCAAGCCATTTCTAGATCATGAGCCGCGGGTCGTTGATATTGCCCCTATTCATTTTGCGTGAGATGTGGTCTTTGACTCACATCTAATGCATCTCACTCCTGAGCTTTACTGATCCTCCGCTGTATATAGATCCAGATGTCCATATCACCACATTCCTTAGTCCCACATCCCTTTCTTCATCTTGTGATTATGCTATACTTAGGGTGCACTTTACCCTAAGTATAGGGGGGATGTGAGACCTTTCGGGTATTTCTTTTGTTTCTGTCCACCCCTGTTTTGCTGCCTATACTTAGGGGTATCTTACCCTAAGTATAGGGGGGGTAGACCCTGTACATTCTCCACTCGGTTTTCCCTTCGTGTACAGCCTGCTATACTTAGGATTACTTGATCCTAAGTATAGGGGGAAGACCCGAGTCCATCTTGACTTTTTCATTTCCTTTTGTATAGCCTTTCTTTTCACTTCCCTATACATAGCACGAGTTATGTCTTCTTCATCGCTCTTGACTCTGAGGACATCGTTCGAGCTAAGTATAGGGGGGTGTGTATATATTTCATATATACTTTAGCCATAACTCGTACTTTGTGTGAGTGTGTTAATAAATAAAAATGGCTAAAAACCACAAAAAATTAAAAATTTTCATGTACATAATCTTCTTTTATTTGCACATACATAGCTAGCGTACAAATTATTTTTGTAAAAATGATTTCAAAAATCTTTTGTGTGAAAAGCTTGTGTAAATATTTTTGTATCAAAATTATGTATATAGTACAAAATTTTTCCAAAATGTTTTGAAAATCAAAAGTTTGCAAAAATCTCGTGTAAATGTGTGTAAAAATCTTTTTGCAAAACTTGCACTTCATGCATCATCATTCATGATTTCAAAACATTTTTCAAAAATTTTGCATGATTGTAAAATAGTGTGTAAATATGCATCTTTTTGTACATATGTGTATAGTTTTTCTTAGATGATAGTTGACATTTAAACTAGCCCGGAATCAAATTGAGAAATGGAGCTTGATTAAGATCTTAATCCACCTAATTCTAAGAGGAACCTTATAGGGCTTAGGTTTAAGGCTTTTCAGGTCCATGGTGACTTAATTCTTTGAGTCCACTAGGCTTTGAACACATGTCATCTCAATGAGCCTAAGTAGAGCACTTAACAACAACACATGACTCATACGGATTATGGCTTTACTTGGACAACCGCACTATGCACCGAGCTCTCTACGGATGAGGTGGTGAGGAGGCAGTCTTCCTTGACTTGGGGTAGCATATGAGGGTAGTACTTCTAGGCGGAACCTCTCTTCTTCTTATAGTGAAGGAAGTGCGTCTCAACTTGGTCTGGTTGCCATGAGGTCTAACGACGGGAGTTGTGGGTTGCAATAAAGCTTCAAAAGAGGGATAGTCTACTGGCTCAAGAGGAAAAACTCCTTGTATATATGCTGCACATGTATATGTTGTATAGATGCACTCGAAAAAAAAATGTGCAAAAAGAAAAGAACTCCAAAAAAGTGGTGGGTCTGAGAGAAAATGATAATCCCACCGGAGTATGTATATAAGTGCAATAAGCAAAGCTTGGTTTCATGATCCACCTGTTGTAGCTTGCAGCAGGGAGACTTGGCTACACTGGTCAAGCTCCCAAGGGTACTTGGCTACACTGGCCTTGACCCATTCTCTTCTTCCCCCTCTTCTTGAGCCGGTTGTACTTGAACTTAGAAGGGAATACCCCGCTCCTCGAGGAAAGAGTGGCCAGATTGAGGTCATAGAGTTACCTTGTTGGGGAGGGTTGTCAAGTTGCCATTTCTGAAGTGGAGAGCTTAGACCTCACTTTCACAGGACAAGAAAAGATTCATGGTCTTCAGGGTTTGTGATTGATGACTTGTTCTGATTTGGAGCATTGAGGAGTCTTGGATATAGATTGGTGGAACTTAGAGGCTGTTAGGTTTTAAGCTTAAGTCTAAATAAGGTTCCGACACATTCATAATCCAAAGATCTGATTGAGCTCCATACCTCAATTTAATGAAGGCAAGTTTAATAATCAACCTTGATCCATGTACATTCTCTTTTTCTTTTTCTTTCTTTCTTTTTCACTTCTTTTTCAAATAAGTGTTTGCTAAGGGACTAGCAAAGTATAGTATAGGGGGGTGATGAATACCCATTCATCACTCTTTATTCTTATATTTTAGCTACAAAAACCTATGCAAATGCATGTAGATATGTGTAAATAGGAAGAATTAGCAAAAGCATGCATGTTTGTAAATACTTATAATTAGCATGTTTTTGTGCAAAAATAAAAGAATAAAGATGAAAAAGAAAAAAGAGGGAAATATTTAGAATAAATATTGAGCAACCTAACCCAAGGGAGGGCTCAGCATGGGCCTGACCGCATAAAAGCCAAAGTAGAGGGAGATAGGGGCTCATGTGTAAATATTTATGTAAATAAATAAAATTATATTTTCCTCACCCAAAAATATGCTTGTATATATTGTATATATATTTAGAGGATATTAAAAACAAAATAAAAAAATTAAAAATCAAAAATCCAAAAATATCTTTTCACCATGTACATAGACCATGATCCTTTCTTTATTTCACCTTGTAAATAAAATTATTTTCAAAACTTTTTGTAAATATTCTATGTATATATTGTAGAGAAAATTAAAACAAAAATCAAATAAAAATAAACAAAAATTAAAAACACAAAAATATATTGTACATATGCCATGTACATAGTTGTATATAACTATTTATTTTACCTATGTATATAAATAATAAAAATAAAATAAAAATATCCTTTTATTCCTCATTTTATTCTATAAATAAATAAAATATAAAATAGGAATGAAAATGTATAAAAATAACTAATTAAAAATCAAAATTAAAAACCCTATATTGTATATATACCTATGTATAGCTATACTATGTGAATACCTTATTTTTATTTCCAAAAATTAATTAAAAATCACCAAAAAATAGAAAAAATTAAAACAAAAATATTTCATGTTTTGAGTTTTTAATAAATCGGCCATTTCCTATTTTATTTTGAATTTTTAAAGCTTTTATGACGTGGCCTCTCATGATTGGTCCACGGGGGATGTTGACCCCCCGGTCAATTCCCCCCCTTGGACCACAGGATTGCGGATCTGCTTTTGGACCCGACTTCTCGAATTTGTACCCGCTTGATCCGACTCCTGAATCCGCTAACCCCGGGCGCTAATCCGAGCCTGATCTTCCCTGATCCACGCCCGGAGGTTTGCATGGGGATCCGCGCTCCGAGCTTCACACCCGACTCCCATCTAGCCGGACCCCTAGTGGTATATAACCTGAGCTCCGCCGCACTCCATTTCCATCTTTGGCTCGCCACTCTCATTCCCGTGACCTCCATTGCAATCCCTGAGGTGACAGCTCGCGGTTGCCTTTGTCGCAGTGAGGAGGGGGTGCCCGGACCATTGATCCGGCGACGTTGCGCCGCCGTGCTCCGCCCCGTGCAGGAGCTCGAGCCTCAGGCCTTGGCGACCTTCGAGGAAACGACCAGGAGCTGCCTAAGCTTCAGCACAGCCTTCCGCTCCACCCAGGTAGCATCCTAGCTCGCCTATTTAGCGTAATTTCTAGTTTCCCCCAATTCGTAGCTCCGACGTATTTCGTTGATTCCGGCCATATCGTGTACTTTCTCGATCATCGGAACACTCAGCCACCTCCGCTATCCCTCGACGCACCTTCTCCGCCCCTTCACTCAACCCAGCTCGCACAGGAGCTGGGGTTCGAGCTCCACCGTCCTCCGCTCGCCGGAGCTCGCTCGTCCCGACCCACAGTTCACCCTCACGCCGCTTCTTCGGGTCGAGGCACTTTGCCCTCGACCCGCGAAGCTCTTGAGCTGTTTTGCAGGTCAAGAGGAGGCCATCTGAGGCCCCCTCACATCCAGGCCAGGAGCTCCCCTCCGTCGACCTCGCCGGAGCCCCTCCAGGGCTCGGCTGGGCCATCGGAGGCCACCACCAGCTGCGGGATGACATCGCCGACCTTCTCCGATCTTCGGAGGCAGCTGAGGAGGACCACAGTACGCGCACGAGGCCGGCGAAGCTCGCCGGCTGAGTGTTCTTCCAGTATCCTCCACCACCGTCCGATCGTCCTCAGAGCTCCAGTTCCAATCATCGCCGTCCATTCATCAAGGAGCAGCCACCGTCCGATCCTTTCGAGGGTAGATCTGGACCATTAGTGTAGAGGGAGAGGCACCAGCACCTGAGCACCGTTAGATCCTCCACGTGTCTCGTTCTGCGCCGTCGATCGGCCCACGTGCGGAAGGAGAGAGGCGCCAGCATCCCAGGACCGTCCGATCAGCTACGTGGCGCACATCCAGCCGTCGACGTAATAAGGGGTAAATTACCTTAGGCCCCCTTTTAGTTTCTGTTTTACGTGTCAGTCCTGTAAATATTTTATGCATTTTATTTACGTAGGGTAAATTGCACATTGGACCTCGTGCTTGTTTATATTTGCATCTATGCCCCTGTGTATGTGAGCCACGTGCTTCGTCACGTGCTTTGTCTGGTTTATTTGCAACTCTTATCCTGTAGTTCTGGAGGTTAATGATTGAATAGAAACTTTTTGGTAATTGCATATATGCCCCTGTGAGTGTTTTTATTCCGCATGTGCGCCTTTTAGTGGGTTATTTGCATAACCGTCCCTGGACTTTTTGGTACGAGTTACCAAAAGGTCCTAGGACTTGGTTTTTATTACCAGAAGGTCCCTGAGTGCCCCAGGCACGCGCCAAGCGCGTGACTTGCTGGGTTATTTGCACCTGGACCCCCAGATCTTCGGGTATTTGCACTTAAGTCCCTGTGCACTGTGCCCTCTTTTTGATTTTGAATAAAATATCAAACCACCTCCAAATTCGATGAAAATTTGACACATGGCTCCTGCCATGTTGTAGGATTTTTGAGAATTTTTGAGGACATTTTTGATTTTGTTTGTTATTTTTAAAAATTCAAAAACATCTATTTTAGCTACTGTCTAGGTTTAAAAATCCCAAAAAAATATAAAAACACCCCCAAAAAATCTAAAAAAAAATTAGTTACTGTTCTTTTTGTGTTGTTTGAATTTCTAGCCAATTTTGGCTATTTTTCATTGAGCAAAAACCCTAAATATCTAAAAACATCTAAAAACTCATAAAAATTATAATAAATAATCTAAAAATCCAAAGACAATAATTTTGGTGCCCTAATTTTCCTTGTTTTCTCTAGTACACAGGAAAATTACCTCCACGTCCCTTTGAGATCCTTAAATATTTTATTTTTGGATTTTGGGCCTGGCTGGACAGTACCTTATCTTTTTAGCACAGTTTGATTTTTAGAAAATAAAATACACCTTAGAAAAATCCCAAAAATTCACCAAAAACACTAAAAAACCTAAAAAACATAAAAACAATTTTTCTTGAATTTTTGCTTGATTTTTGGTGCTTTTAATAAATTGCTCAAGTGTGCTTTTATTTGCTTTCTTTTATTTTCTCATTATATTAAAAATCCAAAAAAATATAAAAATTATTAAAAACCATTAAAAATTCTTTTATTTTAGTTTATTTTATTTTTACTACTTCGTAGGCCTCTGGCCAACCCGTGCTCCTTGTGTTCGACCCTGGGTGCTATACTAGGTTATTCTCATAGCTAGGCCGCTTTCTTTTGTGCTTGATTGATTTATTTGCTCGAGTGGTCTGATTTTTCTTGATTGAGTGACTCTGAGTGATAGAGGTCGCAACGACCTATTTTGTACCTTTACCTCGTTCGCTCAAGGTCGCTTATCAACTGGCATATAATGAAACTCCACATTGATTGTCGTATTGGAATAAAACTTCGTGAGTAGAAGAATAACGGAGATTAAGTATGATCTTGGATTGTATGTACCACATTAGGACTACATTTCTTGAACAGTGGTTAGCACCCTCTTAAATGGGACATACATAGATATGATCTATAGATTTAAGGTAGGGGAGTGTGAGATTGCATATATAAGGCCTAATGAGCCCATATATATATATATATATATATATATATAGGAAATATTTCAGATGAGGTGCACCTTTCCTTGCTATAAGGAAAGCCACGATTCATGACCGTCTGATCTACATCTACGGCTATCATAATTCTATTTTCAGCCATGCGAAACCACTCCATATACCACTCTCGGTTTTCTTTTTATAGTAAAATATAATATTTAAGACGCAATCAATTAATTTAAATCGGCTCATTTGTCAATAAGTAATCGACATGCTATATTTAGATAGTTCCTGCGATAATTAATTTACTTAATTATCCCTTGTATTACAGTAAGTGTTGTTGTCTAAATATTTTCATTCAATTTTGTTTACGTTCTAATCTTTTGCATCATCATTCGTTCTTTGTTATGGATGATCTATCATCTTCATCAGACGATGATTCTGCATCCGAGTTTATGTCTGATTATTTTGAAGAAATCTTCCAGGTTCTTACATTATATTTGTTTGTTGTTGTAATCATTTTGTTTTGGTGTATATACTAATTTTTGAAACAGGATAATCACATCAAAGACACAGGCCATGACAATTCTGATATCGTTTCTCTCCATACATGTGTTTTTCTTATGATACTAATTTTTCATTTTAATATAAATAATATGATTTTTATGTATCCATTTCATTTGTTCTTTACTGTGTTCACAATTTTCTCTTATATTGTACTATATTTACCCATATTTTACATAACCATGTTATAAAGGAACATGTTATTTTGGTTTATAATTAATAATATATAAAACAATACATATCTATATTTTACTATATTTCTACATATTTTACAATGAAGTCATTTTCTATAACATATGCAATTTTATTATCCACTGTAAATTATGAGTACATATTTTACATTTTCTTGCTATTGAATACTAATTCTATATTGAATAGTATGTTTATAGTATATTACAATGTTGTCTTCGAATATACGATATTTTGCATTATTTTACCTCAATATTATTTATTTTACGATAATAAGTATTAGTAGCATATAATGCTGCAATTTACAGTTTTTGTACATTGAACACATTATTTATAATCCTTATATTACAAAATTTTTAAATAGTTTAATTTATGTAAATATATTGTATAATAAATTGACAACATATACATTATCCAGAATTTCACGTTCTAGGACAATAGACCGGAGCACTTTATTCCAAAGATATTTCAGAAGAACGTTTTCCAAATTCTGAGGTAATGAGATACCAAATAATGTTTTATTAGTAATTATTTTTTCTTAAATTTATGTCTCTGTACTTTTTCTATTAGGATTCTGGTGCAAACAATATATCTTCAGAGTGCATAGAAACTGATGCATCCTGTTCAGGTAAAATTAAATCGCTCTAACATCACTTATCTGGTTAAACTTTTACATAAATGTTTTAGATTTTATATTATTAATGATATTGTTTATGACTCTTGATCGATATATTCGAAATTTTTTTATTAGATTTTAATATGTTGTTCGATTATATTTAAAATAATGCAGTTGATCCGAGTTCCCCTACCGCAAATAGTCATAATTATCAGCATATACCCACTGTTGGTATGGTTTTTGGTTCTGTTGAACACGCATATAATTTTTATGAAGCTTATGCTACAAAAGAGGGCTTCAATGTATGCAAAAGTAGCACAAGACAAAGAGTTGATAGATTAACTAAAAACAAGACACTTGTGTTTAAGAGTTTTGTATGTTGGAAAGAAGGAAAATCAAGAGCTTCTTCATCATCAAGTGATGCTTACTCAGTTGACAGTGATTGCAGCGATGAAAGTATGTTTGAAAGATCGGAGAGAGCTGTTGGTGTTGTTCGAACTGGTAGTAAGGCCATGATGTCGGTTAAATATAGGTTTTATGATCATGATTGGATAGTGTTTTCTTTCAATGAGGAGCACAATCATAACCTTGTATCCCCCAGCAAACGGTTATATCTTCGTGCCAATAGAAGGTTTTCTAAAGCTGCTAAAATGCTTATCAAGTCCATGTTTGATGTTAATATTCCTGCCTCAAAACAATCTGCATTCTTGGATAATGGCTTCATTACAAACAACAAAGTTGGTTGCTATGTACGTGATATATACAACCTTAATAGGGATGAGAGAAGACATCACGATGGTTTGGACGCAAAACTTGTGTTAGATCTCTTTGATAATTGCAAAAAGATGACGCCTGAATTTTTTTACTCGTATCGAACTGATGAGGATAATAGGCTCACCCATTTATTCTGGGCTGACAGTGTATCCATTGAAGATTACAAGGTTTTTGGCGATACAATTTCCTTTGATACGACATATAAAACCAATGAATACAAATTAATATTTGCCTCTTTCTGTGGAGTTAACCACCATGGTTGCACAATTTTTTTTGGGAATGCATTTATTAACAGAGAAACAACAGAAAGTTTTACTTGGTTATTTAATCAATTTCTTGAAACTGGTAGAAAACCCCCTATTTCTATAATTACTGATGAAGATCCAGCAATATGTGCTGCAATCCGTATTTCATTTCCTAACATTGTTCACAAGTTTTATACATGGCACATTATGACAAAGCTAAAACTTAAATTGGGCAGAATGAAGGAAATTGTCAAGGCTCTTAAAACATTCAACAGACTTGTTTGGCGGAGTGATTCTATTGATCAATTTGAAGTTGGTTGGTCAGCATCCATATCTGAGTTTGGATTGCTTGAGAATAAATGATTAGCAGAGAAGTATGAAATAAGACACAAATGGATAGATGTATATACAAATGACACATTCTTTGCTGGGATGCGTAGCACCCAAAGGAGTGAAAGTATGAATTCATTTTTACAAAATTCTATTACTAAACAGAACACTCTTTTAGAGTTTGTTTCCAGATTCCAGACAACCATCCAAAGGTTAAGAGAACGTGAGAATGACATGGACCATGATTCAAAGACTAGAAGGCCTAAGTTAAGAACCAAATGGACATTGGAAGAACAAATGGTTGATGTTTATTCGAAAAGGATTTTCTACAAGTTTCAGAAATAGTTGAAGGAGTTAATGATTTTAAATGTTCGTGTTTCTGAAATCAAAGATGGGTTGTCATGTTACAATGTTTCTTCAATTGATAAGTCTGTTAGAGATAGACTAGTTACCGAAATACATCAGTCTGATTATCTATCTTGTGAATGCAAAAAAAAATGAAATTTCAAGGAATACCATGCAAGCACTTGCTTGTTGTAATCAAGTTCAGAGGAGATTCATTTCTTTCAAGTTCTTTTATTCTGCTCAGATGGACCAGGAATATTAAGAGGTCTGGTAATTATCCAATCTACAACCAAAATCCCCAACATGAATGGTCTAGACAGTTAAATAATATATGCTCTTAGATTGTAGCTGAAAGTAGCGTAGAATATGATGACATTTTTTTTCTCGTCAAAGCAAAGCTTGTGAAATTGCTCGAAGAAGTTCAAAGTTTAAATGCAAAAAAAAGATTATCAAATGTATCACAGGATCAATCTCATTTGGAAACTCATGATAATAATAATAATCATGTACTTATTCCGCTTACTGCAAAAACAAAAGGTAGTGGAAGGGGAAGAAGACCAAAAGGTTCAGGCAGTCGTCGAATATCTAAACAAGAATTAAGAAGAAATAGAGGCAGACAGTGCAAAGCTTTCATGAAGTACAATGTTGGTCATGATTCTAGGAATTGCCCTTCAAACAAGATTCAATCAACTTCAGACTGGTATGCAGTGTTAAACACTATATTTTGTTTGCTTGTTTTTAATTGTTATTAAAAATTGATAATTTTTACTTCAGTGATGATTCATGACAGTCAGAATAACAATGATCATGCAAATTACTTAAATGCAAGGATGGTATATATTTTTTAACATTTTATTTCGTTTATAATTTTATTTTTCTCTATTTAACTATCTAATTTTATTATTACAGAGTTTATTTA
The DNA here is from genome assembly GCA_037367405.1 of Ottelia alismoides. NCBI lineage: Eukaryota > Viridiplantae > Streptophyta > Magnoliopsida > Alismatales > Hydrocharitaceae > Ottelia > Ottelia alismoides. The sequence goes on from JAZKJV010006200.1 coordinate 279,203, forward strand.
TGAGAACATGTTTCAGATATAACATACCCAATTCTTTATAAACAGACTGGTAAGTTATACATTAGAATGGTATTTTCTTTCAATTAATTATATTTAATCAAGTTTAGTGATGTAGTGTACTTTTTCTTTGTAGGATGTCATTGATCAAGATGGAAGAGTACGTAGTTGCAGCCATTAAAAAATATAGTCTGATGTTTTAAGATAATTTTTATTTGTAATTTTTCTTAAAACATGGTGTTGATCGATTTATATTTATTGTATGCTTTGATGTTACTCAAACGATAGATAGTCATTATTTATTTAATGTTATTGTTTTTCTTTTATTTGTGTAAACATTTGAATCTAATATTAATCAACGTACTAGTCAGACATTATATGTCTCATATTGTATGTGGATGATTATTATTATTTGACAAAAAGTCTTGCGGTCGTCAAACGACACAACGTCATTCCTGACAAAAAAGATTAACTAATTAAATAGCATCCAGGAGTTCAATGTTGGTAATGATTAAGAATCATTTTCATACTATACTCATATATCACATTAGATTCGTATTCATAATTTCATCCTTATGTCGTAGAATGTACTCAACTTTATGTAATATATAATGATCTTTGTATAATCTTAATACAAGAGAGACAATCAAACGTACTATTAAATGATTAGATGAACATTATCTTACTTATTACGATAAAGTAAAAGGGTTAGATATAATGAAAAATACGAAATATTAATGTATTACATTTATTTGTAAAACTAACAGTTTCAGTATTGTATTCATTATACAGATATTGTAAAATATAACGACATATAGTAATATATATCATTTCTTTGTAATATAACAGTTTCAAATGCAAGACTAATATCGTAAAATAAAGCAATGTAATGTAAAATATGAATACAGTAAATTAGGAACCAAAATACTTATTGTAATGTAGTGTTAATATATATGACGACTGATTTATGTTTCATATTATCTTCAGATTGTTAACGCTATCTGCTCACTTACTGTTATTTTTCATTTTCAGCAATACATTATGTACTAATATTTACCACATTTTAATTATGATAATTTTACATATTAGACCTATATATCACATTCGATTCGTATTCAGAATTTCATCCTTATATCGGAGAATGTACTCAAATCCATGTAATATATAATGATTTTTGTATAATGTTAATACAAGAGAGACAATCAAACGTACTATTAAATGATTAGATGAACATTAACTTACTTTTTATGATAAAGGAAAAGGTTTAGATATAATGAAAAAATATGAAATATTAATGTATTACAGTGATATGTAAAACAATCAATTTCAGTATTGCATTCATTATTCAGATATTGTAAAATATGGTGACATATATTAAGACATATCATATCATTTTATTTTAACAATTGTAAATGTAAGGCCAATTTAGTAAATTAAAGCATTATAATGTAAAATATGAATAAATAATGTATGAACCAAAATACTTATTGTAATGTAATGTTACCATATATGGAGATTGATTTATTTATCACATCATCTTCAGATTGTTAACGCTACCTTCTCACTTACGACCATCTTTTATATATTCTGAAATATATTATGTACCAACATTTTACACATTTAAATTATGATGATTTTACATCTGAATTTATATTTATCTGCATATTAGAATTATAAGAACATCACACAATATAATTCATACAAAATAGAATTAATAAAAGACGTAACATGGCTGAATTGTATAAGGTAAATAACATAAACAAACCAACACAAGTCATCGTTCCAGGAAATACTTCTAAATACAAACTACTAAATATTGTTTCAAAAAACAAATGTCAACACTGTTCAGCATCTATGAAATGTTTTTTGTGTTGTCAAGAAAACAACATGCACCATCTTATATCATTTAATTTCCAGCTTCATTATCCACGTGCCCACATGTCCAAAGAATACATGCTATTTCTGCCCTGAATCTTGGAATATCTTCATAGCTGAAGTCCAAAGCCCTCCCTTTACACAAGTACTTCATCATCTTCATCATGTAAACACCGTAATCCAAATTGTGAGGAGGTTGTTGCGGGTTGTCAACCACATATATTATCTCCCAGTCATTCATGGTTTCGTCCACCAAATTCATACCGAAGCATTCGCACATCCAGCCATGCTAAAATAAAATATATCATGTTAAATTTCATTATAACCATAAGATGTTTTCAATAAAAACATATTGTAAATATACGTACCCATTTTGAGCCTCTCATCGAGTTGTATGCATCAAAATTTCCTCGCTGTGAAGTCTGTCACCAAAAGATGCTAGTGATTCTTGGAATGGATCACTGTGAAAATCTTAGTCAATCCCATCAGCCTTTCATCTTCCATTTCATAAAGGATGTCCAGATGATTGATCTCTCCTTCTGTAGCTCTATCAACCGTATTTATGAAATATTGATGCATTTAGAAGATGTAAGTATTATGATATATACAGAGAATTATATGTAATTGTAGTGACTAACTATTTTGTAAATAGGCGTGAATAGGAATGAGATCGTGTCACCGGTACAATATCTATGTCGCAGAACATCCATGAACATTTCCAAAATCTGTATTCCAAGTAAATAAATCATCAGGGTATTTCATGGTGTATATAAAAATCTGAATTAAAATCATGTGATTATGCTATCTTCTATTATTTTTCATATAAAAAATGATGTATCTCTTTTCCCTTGCAAAAAATTCCAAGAGGTGTGAATTATGTGGCGTTAAACCTGCAGTTTTGATCAAGATAACATTAAACTGTAATTACATATTTCTATAAAACATAAGAATTTATCTTAAATCATAACTTACTTGACCGCCGGGTCTCTTAGAAAGTCTTGAATCAATCTCCTTTGATCCTCATTTATGTAATCATATCCGATAAAGTCAGTCGCAAGATCACAGAGATACTGTAATTTGTATTTATATATCAAATTTCAATAAATAATCATTATTTCTGTAATTATGTCATATCTATTCTAAAGAACAAGTATAAATCATTGTATGATTAAAAATCAATTTCAAATACACACCTCGTGGTCTGTTTCACTGGTAATAGTTTCTCTTGTTTCCCTTGCATCTCTTTTTGTTGCATTCCTCTCTTTAACTCGTTTTGTCAATGAGCTAGGATGCACTTCTAATCTCTCCTTTTTTTCTTCCTTGGTGTGATCTTATTTTTATCTGTGACAACGGACTCATGCTCCCCAATTCCAAGATCAAAACATGGAATAGAATCTTTTTGGATAATTTAATTTCTCCATCTTGTTCTGTATCCAACTTGGCGACAATTTCAGAAATATTTTCCTCCACATGTGTATTTTTTTATCATCAACATCTGTCTGATTCTTCTCCCCTTCCATTATCACATCCTCATTGATTTCTTTCTCCACTTCAGCTGGTTTTGCTTTTTCCAGTTTGCCTCTCAGGTCCTCATTCTCCACTTCCAACCTTCTTATCTGAATTTCATAAGATGTAATTCTCACATCCTTATCTTGTTGTATATCATTCAACTCTTCTAGTAGTTTCTGCAACCTGTCGATTTCTTTTGAAAATTCATTACAAAAGCATTGCTTGTCAGTCCCTTTTCCAGCACGAATGCTAGTTTCTGGATTTTTAACTTTTTACAATTTGAAATTCTGCCCTCTTGTATCTCCCTCTCCTTGCAGGTCCATCTTCAGACACTTTAATTCGTGCTTGGAGGTTTATCTGTGGCCTTCTCACTGAGAACCTGTATAGAATGAATCTTTCATACGGGAAAACATATTCATCTGCTCTGATTTTAAATATCTCATTTTTTTGTGAATGTAATCCTCCTACAATCTGATATATTTGTAGTTTATAAAAAAAAGGTATGTCATCTTTCAATTACTACTATTAAAACAATATGTAATATATAGTATTATTTATAGGCATATACTATTGCATACTTGTTCATTGGTGAGTGAAGCGATTCTCCTTGATAAACCTTTTATTGAGCCTGCCCATTTCCTTATCCTTGGACGTAGATCTTTGTTGACTACAAGATCTTTGCAACAGTATTCCAACATCCAGACCTGGTATAAATTTTAAAAACTCTAATTAGTTACAATTTATATAAATAACTAAACAATAACATGTTTGCTTACGTATAGGCAAGATATCCAAGTGTTGTTCTTGACGATCCTTGCCTTCTTTGATGTATTCTATGGAATACATCTTCCATGTTAAACAAAATCATTTTTGCTACCGCATCTGACCAGTTAAAAAATCGGGTATCTTCCAAAGATTCAACGTAATGGAGTAAATCTTTGGGGAAAGAGTATCCACAATCTGGGAACAAGAACGTGGAAAACATGAACAATATCAAGCAAATCACGTAAACAGCCACCGAGTCATCATCATCTCTCTCGTAGAAATCTATCAAAATACTGACTAATTTCTTCCTATTAAAAATAATTCCAGAATCAAATATCTCTTCTGAAATATAGCTCTTCCATTGTAGATGTCTGCTTTTCACAGTCACTGCAAAGCCTGTGCTTGGAATTCCTAATATTACTCCTATGTCTTCGTCGGTGAAGTTTAGAACCCGGTTTCCAAATTTAAATTGTCGTCCTCCTTGATATTGTTCCACAATCCATTGCAGAATTGTAACATCCGGGATCCGCGTAAACCCGAACTCGACCCGAATAAGGTCCGAATAACCCAATTAAGTTATCTGACAATATTAGATAACCTAAAACGATTAATTGATCGTGAATCAAAAGTCGTTCGGGCGAAATTGACTGAAAATCGGTTGCATCGTAATACGCACCGTGAAAAAGCCGCGACGAAAATTCGGAAACCGCAAAACAAACCGAGATCGTCATTAAATCCGATTCGACGAAACAAGACCAACGGAATCGACCGTTCGTCAATCGGAGGTCATTTGATATTTTTAAATCGCAAAATTTAAACCCAAATCAAAATCTTATCTCGGAAAATTTCGGACATCCAAACCCGATCGGAAGTATAGCAATATTATACTCATATTGACCGTCATGTTGAGACGATCAATTCAAGATTTCGCGCGTCGAAATCCAACATTCGATGCTCGAATAAGAATGCTTTTAAATATCTCAAATAAAAAAATAAAAAATATATATTAATCCAGAACAGTAGAAGACTGCTACTGTCTGCTACTGTCCAGTCACTTGGGTTCTTCTTTCATTCCCACTTGGCCTTTTTCTTTCATTACCACTTGGCCAATTGTCCCTCCATGTGGCAAAAAGTTAGGGCTTCTTTACCCTTATAAATATCACCATAAGCCCCAAATCTTGCAACCATTTCAACCGTTGGAACCTTTCTTCCTGCTGGAACTTTTCTACTGTGCAAATCTACAGCAAAAGCCTGCAATGAAGCTTCACATTGAGCAATCCAAGGAGCCTACAGCTGCTGCATGCATCTGAATAAGAATTTCTGGAGCTTCTGCATGCTTTGGATCTCAAAATTTTGGAGATCTAGAATAAATAGGTACAACCCCATTCCATCTCCTCCTCTTTCCCTATTTAATCCAAGTTTCCAACGATAGAACCCTTCTTCTTAATTTCCCAATTTACGACCTCTTCTATTCTTTCCACCTTTCCCCAAATTCTTAATCTTTACAAATAGGGAGCTTTCAGCTGTGGAAGAGCACATCCATCCTTCGTTCTTCCATGTTGTTGTTGTGCAACTGCCTGAAACTGTTGCACCCCAAATCAAATCCAAATACTACTCCATTTTGGGAGCTTAAACTGCAATCCAGCAACAGTTGAAATCTCTCTATTGGAGCCTCCAAGTGCAGCCCCAATATGGAGTGTTGTCCTGCAACTTTGGGAGTGTTGCATGCAAGATTTCCATCAACTTGAAGCAATCCCAATAGGTACAATTCCCCACCTTCCTTTGCTGCCATACATGCATTTTACCTACCTTGACCCCATATATATACATTCATTGAGAAAGGTTCGAACTATACAACAATATTTCAGAAAAAAAATATTGGTGCAGATGATCCTTAGCTTTAGTTTGATCTTGCATGCATAAGATCCTATTGCACCTTTAGTTAATTCATTCTTTCCTTTGAAATGCTTAGAAATCAGGAATTAGATATTGCGTGTATGAACCAGTTCATGGAAGCAGTTGCCTGAAATTGAAATTTTGGATGATTTGAATTTCGATATGATATGATTTCAAGGGGAAATGGGCTGTTAGACGATCAATATATATATACATATATTTCTATACTATATTTCTGTACTGGAATCTAATTTAGATGGTTTTTAAATATACATGAAATATATTCTGATGTTATCCTTAATAGTGTGGATTATATGGATGCATGCCCGTTTATGAATGAAATATGCAATTTATCTGAAATTAACATGAATCTTTATTGTTGGATCTGAAATAGAAATTTATGGAAGAGTGACAACGATGAGTCCAATGTGACAATTTGAAGTCGAAATATTCTAATGAATCTGTATTAAAGGACCAGACCCTCATTGTGATCAAAATAAACCAAGGCTCTGTTACTGCAATATGTGGCTTTGGATATTGGAGCAATTATCGAATTTCTCACATATTTTACTAGTAATTGCTTTAAAAAAATCATGAGGGTATTATAAAGAAATCTTGATTGGGTGTATTGATTATTAGATATGAATGCGTATGGGTGTACCCTGATGTGGTGTGATCTCATTTACAGATTTATGTATGGCATTGTTGATGACAGTTTTTAATCCAGTTAAAGAAGGCATTATTAAGGATACATGATAAGAAAATTATAAATTCATTTCCCTAGAATCTGGAACAATCAAATTTGTTTACTTGTCACTTTCTTACTCACAATCTTCTGCAATAGTGTAGGAATTTTCTTAGGCTACAGATATCTCTTATCATTAGTATGGATTTAATATACTAGAGCTATATGCATTATAATCAAGATGATGAAATCCTCGTACGAGTTATAGAAGCATCCCATCTTTACATTAATTTTACACAAAGATCTGTAGACCTAACCTTAAACAGTACCCATGCAATGTCTTCTTATTGATAAAATATCTTTGAATCAAAAGGAAGAGGTTGATAGGCTTTAGTATTTAATCTATGTTTTTGAGGATCTAATGTGTGTTATGCAGATTCTAAGGTTAATATACTTGCAACAAAAAAAAAAGACGGAGCGTTATAAAAATTGATGTCTACTGTTTCCTATTACATAATACCCCTTTAAATTGAATCATGGAATCATCAATACAGATGGATATATACAAAAAGTATTGAATGGAATATATTATCATTTACGATCCTTTAGATGATAATGTGAAGTGTTGTTAACAGAAAGTCTATACATAGGAGAATCTAGATCGAGTATTCATTCATGACCCCAATCTTGTATGATGAACTACTGGGACCAATGAAAAAGTGGTGTAACTGACCAACTTTAGCAAAAGGTATATTTGCTTTAGAAACACTTTGGAGGAATGCGATGATCTGGCCAATTCAAGCATTTGAAAATATTGTGTCATCAAAATCTCATTGTGCAGTTCAAATAAAACACATTTAGTGCCAAATATCTACCTTAATTGCTTTAGTAAATCAAAGGACTTATGTAGTCCTCATTATTTTGAGATCCTTGAGAAGATTGGTTTGATATGATTCAACAAAGATCAATAATTGCCGATCAGAGTGACCTTTACACCTGATCGTGCGAGGGCGCGGTGACCCTCAGGTGGGCAGGAGATAGGAAGCCCAGTTAGGGCAGCGGCCGCCAAGTGCGCGGGTCTAGGATCCCAGTCCCTTTTTCGATTTTTACGCGAGCTCCCAGTGTTTTTACGCCTCGTTGGGATCCCGACTTTAGACCATTCCGCTGACCCTGTTTTAGGATACCCAGGCGGGGGATCCTTGGTTTTAGTTTTACGTACGAGCTTGGTTGCCCGTTACCGGTCGGGTTGTTTTTCTAGAGTGACTTTTCCGGGAAGTCCCTCTCACCCGTCTCAGTGGCGTAGTTGGGGAGTAGACCTATCCCTCTATTGGACCGTCGTTCCAACTAGAGGGCGAGACGGAAGAGCCATTTGTAGGCTTCTTCACCGCTTAAGTTTACCTTCGCCAAACAGACTTGGCGATTCTATATCTAGATCATCCATATCCATATCCACATCATCTAAAATTTCATCTGAGACAGTTGCACTTGAGGTTGAAGGGATTACAATTAAAACATCGAGAGTTACATCTGAGAGAGTTACAGTTAAGGTTTGGAGGAAATTATAATTAAGATTGAGTGATTGGGAGTGTCTATAATTTGATTCAAAATCTCATTAAGCTAGTGGACATGTTGGGAACTTATTTAGGATGCATTATACAACACCGCATGCCTACGGAGGCACCCCAACCCTAAGGTACTTTTAAATACCTTAGAGTCATAGTGTGAGGTTACACACAAACCAAGACCACAGACTATCCACTAACTTAAAGGGAGTAAATAAAATTAAGGATCAAATTCATCATCATCATATTAGTCCATTATCGAAAACCATGACATGATCTCAATGACAAGAAAGTAGCATTTACATGTGCCATCAAGTTCCGCAACATGATCTCCAAGACCCAAAAACATGATCTTAAAACACAGGAAATCATTATATGTAACACCTCCCAAAATAATGAAAAAGTCCCACACCGTGGAATACAAAATTCCCGGGTGGGATAAATAGTGAGGAGGTTACTACCGAACAACCCGGCTTAAGCATTTTGGGGGTGGTTAATCGGGTTCGTATGGGCCTGATCCCAAGAGGTTGTCAGGGCCAGTAATGCTCGATAACGGACCGGGGACCTAAGCCCGGGACGTTACAAATGGTATCAGAGCCGAACGCCCTCTGACAGTGGAAAGGGCTACCCGAGAGGTGGAGCCACCCCTACAAAGAGGTTGGAGGAAATGGCTACCCGGAGCGTGCAGCCGCCACTGTCACTGGGAAGAAGTGATGTGCCATGTCGCAACGAGGACGTTGCGAATATAAGTTGGGGAGGTTGTAACACCTCCCAAAATAATGAAAAAGTCCCACACCGTGGAATACAAAATTCCCGGGTGGGATAAATAGTGAGGAGGTTACTACCGAACAACCCGGCTTAAGCATTTTGGGGGTGGTTAATCGGGTTCGTATGGGCCTGATCCCAAGAGGTTGTCAGGGCCAGTAATGCTCGATAACGGACCGGGGACCTAAGCCCGGGACGTTACATTATATGTTCGGGTTTGTCATCTAAACTTTATATAAATATATATATATATATATATATGGGATGAATGGGAAAAAGGGGAGAACAAATGAACTTAATACCAAACAGTTGAAAACCCTTCTACTTATGCAAGTAGATGTAAATTATACTTGTTCCACATTTCTACTTGCTCTCTTTTGCACATAATAAATTACTTGTCATTTATTTTAAAAACTACGGATTTGTATTCACAATTGTGACTCTTTTTCTTCTTTGCACGCATGGCAGGAAAGGAGTCTGTTGTTTAGTAGCTATAGAGGGTTCCAGGAGACAAGGTCTATACCAGACGGTATGTGGTTTTTGTTACAGTGTTTAGTTCAATTGATATTGTAAATGCTTCTTCTCTTCAGTCAAAATTTTGGGATGTTGTATGTACTGACAGACATTGTACATGTTGTAAAATCATATGGAAATTAATGAAATAAGAATTGGTGCCAGATTTCTCTATTAACTTGTGGTTATGAATATGAATGTCGAATGTCACTTGCAAATATATTCATTGCGAAAAATTTCCCCATAAATTTATGCTTTTAATGTGATGTCATAAATGGAATATTGTGAATTGTAGCGTAAACGGGTACCCGGATCCTCGGGGGTTCACATAGTTTGGTGTCAGAGCAGTGGTACCCCGATACGCACATTCGTAGTACTACTATTCCGATCGCATTAAGTTCTCGGATAGAGACAGTCTCCCGACTTGTCGTGAGTCCAAGAAGGGAAATATGACATTCGAATTCAATTACCACAGATGTCACCAATTTCATTAATTTTCATATTATATCCCAAGAATAGAAAAAGTGGATAAGATAAGTTTCCGCAAGAAGCATTTTTATGACTAAAAATGATTCTCATGAAAAGCCATGTCATTCTGACCAGACCAAGGAGATGACTAACGAACTAGCACACATACTGACTACTCTTATCGACCTTTCCATGTTCCATTTGATTCTGGAGCGACACACTCTTTTCTTGCTTCGAGGCTACTTACTTCTTTAGGTAGAGTCGCAGAGACTCTCTCTTCTCCGTATCACATCCGAGGGCCAGGTGGCCAGTTGTTCATTATTTCACTGATAGTCAGGCACTTGCTCGTACTGATTGGAGGTCACGAGATGATCGCAGATTGTCTACTTCTGCAGCTTGATGAGTTCGACTTGATTTTGGGCATGGATTGGTTATCCGCTCATCATGCACTTGTTGATTGCTTTAGGAAGACGGTTGTCTTCAGGATTTCCAATCTACCCGAGTTCACTTTTGAGGGTACTGTACATGACTCCACCATGGAGTACATTTCAGTGTTGCGAGCCCATCGACTTGTTGATCAGGGTTGTGATTCATACCTTGCATTTATTTGGGAGGTATCTGTTGACCCGGCCAAGCGACTAAGGTAAAGGTATCTAGATAGGTCGTTGCGACCTCGGTCGCTCAGCTAAGTCAATCAAGAAAAATATCAGACCACGCGAAACAAATAAAATCAATCAAGCACGAAGATAGCGGTCCAGTTATGAGTTTAACCTGGTATAGCACCCAGGGTCGAACTCGAGGAGCACGGGTTGCGTGAGTTTTAATGATTTATATATTTTTTTTTGGATTTTTAATATGTGAAGAGAACAAAAGAAACACAAAAGCAAGCACACTTTAGCTAATTATTTAATGTGTCAAAAATCAAGCAAAAATTCAAACAAAAATGTTTTTATGTTTTTTAGGTTTTTTAGTGTTTTTGGTGAATTTTTGGAATTTTTATGATATGTATTTTATTTTCTAAAAATCAAACAGTAGCAAAGAAACAAGGTACTGTCCAGCCAAGCCTAAAGTCCCTAGATAAAATATCTAAGAACCTCAAAAGGGCCTGGAGGTATTTTTCCTGTAAACTAGGTAAAACAAGGAAAATATGAGTACCAAAATTATTGTTTTTGGGTTTTTAGATTATTTAATAGAATTTTTATGGGTTTATAGGTGTTTTTAAGTTTTTATGGTTTTTAATCAGTTAAAAATAGCCAAAATTGGCTAGAAAATAAAGGAACACAAAATAAACAGTACCTAATTTTTATAGAATTTTTGAGGGGGTTTTTATATTTTTTTGGGGTTTTTAAAACTAGACAGTGGCTAAAATGATGGTTTTTGAATTTTTAAAAATAACAAATAAACTCAAAAATGTCCTCAAAAATTCTCAAAAATCCTACAACATGGCAGGAGCCATGTGTCAAATTTTTATCGAATTTGGAGGTGATTTGATATTTTATTCAAAAATCACAAGAGGGCACTGTGTACAAGGACTGAAGTGCAAATACCCTAAGTTCTGGGGGTCCAGGTGCAAAATACCCAGCAAGTCACGTGCGCGGCGCGTGCCTGGGGCACTCAGGGACCTCTATGTAATAAAACTAAGTTCCAAGGACTAATTGGTAACACGTACCAAAAGTCCGAGGGCCTCAGCTGCAAATATCCCAAAAATAAACGCACATGCGTAATAAAACCATTCACAGGGGCATAGATGCAAATACTAAAAAAAATTCATTCATTCATGAACATCTAGAACTACAGGGGCTAAGGTTGCAATTACACCAATAAAACACGTGGCGAAGCACGTGGCTCACACAGGCAGGGGCATAAATGCAAATAAACTAAAGCTCATGGTCCAACATGCAAAATACCCTAAAACTAAACAACTGACTAAAATATTTACAGGACTAAAACGAAATAAAAGATGAGAAAGGGCCTAAGGGTAAATTACCCTTTATTAAGTCGCCCGATGGATGCACGCCACGTGTGTAGATGGACGGCTGGAAACGGGTGGCACGCCAACGCTGAGGTCCTCGCAGCGATCGGACGGCTGAGGGTACGCCACGTGGGAGATCGAACGGGTGCGGTGCTCGGTGGCTACCCCTCGTGCAACGGACGGTCCTGATCGCCTCTCCAAGATCTGACGGCGTCTGGCTCTCCTCAAGTGAACGGTCTGGATACGAACTGGAGGTCGAGGACGATCGAACGGTCGGGGAAGATGCTGGAAGAACAGTCGGCCGGCGAGCTTCGCCGGCCTCGTGCGAGCGCTGGTCTCCTCCCCTGCTGCCTCTGAAGATCAGAGAAGGTCCGCGATGATGCTCCGCAGCTGCTGGTAGGCTCCGATGACCCAGCCGAGCCCTGGAGGGCTCCGGCGAGGTAGGCGGAGGCGAAGCTCCTGTCCCGGAAGACTCGAGCCCTCAGATGGGCTCGCAATGACCTGCAAAGGGAACCAGGAAACTCGCGGGTCGAGGGCAAAGTGCCTCGACCCGGTTAGGCGTCGTGGAGGTGACCGATGGTGCGAGATGGGCGAGCTCCGGCGAAGCGATGGACGGAAGAGCTCGAACCCCAACTCCTGTGCGAGCTGGGTTGGATGGGGGTATGGAGAAGGTGCGCGGAGGTAAGGCGAAGATGAATATGGATTCCGATGATCGAATGGGTGCGCGAGATGGTCGGAATCGACGAAAAACGACGGTGTCACGAATTGGGGCAAAATGGAAATTGAAGGAAAGGGCGAAGCTAAGGGATTTCCTGGGTGGTGAAGTAGACTGGGCTGGAGCTGGGGAAGCTCCCGGTCGTAGCCTCGAGGGTCGTCTGGGCTCGAGGCTCAGAGCTCGCACTAATGGCGGAGCTACGGCGGAGCTACTCGCCGGATCAGTGGTTCGGCCACTCTCTCCTCGCTGCGACACGGCCAACCTGGAGCTGTCACCTCGGGGGTGGCTGTGGAGGTCACGGGACGAAGAATGGAGAGCCAAAGATGATGCGGGAAGGCGGCTGAGCTCACGATTTATATGGCTAGGGGTCCGAAAAGAGGGGGTCCGGGCAAGCTCAGGAGCGCGCGGATCCCAAGGGAGCGGCTCCGGCGAGGATGCCGGATGCAAGGAGGACGATTCGGACCCGGGGGTTGGCGGGTTGGTGATCGGGTTGAGCGGGTATTAAATGGAGAAGTCGGGTTGGCCGCTCACACCCGTGGGAGGTGGTCCTGGGGGGGCCAGTTGACCGGGCAGTCAACATCCCCAGGACCCAATGAGGATGGGCCACGTGGCCGGATTTTGAAGCTTAAATTCAAGGTAGCTAGGGCCCGATTTTGTAAAAACTCAAAACACAAACTATTTTTATTTTATTTTTTTCTATTTTTTGGTGATTTTTAATTAATTTATGGAAATAAAAATAAGGTATTTACACTATATAGCTATATATAGGTATATGTACAATATGTAGGTTTTTGATTTTTGATTTTTAATTATTATTTTTGTACAATTTTATTCCTATTTTATATTTTATTTATTTATAGAATAAAATGAGGAATAAAAGGGTATTTTTATTTGGTTTTTATTATTTATATACATAGGTGAAATAAATAGATATATACATTTATATACATGGTATATATACAATGTATTTTTATATTTTGAATTTTGTAATTTTTATTTAATTTTTGTTTTGATTCTTTTCATTTTATTTATTTATAATATATAATATAGGATATTTACAAAAAGAAAATAGTTTTATTTATTTATAAGGTTGAATAAATATAGGAGTTTGGTTTATGTACATGGTGAAAGGGCATTTTTGAACTTTTTGATTTTCAAATTTTTATTTTGTTTTTGATATTTTCTAAATATATACAAATATGTACAAGCATATTTTTGGGTGAGGAAAATATAATCTTATTTATTTACACCAATATTTACACATGAGCCCCTATCTCCCTCTACTTTGGCTTTTATGCGGTCAGGCCCATGCTGAGCCCTCCCTTGGGTTAGGTTGCTCAATATTTATTCTAAATATTTCCCTCTTTTTTTCTTTTTCATCTTTATTCTTTTATTTTTGCACAAAAACATGCTAATTATAAGTTTTTACACAATGCATGCTTTTGCTAATTATTCCTATTTACACATATCTACATGCATTTGCATAGGTTTTTGTAGCTAAAATATAAGAATAAAGAGTGATGAATGGGTATTCATCAGTATCTGACCAGGAGCCGATGACACAGGATATCCGAGTAGTGTCAGAATATCCAGATGCATTTCCTGATAAGCTACCAGGATTACCTCCTGAGAGAGAGATCGAGTTCGAGATCACATTACTACCAAACACCCAGCCGATCTCGATGGCTCCTTACCGTATGGCACCAGCCGAGTTGAGGGAGCTAAAGGTGCAGTTACAGGAGTTACTTGACTTGGGATTTGTGAGGCCGAGCACTTCACCTTGGGGTGCTCCGGTTCTATTTGTTAAGAAGAAGGATGGATCCATGAGGTTATGCATCGATTACAGGCAGCTGAACAAGAGAACAGTGAAAATACCGTTATCCTTTGCCGTGCATTGATGATTTATTCGATCAGCTTCAGGTATCTTCGGTTTTCTCGAAGATCGATCTTCGCTCAGGCTACCATCAACTGAGAATTCGTGAGTCAGATATTCCGAAGACAGCTTTCAGGACTCGCTATGGACATTACGAGTTTGTGGTGATACCGTTTGGGCTCACCAATGCACCTGCGGCTTTCATGGATATGATGAACCGTATGTTCCATCCATACTTGGACAAGTTTGTAGTGGTGTTCATTGATGATGTGCTCATTTACTCGCGGAATGAATGGGATCATGCGAATGATCTACGGATTTTCTTAGATACATTGCGGGAGCACAAGGTATATGCCAAGTTGAGCAAGAGCGAGTTCTGGTTATCCCAGGTATCATTACTCAGGCATATCATTTCTGGAGCAGGTATCGCGGTTGATCCTGCGAAGATTGAGGCAGTCATGTCTTGGGAGCAACCCAAGACAGTTACTCAGATTCAGAATTTCCTCGGATTAGCGGGCTATTACAAACGCTTCGTCAGCGGATCTTAAATCATTGTTTGTCCATTGACACGATTAACGCAGAAGAGAGTTCCATTCATTTGGGATGATTCATGTGAGCAGGCCTTCCAGACACTGAAGGAGAGGTTGACTACAACGCCTATTCTTGCTCTTCCTTCAGCCACTCAAGACTATGCGGTATACACAGATGCATCTGGAAAAGGTCTAGGAGCAGTGTTGATGCAGAGGGGACAGGTGATTGCTTACGCATCATGGCAGTTGAGACCGCACGAGCGGAACTACCCCACACATGACTTGGAGTTGGCGGCAGTTGTCTTCGCCTTAAAGATCTGGCGCCACTATCTATATGGAGTGAACTTCGAGATTTTCACGGATCACAAGAGTCTAAAGTACATCTTTGATCAGAAGGAGCTGAACATGAGGCAACGCAGATGGCTCGAGCTACTGAAGGATTATGATTGCACGATTTCTTACCATCCTGGTAAGGGAAACGTGGTGGTTGATGCACTCAGCAAGAGAGCGCATGATGATGGTACGGTGAATTGGCTATATACATGGGATACGCTTGCTGCTTTAATTGATTGACATCCTCAAAAGAGTGCATCCAAATCTACCACCGTGCCTCCACGATACAATAGTCTTTGGGATCGTATTGTAGATGGACAGAAGATAGATCCTTGGATCCGAGATAGATACATGCGCGCCATCAAGGATGAATTTGATGACTTTGTTGTGATGGAGTCTATTTTATAGAAGGAAGTACGGGCCGTTGTACCCAATGACGAGCAGCTCTGCAGAGACATACTTGATGAGGCACACAGTTCACGGTTATCAATACATCCAGGCAACACAAAGATGTACCGTGATCTGCGTCGACATTTCTGGTGGGATGGAATGAAGCGCGATGTGGCGCTACATGTTAGCAGATGCGTGACCTGTCAGATGGTCAAGGCCGAGCACCGGAGACCATCAGGATTACTGCAGTCTTTCCCCATTCTTGAGTGGAAGTGGGAGAGAATTTCTATGGATTTTGTCACGGGATTGCCGAAGACACCAGGTGGTCATGATTCCATTTGAGTCGTTGTTGATAGGTTGACCAAGTCAGCGCATTTCATACCTGTCAACACGACTTACACTCCATCCAGATTGGCCAAGCTATATGTGCAGAACATCATCAGACTACATGGTATACCAGGAGAGGTGGCGTCTGACAGGGATTCGAGGTTTACTTCACATTATTGGCATCAGTTCATGTCAGCACTACAGACAGAGCTGAAGATGAGTTATGATTATCATCCGCAGACAGATGGGCGGAGCGAGCGCATCATTCAGACATTAGAAGATTTGCTTCGCGCTTGCACTTTGGAGTGGAAAGGGTCCTGGAAGGACCATCTGCCATTAGTCGAGTTCACGTACAACAACAGCTATCATTCCAGTATAGGCATGGCACCATTCGAAGCCTTATATGGGCGGAGATACCTCACACCTCTCAGTTGGCGCGAGATAGGTGATCATGCTCTCTACTCCTTAGATCTTCTGGAGGAGACCGCGAGAGCTGTTGATCTTGTGAGACGGAGGCTTCTGACGGCACAGAGCCGCCAGAAGAGCTATGCACACCATCAGAGAAGAGATCTGGAATTGCAAGTATCCAATCTTCTTCTCTTTCTTTTATTACAAATTTTACTTAATCTCACATACTAATAAAACTCCTGTAAATACATGTCGGAGATTGGGTATTTTTGCGAGTATCTCCCATAAAGGGAGTGCATAGATTCGGTGTTCGTGGCAAGTTAGCACCGCGATATATGGGTCCGTTTGAGATTCTTGCAAAGGTGGGGAAAGTGGCCTACCGAGTAGCCCTTCCTCCACATCTATCAGTGATTCATGATGTATTTTATATATCCAACCGGAAGAAGTATGTGCACGATCCACGACACATTATTAGTTACGAGAATCTAGACGTGGAGCCAGACCTAACATACGAAGAGAAGCCAGTTCAGATACTGGACCGTGTAGTGAAGAAGCTTCGCAGCAAGGAGATTCCATTGGTCAAGGTGTTGTGGCATCGACACGGCGTCGAAGAGTCTACATGGGAGACCGAAGCCGACATGTGGGCACGATACCGCAACTTTTCTTAAAAAAATCAAAACAAGCTTTTAGATATATGTTAAAATATATGGCTTGTTTTCTCTTTGAGGTTTTTATGGGTTCAAAATCCTTTGAGGTTTTATGGATATATAAAATCCAAACAAGACACTTAATAACCTTGACTCGAGTCTCGAGGACGAGACTCCCTTTGAGGTTTTTATAATTGTAACATCCGGGATCCGCGTAAACCCGAACTCGACCCGAATAAGGTCCGAATAACCCAATTAAGTTATCTGACAATATTAGATAACCTAAAACGATCAATTGATCGTGAATCAAAAGTCGTTCGGGCGAAATCGACCAAAAATCAGTTGCATCGTAATGCGCATCGTGAAAAAGCCGCGACGAAAATTCGGAAACCGCAAAACGAACCGAGATCGCCATTAAATCCGATTCGACGAAACAAGACCAACGGAATTGATCGTTCGTCAATCGGATGTCATTTGATATTTTTAAATCGCAAAATTTAAACCCAAATCGAAATATCGAAATCTTATCTCGGAAAATTTCGGGCATCCAAACCCGATCGGAAGTATAGCAATATTATACTCATATTGACCGTCATGTTGAGACGATCAATTCAAGATGTCGCGCGTCGAAATCCGACATTTGATGCTCGAATAAGAATGCTTTTAAATATCTCAAATAAATAAATAAAAAATATATATTAATCCAGAACAGTAGCAGACTGCTACTGTCTGCTACTGTCCAGTCACTTGGGTTCTTCTTTCATTCCCACTTGGCCTTTTTCTTTCATTACCACTTGGCCAATTGTCCCTCCATGTGGCAAAAAGTTAGGGCTTCTTTACCCTTATAAATATCACCATAAGCCCCAAATCTTGCAACCATTTCAGCTGTTGGAACCTTTCTTCCTGCTGGAACTTTTCTACTGTGCAAATCTACAGCAAAAGCCTGCAACGAAGCTTCACATTGAGCAATCCAAGGAGCCTACAGCTGCTGCATGCATCTGAAGAAGAATTTCTGGAGCTCCTGCATGCTTTGGATCTGAAAATTTTGGAGATCTAGAATAAATAGGTACAACCCCATTCCATCTCCTCCTCTTTCCCGATTTAATCCAAGTTTCCAACGATAGAACCCTTCTTCTTAACTTCCCAATTTACGACCTCTTCTATTCTTTCCACCTTTCCCCAAATTCTTAATCTTTACAAATAGGGAGCTTTAAGCTGTGGAAGAGCACATCCATCCTTCGTTCTTCAATGTTGTTGTTGTGCAACTGCCTGAAACTGCTGCACCCCAAATCAAATCCAAATACTACTCCATTTTGGAAGCTTAAACTGCAGTCCAGCAACAATTGAAATCTCTCTATTGGAGCCTCCAAGTGCAGCCCCAATATGGAGTGATGTCCTACAACTTTGGGAGTGTTGCATGCAAGATTTCCATCAACTTGAAACAATCCCAATAGGTACAATTCCCCACCTTCCTTTGATGCCATACATGTATTTTACCTACCTTGACCCCATATATATACATTCATTGAGAAAGGTTCGAACTATACAACAATATTTCAGAAAAAAATATCGGTGCAGATGATCCTTAGCTTTAGTTTGATCTTGCATGCATAAGATCCTATTGCACCTTTAGTTAATTCATTCTTTCCTTTGAAATGCTTAGAGATCAGGAATTAGATATTGCGTGTATGAACCAGTTCATGGAAGCAGTTGCCTGAAATTGGAATTTTGGATGATTTGAATTTCGATATGATATGATTTCAAGGGGAAATGGGCTGTCAGACGATCAATATATATACATATATTTCTATACTATATTTCTGTACTGGAATCTAATTTAGATGGTTTTTAAATATACATGAAATATATTCTGATGTTATCCTTAATAGTGTGGATTATATGGATGCATGCCCGTTTATGAATGAAATATGCAATTTATCTGAAATTAACATGAATCTTTATTGTTGGATCTGAAATAGAAATTTATGGAAGAGTGATAACGATGAGTCCAATGTGACAACTTGAAGTCGAAATATTCTAATGAATCTGTATTAAAGGACCAGACCCTCATTGTGATCAAAATAAACCAAGGCTCTGTTGCTGCAATATGTAGCTTTGGATATTGGAGCAATTGTCGAATTTCTCACATATTTTACTAGTAATTGCTTTAAAAAATCATGAGGGTATTATAAAGAAATCTTGATTGGGTGTATTGATTATTAGATATGAATGCTTATGGGTGTACCCTGATGTGGTGTGATCTCATTTACAGATTTATGTATAGCATTGTTGATGACAGTTTTTAATCCAGTTAAAGAAGGCATTATTAAGGATACATGATAAGAAAATTATAAATTCATTTCCCTGGAATCTGGAACAATCAAATTTGTTTACTTGTCACTTTCTTACTCACAATCTTCTGCAGTAGTGTAGGAATTTTCTTAGGCTGCATATATCTCTTATCATTAGTATGGATTTAATATACTAGAGCTATATGCATTATAATCAAGATGATGAAATCCTCGTACGAGTTATAGAAGCATCCCATCTTTACATTAATTTTACACAAAGATCTGTAGACCTCACCTTAAACAGTACCCATGCAATGTCTTCTTATTAATAAAATTTCTTTGAATCAAAAGGAGGAGGTTGAGAGGCTTTAGTATTTAACCTATGTTTTTGAGGATCTAATGTGTGTTATGCAGATTCTAAGGTTAATATACTTGCAGCAACAAAAAAAGACGGAGCGTTATAAAAATTGATGTCTACTGTTTCCTATTACATAATACCCCTTTAAATTGAATCATGGAATCATCAATACAGATGGATATATACAAAAAGTATTGGATGTAATATATTATCATTTACGATCCTTTAGATGATAATGTGAACTGTTGTTAACAGAAAGTCTATATATAGGAGAATCTAGATCGAGTATTCATTCATGACCCCAATCTTGTATGATGAACTACTGGGACCAATGAAAAAGTGGTGTAAGTGAACAACTTTAGCAAAAGGTATATTTGCTTTAGAAACACTTTGGAGGAATGCGGTGATCTGGACAATTCAAGCATTTGAAAATATTGTGTCATCAAAATCTCATTGTGCAGTTCAAATAAAACACATTTAGTGCCAAATATCTACCTTAATTGCTTTAGTAAATCAAAGGCTTGAGAAGATTGGTTTGATATGGTTCAACAAAGATCAATAATTGCCGATCAGAGTGACCTTTACACCTGATCGTGCGAGGGCGCGGTGACCCTCAGCTGGGTGGGAGATAGGAAGCCCAGTTAGGACAGCGGCCACCAAGTGCGCGGGTCTAGGATCCCAGTCTCTTTTTCGGTTTTTACGCGAGCTCGCAGTGTTTTTACGCCTCGTTGGGATCCCGACTTTAGACCATTCCGCTGACCTTGTTTTAGGATACTCAGGCGGGGGATCCTTGGTTTTTAGTTTTACGTACGAGCTCGGTTGCCCGTTACCGGTCGGGCTGTTTTTCTAGAGTGACTTTTCTGGGAAGTCCCTCTCACCCGTCTCAGTGGCGTAGTTGGGGAGTAGACCTATCCCTCTATTGGACCGTCCTTCCAACTAGAGGGCGAGACGGAAGAGCCATTTGTAGGCTTCTTCACCGCTTGAGTTTACCTTCGCCAAACAGACTTGGCGATTCTATATCTAGATCATCCATATCCATATCCACATCATCTAAAATTTCATCTGAGACAATTGCACTTGAGGTTGAAGGGATTACAATTAAAACATCGAGAGTTACATCTGAGAGAGTTACAGTTAAGGTTTGGAGGAAATTATAATTAAGATTGAGTGATTGGGAGTGTCTATAATTTGATTCAAAATCTCATTAAGCTAGTGGACGTGTTGGGAACTTAGTTAGGATGCATTATACAACACCGCATGCCTACGGAGGCACCCCAACCCTAAGGTACTTTTAAATACCTTAGAGTCATAGTGTGAGGTTACACACATACCAAGACCACAGACTATCCACTAACTTAAAGAGAGTAAATAAAATTAAGGGTCAAATTCATCATCATCATATTAGTCCATTATCGAAAACCATGATATGATCTCAATGACAAGAAAGTAGCATTTACATGTGCCATCAAGTTCCGCACCATGATCTCCAAGACCCAAAAACATGATCTTAAAACACAGGAAATCATTATATGTTAGGGTTTGTCATCTAAACTTTATATATATATATATATATATATATATATATATATATATATATATATATGGGATGAATGGGAAAAAGGGGAGAACAAATGAACTTAATACCAAACAGTTGAAAACCCTTCTACTTATGCAAGTAGATGTAAATTATACTTGTTCCACCTTTCTACTTGCTCTCTTTTGCACATAATAAATTACTTGTCATTTATTTTATAAAATTATGGATTTGTATTCACAATTGTGACTCCTTTTCTTCCTTGCACGCATGGCAGGAAAGGAGTCTGTTGTTCAGTAGCTATAGAGGGTTACAGGAGACAAGGTCTATACCAGACGGTATGTGGTTTTTGTTACAGTTTTTAGTTCAATTGATATTGTAAATGCTTCTTCTCTTCAGTCAAAATTTTGGGATGTTGTATGTACTGACAGACATTGTACATGTTGTAAAATCATATGGAAATTAATGAAATAAGAATTGGTGCCAGTTTTCTCTATTAACTTGTGGTTATAAATATGAATGTCGAATGTCACTTGCAAATATATTCATTGCGAAAATTTCCCCATAAATTTATGCTTTTAATGTGATGTCATAAATGGAATATTGCGAATTGTAGCGTAAACGGGTACCCGGATCCTCGGGGGTTCACAAGAATCCTCCTTTGGATATCAACCTTTCCAATATTTATTAATTTCGAAAATGTTGTCTTATTAATCAGACATTGTTGCTTCGTTGTTGGTCTATGTGCATCTATGAATTGAACAAAATGCTCTACAAAGCATCTGTGCTGGATGTAGCCTTTACCTTTAAAGAAGTAAACATATTCTTTTAGTAAATTTATGTTAAATACCCAAATCAGATCAAACAATAAGAATTCCCAAAATTCTGTAAAGGGATAGATATCTGTATCTTACTGCCATAGTTCTCAGTCATGCACTCTTCAATAGCCTCATCTTCTATGTCAGGTATTTTACTTTGGCCTTTACCCTTCATTGTAATTCACAAATAACGAATCCATTATATTTTTAGAAGACACGTAATGACTAAGTTTTAAATTATATTCATGTACCTTTCATCACCAATGAAATTGAGCGGTTTGATGCAGCCATTTCATTCAGTTTGTCCTCATCAGAAGAATTTCCGGATAAGTTTTCATTCATTTTACTTGGTCTCCTTATTTCATCGAACTCCGATTCGCTGCAGCTCATCTCTACTAAATTTTGATTAGAATTATTTATATGTTAACACATTATAACATAAAGTTGTGCATTTTTTCCAACGTTTAAGATATGCATCTTTAATTGTAATCTTCTACAGCAGACATGAAAGTTGTTGTTAACATTTTATCTTTTGCTTTCGTGCAGCAGCATAACTAAGTTTTAATGTTTATAGAAATGTTTAACTGTCCTATTTTTTCAAAGAATAATGTAACGATTTATGAATAATACGATGATTTAAAAATCCATAATTTGCAACAGATGGTAAAAATATCTACAATGTTCTTATTCATGTTCTAGGTTGTCGATTATTTTTTGTGAAACCAAATACTAAGAATCTAAACAATATAACATTTTAGGTGTATGTCTGACCGGGTTCTAGTCTTCTCAGTATCGTGGACTTCGTGCCTTTTCCGTCGTGGATCGAAGATGATAAGCCCTCTAGGGTTCTTGAGTCGCAATCGTCTTTCATAGAGGGAGGGAACTCTGTTTTCTGTCTCCTTGTAACCGAAGGCGGAAATCACGGTGTTAAAGTCTTCTTATTTATTACTTTAAGTTATTTAAGTCAATTTAATTATGTAGATGTATAATCAATATTTAATAGTTAATTTTATTAGCTAAAAATAGAAACATATTATTCCCAAATAACCCTAAAATTTCAAATTTTTTTCATCATTCTTCTTTCGACAACGTCTGAAGCTTCTTCACGGTTCCAGGTTTTAATACTTTCACCCTTCTTCAAATTTTTCAGTGCAATTTTAAAATAAAATTGAGTAGATCTTTCTTATTATACATCGTTATTAATATATAGTATACATTGATTCATTAAAAAATAATTTTATTAGTTAAATTTTGTAAGATCAATTTATCTTTTATCATGCTAATTGAATATATTTCAAAAGTTCTTATATATCAAAAGTTCTTATATAATAAATCGAACCACTGGTATGTGCTCGTTTTACTTTCTATTAGATAATGTAATATGTATAATAAATAATGAAACTTTATAATGTAATACATTTATTTCTCAAGTACGTTATTTTTTATATAGTAAAATTCATCCTCAAATTATTTGAAGATACATAACATTAAAAAATAATTGGATATTGTATTATGTTATGTTTATATTGTATTTTATTGATTAATGTTGTATTTAAATGTTATAAATTGTAATATAGGTGATATAATTTACATGTTCGATAGGTGTTAGTTCGTATTTTTTAGAACTCTTATGTATTTTAATGTTTTAATTTGTGTGTATATATATACAGAGAGAGAAGGGAGTATGCACCCTGGTGCATGTAATTTTACATGCACCGGGGCTTATATCTCCCATATTTTTTTATTTTTTAGGAAAATATCACCGTATATATTCATATATATATCCCTCCAATATGCCATTTGAATTTCGTCAGAAACAGAGACTCATATGCCCTCTATTTAGAACATATAATTTTAACGGTCTTAGAATTGCTGTAATCGACCTGTTATAGATAGAGGGCATAGGAGTCTCTGTTTCTGATGAAATTCGAATGGCATATTAGAGGGATATATAGATGAATATATACGATGATATTTTCCCAAAAACTAAAAAAATGTGGCAGATATAAGCCCCTGTGCATGTAAAATTACATGCACCAGGGTGCATACTCCCCATCCTCATACACACACACATACACACACACACACACTTAATAAATATCAATATGTGCATGGACTAATGGAACATGTGGTTGGGAACTTAGCTAGGATGCACCTCAACCCTAAGGTACTAAGTACATTCGAGTCATAGCGTGATGTCTTATGTGGGTCAATAGCGCAGACTATCCCATGATACATGGTAAATTAAATCGACACCATATGAGTGATTAAGTGCCAGCATCCTAGAGGCCAAATGATTAGTCTGCACTCTCCCCCTAATATGACTCTACTACTAACAATCTCCCACTTGAGTTGAATTCCATCACGATCTCTTCATCGTCATGGGTCTGCACTGGGTCATCCTCGTCATCTGCAAGTCTCGTTAGCAGGAACTCACTGCCTCTAGGTGATGCACCCATCGCTGGGTGCCCTCGATGTGTCACCTTGCATGATCTCCTACCAGTAGCCACTAGCAGAATTCTTCGACGCCTCTGGTCGATTTTTCCAAGAGACCATAGTATCACGGCTTTTGAGGATTACACATATACTGCATCACGTCGCCTCGTCGACGTCAATCCTCGCTCTGATCAGACGCATCACGTCCCTTCAACAATGCTGAACCCAACTCTAATACCAGTTGTTGGGACACGACCCTATACCAACTCTCCTCTGATACCACTTGTTGGGATGCGACCCATCGGTATCGCCTCCATGCAGACACCAGATGAACACTCAGATACAAATGCGCAATCGACCACCACCACGAAAGCACGTGAAAGACAGAAATACCAGATATAATGGTGGTCGGTCACCTCTCGCGACCACCGGAGAAGAAAGATCACTATAAATTAGAATGAGTACAACTCTCTCCGTTCACTCGCTCTCTCATTTCTTTCTTCTCTCTCTCTCTCTCCCCCCACTTTCTCTAGGGGTTACATTGTTCTTGTGGTGGTATTGAAGCAATGCCTCCACCCCCTCTATATATAGCCCAATTACAACCCCATAGTCATATTCTCAATAGGACTATAAACAGAATACAACTTAACTATTATTATGGTTATGAGTCCCATCCCATCCTAATATGACTTTAATCCTCATAAATAATAGATGATTGTTGGTCTCGGTTCTAACAGCTCATGTGGTTTTCGCGTTGCATGATTGATGAGATGGACTACCAGTTCTAGTATGTAGGACCACGGTTCTTCCGATCTACAATAATGGGTAGCCCACTCCATCGAAGACCCATATTTTGTCATAATGGTGTATCTGGTGCAGTCTCATCTGGCTGCGATATACTCATCCCCAGATATTCCCCTTATGGCAAGTAAGTTGAGAGACATGGGATAAAGTTGAAGCTGAGGTTTGTTTACTTGAGTTGGTTGCCCCAGTGCATAGTATATGACTGTTGAGATTATGATTTGACCTCAACAATTAATGAGCAAATATGCTTTGGATAGAATCCTTGTGTATAGATACATGCATAATTAACCCCAACTTATCATGTAGCTAAATGTGTAACTGATGAGCTCATATATGTATAATAATACAAATACTTGTAGAGTACAAGCAGTAAACTGCATGCAACTTATAATAACAATATCTACAGATGATTTGGGACAGTGAAAAACACATGTACATGTAATAATGGAAGATGAACATCCCTCTCTTTACTCTTTTACACTTCTATCAATGTAGTACTATTCTCCTACTTTAGTTATACTGAGCTTTTTGCTCATACGTACTTCTTTGGAAACATATCCAAGTTTGTAGATTGTTGAGTATCATTTTTGACTTGAGCTTCCATTGTTTGTACTCGACTTCAGGGCATAGTTTCACAAATACAATTGTACTAGTTGTAGTACTTTAATAACTTCCACAATATAAATTTGTCAGTCATATACATAAAAGATTGTGGACTCTGTCTAGAATTGTAAATTGTATATTTTTAGGAATCAAGAATATCTAATATTGTTGGAGCATTCAATTCTTTACTTTTCGTGCTTTACATTCTGAATGTTAATCAAAATGTATGAATATGGCTATTGCTGAGTATCTGGATCCTAGGGAGATTTTAGGTTCGACGTTCCTCCTGCGAGGGTGGGGTGTCATACTTGCTGTTTAAGAAGGGCGCACATATTGACTTGCCATGGTCCCCAACTTTGATGCTAGAACTTCTCTCTATTCACAAGTGTGAAGCCAATGCCAGTTTAATAAAATAAGTACATGGCTTGTAACATATAAACTGCACATTGTAGATTACAAAATCACACATTGTAAAAAAAAGCAAACACATATGTAACTAATTGCTCCGTCTAATATAATAATATATTTTTAATTTATCTTTATGTAGTTGTATTATTAAGTATTTACTTATTAAATACAATGTTAAACAACATGAAAAGTACATGAGAAATATCCAAAATGAGGTCTGCCTCTTGTTAACTCAAGAAAGTTCGTATCTCATTTGAAGTTTTTTCTTCATATTTTCTAAACTTGGCTCCTCCCACCATGTATCTAAAATTTTTTTCTTAAGTATTTCTTAAAAACTTCAAGGAGGATTTAGACCACATATTTTCATCATGTTATGATTAATATGACTCAATCCAAGATTTTTATCTCATCCGTCAAACCTATCAAATTTTAATGATATCAGAATTGCTGAGATTAACTCATTCTAGATATATGTTAGGAGTGTTTGTTTTTTTATAAAATTTGAAAGAAACATATAGATATCAAGTGAACTAAATCCCTCGCATTTTTTCAAAAAATACCATGAAAAATTAATACGAGTGTGCCAAATTCGGATGGTCTCAAAATTGAGTGAACAATATTAATGCATGCACGCATGCATGTGCATGTGCTTGCTTGTATGCATGCGTGGGTATGTATGCGTGCATGCATGCGCATTTACACATGTGTGCGTGCGTGCATGCTTGGGTTAGTGGGTGTGCGTGTGGACGGGGGTGGGGGCGAGGTGTCTTTAATATTAGATGATTAAACCATGGCTTTTGGGAGAGCTCTTGAACCTGATTACCTGACCACATAAAATGGAAAGGGACATCTAACCTGAACATGATTTAGCAATTTTCAATGGCCTAGCACTTCATATTTTTACTTGTCTTTCATATGCCTAACCCGAATATTGGCAACCATGGCGCGACCTTCACTGGGATTTCAACTGACATTGTGGTATAAGAATAAATACCCAACTTTTAAGTTTTAGCACAGAAGTCTCCAAAAGAGTGTATTTCTTAATGCATTGACAAGGCTTGCCCTCGGGAGCGCTCCTTGCCAAAAGCTTTTTTTATCGCTTTCAAGCCCAATCATTGAGATTAAAACATCTTCTTACTGATGTTTTCCATATTGCAATGGCAAGAAGCAGCCATCGGGAGATGCCGCAAACAGGACAGTGCATGCCTTTTGCGCATTCCGCCACCGTTCTGTGTATCCACGAGGTTAGAAAACAGGAGACTTTAACATTTTCACTTCGAAATAAATTACCAATACTTTCACACAATGCAAACACACACACATACAAATCACCTCATTAACAGCCCATCTACAATGTACCCATTTTTGAAGAACTCACTATCCAACTGCAACAGCAACTCCAGAAAAAAAAATGAATGAAAGAAAAATTAAATAAAGCACAGCCTTAAAGTTGCACACCCAACCAAGACCCAAGCTCGGGAGCCGACCGAGCATCATTGGAACTCCATAATTAGCTGCTAACCAAGACCCAAGCTCAGTGACAACGAGCCATCGCGAAAACTTCTTAATGAGCCTCTAACCAAGATCCAAACTCGGTGACCAACCAGCCATATTGGAAATTCATTCCCTTCCTTATAGTTATGAGCATGTTCAATTTAAAGTACGGAATAAGCTCGGATCACCTCGACGAGTGGGGCGCGACACAGAGGGCACTTACCCTCAGTCCGAAACAATTCAGACCCACATTGATAACAAGTGCACATGTGACCGCATCTGAGGAACAATGCAAAGGAATGTCAGATCAGGTATTTGTAATCAGTATAAAGAAAATATAACGCAAACCTGTACAACAGCGAGTCAATGGGATTGTCGCAACATATACAGCATGTCCCCTTTCTCGTACGTATCCATTTAGACCCATCCTCCGAAAAATCTGTCTCAGATCCTGGCCAAAATAATAGATTTACTTGGTTATTACCAACGGAATCTGGCCAAAATAGTGGATTTACTTCGTTATTACCAGTTTAAGATATCCGATGACCAACAGAAAGCCACCAGTTAGGCCATGCTGAATGGTCATATGCTTTGATAGCCCCAAATGCTAACTATGGACAGAGACCTTTACTGGTTTTTGAGATTGGTGAATGGTTGAGTCAGAAGGTAATTTATAGCATGAGATCATGTATTAGGACTCATTGTCTATTGTGAAAGTTAAATGTGAGATGGGCACATATATATACAGCATTGTACTACAAGTTCAATGAGAAGAATCAATATACCAACACGGCTATTATGCCCCTTCTCTCGGCCAACATAACTTCTCAAACCATGTAAAATAATATTATGAGAATGTTACTATCTATTATTGTCCATATCATTGTTCTCAACATGATAACAGAGAGCCGTTCTTATCCTCGTTCATCTCGAAGTTCGGCTATCTTTATTGTCAAAAGTTATCCAGGTTTGTGTATTATCTGAAGTTGTCGATGTTCATATATTCATTCACATAGCAGCAGTCACAAGCCGCTTAATCATGGCGAATCAGTAGATCTCGATATTGCCACGCAAGCTTGATGAGGGCCATGAGTATAACATCCAGGATATTATCAGACCCCGTATGATGATGCAGTCATTTTAATTTCCTTGTTGTGATTCTTTATTATTGTCGAACCAAAAGATTAAAATCTATGGATGTGTCTTTCATATAAAAGGTTGCTTCTTTCAATGGGATAATTCCATATATAAATCGTTATATTCCCAAGTAATTAGATAAAATGAAATATATCTATTTTTGATAGTCAGCAGTGATGTCTTTTTTGGTTTTCTTTATTTCTTTTATCCTACAATCCTTTCTCCTGATATACCTTGAATCCTAACCATCTGACCAAGGTTAAAGAACCGGTGTATGCACTCTCTCTTACCGTATCATACCCAAACAAGACGGGGGTATCGCTGCTCGATCAACGAGCCTGTGTGTGTGTGTGGGGGGGGGGGGTGTGGGAAGGGGGCAAGTGCACTTATGATTTAAAAAAACGTGAAGTGGATCGAGGGGGTTTTCCCTTGACGAGGCAAGGCATAAGCCTCGAGACGGTCGAGGCGTAAGCCTCGATTTATATAGGAAAATATATATAAAATATAATTAAGCATACTTATATATTTATAAAATCACAAATTTAGATATTCCCCAACATATTCACCATTTATGCTATGAACATGAAAATATATAATATCTTTGCATGATTTACTTTGAATACTAATTCGTATTATCATCCATATACAATGCGAAGCTTATTATGGCCTCCATTAATGTTGACATGTGAAGTTCTTATTGATTTATAACACTTCCCTTTATGTGCAAGGGTGAAGCAAAATTATGTGACTAACATATATTATTAACATACACAATATATAATATGTCTACGTTGTTTTATGTGTTATATGACTAACATATATATTGATATGCTTTGAATCCTACCCATCTAATTTGCTAAATTCAATTGAAGAATCATTGTATGCACCCCCTATCGCACCATACCCTACCGGCACGGGGGACTCGCTACCCGATCAGCGAGCCTAAGGGGTCTAGGGGGGAGCAGGTGTGCTCCTCCTTGCGGGGTTGCATGGGACATCACCCCCCTACCAAAACAAATTTTTTATATAATAACACACAATTTGTAAAATATAGAGTAAATATATACAAATTAAATTATTAATAACTAATATTATACTTAAGATATCATAAAAATCAATATCAAAATATAAAAAATTGAATACCAAACCTATGCAGCCCGAGACGATGCCTCGGGACCGCCACAGTGCATCGAGGACCGCCTCAATGCCTCAAGGCACACGCCTCACCTGGGTTGCTTAAGGCGGGCGCCTCGAGGCGACTTTCTTGGAAAACCGCCTCAAGGCACGTTTTTTAAATCCATGGGTGTGCTCTCCCTTGCGACAATGTGCCCCTGTCAGAACATTTTTATGAGCAGTGCTATTTGTATTCGGGTATATGGATTTATTTCTATCAGGGTTCCGTCTGTATGAGAGTAGTATATAAAATCCCCTAGTGTTAGGGCTCCCAGTATCCTTTGTATTTTCTTCTTTCTCCACGCAGTAGAAACCTATCTCTGCCGCCCAAGGATGTGGCCCAGTTGGGTGGACCTTGTAAATTCGCATGTCTTTATGCTTGCATGATTGACTTTATTTGGGTGTGGTTCGTCGATTCGCAACACTTCCCCCATTCCTTCTCCCTCGTACCACTTGGCGTACTCCCTTTCTCATCTCGGCACATTCTTATCCCGAACCCCATGCGACTGGCATGTTTCTTATACTTTTTCATATATTCCCTCACTATTCCAACCCATATTCATCCGCTTAAGAGTGCATCAATTGGTATCAGAAACAATACTCATGTAATTACCACAATATAATGATCCTCACCCACTAGGCCCACCTATCTCTCATATGAGGAGTGCGGGTTGATTTCTTCTTGAACTATATTTATACTATATAGGCTTCGTACACCAAACCTCCACCATCGATTCACCTTCACTAATGCTACCCCTAATCTGATTTCGACATCTCTTGACTTCTTTCAACACCATTGCCACCCTCCACTACCTCACCCACCTTCCTTGACTCCCCCTCATTGTCAACTAATCACCTACCATATGCCAACTGCTACACTTCTGTTATCGCATTCTTCTACAACATGTCCATCGCCTACCACATACATTTTATTAGGTCGTCGCCTTACACCATTAACTTTATTTTCTGCCAAAACTATCGCATAGCCCACTACCTTAGATCCACCCCTACCCTAACCTTCGCAAGAGTCTCCTCACCATCGTCATTACCAATTTTCATATGTAGTAGCACCATTGCTAAGTACAACAATTGTTGGGGAAAATAAAGAGCATGTTTATTCCATCAGCCCTACGCTCTCTTATATAGGAGAGTAGCCTATGGGTAAATTACATAAAGAGTACGACAGGAACTGGAAATAACTAAAGAGTACATAAGTAAATAATATATGTTAACACTCCCCCTCAAGATGGAGCATAGATATCAATCATGCTCAGCTTGGATGCACACTTCTGGAACGGGCCTCGTAGTAGTGCCTTGGTGAAGATATTTGCAGTTTGATTCTCTGAACTGACATGGGAAGTAGCAATGAATCCCTTCTGGATCATATCACGTATAAAGTGACAGTCAACTTCAATGTGCTTGGTTCGTTCATGGAAAGTTGGATTGTTTGCAATGAACAAGGCCGTCTGATTGTCACATTCTAAAGCCATAGGAAGTGGAACTTCTATATGTAAATCTGTAAGCACAGCCTTTACCCACATCATTTCTGTGCTAACCTGGGCCATAGCCCAATATTCAGATTCAACACTAGACCTTGCTACCACAGTTTGCTTCTTGCTCTTCCATGAGATTAGGGAATCTCCAACATATACAGCAAACCCCGACGTAGATTTCATGTCCTTGGGACACCCTGCATAATCTGCATCTGCACATGCTGAGATAGAGATCGCTTTGCTTTTCTTGAACAGCAAACCCGCACCTGGAGATGACTTGAGGTACCTGAGTATCATATGTATGGCATCCATATGAACCTGGCGTGGTTGCTCCATGAACTGGCTCACTCGACTTACTGCAAAGGATATATCGGGCCTAGTGATAGTGACATACAGAAGTTTTCCCACCAGTTCTCTGTATCTTCTCTTATCCACCTCCTCCGTATCATCATCATATAGCTTCATACTAGGGTCCATTGGTGTGGTAGCAGGTCGGAAACCAAGCATTCTTGTTTTACTCAACAGGTCAATAACATACTTTCTCTGAGACATTACTAGCCCATACGGATTTCTAGCGAACTCCAGCCCCAGAAAGTATCTAAGAACTCCGAGGTTCTTGGTAACAAATTCACGACCCAGCATCTCTTTCGCCTCCTTTATTCCTTGTACATCATCACCTGTAGTTAAGATATCATCTACATAAACCATGATTGCAATAGTGCCTCTGGAAGTCTTTTGTACAAACAAGGAATTCAACATTAGAACATTTGTATCCCTGTTTTTCAAAGAGGTTTGAGGGCTTCTGAAACCACGCTCTGGGGCTCTGTTTAAGGCCATAGATAGCCTTATGAAGTCTACACACCTTGGAACACTCCCCCTCAACAGCAAACCCAAGTGGCTGTTGCATGTAGACTTCCTCTTGTAGATCACCATATAATAAGGCATTCTTCACGTCCAACTGATAAAGAGGCCACTCATGAGTAACCGCAACTGACAGCAGAATTCATAGAGTAGAATGGCGGGCCACTGGCGAAAATATATCAAGGTAGTCCACCCGTATGTTTGTGTAAAGCCACGAGCAACAAGGCGAGCCTTGTATCTGTCAATACTGCCATCTGCATTCTGCTTGACTGTAAATACCCACTTGCAGCTCACGGGTGACACATCAGCAGGTATAGGAACCAAACTCCACGTTCCTCTAGACTGGAGTGCTGCCATTTCTTCCTCCATTGCTCGACGCCACCTACTATCCTTCAGAGCGTCTTGGTAATTCCGGGGAATAGCTACAGTTGATAATGCGACTGTAAAGTTCCTGAAATCTCCAGTTAGTCGATCAAACGACACAGAAGCTGCTAACGGATATGACACGCAACTCCTTTTCGATTTTCGTATAGCAATAGGAACATCTAAATCAGTTGTATCCTCGTCCGTCCTCTGTAACACATCCTGCTCAGAAACATCATCAGATCCATCAATAATAGTATCTTCAGAACATACCTTAGGCTAGCTCGGTGATGAGCAATGACCATGAGCTGAGGCAGGTCTGCGGGTGTAATGATATGGTAGTGGTAAAACAGGTATAGTAATGGGAGGTGCAGAAGATGGTAACGGTTCTGGTAGTGGTGGTGGTGGTGATGGTGGTGGTGGTGGTGACATGTAAATAGCATCAGCATTAGCTGGAGGTATCAACTAATCACCTGGTGCTGAAAAATACATAACAGATTCAAAAAATGTAACATCTGCGCTAACAAGATACCGCCTGCGCAATGGATCATAGCACTTGTACCCCTTCTGAGTTCTGGAGTACCCAACGAACACACACTTGACAGCCCTAGGAGAGAGCTTGTCAGTACCAGGAGACAACTGGTGGACAAAGGCGACCGAGCCAAACACACGAGGAGTGAGAGCAAATAGCTCTTTTCCAGGGAAGATAAGGGAGAACGGAATTTCTTCACCTAGAACAGATGACGACATACGATTGATTAGGTAACATGCAGTAAGAACGTCACCCCAATAAGAATGAGGAGCATGACTCTGTATAAGGAGTGACCTGGTGACGTCTAGTAAGTGACGATGTTTCCTTTCAGCAATCTCATTCTGTTGGGAGGTATAGGCACAAGATGTCTGGTGGATAATCCCCTTGGATGAGAAATAACTGGCTAGGGCATGAGTACACAACTCCAGGGCATTGTCACTTCTCACAATTTTAACGGATGCAGAAAAACATTGCGAATCTCATTAAGAAAATTGATAATAATATTCCCTGCTTCAGATTTATTCTTTAACAAAAATACCCATGACACACGAGAGAAGTCATCCACAATAACTATATAAAATCTGTGTCCTTGATGATCAGGAACACGACTCGGACCCTAGATATCAATATGAAATAACTCAAACTTGGAGGTACTACTCCGACACTGATGACTGGGAAAGGTAGACCGATGATGCTTTCCCAACTGACATGCCTCACATTGATAGATGTGTGAGGCAAAACCTGGGGTAAAACACGACGCAACTTCTGAAGTGGCAGATGTTTAAAGCGCAGATGCCATAGTAGAGGAGAGACGGGTCCAGTAGGTAGAGATGAGGTTCCAGCAAAAGAAGTCTGAC
The DNA here is from genome assembly GCA_037367405.1 of Ottelia alismoides. Classification (NCBI taxonomy): domain Eukaryota; kingdom Viridiplantae; phylum Streptophyta; class Magnoliopsida; order Alismatales; family Hydrocharitaceae; genus Ottelia; species Ottelia alismoides. The sequence continues at coordinate 313,595 of JAZKJV010006200.1, forward strand.
ACAGGCGATAGAGGCCTCCTTGCTCATAGACATGCCCAATCACGTTGCCCGTAAAGATGTCTTGAAAAACAAGAGAAGATGGATCAAAAATCGCCCGACACTGTAAATCCTTTGTAATTTGGCTGATAGATAATAAATTCATTGAAAAATCAGGTACGTGTAATACATTCTTGAGCTGCATAGATGGTGTCAGTCTAATCTCCCCCTGACTAGTAATCGAGGAATGTGGCCCATTAGCAATGACCACTGTTCGACCTGGAGGGATCTGTCATGTATCCTGTAAGTAGACTTTGATCGCCACATAGGTGATGTGTAGCGCCAGAGTCCATAATCCAAGATAAAGTATCTGATCCACTACTAGTAAATGCATGTGTGCTACCTGATGTACTGGTAGATGCAGAAGCGGATGCAGCAACATCAGGATGGCTCTCAGTAGTGGGTGCTGGGCCAGATGGAGGAATAATGCCCCTTAGACGGGCAACAAGACCATCAAAGCGCTGATACAAAGAGGCAACAGATGGAGGCTCTATATGCTCAGCGACTCGTGCAGATGCAGGAAATCCATGCTTAGAGTAGCATGTGTCTTCAGTATGTCTGGTGCGATAGCAGTAGGTACACGTTGGCCGAGTACGGCCTCCTCTACCACGAGGGCCACGGCCACGTGTATGATGGTGACCTCCACGACCTCTGTTGGCAGCCATGGCTGAGGCAGTCTGATTCATCGCCGTAGAGGGAACAGTGATCCGGCTCAACCTGTGGAAGGCTTCTTCCATAGGAGGAATAATAGAGTCTGCCAAGATCTGAGACCGTGCTGCCCCATACTCAGGATCAAGGGCAGTGAGAAAAACTCCTACCATAGTGGCATTCCGGTAGGTCTTCTGTTGCTCTGGTGTAGCTGTCAGGGGCATAAAGCTATACAGCTTCTCGAACATCCCTCTTAGGGATGTGTACAGTGAGTGTAGAGGACGTCCATTCTGCTTAATAGTGAATATGTGATGCTAGAGTTGCAGAATCTTTGTCTCATTCTTCGCTTGAGAATAGGTGGCGGCTAGAATATCCCGCATATCTTTGGTTGTGGGATGATGAAGAATATCATTGGTAATCTCGATTGTCAGAGTTCCAGATAGCCATACTTTGGCATATGCATCATCTGCCTCCCACGAGGCATTAACTCCAGTCTTCTCAGCAGGCTCTTCTTCAGTAAGAATATGTTTCTTACCGGTTGACTTCATCATACTCATGAACTGCATTGCCCACAGTTCATAGTTCAAACCATCCATCTTCACAATCGGCGCTGGACCTCGGAATGCGCCTACAAATGGGATATCTGCCTTAATTTCAGACATACTTGTAATCAAAGACTGGAGTGGTAGACTGAGAATAAAATCGTCAACACGGACATAGAAGGGTTTAGTTGCAGGTGTAGACTTCAAGCAACTAAACCCATTCCTTTGGAGGTGTGCGCGCTAGACCTTCGTGCAAAGCTGGTTCATGGCTTAAGGATGCACAGCAATGAGCGCACAAAAGGGGCGCGCAGGAGCGCGCGAGAAGACGCACAATTGAGCGCACACTGGAGATGCGCTAGATGCGCACTGGAGATGCGCTAGGCGCGTGCTGGCGATGCACGCGGGGCTCAAAAGATGCACTAAATGCGCGAGGCAGCATGTGCGCGACGCAGCAGGATGCGCGATGCACGCAGGAGCGCAACGCAGCAGAGGATGCGTGCGGGGCGCAGAGGCAGCGCAGCGCAGCAGGGGCGCAGCGCAGCAGAGGATGCGTGCGGGGTGCAGCGCAGCAGGATGCACGATGCACGCAAGGAGAGGCGCGCGAGGCGCTGGGCGCGCGAGGTGCGCGAGAGCACGGGGCACACGGCCGGCGACGCGCAGGAGGCCGAGATGCACCGCCGGCGGTACGCGGAGAGAGAGAGGCTCGACGGTGGGGGTTAGGTTAGGGTTAGGGTTTCAAGAACTCCGGTCTAGGACCGTCGCTCTGATACCATGTTGGGGAAATTAAAGAGCATGTTTATTCCATCAGCCCTAGGCTCTCTTATATAGGAGAGTAGCCTATGGGTAATTTACATAAAGAGTACTGCAGGAACTGGAAATAACTAAAGAGTACATAAGTAAATAATATATGTTAACAACAATCGTTAGCGGTTGATTTAAAAACCAATCATTAGCAGTTAAAAAAAGAGCGACATTAACCATTATCCGACCCTCGAATGTTGGCATTCTCGTCTCCAATGGCATCTTTGAGACATTAACCATTACCCTACACTCAAATGTCGTCATTCTTGTCTCCAATGGCATCTTTGATCAATGATATGCAACCCTTGCAAGATATTACATGGAGATATCTTGCATATGACCCTTGCCATTTAATAAGACTGAGGTTAACGCCTCATAGGAGGCAGATGATGCATATATATATCAAGGTTTGGCTTTCACGTAGACTGGCAACATGGAAGGCCGTATCGCGATATAGCAGCGATATATCGTCGATATATCAGTATCGGCGGGTCAGGGATATCGATATCACTATGAATATCTAAATACCGGTGTCGGCGATATATCAGTGATATATCGTTTATCGGCGATATATCACCGACAGTTGGCATATTCGTTTCTTCACTTGCATGAAATGGAGGGCCCATATCGCCTCATTTCGGTTATAAAAATGTCATATCGCCTCCATTTCGCCCACACCGAAATTTGAAGCTCCCAAGCTCCCTTCTTCCATCTCCATTGCATTTTGAGGTATGATACTATGATCTTCTCTTAATTAGTGAATAAAAGTTCAAAATTTATTAGGGCTTTTGTTCTTGATGGTTATTTGATCCATAATCCTCTTTTTTTGTAAAATTCGGAATGAGTATAGTTGGATTACATGTTTTAGCCTTAGGAAACAATATTCCATGTTGATTTTTTTAAGTCTTGTTGTATAATTAATTAAATCCAAAAAAAGTAGAAATAATACTTCAAATTACTGAGTAATTTGGTGTTGAATTTTGGGGCTTTTGATTTTTTTTTGATTTTATTAGGTGATGTTATGGTAGGATGGACTTGGATCTCATGATTTAGCCTTAGTTAAAGAATTTTCATGGTGATTTATGTTAGGTAAATTGGGGTAATTTATTAAATCCGAAAATAGAAGAAATAATTCGTCAATGAGTAATTTGGTGTTGAATTTTGGGGCTTTTGGTTTTTTTGAGTTTATTAGGTGATGTTATGATAGGATGGACATGGATCTCATGATTTAGACTTAGTTAAATTTTTTTCATGGTGATTTATGTTAGGTAAATTGGAGTAATTTATTAAATCCGAAAATAATAGAAATAATTCTTTAAATTATTGAGTAGTTTGGTGTTGAAATTTGGGACTTTTGGTTTTTTGGGGTTTATGAGGTGATGTTATGGTAGGATGGACTCGGATCTCATGATTTAGACTTAGTTAAAAAATTTTCATAGTGATTTATGTTAGGTAAATTGGGGTAATTAATTAAATCCGAAAATAGTAGAAATAATACTTTAAATTATTGAGTAATTTGGTGTTGAATTTTGGGGCTTTTGATTTTTTTGGGTTTATTAGGTGATGTTATGGTAGGATGGACTTGGATCTCATGATTTAGCCTTAGTTAAAATTTTTTCATGGTGATTTATGTTAGGTAAATTGTAGTAATTTATTAAATCCGAAAATAGAGGAAATAATTCGTTAAATTATTGAGTAATTTAGTGTTGAATTTTGGGGCTTTTGGTTTTTTTGGGTTTATTAGGTGATGTTATGGTATGATGGACTTGGATCTCATGATTTAGACTTAGTTAAAAAAATTTCATGGTGATTTATGTTAGGTAAATTGGGGTAATTTATTAAATCCGAAAATAGTAGAAATAATTCTTCAAATTATTGAGTAATTTGGTGTTGAATTTTGGGGCTTTTGATTTTTTTGTTTGTTTTTTCAGATCAAGGATTCAAGATCATGACACACTCCGGTTCAGACTCGGATGGTTCTCGTGGACAGATGGATTCGAGAGTGGAGAGATTAGTTGGAAGTATGTCACCGCTCTAGATGGTAACAAAGCGAAACCGCAATGCAACTTCTGTGGTAAGAAGCTGGGAGGAGGGGGTATTACTAAACTGAAGCATCACCTTGTTGGCAACAATAAAAATGTTACCAAGTGCACTCGATATCCAAAAGACGTAAGGGACTTGATGTAGGCCAGCATGGAGGGGAAAAAGGAGAAGGATGTGGAGAGGTCAAGACGGGATGAACAGTTCAAGGAGTTCATGTTTGAGAAGGAGTTCAATGTCCTCTCAGATTCAGACGACGAGGACTTTGTCTACCCCCATGACGTTCAGACCGAAGCAGAGAGGAGGGCGTACAGGAGGACGACAAAAGAGTCCATGAGTAGCGAATTTGAGAGGAGAGAACTCGCTGGTGCACGCGGCGGCTTCCCTGGTGCTGGTGGCAGTGGGAGTGGTTCTGGAGTTGCACCAGTACCACCACCCACTAAGAAACACAAGGGGAAAGGACTAGAACCATTCTTGACGAGGAGTGGGTCCATGCAGTACAAGCCAAACAAGGACCCGAAGCAAAAGACGGTGAATGGGATGCACCAATGCACGAGAGAGAGTGGGCAGGGCCATCGACAAGCTCTTCTTTGGGGAGAGCATCCCAACCCATGTCGCTAGTGGACCTTTCTTACAGCACACCATTAATGAGATCGCCACAGCTGGAATGGGAGTAAAGGCTCCAAGTGTCAAAGAGTTGATGATCACATATCTTGCGCAAGAGAAGGAGGAGATGAACGAGTACATCTTGGACCTGAGGAAGAGATGGCCAGAGTACGGCGTGACGCTGATGTGTGATGGCTGGACAAGTTATACGAGGAAGCATATCATCAACTTACTCGTTTACTGCGACAGTAAGATGATTTTTCTTAAATCCGTCGATGCTTCTGAACAGGTCAAGGACTACAAGTACCTGCTGAAGTTGCTGAAGGACGTCATTAAGAACGTTGGGAAAGAGAACATTGTACAGATTGTGACGGACAACGACAACAACTTTAAGAAAGCAGGAGAAACAATAATGAAGTCTAGCAGCTACGACATTTTTTAGGACACCGTGTGCTGCGCATTGCATAGATCTGATTCTGAAGGACTTCGGCAAGAAAGAAGCTCGTCGTGAAGGTGATGGAACAAGCACGGGTGATCACGACTTTCATTTACAACCATTCTAAAGTGTTGGCTTTGATGAGGCAGACATGCAATGGTGAGTTGGTGAGGCATGGGATCGCATACTTTGCAACCAATTTTATAACGTTGCAAAGCCTCAAACAGCACAAGGCAGGGTCGAAGAACATGTGCTGCCAAGGTGAATGGTTCGAGAACCCAGAAGCTCGAACTGAAGGAGGAAGGAGAGTGGAGACAATCATCAATGATCTCCATTTCTGAGATGACGTGACAAGGGTCACAAAAATGATGGAACATGTTGTTTCTGCATTGCGTATCGTAGATGGGGATAAAAAGCTAACTATGGGAGTCATCTACGAGGCAATGCGCTGCATGAGGGAGAAGGCTACAGAAGCAGTTGGGAAATGATTTAAAGAATGGTTGGACATCATAGACGAACGATGGTCCAAGATGCTCTCACATCCTCTTCACAAGGCTGGTACGTTTTATTATCCATTTAGTTTTTTTAATCCATTTCCGTAGGTATGTACTTTTGAATGATTAAAATTTGAGAATTGTTCGTCTCCAACATATTACTTGAATCCGAAGTACAAATACAAGAACAGTCTTGGTACAAATGCTGACCTTCTAGTAGCTGTATAGGTTGTGGTGGAGAAGCTCGTCAAGGACGAGAAGGCACAAACCTCGTGCATGAATGAGGTAAGACCGTAGGAATGCTTCTATAATGTACAATCTATAATCGCATATAGTATTACAGTCATACAGAGTCTTTAAAATTATTTTGAGGCACAAACCATGTTATGACTTAAAGTTTCGATTAATGTGCATATTAAATACTTTAGGGGTGCCTTGGGTACTTTCGGTAGGGTAACCGCGATTAATGGGCGCGGCAATACTCTTCTTGGTAAGGACTAAGTCTACTGATTGTGTGTAACAATTTGACTATTATTGATTTACGATTTATCTCTTTTGGATTTTCAGCAGCCGAATAGTGGTTACTGTATGGGATGGAAGCTCCCAACCTCTGCAAAGTGCGAGTGAAAGTATTGTCCCAAACAACATCTGCCGGTGGTTGTGAGAGAAATTGGAGCACATTCAACTTGATCCATTCGAGGAGACGGAACAAGATGGGAGAAAAATGACTCCACGATCTTGTTCTCGTGCACTACAACTTGAGGTTGAAGATGAAACATGCAAGAGAGGGGCATGACAGAGAGGACTACACAGACCCCGATCTTGCATATATTTTCAAGATGCATAACGACGATGCAAATGAAGATGTTCTGCAGAGGTGGTTGGATTCCAACGGTGCTCCATTGCTCGATCAATCGGGAGGAAGGCCGAATGAGAATATAAGCCAAGAAATGGGAGCAGATGTTGACGACTATATGGGCAGATCTGGGCGAATCACAGACCCTTTTGGAGGGGTGGAACTTGATGCGATTGTGGATAACATTCTCTCTACTGGATCAAAATCCAAATCCAAATCAAAATATGATAGTGGGAGCGATGATGATGATGATGATGATGATGTTGGTGGCCGTGGTGGATCAGGTGATGGGGACACATATTCAGGGGGGTCAGGTGGTCGTGGATCACGTGATGATACAAGATTCGAGTCAGAGCGAGAATACATGGAACGACGTGGAAACATACATGGGCAGTTTGTCCCAAGTCCGAGTCCAGGACCTATGGATTACGATGCATATGGACGACGTGGCCATCATCCTACAGATAGCTACATGGACGATTTGATATCATCTGTAGGTTCGTTGAGTTGCATGGACATTGATAGCCCATATCGTGGAGGAACACCCAGTCCCATAGGTAGATATGGAACCTCACAAGATGAAAGATCATTTGGCGTCTTCCCTGAATATTTTCTTGCTCCTCCACCTGGATCTCCTCCTCCTCAGGCGTATACTCCTCCATCTTATGGATATGGTAGCAACAGTGGGTATGGAGGATATAGCAACTACAACGGTGAGAACTACCAAGGTAGCCAACCCGAGCAGAGCCAGCTCAGCCAGGGCAGCTTCTTTGGTGGTGACAGTTTCGGTTTCTTCCTTGAGTATTACGCTCCTCCTCCAGGTCCTCCCCCTCCGCAGAGATCTTCTCCTACTCCGTCGTCGTCATCCCGAGGATCTCAAGCTAGTACTTCGCAACCTCGACGTGCACCTCGTGACACCGGATCTAGCAATGCTTATCCTCGACTCGGGATACTCATAGGGATTGATGACCACCAATACAGGCAGTATATTATGGATTATAAGGCCATGTACTCGTACATGACATGGGAAAACTACTGCGAGTTCATTGAGTACGCAATTCGTTACGAGAGACAACAGGGCAGGGGGGCGATTTAGATCTGTCGCGGAATTCTTGGTTTTAGGTCATCTCATTTTACATTGTTAAATGGATTTGGATATTTCTCATTTGTTGTTGTAGCTTTTATATAGATAAATCTTTATGCCAAACAATGATTGTCTCGTTATATATTCCCATCGATATGACCGATATGTGTAGTTTAAGGACCATAGTCCTTACAAATTATCTGTGTGTTATGACTTATGTGGTGTATATCTATACTATTTCATGTTATAAACTTATAAGAACTTGAATGGAATCCAATATTTATAAGTCAAGAATCAACATTAAGTTATTAACATCGACATGATCGATATGTGCGATAGCAACGATACCGATATGTGCGATATATGGTCTATAAATGGATCGATATGTGTGACATAAGTGTGTATTTGAACGTTATTTGTTGTTTTAATATCTTGGATGACCTTAATTTCTGAAAAAATACCAAAATATTGGCCTTTTTGCGCCCTTTTCGACATTTCCACCGATATCGTCGATATATACCGATATATCCATTTCTGGGCGGACCGAAACGATATGATATCGATACGGCCTTCCATGACTGGCAATAGAGATCGCCAATGATGTGTTACATTAGCCCACAACCAAGGTGATATGGGATATTTCGCCGCTACTTATTCACCGGAAGCAATAAGACAAATTTTGCAAGTCCAGCATGATATTTTTACTATCAAGCAGAATAGACGACTCCTTCATTCGTTATATACATCCTTACGTGGGATGTTCGAGAAGCTCAACAGTTTCATGCCTCTCACATCTACTCCTGAGCAACATAAGACTTATAGGAATGCCACCATGATTGATGTATTCATGGAAGCCCTTGATATTGAGTATGAGGCTGCTCGTTCCCAGATTTTGGCAGATGCCACTATTCCTCCCATGGAGGAAGAGTTTTCCACATGCTTAGTAGGATCACTGTCCCATCAACTACAACCAGTCAGACTTCTTCAATAATGGTTGCCTCTCGAGTTCGAGGAGGCTCTTTACAGTTTTGTGGGCGTGGTCTTCGTGGCAGAGGAGATCGTATTCGTCAGCCCTGTACTTACTGCCATCGTCTTGGACATAATATAGAGGATACATGCTACTCCAAGCATGGATTCCCTGCTCTGCTCGAGTAGCTGAGCAGATTGATCCCTCGGTTGCTTCTTCTTTAGATCTGTGATTTGATGACCTTGTAGCATGATTGACGGGTAGTGTACCTCCTGCCAGTCCCATTACTTCTTCATCGATATCCGGGAGTCATTCAGATGTGGTTGCTTCAGCTTCCTCCAGTACCTCAGGTAGTACTTATGCACTTACTAGCTATAGCGGATCTGATGTTATAGAATGGATTGTGGACTCCGGTGCTATACATCATTTGTTTGGAGACCGAAGTTAACTTACAACATACAAATAGGTTCCTCCAGGACGAACTGTGGTTATAGCAGATGGGACTCATTCCCCAATCACTGAACAGAGGGAGATTAGCTTGACACCCTCTATGCGTCTACAGAATGTGTTGCATGCACCTGACTTTTCTATGAATTTGTTATCTATTAGTCATATTTCGAAGGATCTACATTGTCGAGCTATTTTTGATCCATCTTCTCTTGTATTTCAGTACGTCTTTACAGGCAAGGTGATTGGGTGTAGACGTGAGCAGGGCGGTCTCTATCGCTTAGTTCGAACTCCTTATGCTAGCATTTCCTCTTATTCTACTAGACTTGTCTCACCCTCTACGCGGCACCTACACTTTGGTCATCTCCCGCTTCAGAAAATGTATCGTGCTGCCTCATATTTCTCCTCACTCGTCCTTTCAATGTGAGGCGTATCAGTTGGGAAAGCATTATTGGTCTGCCTTTCGCAGTCATCAGAGTTGGAGCAGTAGCTTTATTTTTGAGTTATTTCATACAGATATTTGGGGTCCCAATCATGTTCCCGATCATCAAGGACACATGTTTTATCTTGTTATTGTTGATGATTTCTCTCGTCTGTCCTTGGTTTTTTTATTAAAGCATAAATCTGAAGTTGGAGATGTTATCAAGAACTTTCTCAATGAAGTGCAAAATGTATTTTCTTCTTCTATGAAATTTGTGAGAACTGATAATGCTTTGGAATTCTGTACTAATACTCTTTCCAAATATTTTTCAACCCGAGGTATTATTCATCAAACATCATGTGCATATACTTCCCAGCAAAATGGTGTTGCAGAGAGGAAACACCATCATTTGCTTGATGTTACAAGAACTCTTCTCATTCAGAGTCGTGTTCCACATTCTATTTGGGGTGATGTTGTTTTTACGTCATGTTATCTTATTAATCGCATGCCCTCGTCAATCTTGGGTGAGAAAATTCCCTTCTCTCTTGCTTTTCCTGAGAAAGAATTGTTCTCACTTACTCCTCGTGTATTTGGCTCGGTGGCCTTTATCCACCAGTTGTCTCCAGGTATTGACAAGCTCTCTCCTAAAGCAGTCAAATGTGTCTTTGTTTGGTACTCCAGGACACAAAAAGGGTATAGATGTTACGACCCAATGCACAGGAAGTATTATGTTACTGTCATGCCCTTTTTCGAGTCTGTGATGTACTTTTCTCATACAGATGACCGATTGACTTCCTCAGACTCCGATGATGAAATCTACATGCCACCACCACCATCATCAGCTCCTATACCACCACTGTCATCACCTCCTTTACAACCATCACCACTACCTCCACCCCTACCTATGGTCCCAGTCCCACTATTGCTGCATCACTATACCTGTCGGCCTGCTTATTTTCATGGTTACCGCTCATCATCTAGCATGCATGAGGTATGTTCTGAATACATAGTTACTAACGATGGGTCTGATGGTCTGCCTGAGCAGGGTTCTTTACAGGGGACAAACGTGGAGGTTGTTGATCTGGACTTACCTATTGCGCTCAGAAGCAGAAGCGCAACTGTGCATCATATCCTTTAGCATCCATGGTCTCTTTTGATCGCTTGACTGGGGACTTTGGGAAATTTACAGTTGCATTGTTTGTCATGTACATTCCACAGAATTATCAAGAGGCTTTGGAGGATAGTCAGTGGCGATTAGCTATGGAAGAAGAGATGGTTGCCTTACAGTCACGTGGTACAAGGTGCTTGGTTCCTGCTCCTAATGGAGCATCTAGCGTCAGTTGCAAGTGGGTGTTTACTGTTAAACATCGTGCACATGGAAGTCTGAATCGGTATAAAGCCAGACTGGTCGCTTGGGGATTTACTCAAACATATGGCGTGGATTACCTAAACACATTCTCCCTAGTGGCTCGTCATTCTACCCTACAGATTCTTCTTTCTGTTGTAGTGGTACGTGACGGGCCTCTCTTCCAGCTTGATGTTAAAAATACATATTTGTATGGGGACCTACAGGAAAACGTCTATAAGCAACAACCTCTTGGGTTTGCTGCTGAGGGGGAGTATCCACAAGTTTGCAGACTTCATAAGGCAATATATGGCCTTAAACAGAGTCCTAGGGCATGGCTTCAGAAGCTCTCGGACGTAATTGAGAAGCAGAGATTTCAGAGGTCGAATGCAGATCATTTATTGTTTGTACAGAGAACTTCTAGAGGCACGGGGTTATTATGGTATATGTTGATGACATATTAGTCACAGGTGATGGCTTGTAGAGGATAAAAAGGGCTAAAGAATTTTTGGGACGACAATTTGTTATTAAGGATCTTGGCAAATTATGATATTTCTTAGGATTAGATTTTGCTAGAAATCAACAAGGTCTTATGATGACCCAACGGAAGTATGTGACAGATATGCTAGTTGAGACAGGAATGATTAGATGTCGGCCAGCTACCGCTCCTATGGACCCTAGTATGAAGTTATCTGATGATGATACAAAGGAGGTGGACAAGAGACGATACGGAGAAATAGTGGGAAGCTTCTTTAAGTTACTATAAATAGAACCTTAGTACAGAGAAATAGTTCTTTAAGTTATCTGGCCTACACCTGGAGATGATTTAAGATACCTTAGTATCATCTGTATAGCATCCATATGTACCTGACGAGGTTGTTCCATGAACTGGATCACCCGACTAATTGCAAATGAAATATCAAGTCTAGTAATGGTAACATAAAGAAGCTTCCCCACCAGTTCCCTGTATCTTCTCCTGTCAACCTCATCAGTATCATCACCATCATATAGTTTCATGCTTGGATCCATGGGTGTAGTAGCGGGTCTACATCCAAGCATACATGTATCACTTAGCAGGTCAGTGAGATTTTCTCTGAGTCATCACAAGCACTTGTTGATTTCTGGTGAACTCCGATTCCAGAAAGTATATAAGAGCTCCTAGATCCTTGGTGACAAATTCACAACTCAAAAATTCTTTCACCCTTTTTATTCCCTGCATATCATCTCCTGTAACAAGTATATCGTTAACATACACCATAATAGCAGTCAAACCTCTGGAGGTTCTCTGTACAAAAAGAGAATGATCTGCATTCGATCGTATGAACTCCTGCTTCTCAAACAAATTTGAGAGCTTCTGGAACCAAGCTCTAGGGCGCTGCTTAAGGCCATAGATTTCCTTATGAAGTACACACCTGTATACACTCCCCCTCAGCATGAAACCCTGGCTGTTGTTGCATGTAAACTTCCTCCTGAAGATCACCGTACAAAAAGGCATTTTTGATATCCAGCTGAAACAGGGGCCAATCTTGAACCACAACAGATAAAAGAATCTGTAAGGTAGAATGACGAGCAACTGGAGAGAATGTGTCAAGATAATCAACCCCGTATTCTGAGTAAACCTACGTGCAACCAGTCGAGCTTTATATCTATCAATGCTACCATCTGCATTCTGCTTCATTGTAAATACCCATTTGCAACTCACTATAGACGCCCTAGTGGGGGTTGGGACAAGGCTCCAAGTACCTCTCGACTGAAGGGCTGGCATCTCTTCATCCATGGCCATACGTCATCTACTATCCAACAATGCCTCTCAGTGCATCCGTGGTATGTCCACGGCAGATAAAGCAATTGCAAACCTCCTAAAGTCACCTATTTGACACTCAAAAGTGACATGAGAAGCCATCAGATATGAAGCACAGGAACGCTTCTGCTTCTAAGAGCAATAGGCAAATCAAGTTCTGCATCATCTCTGCTACCTGCCCGATCCTCCTCTTGAAATAACCCCTGCTGAGAAATACCGTCAGATCCATCATTAAAAATAGGGCTCGTTTGGTAACCGGGTTACCCCAGGGTTATCTCGGGGTAACCTGGTTTACCCCCCTCTTTTGATGGGACGGAATTCTATCACAAATCATAGTGACATCACATCACATTCTTTATTCCAACCCTCTCCAACCCTCATAACCATCCCAAACAGCTAATTTTCCAATCAGGTTACCCCAACCCACTCCAACCCAGCAACCAAACGAGCCCATAGTGTTGTCAGAACAAAGCTGGAGCATACTTGATGATGGACCATGATCATGAGCAGAGACATGCCGTCGACTGTAGTGAAGTGGTAGAGGTGGAACCAGAACAACTGGAGGAGGTAAGGCTGGTGGAGGTGGTGGTGGAGGTGATGTTGGAGGTGATGGTGGAGGTGGTGATGGAGGTGATGGTGTACTCGATGATGAAGGTGGTTGGTTCATGGGTGGAGGTGATATATATACTTCATCATATGAATCCGAAGGTGTCAACCTATCACCTGTAGGAGAAAAGTACACGACAGACTCAAAAAATGTGACATCTGCACTAACATTATACCGACTGCATAACGGATCATAACAACGGTATCCCTTTTGGGTCCTGCAATATCCGACAAAAACACATTTGACAACCCTAGGAGAGAGCTTATCAATCCCTGGACACAATCGATGGATAATGCAACGGACCCAAAAACTCGAGGGGTAAGAGAGAAGAACTCCTTGTAAGGGAGCACAAGAGAGAAAGGAATCTTCTCCCCTAGTATGGATGAGGGCATACAGTTAATTAGGTAACATGGTGTAAGAACCGCGTCCCCCAGGATGAATGTGGTGCACAACTCTGGACAAGGAGTGTACAAGTGACATCAAGAAGGTGGCGGTGCTTTCTTTCTGCAACCCCGTTCTGTTGAGACGAGTAAGCGCGAGATGTTTGATGAAGAATACCATGAGATGAAAATAATTGAGAGAGCAAATGAGTACATAATTCAAGAGCATTATCAATTCGCACGATTTTAACAGAGGTGGAAAAAACATTCTGTACTTCTTTAATAAGATTCATAATAGCATTGCCCGCTTCTGATTTATTCTTCAATAATAAAACCCAAGACAGACGACTGAAATCATCCACAACAACTAAATAAAATGTGTCACTGATGATCAGGAACACAACTAGGACCCAAATGTCTACAAGCAAAAACTCAAAAAGGGAGCTACTGCTCCAACTCTGACTACTAGGGAAGACAGACCGGTGGTGCTTCCCTAACTAACATGCTTCACAATTAAACGGCGATCGGGGTGAGATCTGAGGAAAGACTTGACGCAATTTTAAAAGTGGAAGATGACCGAAGCACGGATGTCATAGGTAAGGAGAGACAAGTCCAGTAGAATGAGAGGATGCTCAAACATATGGTGTTTGGACCAGTCGATAAAGCCCCCTGCTTACGACCACTGCCAATCACTCTGCCCGTAAGAATGTCCAGGAACACAAGAGATGATGGCACAAATATGGCTCGACAATGTAAATCCTTAGTAATCTCACTAATTGACAGTAAATTCATTGAGAAATTAGGAGCATGCAACACATTCTGTAGCTTCATAGATGGTGTCAAGGTGATCTCCCCATATCCTATGATGGGAGAATGAGTCTCATCTGCTATGACCACTGTCTTTCTTGGAGAAACATGCTTGTAGGCTATGAGCTGATTTCTGTCTCCACACAAATGATGTGTTGCACCAGAATCTATAATCCATTCCGAGACATTTGAACTATGATGCGAAGTAGAAGTATGAGCACTACATGAGGTACTGGCTCCTGCAGTAGCAGCAAAATCCGAACTGTTCTCTGAGGCAGGTGACGGATTACTGGCTGGGTGCATGATATCTCGCAATCAAGACACAAGCTCATCATTCATTGATCTGATGTGGGTGGAACACCGTGGTGTTGAGTCTGCTCAGCTACTCAAGCGGACGCTAGGTAACCATGTTTAGAGTAGCATATATCTTCTGTATGTCTAGAACAATGACAGTAGGTACAATGTGGTCCACGTCCACATCTACCTCTACTACGAGGTCCTCATCCACGGAACTGAGAAGTACCACCTCTTCCACATGAGACGGCCACGGGAGATGAATGTGGCATTAGAGCAAAAGTGGAGATGTTGATCCGACTCAATCTACGGAATGCTTACTCCATGGGAGGAATGGTAGCATCTGCTAGAATCTGAGAAGAAGCGACCTCATTTGTGAATCTAGAGAGGCCAAAAAAAACCAACCATCGTAGCGTTCATGTACGTCTTTAGCTGCTCTAGAGTGGCTGTGAGGGGCATGAAGCTTCTCAAACATTCACCGCAAGGCAGTGTGGTGAGCATGTAGGGGACGACCATTGTGCTTTATAGTGAAGATGTCATGTTGAAGCTATAGTATTTTTGTCTCATTCTTGGTCTGTGAATATGTGACCGCAAGAATGTCCCACATAGCTTTGGCAGTGGGCTAGTACAAGACATCATTTGCAATTTCTGGTATCAAGATACCAAACAACCAGACCTGAGCATACGCATCATCAGCCTCCCATGAGGCATACAACCATATCTTCTCTGTCGGCTCTTCCTTGGTAAGAATATGCTTCTTACCCATTGACTTCATTAGGCTCATGAACTTCATGGTCCACAACTCATAGTTCGACCCATCCATCTTTACTATCGGCGCAGGACCTCTGAAGGCACCGGTGGTGAGGATATCTACCTTACTTTCCGACATAAAGGGAATTGGTTGCATATGTAGACTCAAGCAACCAATTCCATCAAGAGTACGGTGGCGACCCCTTAAGGAAGGAGTGATAACATAAACTCCTAGCGAGAGGTGGTGTCGATAGGGGGCAAGACCGGCTGGAGCACGGCGTCGGTGGCCCTGCTGGAGGGAGGTGGCCCTGTTAGGGCACACAAGATTGGCTGGAGACGCAAAGTAGCTCCGCTAGGGCACTGAAACGGGATCGACTGGTGATGGCGGCAGTCTTGCTAGGAAATGGTGGCGGCAGCCCCGCTGGAGGGCGAGGGAGACCAGCTGGAAGGGCGGGCGAGACCGGTTGGAGGTACCACTCGGCGGCGGTGACCCCTAGAATGACGACGCAGAGAGAGAGAGAGGGGGCGGCATGGTGGGGTTAGGGTTAGATATGAGAGCTCCGGTCTAGGACCGCCGCTCTGATACCATGTTGGGCAAAGAGAATAACTTGTTTATTCACTGAGCCTTAGGCTCTCTTATATAGGGAGAGACCTGTGGGCAAATTACATAGAGTAGACAGAGGGAAAAGAAAATAGATAAAAGAATACATAAACATAAAATATATCTCTACATATAGTATACTAAAATAGATGGGGTTAGGGTTAGGTATGAGAGCTCCGGTCTAGGACCGTCGCTCTGATACCATATTGGGAAAAGAGAATAACTTGTTTATTCATTGAGCCCTAGGCTCGCTTATATAGGGAGAGACCTGTGGGCAAATTACATAAAGTAGACAGAGGGAAAAGAAATTAGATAAAAGAATACATAAACATAAAATATATATCTACAATGTAGTATACTAGTATGCAACATAGAACATGGACAAATTCCTACATAGGTCTTGGACGTCGCCCTTGAAGGGAGGTAGTTAGGCATCACACATCATGGAAGCATGTAGATCAAATCAAATCCAATAAAAACAGACTCATTATACGAGTCACGATAACAGTGGAAATTTAAGAAAAATTCGATCGAACCACATGGATTGTGAATTTTTCCCAACATGTTACATAAAGATCACATGAGTAAATGGCATACATTTGAAACATAATTGTGATAATCAAGTCTTTGACATAAGAGACCTCTTATCTCAAGTCTGACCCGATGGAGGCTACACTTAAGTGTGTAGGGATGAACAACGAGCCTTCCGCAATCCAAAAAGATGATCTGAGAGAGATAGCTCTTGATTTTGTCGAACGAATCATGCTTCCTTCTTCAATTCAAGGGCAAGTGGCACCAAAGAAGATCGTCCAAGCAAGATCGGTATAAGCGATCCAACAACACAATGGCAGGGGACCACGAAGGCCGGCCTGGCTGTGGGTTGGATGATCTTGGGGCAAGGGGTGACCACAATGAAAGGGAAGAGAGAGTGTGTGTGTGTGTGATGTGTAGAGAGAGAGACTTGTTGATTTCCAATTCTTGGAATTGATTAAAGAGGAAGGCGGGCTCTGCCTCTCCTTTTATCCTTTTTTCAGACCGTTAGGATGCACTCCTACTTTAATCGACAACAAAAAATAATCGTGGTCCTCAACCAATTTTAGCATAAGAATTGATAAAATATTATCAACTTATTATCCAATTAACTTCTCAATAAAATCACCAACAAATAAATAATAAAAAGAGAAAAAGAGAGGAGATAATCCTCAATATGGTAGGGACGTCCACATGGTGGAGCCCACCATAGACGTCCCTCCAAAAGGATTATCCTTTTATTTTTTATTTTTTATTTTAGTTGTAATCTCTTAGCAACCAAATCTTTATTCATTATTAATTTTGAAATATAATTATCATCAAATAATTCTAAATATTTGCAATAATTATAAACTACCCATCAACATATATGAATCATAATCGCAGGTCCAAAATTAAATGTAAATCCTATTTACATTTAGGGTTTTTATAAGTTGTGCTCCTCTGAGATATTGCAATATCAGTTTGCCCCTCACTTTTTTAGAATATCGATTCTGTACCGGACTTCTTGCACAATGATCACTTGTGTTATTTTATTAGTCTGGCTATCAATTAATTGAACTAAACCATGGTTTTTTCAAACCATGGTGTAGTTAAGAGGGCATAACACGAAAAAAACCCTTCTCTCCATTCCCTCCTCCTCTGCCCCCTTCTTCCAAGCCCCTCCTCCGTCCCCTTCTTCCAAGCCCCTCCTACTCCTCTGCCCCCTCATCCACACCCTCTCCCCCGGTCCTCACATGGACTCAAGTAGTAGCTGGAGCATCGCGGGGAGGACATGTATGTGGAGGTCGTTTTTCCCTAATTCTTGAGCACCGGTGGCGGAGGTCTTCTCCAAGCAACAATGGCTTGTGCTTACCGCCGGATCCCCTATCTCCGATGTATGCTTCTCTCGAAGTTGAAGATGAAGGCCTGGAAGTAGGTGTTGGGATTCACGGTGGGAGTGGTGGCTCGTAGCCAGCATGCTTTGCTAGTTGCTCTTCTGCCTTCCGTTGGGGATCATACAGTGGAGGTTCTGCAACACGAACGGACCGATGATCTTCAACCCTTGGATTAAGCGAGCGATTGATCTGGCCTTCTTGAAGGGAAGAAGGGGATCGAGGGGTCGAGGCTGATTGACAAAAGGGATGTGGGGAGGTGAACAAGGCAGGGCTTAAGAGCATCCCAGAGGTGGATGATCGCTATCACCTCCTTCGACCCCATCCACTGCAACTTGTTTTCCATGACCTTCATCTTCAGCGTGAGCGACCATGAGAGATTGAACAACTGAAGGTTGAGACCTCCTGCAATGCTCGATGGGGTCTGGGTTTGCTTGAGTACACCCGACCTCTTGTTCCCCTTTCAGTGCTAATAGCAACAAAACAAAGGAGGAAGCTCCTCTTACTTCTGGCAATGGTCTTGTGGATATGGGGCGGACGAGGAGGAAGAGTAGGATGTGGAGGAGGAGGAAGAGTAGGAGGGGGAGGAGGGGCTAGAGTGGGAGGAAGACCTTTCAACCCTTATTTTCTATCTAATTCTTGTGTCCCCGAAGTTTACGTCCATTTGCTTTGGGGATGGACGACAACTAACCTGAGGGGCATAAGTGATCATTGTGGAAGAAGCCAGGGGCGGAACTGATATTCCAAAAAAGGGAGGGGCATAACTGATATTGCAATATCTCAAAGGGACACAACTGAAAAAAGCCCTTACATTTATTATATAATGTGAATTCAATTCACATTAATATTAAATGTATGAATACTATTCATAATAAAGTCTCAATAGGATATTGTGGATATTATCAACACTATCCACGATTATCGTGCATAGTACTATCCACACTAATCTTATCCAAGATAATTAAATCCAATTTAATTGTCTCGAAATCCTCTCTGTACATATCCAAAATCAATGTGAATCTTATCCATATTATTTGTGGATAACTATGGATAACACTATCTTGGATAATGTTACCTAGGACAATTACATCCAATTTAATCATCCTAATTCTCCATTTCCTCAAGTGATTCAAACATCATTGAACAATCTCAATACTCAGATATGTCGGTTTAGGAGTATCCCTCAAAACCTTTGAGGATAGTGTGCCTTCTCTGCGGATACTTGGAGATAAGGTCAGTGTGATTGTAGATGCCATGTATAGTGACTTTGATGATGAGATTCAAGCTCATATCTAGATCTAACAGACCTCCCAGAGCTGACTGATCACATCAATAAGTATACCCAATTCTCTCATTGTATCTGAATCCAATTCAGATAAATGTTCGACCATTGGACTAAATTGGATAACTAGTTTACTGGGCAGAGTCGCTAAACTCCAAGCATGTTTCATCACTCAATCGGAATGGAAGCATCATGGTATACAATCAATTAAGATCGCATTACCCTCGAGTATTCCCAATGATCATACATCCTGCATACCGGAAGACTGTGATTAAACATGAAGTCTAGATCCCATTTTGGGTTGTCTCTTTCGTGGTTTTATCCAAAAGTTTCTCATTTGATCATTAGGAGTCAGTATAGATCATATGCTTTCCAAAAGCATAAATCATACCTTTAAATCACGTCTTTTGTTTCCAAAACAAGATGACCAATGTGGGAATTTGATTTTTCCCAATGTCTCATAAGTGAGGTCATGTCTTCAGGTTCAGTAGTGAACATGTATGATCCCTTTAATATATCGTATTCCTTATATGCACCAGTGCGCATATGTATAGACCTTGATTAGGTCATTAACCTATCGGTCTATCAAATATACATACTCAGATATAGTAATACATCTGTCTCTGGTTAGAGGATGAGTGCATGTATCGTGACAACATATGAAATAGGTCTTGGTCATCTCGATCTCGTTAAGTCAACTCTTTGACCTAACTCATCTGACACCTTAGAATCTCAGTTTCTATGCAGAGCACCTGCATCAAGAGGTCGGTCGGTTGTCGACCCTTGCAATAAGGATTGCCATCTTCTTCTCAGGTTGGAGATCCTTTCTTGATAATCACTTGACGATGAGGTCGAGTCCTTAATCTAAACCTTTAGATATTCCATCCTGCACCAACCTTTATAATCCAACCTTTGGATCAATAGATGTATGATATCAAAATGGTCATGGTATATAACCCTAATTGTACGAAGGGACCTATTATGTAAATTTAGTTATTCTTCATTTCATATTAAGGAATGATATGCAATAACTTTTATTGCACAATGGCTCATCACGGGCTCACATGTCTAACAGTCTCCCAATATCCCAAAGAGCCATTAATGGACTACTCTTTAAACCTACACTCATGTGATAATTATAAGCCATATAGATAAATAGCTCGGTCAGCTGATTAGTCAATTTATCCCTAGAGACTATTCTAAGTCCTTTTATAGACTTGCATATCCCCTAGTAATAGTGCTCGCATCCAATGCGAATGTTGCATCTTATACAACCGATACTCAATCTTGTTAAAACGATCATAGTGCCTTATGATGAATCACAGATTCATCAACCATCACCTTACATCTTACTAGTTCAAGCCTTTGGCACTACAACGTAGTAGTTAACATAATCAGTAGGGGTTTTTTATCATCCTTATCAGAATACCCTTATGTCTGGAGATCTCTATCTACTTAAACTAAGACATAATCGTAAGTTTTAAAGGTATCTATATATAAGACTTTGATATCACTATCTCTAAAGTCTTTAAGTCCTTGAAGATAAGCCTTAAGATCACTATCTTTAAAGTCTTGTGCGCTTGAAGATGTTTTTGTTACTGCAATCAAATATTTTACCTCCACAATAGGATTGGTAACAGTTTACTACTCATATTTATTGAGATATTAATTATCATTTATTACTTTCTTGTACTTTTCCCTTTTTCTATCCATCTTATGTAATTCGCCCAACATGTTTGTCCTCTATATAAAAGAATCCCAGGGCCTCATGAATAAACTACTCATTCTTCTCTCCATATGGTATCAGAGCGAGGGTCCTAGACCAGAGTTTTCCTACCTCATGCCCTAACCCCACCAGTCGCCCTCTCCTTCTCGTCTCCCTCGCATGTGTGACGCCTGCAACAGTCTCTCGCAGACCCTATGATGCACCGCAAGTCCCTCTTAGGGTCTTAGCGACGTCGCTGAAGGGCCTCGACTCTCCAGGGCCACAGCTGGTAGCCTCCCGCGGGGCCCAACCAGCACCACCAACCTTTTTTAGGGCTCCGCAACAGCTAATTAGGCCATTGGTGGCCTCCATCCCCACACTAGGGCACCTTTGGCGCCACACAACCCTATCTTGGACACTATGCCTCCACCATGCCTCCTAGGCCCTCGCTAGGCCCCTGATAGGCCTTGTAGGGCTATTCTACTACTTTCTATGAATGGGCTCTGATGTTGAAATTAAGGATGAACCTAAGGCTAGATGTGGCATTAAAGGAAAAAAAAGAAGAGGAGACCATTGGTGCAAAACTCTATCCCCCATCCACCTTCGGTCATAAACTAGAAATTTGACCCTCTTATGACAAATACATATCATCCTCGAAGCTCTAGGTCATCCTCTAAGGATATGGTTACATTGCCACCGATGACCCACTCAATGAAAAAATACTCTTTCATATTTTTCTCTCCTAGTGAAGCGTATAGACCTCTATGTCAACCTCCGGGGATATGGTTGCATGCCTTAAGGCTTTGCGACAGATGCAGATGGCTTTCGGAAGGGATATCTAGGTTCATCGAGACAAGCAGAAGGCATTGACCCAGATTTTTTTTAATGTAGTCAGGTTGAACCTTCTTAAGGACTCTAGGTTGTTGGCTTAGGAGGAAAGAGTCGTGAGGTTGGAACAACATCATTTGCTTATGGAGGAGGATAAGAAGAGAAAGGTGGCGTGAAGATAGCATTCTTGGAAGGTGTTAGAATTATTATATTACAATATATTTGTAACCCTTCGGGTTCCGTAACCTTTAACCCTTCGGGTTCTGTAACCCCTCAGGGGTATTTATGTATTTTTCTTCTCGTACTCTCTAGGGTTTTCTCTCCATATAAGAGACCCTAGTTCTATGGAATATTCCATTCGTCTCTCTTCTCCATATGGTATCAGAGCAATGGTCCTAGACCAGGGTTGATCTAAAATCCCCGCTGCCACCTTCAAGCCTCGCAAAGGCCTGCGCGGGCCCTCTTTCCTGAATTAGGGCCCCGCGCAAGGCCCTCCAGTCACCTCCAGTGCAGCATCTCGACCCCAAAGGAGCATCTCCAGCACCTACCGGTACCTCCAGAGGGCATACAACCCTCCTGCTAGCGCTACCCTGCGCTTTCAGGACCTCCTACGAAGGTCGTCAGCCCCACAGCTACCCTCCACGGGTACCGCAAGTCTCTTTGGAGATCCAAAACTCATCACGAACCGCTGCCAAGAATTCGGATTTGCTGTCCATTGAGGGCTTTCATCCCTTCGTCAAGGGCAAACGTGAGTTCTAGCGCATTTTTTCGCTCTTATATGCATCCCTAGTTGATCACGGGATCTTTTATTTTAAAACCACCATGACACCTTCTACCGAGACAAAGCCCTTGGCTACGAATATTATGGCACAAGGCACTACTATCAAACTCAAGGGCACATAAAATTACGTGCTTTGTTCTCGATCTTTTATGGTGTTCACTGGTGGTCAGAGGAAACTCTACATTTTGACTGAAAATCCTTTAGATGAAAAGGACAAAGAGTATGACAACTAGCAGACTGACAACTATTTGGTTATCAACTGGATGACCAACAGTGTTGAGGCTCACACTGTCCCAAATCTTCTTTACAAAAATACGGTCAAGGAAATGTGGGAGGATCTCGAGCAAACATACTCCCAGAAGAAGATGAAGTCACGACTTGCAGACATTTACAGGCGAATCTGGTTAGCATCTCAGGGTGATTCCACCCTCATCGTGTACTACAGGCACCTCTCCAGCCTGTATGAGGAGCTTGCAATACTTCAGCCCTCATTTTGCACCAAACAGATACAAGAGCGTTCTGACTGGCAGGTATACCGCTTCCTTGATGGACTGCATTCTAGATACCATGCAGCGAAGGAGCAATTTCTTATATCAGATACACTACTAACAATGAAGGCCATCTTTGGCTGACTTGAGGAGCTCGAGAAATCCGCTGCCCAACCTCCCATCTTACCTTCAACAGAGAACTTTGCACACATCGCCTCATCTGGGCGACAAGGCAGATACAGCTTGCAAAGAGGACGTGGTCGTGATCCAAATGTGGCCATGGACGGGAATCTGGGCGAGACCGTGACTTTGGTCGTAGTCGTCGACGAGACTCTACTGCTTCATGCACTCACTGTGGTAGGTGGAACCACCTGACTGAACGATGCTTGCAGAAGTTTGACATACCTTCTTATCACACAAATAATGCTTATGAGGATGCCTATGATGTGAAAGAGGCATCGCCTACATCCAATGGCAAGACTGTTCATTTTAATGATGCAAATTACCCCTGCTTGATGCAAATACTTCAAACTCCAGGGCCTACCACCACTAGTAACACTACAATTGTTTCTCTGGCTACTCCTTCAGGTACAATAGCCAACTCTGCTATCACTCCTACTCAGGGTTGTAAAAGTCGCCCGACTGACCCGACTAGTAGGTCCGACTAGTCTAGTCAGTGGGGTGGCCGACCGAGTACCGACTAATTCCGACTAGGTACACTAGTCGACCAATTTTTTGCTTGGAGATACCATATTCTTATATGTTTTTGCTTTTTTTATAAGCAAACTTATTAATAATATGCTTAGTGTTTTATTTAAATTCAATTCCTTTTTATTTTATTATGATAGTATAAAAATGTACAAAATTTAATGTAATATATGTATAAAAATGAGTTATATTCAAAGTCCATTAAAGTCCGACTAAATCCAATTAGTCGTCCGACTGTCGATTAATCCTTAGTCACTGACCCCAACCGACCGAGTACCGACTACCGACTTTTGCAACCTTACTCCTACTTCATCTTGGATTATTGATTCGGTGCCTCCACTCATCTCACTGAAGAAGGTGATCTGCTCACATCTTCCATACCATCTACCTCTGTGAAGTCAGTTCGAGTCGCTAATGGGACTCAATCACAGATTACTACTATCGGAACTATGGAATTCTCTTCCGAGCTTCGACTTTCTGGGGGTTTATTGTGCTCCTGATTGTCCTCTTAGCTTGCTGTCAGTTCACAAGCTTTGTTTTGAGCTTCATTGTCGTGTGATATTTGATGAGTCTTGTTATTTTCAGGACATTTGGACGAGGCAGATTTTTGGTGGGGTCATGAGAAGAACGACCTATATTATCTTGACATACCCTCGGACTCCAATTTTGTTGGTGCTACGTCCATCTCCGAAGATCCGCTCCTATGGCATCTACCCTTGGGCATCCCTCTGCCAAGGCCATCTCCATGATGTTTCCTGAACTCTCTGCTCTGAAGCCCTTTCAAGTGTAAGGCGTGCGAATTCGGGAAACACCATTAAGCATCGTTTCCTGTCCGTCTGAGTCTCGTAGTACTACTGCTTTTCATCTTGTTCATTGTGGCGTTTGGGGACCTCGTCCGATCCGCACATTAAGTGGTCATCGCTATTTTATAGTGGGTTTTTTATCAGTTGTGCCCATTCAGATAATTACAATTTCAGTTATGCCCCTCCCTTTTTGGGAATATCAGTTGTGCCCTCGACTTTACTGTTCTATCACTCGTGCCCCTCCGTTACTTTAACAGTCACTGAGCTGAATTTAACCACGGTTTTTTCAAACCATGTTATGGTTAATAGGGGTAGAACCGTCCAAATACCCCCCATCCATCTTCCCCCACCTCCTCTTCTTCAGCCCGAATCGCCTCTTCCATCATGATCCTGATGTGGAAGCCAAAGATGGCGGAGGGGCACAACTGTGGATCCGCACCACCAATGACCACGTCGGGAAATCAAATCTGGGAGTTCGACCCTGCCATCGACGCCGACGAAGAGCATGTCGAGGTTGACAATGCCTTCCAGATCTTCAACGAGAAATGCTTCTGTAACAAGTACAACGAGAACTGCTTCTGTAACAAGTACAACGAGAACTGCAGGAGGGGCTGGAGGGCTCGGGGTTGGGGAGGAGGGGTGGTCTGTGGAGGAGGTGCAAAAGGGGGGCTAGAGGGAGTGGGCTGGGGAGGTGGGGGTGGAGGGAAGGTGTGGGGATCGGGATGGGGAGGGAGGAGAAGATAAAGGAGCTGGAGGGGCGAGCTAGGGAGGACGGGGCGGGCTGCAGAAGAGGGGCGGAGGAGGAGGTCCGGAGATCGGGCTGGGGAGGAGGGGAGGAGGGGGCGGCCTGGGGAGGAGGGGCGGAAGGAGGGGTTGGAAGGGATGGGCTGGGGACGAGGGGCGGGGGAGGAGGGCGGGCGTCGGGCTGGGGAGGAGGGGTGGAAGGAGGGGCTAGAGAGGTCTGGTTGGGGAGGAGGTGCAGAGAAAGAGGAGCGGGGATGCCTGTGGAGGAGGTGGCCGAGGAGCACCAGAGGAGGAGGCGGAGGAAGGACTGGAGAGGCAATGGCTAGGGTGGCGGGGGCGGGGAAGGAGGAAGGGCAGCAGTGGCGGGGCTGGGGAGGAGGGGGCAGAGGAAGGCTAGAGGAGGAGGAGGGATTGGAGGGACAATGGTTGGGGAGGAGGTTGTCGTCATCAGAGGACGATGAGGAGGGGAGGGGAGGGAGAGGGAGAGGAAGAGGATGAAGAAAATTATTTTAAGTAAATGACCAATATGCCCTTCTTATTGGATAGAAAGTACTATTGTATTCAAAAGTTAATGTCGGTTTGAGATGGAAGTGGACGTCAACTAACTTGAGGGTCACATATGATAAAACTTGAAGAAGATAGGGGTACAACTGATATCCAAAAAAGGGAGGGGCATAACTGATATTGCAATAACTCAGAGGGGCACAAGTGATAAAAACCCTTTATAATTTGTGTTGATTATTATAGTCGATCTTCTTGGGTATATCTAAAAAAGGATCGTTCAGAATCAATTGTCAGAAATTTCTTTAATATGTTAAAACTTACTTTTCTAGCATTGTTAAGATCATTCGTACTGACAATGCTCTTGAGTTAACCCAATAGGACTTGACCTCTTTCTTTGCGTCCCAGGGAACTGTTCACCAAACATCATGTCTATATACCTCACAACAGAATGGTATAACTGAAAGGAAACTTCAACACTTGCTAAATGTTGACAGATCTCTTCTTAGTCAAATGAGTGTTCCTAAACAATATTCGGGAGATGCTATCCTTATTGCAGTGTATCTCATCAACCGTGTTCCTTCATCTGTTCTCAAAGGGCAACTCCATTTTCCTTACTTACCCTACTGATTCTCTTTTCCCATACCTCTACGAATTTTTGGTTGTATTGCATTGGTCATAACTTTCATGAAGTTGTCAAATTATCCTCTCGTGCCATCAAATGCGTTTTTCTTGGGTATCGTACCCAAAAAGGCTATCGTTGCTATGATCCTGTTGGACGTTTGAATACTAGTTGTCTGCTGATGTCCACCTTCTTTAGCAAACAAGTTATTTTACATAGACTGTGAGTGGCACTCCTCTATACCTCCCTCCTCCGCCAATCGCCTATACTCGCCAGGGTACCTTTATACCTTCTACACCAGTGTTTGTACCTTTGCATGTCCGTTTGGTCCAGGAGATGGTATTCAGGAGTACAAGATCTTCCTCCAGAAGGTCTTTGTCACGAAAGATCGCGGCCAACTTCGTTATTTTCTTGGCATCGAAGTAATACGCACTACAGAGGGCTCCATCTTTCACAGAGGAAGTATTGCTTCGATATTCTGACTAAGGCAGGACTTCTTGGATGCAAGCCATATGGCATCCCTGCAGAAGTGAGAAAATATTCAGCATTTACTGATCCAGCTTTTGAGGATGCAACACGATACAGAAGCTTGTGGGAAATTACTCTATCTCACTGTTAGTAGGCTATATATATCATATGTTGTGAGCAGAGCCAGTCAGCATATGAAGAAGCCTCTTTACAGTCACTGGAAGGATGTTCTTTGATCCTTCGATATTTGAAGGAATCTCCTGGATGTGGACTCTTCTATGGGGTGAATGGGCACACTAATATCTCCACCTATACAGATTCTGACAATGCTAGCTCTCTTGAGGACCGCTGATCCACTACAGAATACGCCATGCCTGTTGGGGATAACCTTGTTACTTGGCGAAGCATGAAGCAGACATTGGTCTCCAGATCCAGTGCGGAAGCAGAAAAACCAGGGCAATGGCTCAGGCCACATGTGAGATCACATGGCTTGTTTCTTTCCTAACAGAACTTGCCATGTCAGCCGCCAATCCTGTACCCTTATACTGCGACAACAAGTCTGCTACATACATCGCCACCGATCCAGTTTCCATGAGCGGAAAAACACATTGAACTTGATTGCCATTTAGTTCGTGATGCAATACGAGGAGGACGAATCAGCACTCCACACATCTCTACTGAACTTCAACTTGCAGACATCCTCACAAAGGCTCTTCCAAGGAAGCGCCTCATGTACTTAGTATCTGTTGGAGTATTTGGTTATGCGCCTATTGAGTTGTAGATGGGTAAATGGATACCTCCAGGATCCATTTATCCCATCTCGCGGCGGCGCATCCAGCAGGCGATCCCCGCCGCCCCTGGAAATGGGAAGAGAAACCCTTGGGCGGCGGTACCCTGTTACGTACCCCCCCCCCGCCCGCCTTCCTCGTATCCCCTAGGCAGCGCCGCCCTACTCCTCCAATCCCACGAGCTTCCAGGCTGCTCTGTGCGCCCTCCGACGGCGCTGACATCCAGATCGTGCAGCGACGGCGGCGAGAAGCCCCCCATCGGGGGCAACATGTGTTCGAGGAAATGAAGGGTTCCCACGAACCCTAAATAAAAGGAAGAGGGCCCCGTTGGAACGGCGTTTTTTTTAGAGCGGTTCACTTGGTCTTTCTGGCTCGTGTGTGATTTCTTTGGGGGAGGATATTACTGTAAGGACCAAGTGGATTTCTTGTTTTCCAAAAAAAAAGGGAAACGACGAAGAAGCATCCGTTTTTTTTTAAAGAGGTTGCGTACAAAAAAACCGTACGCATATTCGCAAAAAAAATGGACGACTATAAAAAAATTGAAATAGCCGAAAGGAAAAAAATGCAAGAGAAAGCGAAGAAAAAAAGGTTGAAATGGCTTCAAAAATGTTAAAAAAATATTTTTAAAAAAATGAAAAATGTGACGGCTTAAATTATTTTTTTTGAAAAGCCGCAAGTTTCATGTTTTGTTCTCCACATATTTATGTATTTTTCTTGTCTTCTCCCTACATTGTCGATGTCAGTGTTTCCGACAAGTACGGGAGAAAGGGGGAGTATATATGTAGAGTCACATGTCTATTCAGATGTTCTAGATTCAAGAGGACAGATTCAGATATTCTTCAGACCAGCAGATTTTCAAACTCTATATATTTTCAGATGAAGATTCTCCATACGCAAGATTCAGACTCGATGTTCAGATCCCGAGTCCACAGGTGTGGTACGCAGTTCTTCAGACACGAGTTTGCGGTCATTTTTAGATGAGCACATGTTTGCCATCAGTTCAGAGGTCCCCATCCTTTCTTGTTTTGTAGGCCAGAGTTTTCATGTGAGCCATAGGGACTCCAGAATAGAGGACCATTCCCTAGGCCATGTTGGCAAGGGTTTTCATGTGGTATCATAGGTTCACCAGAGTAGTGCACCATTCTCTGAGCCAGATGGGAGAGACCCAGTTCTTCGAAGAGGAGACTGTTTCAGACTCCATTCTCCAGCGACCGTGGACTCCGACGAGGATTGCACAACCACGGCCCTTTTCAGTTCGGCCCTTTTTCAGAGATGGAGCAGTTGTCCACATGTTGTGGCGGGCCAGAGTACTC
This sequence comes from Ottelia alismoides, assembly GCA_037367405.1. Classification (NCBI taxonomy): domain Eukaryota; kingdom Viridiplantae; phylum Streptophyta; class Magnoliopsida; order Alismatales; family Hydrocharitaceae; genus Ottelia; species Ottelia alismoides. Next base: position 342,493 of record JAZKJV010006200.1, read on the forward strand.
CGACGAGGGGACTCATTTCAGTTGCAGTGACTCTGACAGGCGCAGTTCAGAGCACATGCTCTCCGACGAGGAGATTCAGAAGACTCACACTCCAGCTCGTTCGTCCTCCTCACCTGCAAGGCATGAGAAGCAATGTCCTCGACTGCAGCAATGTGCGCGTTGGGTTGATATTGTCCGTAGTGTCCTGTAGCATTGAGTTGAGTTTCTTTATGTTTGTCCAAGCTGAGCATTGCATGCTCCAGCTTGAGGGAGAGTGTTAGAGTATTTGGTTATGCGCCTATTGAGTTGTAGATGGGTAAATGGATACATCCAAGATCCATTTACCCCATCCAAGTGTTTAGTCCCACATTGTCCAGCGGTGGGACTTGGAGGCCCTGTGGAAGCTATATAAAGAGCCCCAAGCCTCCTGTTACAGATGAGAAAGTGCAATACATAACACGCCCCTTTGAGGGCTTCTCCCGTGGTTTCATCCCGCTCCTCACGGAGTAGGGTTCCACGTAAATTTTGTGTTCTTCCAGTTTCATATTTCTAGATCATGCTCAATTTATCATTATCGTTTCCGCTTCTTATTTTCTAACAGTATCTAAGTTGAGCATGATCGACATATATGCTCCAACTTGAGGGGGAGTGTTATAATTATTATATTAGAATTATGTTTGTAACCCTTTGGGTTCCGTAACCCTTAAGCCTTCGGGTTCTGTAACCCCTCAGGGGTATTTATGTATTTTTCCTCTTGTACTCTCTAGGGTTTTTCTCTCTATATAAGAGACCCTAGCCCTATGGAATAGATATCCCATTCATCTCTCTTCCCCATAGAAGGTATGGTTGAAAGAGTCAGATGCAAAAACCCACTTCTTTCGTATAGTGCGAAGTGTTAGAGCCAATCCAATTTCATCAATTTATTGAGGTGGAATGCGAGGGGGTCATCAGGGATGCAGTGGTCGACTATTTCCTCGAGGTGAATAGGAGGGTTTGCTTTGTCTTGTGAGGTGGCTGGGAAAATATGTGCCTTGACTATTTAAGTCTCAAGCATTCGGACTCATACGAACTTTTAGCATTGCGGAAATCTATCTTCGTCTATGGGATCGGGATGTTTCTTAATTTTTTTTCGTTACTGAGTTCTAGGAGTTGGCGAAGGTGAATGTCGTGGCAGACATGGAGGAGATATGGTGGAAAAATCAAGGTTTTGAGAGGTTGAATCGTTCCGTGGCTTTTCTGCTTAAGAAGAAGGTGGTGGAGAGTGAGGAGGAACTTCATTTTATTTTCCTCTTAAATTCTATCTCATTTAAAGAAGGTCCTTGCTAATCGGCTCCATGGGGTTCAACCATCATTGCCACTTAATAGATGATTTTCATTTGAAGTGGGCAAGTGATGGATGGTGTAGTCATTTGCCTATGAGATCATTGCAGACTGGAAGCAAAGGAAGATCAAGGGCTTGCTTTGGACAGTTGACTTTTCCAAAGTTCATGACTGTGTTAGCTGAAGTTCCATTTGGGCATCTCTTTCTCGTTGTGGCTTTCCTTGATAAGCTACTTGCATCGAAGAAGAGATGAATAACAATGACTTCTTGCTCAAAACAAATGAATGGGCAATGAGGTGATATTTTTCAGCCGCAAAAGGGGGTCAGGCAAAGATGTTCTCTTACTCCTTATTAGGGTGCTTAATGTACTCTCGTGGATGTTGTCACCGATGATGGATGGAAATCTCTATGTTGGTTGCTAGCTGGATCATCTAATAATTCCTATCTTATAGCATGCTGGAGATACTATTTTCTTTATGAAGGTGGGTGGGAGCCCCTAAGGCAAAGGGATCTCCACGATGCTGGAGCTTTTGATGTTGTCCATGGACTAAGGTTTAATGGAGACAAGTTTGTTTTTGTCCTATTAGAAAATGAAAAATGCAGAAGCGTAATATCAGAAATACAGAATAAACATTATGGAACACCGGGATTTTACGTGAAACCCTACACCCTAAGGAGCGGGATGAAACCACGGAAGAACACCTCTAAGTGTTGATGCGTTCATTGCACTTTCTCTCATCTGTTACAGAAGGTGTGGGGATTGTTATATAGCCGCCACTGACTCTCCAAGTCCCATAGATAGTAGATGTGAGACTAAACCACTGGATGTGGTAATTGGATCCTACCCATCTACACAAGTGATGCATATATTCCAACACTCCCCCTCAAGCATGAGCATGCAACGCTCAGCTTTGACAAACAAAAAGAAATCACTCAAACTCACAATACAAGACACTACGGACAATATCAACTCAACGCATACACAACCATCAGTTGCCGTCGAGGACGTTGCTTCTCATGCCATGCAGATGAGAAGGAACAAACAACTGGAGTGTGAGTTGAACTAGGTCTCCTCGTCGGAGAACATGTGCTCTGTATTGCGCCTGTCGGAGTCACTGAAACCGAATGAGTCTTCATGTCGGAGCACTATGGCCCGTCAAATGTAAAAGATTAAATCATGTGAACAATTGCTCCATCTCTGAAGGGTCGAACTGAAAAAGCCGTGGAAAACATCCTCGTTGGAGTCCACGGTTGCTAGAGAATGGAATCTGAAAAGTCTCCTCGTCGGAGAACTGGGTCTCTCCCATACTGGCTCAGAGAACGAGAACTCTACTTTGGAGTCCCTATGAAACCACATGAAAACCATAGCCACATGGCATAGAGAACGGGATCTCTACTATGGAGTCCTTATGGATCACAAGAAAACCCTAAGCCAAACAAACCAAAGATGGGGACCACACAACTTGAAGACTCTGAACCAATCTGAACGTCGAGTCTGAATCTGAATTGTAGAGTATGAAATCTGGCCTGGAGAATCCGAAACAAACTTGTAACTCTACACAATACTCCCCCTTTCTCCCGTACTTTTTTTTGGAATGGAAAAGGGTGGCATTCCATCATGGGACCCACCTCAAAATGGTATATATATGTAAAGATAAAAAAATTACAAAATTTACAAGTTCCAAGATTTACAAAGTGCCCTACAGTGCTTAATCACATTAACAGAATAAAAAGCATGTCCCCCGAAGATGACGTTTCTTATGCTCCATATTGTCCATAATAGCCCAAAAGGAAAGGCTCTATCCTCGTGCCCAAAACTACAAACTGAATGGATATCTCTCCAAAAGCTTGAGCAGTCCCGCCCTTGCACCCACGAAAGACATGCTCTACTCCACACTTGAGCCAATGAAGGACATGAGAAGAACATCTGCTACATCTCCTATGTCGCCAATCCACATATGTCGCAAGAAGCATCCCCCGCTCCCAACAGTTGCCCCATGCGCCCCTTGGTGAGAATTCTGTCCAACCTAAACATCCAAAGGAAGACCTTTATACGGGTCAGGACATTACTTCTCCATATCAGCCGCAAATCTACTCCCATCTCCTCCACTTCCTCTGTTTCCACCGCAAAAAATTGGTATGCTTTATTCACCAAAAAACGAGCATCCCTCCAGACAAAGTGATCCCTCCCATCTGTCAGTCCCGCCTTTGTGCCATCTCCATCTGAAGTGCCATGAAGCCCTCAACCCTTTGTTCTGATATGCCTGAAGTGAAAATCGGGGACCATGCCCCCATCTCCCGGACCTTCTGCACGACCACCTCCTTATCCGCCGCCAACTGAGCCAACCGCGTGAATCGCTCTCCCACCACCCCTTCTCATATCCAATCATCCAACCAGAACTTGAATCCAGCTTCGTTCCCCAGTATGGGTCTCATCAAACCTAACATCTCCAGAATCACATGCGTAGTGTCTCTCCACAATGATGAGGGTAGGAGCCCTGGGCTAACCCCCAGCGAAGTCGAGATCTGTAAATATTTTGCATTAACCTGCACACCAAGCCCTCAGACTTTCCCCAAAGGTATATCACCCACTTTGTCATGAAAGCCTCGTTCATTTACCCCACTCGCAATACTCTCAAACCCCATTCCTCCTCGGTGATGTCACTCTATTCCAATCAATCAAATGTATATCTCTTCTACGTTGTCATCCATCCGACCAAAAGAATCTTCTCATCATTGCCTCAATTTTCGACCGCACCCCCACCGGCAAGGACCTCGTAGAGAAAAAAACATCGGAATGGCTGACAAGACGTGCTTTAGCAGAATCAATTTCTCACCATTGGATAGCATTCTCGCCTTCCACCTCGCCAGCCTGCTTTCCAATATCCTCAGCAGCATCTCCCACTCCCTTTGGCTTTTACCTCCCCGCTACCAATGGCAACCCTAGATATGTGATCAGAAGCATCGTCGTGGGGCACCTCAAAATCAACGACGTATGTTGCACCTCCTCCATTGATAACCCAAAAGGCAACATCGCGGATTTCTCCCCTCCCAATCTTCTCCTTCTCCAGCCCAAGGAGGACGACTGTGCCATCCGCGCATTGCAGGAGCTGAATGGATATCTCCTCCTTATATCCCGAAACCCAACCTTATCTGCTGCCAATCTCATCATCGTTGCCAAAGCATCAGCCACAATAACAAACAGTAATAACGCCAACGGACTACCCTAATGGATGCCCCTTTGCGGCTGAAAGAAACCTCCCTCTGACCTGCCATTGACGAGCACCGCATGAGAAGTCGTCGTCACGCAGCGCTTGATCCACGAAATCCACACCTCCGGGAAACCCCTCTTCTCCAAAGATGCCCATATGAACCTCCAATACACGCAGTCATAGACATTGGAAAAATCGATCTTCCAAAGCACAACCTTGGCTTTACATCTTTTCCAATCAATCACCATCTCCGAAGCCATCAACGATCTGTCAGCCATCGCTCTTCTAGGCACAAAAGCCGCATACTCCGGTGAAATGATCCAGTCCAACGCCCCCTTAAGCGGTTTGCAAGAATCTTTGAAATAATGAGGTATATCGCATTGGACAACGCAATGTCTGAAGTCCTCCACCCTTGTTGGCGCTTCCCTTTTCGATAATAGAAAAATAAGCGCCATGTTCAGTCTCTCAAAACCATGATTCCTCTTCCGAAATTCCCCAAAACCTCCAACACATCTTTTTTCACTACCTCTCAAAACTCCCTGTAGAAGCACATCGAGAAATCATCTGGTCCATGTGCACCGCCCACATTCAGTTGTCAAAGAGCCCTATTCACCTTTGCCTTAGTGAACTCCGACACCAAAGACTCCGCCTCCTCATGAGTTATCTGCGTGACACCTTTCCCCTGCCAGCCCCAACCGATTCTCCTATGTCGCATGCTAAATGCCTGGAAGTGAGCCCGAATCGTTGTCCCTACCTCCCGATCCCCAGCCGCCATCTCCCCATCAACATTGATTGAGTGTATGAAGTTCCTATATCTCCTCCCGCTGGCCACTACATGAAAGAACCCTATATTCGCGCCCCCTCCCTCACCCACCTCTGTCTCGGCCGCTGCCTCCATGCGATCTCCTCCTTCTTGTCTTCATGAAGGATCACGTTTAAGTGCATGCTTCTCTCTGCCATCTCCTCCAACAATGCCCGCTCATCCTCCATCATGTCCCATTTACTGGCCTCCTCATGCGCCCTGATGCGTCTATCGCGTCGCCTCAAATGGTTTGTACTAAGCCTTCTCCCACTATAAGTAGGTGATGAATCTGTGATTCATGACTCTAAAAATTGAAAATAGACCTTTGTTCCTGAGTAGTTAGCTGCATATTTCCACTTATATTGCATAACTAGCATTCATGCATGCATTCATAATATCTGCATTTTAGCACTCATATTTGCATTAAATAAGAAGCCAATTCCACTTGTAAAATATCCATTTATTATCTCCTCCAGAATAAAACACCTTATGATATCTACACCATTAGCTAATAATATAGGGAAAAAGGTCAGAGATCTCTTTTGTAAAACACCCAATAAAGACCTAAATCCCTGGTCCTTATAGGCCCATAGTTCCCTTGTACCAACCCCAAATTCGGTCTACTCACCTTCAGATGAATACACATCCAGAGACCTTTAAAATGAGACTAATTTCATTCAATTCGGAGCTCGTAGGAAGAAGTTGGGTTTTTGGGCCTCTATGTATACTATATCTGTGTATATTTGTATTCCTGTATTTTTTGTATCATATTTGACCTCATCTCTGTTTTTGGTCAACATGAAACTTGTAGATCTCATCAAGATCTACAACTTTCATGTTTTGAGTTTTTCCAAATTCGGCCTCCTTCTCTCTCTAATTTCATTTCTCCTCTCAGCCACTCACAGCTGGCCACGTGGCGCCCTCTGATTGCGCCACGCGGCCCGCTCCCCTTTGCATCATCCGCCTACTCCCTCGGCCATTGGATCTCCTTCTGAACCAACGGCTCAGCCTTCTCCACATACACCCTTATTCCTGGCCATTAGATCAGTTCCCATCTCTGATCCTCATCGATCGCTCGCGCCTCACAGAGAGCATGCCACGTGGCGCTTTGTGCGCCATCCGATGCCTTATCTGTCCATTAAATCACCGCCCTCCATTCCGCCTCCGCTGTCAGCCCTCTGATCGGCAACGACCTCTCATCTCCGCCATTCGTTCCCGCCGTGCTCTGCGTGTGCCAAGTGTCACCTTCTCCGCAATTAGATCATTGTTTGACGCTGCAATCTCTACCTCACATTCCGCAGCGTCCTCGACCTTTCGATCAGAGCCTCCTTCGCATCACTACCGTCCACCCGCACCTTGATTTCATTACGATACGTGGCACGATCCTGACGCTCAGATCACGCAGCCTAGATCTAATCACAGACGTTCCCTAGCGCCAACCTCTCAACCGTTGGATTACAAGATCCAACGGTCAAGACGTCGTCGTCAACCTCCGAATGCCCCGCACCCACGTTCTCCACCGTGCGCAAGGGGCCGCCCCCTTTCTATTCTCGGCTCCACGCCAGCCACCTTCTCCGACCACTGACGCCACCACGATGGAGGCCTCTCTTCCCTCATCCTCGCCAGCTCCCTCGTTCTTCACGACTACCACCAGAGTCGCCCCACGACGTCCACGAACATCACCTTCCAGCTACCCCTGCCGTCACCCTCGTCCTATAAATCACCCGCCTTTGGCCACTGTCACGCCCATCCGCCATTCCAGAGAGATTCCTTGAGCTCCGACCTCCGATTTGGTGACAACAATTCATTGAGACGTTGAGCGAAGAAAGGGCTTCTTCTCCGGCGAGATCCACGGCCAGCGCCGCCATGCTGCAGCTACCTCCGTGAGCTGCACGAGCTCAGGCCTCCTACCGATCTTCGAGCAAAGACACGGAAGCTTCCCGGAGCTTCTAATCCTAGGTAGAATCCTCCATCGATCCTCTGATCTTCTTCTTAGTTTCTCCTTTGTTTTCTCCGATTAAATTCGCCCTCCACATTCATCTTCTCGCTCCACCGTCCTCCCTTCGAGCTCCGCGACGGAGCACTGATCCTCGCGTTATCCTTAGCTTCGTCAAACGCCGCATTTCACCTTCGCTCAATCTCAGCTCCGCCACCTCGGCGGAGCTCGCTCACCGGCCATCCCCACTCCTCCATTGGCCTCGCATCTCGCTCCGCATCACTACACGGAAACCACGCAAGCTTCGGCTATCTACTAACGTACTGCAGGTTCTCCCTCATCGATTGGTCGGAGGTTCATCGGAGTTGCACTTGAGCTAATCCGTCATAGCGTTCCATGGCGTCTCCTCCACTTGAAGATCACCAGGCGCGTCGCCAGCCATCAACGAATCTTCCAGGCTTCCTCAGAACCTACAGCAGCCTTCATCGGCGACGGGAGGGCAGGGCGACACTATCCCAGCATCGCTGGAGCCCAGCCTCCTCCGCCGCAGGAGGCGGAGGACCGTTGGGCACGAAGTCCAGCCACCGTACGATCATCTTGATCGAACGGCTAAGAGATATCCACGTCGCCTCGCGGAGCAGCCGTAGGATCAGGCGGATCCCACGTATCTGATCACGCCACGCCGCCAATCGCCAGAGCAGCGGAGGGCCGTTGGATTTATCTTGATCCAGCGGCGATATATCGACCACGCAGCCTTCCTCATCGAGCGTCAACGACCGTTGGATCCTCTTCGATCTGACGGATGTTGATCATCCACGTCTTTGTTTGATCGAAGCCAACAGCAACCGTCGATCTTCACCAGATCGCACGGTCCAGGGCACGCCACGTTGCCCGATCTGAGCCTCCTCCCCGACCACTAGGCTCGGATCCCCGAAGCTTCTCCGAGCCAAAGTCAAACCTCCAGACCAGCCGAGCCTTACTCCGAGCCTAAGGACCCCACATGATCTGCACGTGTGGCCTGGGAAAATTGAACCGAGGCCCTGAAGATTTTTCAATATTGCACTTCAGTCCCTGCCAGGAGATTCCACGTGAGGAGCACGTGATCCATGGAGAAATTGCATCCACCCCCCTGCATTATAGGTAATTGCATAATAGTCCCTTTATGCACGTTTTATTTTGATTAATTTTTAATTCCTGTATTGCATTTATACCCCTGTCCTTGCACGCATATTTAGGGATTCATATTAATTTTAGTTTGAAAAATTGCATGTAGCTTACAATGTCCTCCTTATTATGTGACATGTAGCATATTTTTGTAATATCAGTAGAATTTTCTATTAATTAATTGGTTCATTTTTGTTATATTTTGCCCAATTTCACCTCTTAATTAATAGTAATTTCTCTGTGACTCCAAAAATTCCTAAAAAATCACATTAGATCTAGGATAATCAGCTTTACCTTGCATAAAAATTTCATCTCAATTGCACGCATTCCGAGGCCTAAATAATTCATTTGGTGAATTCCTTAATTTATTTTTAATAGGTTCATTTCACATCAAAATTAAGGTTTGATAATTTTCCTGGATTCCTCATCTTTAGATATATCTAGGATAATTTTTATTCCCAAAAATATTGTGATTTGATAATTATTAAAATTAATTTAGTGAAAATCACCATGCATTCATTTTTTAATTCACGGTAATTTAATTTAGTGTCAGAAAATTCTAAAAAAATTAGTGTAGTCTACTTTCATCTCATTTCATCATCTGGCCAAGTTTCATAATTTTTGGACTTAACTTGAACACTTATCTGATTTAACTTGTAATTTGGCCTGATTTTGCATGTGTCTTGCATAAAAAAACCGAAAAAGACCAAAAAATATCTCCTCTAAAAATCAAACCTTGGAAATTTGCTAAAAATCAACCTAAGGAGACAGCTGCCTCCCTGAGTTTGACCTTGGACTTCCAACCAAGTAAAAAAAAATTGCCGCTCGAAATTAATTTGATTATAATTGAAAGTGGTTTTTGATTTGTTCTCATTATCCGACTGCAACGAACATTAGTAATTATTTTTACATTAATTTGCTCGAATTAACAAGGGTAGCGGGAGCGTATCAGTAGGGTCGGCTACATGGATTCTTGCTCAAATCTATGTTGAAAGATTCGACTATTTTTTACGCTAGCCGTCGACTACCTAACGCAACCCCTGCAAGAGTGGGATTTGAACCCTGGACTTTTGTGTGGGAGACACACTGTACAACAGGGGCATGTGATCCGAATGACCCTTTGGCAGCGCCCTAGCCCCAGCCAGAGGAAACAGAGACATCGCCTCAGTGGACAACATAAATCTGTCAATACAGGATCTCAACCTGGAGTTCCGCCATGTGTAACGGCATCCCACAACATCCATCATCTGCAGCCCAAGCTCCTCCATCATCTCTACCACCTCCGTCATATGTAACAGCATCCCACAACATAAATCTGTCAATACGGGATCTCGACCTGGAGTTCCGCCATGTGTAACGGCAACCCACAACATCCACCACCTGAAGTCCAATCCTCAAAGGGCTGATGTGTCCATTGCACTTTCTCTCATCTAATACATGAGGTGTGAGGCTTCTTATATAGCTCATAATGACTCTCCAAGTCCCACAGATAGTACATGTGGGACTAAAGCACTGGATGTGGTAATTAGATCCTGGACCCATCTACACAAGTGACATATTTACTCCAACATGTCTCTTTTGGGATGGTTGAGGGGGAAAACAAGGCCCGTGAGGCCTCTTTGCGATCCCAAATTAATGTCCTTCCAATTAACTATACGGCTTTGCCTTTGGTAAATGGGCATCTATGACATTCAAACAGGTAATCTGTGGTAGAGAGGATCGAGCACATGCTTATGACTTCGAGGGCATCTTATATGTCGAGGAGGGGTTGCTTGATGTTCCTGAAGTTGGTTCTTTCAACGATTCCAGTCGTCTTTTTGTCCTCGTGCATGTTCCCTATGAGAGATCACAAGCATTTGAAGGCTCTTAAGCTGAGGTTCTTCATGACGAGTTCAGGAGATTCTTATGACATCCCTAAGAGAGTTGGAAGGCGACGATGCTATCCAATGTTGCAAAAGTCGGTATTCAGCATCCAATCGAACTAGACAAAAATTAAAGAATAAAATGTACTCATGCAACTAATCAAAATTATTTGATTTTGTATATTTAAGTTATTTTAAATATAAAAACCATAGTAAATACATATATTCTTATATATTTATACATATATATTCATCAGTTAAGAAGATAAAAGTACAATTGAACTTCAACTAAATATTATGCATCTTATATAATTATACATATTTGGAGTAGTATTAGCCCTTCGATGGAATATAAGACTTAATAATGAGAAACATGTAACACGAAAGATTGAAGTTGAAAAAACTATTTTCTTTAAATATTAATTATGGACCTAATTAAGCAAGGCAGTGAAGGTTTCAAAAAGTTGTATATAACTCATAATCGATCCATATCTTGATTATCATTTGCATAAGATCAAGATGCATAAATTAAGGGTCTAATTCCAAACAGAAGAGGTAATGTATAAAACTTCTATTTAATCATGGTAGTTGAAACAACTTTTAGAAGAAAAAAGAGCATTATATGGAAACGGAGATGGAACTTTGACATTTTTGGTAATACTGGGATAAATCAAAACCTTGAAAACTAAAAAGGGATATTTACCCAGCAGACCCTGAAATCTTTCGAAATTACCTCTACGACCTTTGAAACATCATAATTCCTCCCACGACCCCGTAATCTTGCTCCGTCTTACCCCACAGACCCTGCCGTCAATTTTAACTTTACTGGAGTCAATTTCTTGAGTTAACCTTGAGTTAATATCATCTCCCTCTCTCTCTCTCCTTCCTTCTCCTCCCCCTCTGGGACTGCTTCAAGGTCGGAAGTTCGAGACTTGCCTCCATCGCCACATGCTGCCGCCCCCTCGAGAGACTCGACATCTCCAACTCGCCCATGATCGAGGTTGACGGGCTCATATCCATCGCCAGGAACTGCCCGAACCTCTCGGCCCTCACGCTTGAGTCGTGGCCGCTCGTGGAGGACCAGTCCCTCCTGGCCTTGCAGAAGTGCTCCTCCCACCTGGAGTCCATCTCCATCTCACAGTGCCCGCAGATCGGCGACGCGGGGGTGGTGTCCATGCTCTCCCGTCTGTCGAAGCTTACCCGCGCGCACCTCTTGCGGCTGAGGCTCGGGAACGCCACGCTCAGGCCATCAGGCGGCACCCCGGTGGATGCGTGAGGTTGTGCGGGTCCTCGCACTAGAGGGCATCGACACCCCTGAGGTTGTGTGGGTCCTCGCACTCGCAGAGGGGAGGTCGGGTAGAGGTGGGATCGCGCAGAGGGGAGGAGGGAGGTCGAGCGGAGGGGAGGTCAGGGAAGGGAGGTCGGACATAGGCGAGGTCGGGCGGAGGGGAGGTCGGGTAGAGGGAGGTTGGACGGAGGGAAGGTCGGGTAGAGGCGGGATCGCGCAGAGGGGAGGAGGGAGGTCGAGCGGAGGAGTGTCAGGGAAGGGAGGTCGGACATAGGCGAGGTCGGACGGAGGGGAGGTCGGGCAGAGGGATGTTGGGCGGAGGGAAGGTCGGGCAGAGGGAGGTTGGGCGGAGGGGGTCGTGGAGGAAGCTCGGAAGCGTGAGGGAGAAGGGGCATTTTCTATAAGGGGCATTTTCTGTAATTTTGAGAAACAAAATGGGTATTATGAAACTGAAATTCACGGAATCGGGTTACTTTTAACGGGTAAATGAACGGGGGTTAACCACAGGGTCTGTGGGGTAAGTGTTAGCAAGATTACGGGGTCGTGGGAGGAATTATGATGTTTCAAAGGTCGTAGAGGTAATTTCGAAAGATTTCAGGGTCTGCTGGGTAAAAAAATAGTAAACTGTGATACTAAAAAAATATAAAAAAATAGCCTTAAAAAAATAGTCAATAAAATAGTAAACCAAATAGCTGGATTAACTACTAAATCGGATTGAATATCGTTTGACTATTGTCTATTCAGTCGGTTACCCACCAAGTGCACCTCAAGGTCAGACTGACTAGTTTGTTTAGTCGGGTGACTATGGCAACAATGATGCTATATGAGAATGATAGGGGAAAGTGTGTTCTTAGTCTGGAGATGATGAACATGGCACTTCGTGCCAAATGGGTTCATCATATTTAAGGCAGTGGTTTAGACCTACTTTGTTCTTTGTTAAGGAAGATCTATGGTGTTTATGTTGGCTTCTCATTGCAATCCAACATGGTTCTTCCAGCTTCAAACTTCTCAAAGGAGAGCGTGCTTTTCACTTTTGGCTTCTCCAACTTATTAAGGCATATTCTGGGCAATGATGTTGTTTTCCACTTTTGGCTAGATGATTGGACTAATCAGAGGATTTTCAGTAATCAGTTCATCCATATATTTGCTATGGATATCGATCTGGAGATGTCAGTTAGTAAGGCTTAGGATAAAGGCATATGGTCTCCCTGCTTTTGTTATAAGCTTTTACACCAACATGTGGTAGAGTTCTTGGCGCTAACGGAGACCCTCTCTCGTAGAGGCTTCCTCTGCTAGCTGTGGACCATTGGATGTGAGTGGGTGGTCCTTTCTATGTGAAGAAGGCCTATGAGGTACTCTATGCATCAATTGTTTTTAACCTTGGGATTTCTATGCCTAAGTATCAAACCCGTTAATTTAAGATTTTAGACATGATCCAGTATACAAATTAGGCAAATAAACTCTTTTTTGTGTAGTACTTGTTGGGAAAATAGAAGAACATGTTTATTTCACCAGCCCTAGGCTCTCTTATATGGGAGAGTAGCCTATGGGTAAATTACATAAAGAGTACGACGGGAATGGAAAATAATAATAGACTACATAAGTAGATAATATATGTTTACACTCCCCCTCAAGATGGAGCATAGATATCAATCATGCTCAGCTTGGACGCACACTTCTGAAACGGGCCTCGCAGTAATGCCTTGGTAAAAATATCTGCAGCTTGATTTTCTGAACTAACATGGGATGTAGCAATGAATCCCTTCTGGATCATGTCACGTATAAAGTGGCAATCAACTTCAATGTGCTTGGTTCGTTCATGGAATGCTAGATTGTTTGCAATGAACAAGGCCGCCTGATTGTCACATTCTAAAGCCATAGGAAGTGGGACTTCTATATGTAAAACTGTAAGCACATCTTTTACCCACATCATTTCTGTACTAACTTGGGCCATAGCCCTATATTTAGATTCAGCACTAGACCTTGCTACCACAGTTTGTTTCTTCCTCCTCCATGAGATTAGGGAATCTCCAACGTACACAGCAAACCCAGAGGTGGACTTCCTGTCCTTGGGACACCCTGCATAATCTGCATCTGCACAGGCTGAGATAGAGATCACCTTGCCTTTCTTGAATAGCAGACCCGCACCTGGGGATGACTTGAGGTACCTGAGTATCATATGTATGGCATCCATGTGAACCTGACGTGGTTGCTCCATGAACTGGCTCACTCGACTCACAGCAAAGGATATATCGGGCCTAGTTATAGTGACATATAGAAGTTTTCCCACCAGTTCTCTGTATCTTCTCCTATCCACCTCCTCTGTATCATCATCATATAGCTTCATACTGGGGTCCGTTGGTGTGGTAGCAGGTCGGCAACCAAGCATTCCTCTTTCACTCAACAGGTCAGTGACATATTTTCTCTGAGATATTACCAACCCATACGGATTTCTGGCGAACTCCAGTCCCAGAAAATATCTAAGAACTCCAAGGTCCTTGGTGACAAATTCGCTACCCAGCATTTCTTTCGCCTTCTTTATCCCTTGTACATCATCACCTGTAATTAAGATGTCATCTACATAGACCATGATTGCAATAATACCTCTGGAAGTCTTTTGTACAAACAAGGAATGATTAACATTTAAACGTTTGTATCCCTGTTTTCCAAAGAGATCTGAGAGCTTCTGAAACCACGCTCTGGGGCTCTGCTTAAGGCCATAGATAGCCTTATGAAGTCTGCACACCTTGGAACACTCCCCCTCAATAGCAAAACCGGGCGGCTATTGCATGTAGACTTCCTCTTGTAAGTCACCATATAAGAACGCATTCTTCACATCCAACTGATACAGCGGCCACTCACGAGTAACCGCAACTGACAGCAAGATCTGTAGAGTGGAATGACGGGCCACTGGCGAGAATGTATCAAGATAGTCCACCCCGTATGATGCAGATTGAAAATTTGGCGACGTCGAAAAATATTTTTTTATGGTGGATTTTTTGGTGGATAAAATAGAGGGGTTGAGAAGAAGAATGCTCGTCGGGAACGAGAGGTTTGAGGAAGAAGAAGCGCGTAGATCGCGTAGGGGAGAGAGAGAGACAAGAGAGAGGGAGATAAAATCTCAAATTAATTAGCAACTGAACTCATTACATAGGTAGTCTATCATCCCTTTATATAGGAGGGATGAGATTACAAAAATAGAAATTTAACTAATTATCCTAAATTGACTCTAACTAATTAATCGACTAATTTGAAATTCAAATCGTTAACTAATTAATCGAGATCACAGGCAATCTCGTTTATTTTAATTAAAATTGCGACATCTCAAATAAACGTAAACAAAATTAACGGATAAAATTAAATAAATATGCGGTCCTATATTTTGATTCCACGTTGCATCACCGTATATCTGTGTAAAGCCACGAGCAACAAGACGAGCCATGTATCTGTCAATACTGCCATCTGCATTCTGCTCGACTATAAATACCCACTTGCAGCTCACTGGTAACACATCTGCAGGTATAGGAACCAGACTCCAAGTTCCTCTAGACTGAAGAGCTGCCATTTCTTCCTCCATTGCTAGACGCCATCTACTATCCTTTAGAGCGTCTTGATAACTCCGTGGAATATCTACAGCTAACAAAGCGACTACAAAGTTCCTGAAATCTCCAGATAGTCGTTCAAATGACACAGAAGCTGCTAAAGGATATGAGGCACAGCTCCGCCTTGCGTATAGCAATAGGAACATCTAAATCAGATGTGTCCTCGTATGTCCTCTGTAATACAACCTGCTCAGAAACATCATCAGATCCATCAATAGTAATATCTTCAGAACATACCTTAGGCGAGCTAGGTGATGAGTCATGACCATGAGCTGGAGCAGGCCTGCGGGTATAATGAAATGGTAGTGGTGAAACAGGTATAGTAATAGGAGGTGCAGATGATGGTGGTGGTGGTGGTGATGGTGGCAATGGTGGTGGTGGTGTCACATAGATGGCATCGGTAGTAGCTGGAGGTATCAACTGATCACCTGAGGATGAAAAATACATTACGGATTCAAAAAATGTAACATCTGCACTAACAAGATACCGCCTGCGTAATGGATCATAGCACTTGTACCCCTTCTGAGTTCTGGAGTACCCAACAAACACACACTTGACAGCCCTAGGAGAGAGCTTGTCAGTACCAGGAGACAACTGATGGACAAAGGCAACCGAACCAAACACACGAGGAGTAAGGGAAAATAGATCTTTACCAGGGAAGATAAGGGAGAAAGGAATCTTTTCACCTAGAACAGATGACGGCATACGATTGATTAGGTAACATGTTGTAAGAACCGCGTCACCCCAGTAAGAATAAGGAGCATGGCTCTGTATGAGAAGTGACCCGGTGACATCCAGTAAGTGGCGATGTTTCCTTTCAGCGATCCCATTCTGTTGGGAGGTATAGGCACAGGATGTCTGGTGGATAATCCCTTGGGATGAGAAATAACAGGCTAGGACATGAGTACACAATTCCAAGGCATTATCACTTCTCACAATTTTAACAGATGTGGAGAAAACATTACGAATCTCATTAAGAAATTGATAATAATATTCTCTGCTTCAGATTTATTCTTTAACAAAAACACCCATGACACACGAGAGAAGTCATCCACAATACCTATATAAAACATGTGTCCCTGATGATCAAGAACACGACTCGGACCCCATATATCAATGTGAAATAACTCAAACTTGGAGGTACTACTCCCACTCTGACAACTGGAAAAGGTAGACCGATGATGCTTTCCCAACTGACAAGCCTCACATTGGATAGATATGTGAGGCAGACCCTGGGGTAACACACGACGCAACTTCTAAAGCGGTAGATGTCCGAAGCGCAGATGCCATAGCAGAGGGGATACAAGTCCAGTAGGTAGGGATGAGGTTCCTGCAAAATGAGGCTGCTTGAGACGATAGAGGCCTCCTTGCTCATAAGCCACGACCAATCACGTTGTCCGTAAGGATGTCCTGAAAAACAAGAGAAGATGGATCAAAAATCGTCCGACATTGTAAATCCTTTGTAATTTGGCTGATAGATAACAAATTCATTGAAAAATCAGGTGCGTGTAACACATTCTTGAGCTGCATAAACGATGTCAGTCTAATCTCCCCCTGACCAGTAATTGGGGAATGTGTGCCACTAGCAATGACCAATGTTCGACCTGGAGGGATCTGTCTGTATCCTGTAAGTAGACTTTGATCGCCACATAGATGATGTGTGGCTCCAGAGTCCATAATCCATGCTAAAGTATCTGATCCACTACTAGTAAATGCAAGTGTGCTACCTAATGCACTGGTAGAAGCAGAGGCGGATGCAGCAGCGTCAGACTGGCTCTCAGTAGTATGTGCTGGGCCGGATGGAGGAATAAGGCCCCTTAGACGGGCAACAAGGTCATCAAAGCGCTGATCCAAAGAGGCAGCAGATGGAGGCTCTATCTGCTCAGCGACTCGTGCAGATGCAGGAAATCCATGTTTGGAGTAGCATGTGTCTTCAGTATGTCCAGTACGATGGCAGTAGGTACATGTCGGCCGAATACGGCCTCCTCTACCACGAGGGCCACGGCCACGGGTATGATGGTGATTGCCACGACCTCTGTTGGCAGCCATGGCAGAAGCAGTCTGATTCGTAGTTGTAGAGGGAACAGTGATCCGGCTCAACCTGTGAAAGGCTTCCTCCATGGAGGAATAGTAAAATCCGCCAAGATCTGAGACTGTGCTGCCTCATACTCAGGATCAAGGGCAACTAGAAAAACGCCAACCATAGTTGCATTCCGGTAGGTTTTCTGTTGCTCTGGTGTGGCTGTCAGGGGCATGAAGCTATACAGCTTCTCAAACATCCCTCGCAGAGATGTGTACAGTGAGTGTAGAGGACGTTCATTCTGCTTGATTGTGAATATGTCATGCTGAAGTTGCAGAATCTTCGTCTCATTCTTCGCTTGAGAATATGTGGCGGCTAGAATATCCCACATATCTTTGGTTGTGGGCTGATGAAGAATATCATTGGCAATCTCGATTGCCAAAGTTCCAGATAGCCATACTTTAGCATATGCATCATCTGCCTCCCACGAGGCATTAACTCCAGACTTTTCTGCAGGCTCTTCTTCAGTAAGAATGTGCTTCTTACTGGTTGACTTCATCATACTCATGAACTGCATTGCCCATAGTTCATAGTTTGAACCATCCATCTTCACAATCGGCGCTGGACCTCGAAAGGCGCCTACGGATGGGATATCTGCCATGCTTTCAGACATACTTGCAACCAAAGATTGGAGTAAGAGACCGAGGATAAGATCGTCTACACGGACATAGACGGGTTTAGTTGCAAGATGTAGACTTCAAGCAACCAAACCCATTCCTTTGGAGTTGTGCGCGCTAGAAACCGTGCAGGGCTGATTCACTGCTTAGAGACGCACACGAAGAAGCGCACGATAGGGTGCGCAGGGAGCACACGAGAGGGTGTGCAGGGAGCACGCGAGAGGGCACGCAGACGCGTACTGGTCATGCGAGAGGGTGCACTACCAGCGGTGCACAGATGCGTACTGGGGTATGCGCTGGATGCGTAGGAGATGCACGCAAGCGCACGGTCGGCGAGTACTGAAGGGTGCACGCGAAGAGCACTGGAGTATGCACGTGAATCGCGTTGTAGGCGTAGGCGAGGCGCGCGGGACGCAGGGCTCAGCGCATGTGAGGCGCGCGACGCGCTGGAGGGGGTCGGTGATGCACGGCCAGCGGCGCGCGAGGGAGTCGAGGCGCACAGCGGCGGCGCGTGGAGAGGGAGGCTCAACGGTGGGGTTAGGGTTAGGGTTAGGGTTTCAGGAACTCCGGTCTAGGACCGTCGCTCTGATACCATGTTGGGAAAATAGAAGAACATGTTTATTTCACCAGCCCTAGGCTCTCTAGGAGAGTAGCCTATGGGTAAATTACATAAAGAGTACGACAGGAATGGAAAATAATAAAAGACTACATAAGTAGATAATATATGTTTACAGTACTCATTGAGAACTTTCCAACAAGTCTAAAAACGTCAAAATCGGAGTTCGTATGAAGGAGATATGTGTGTTTTCATAGCAAGAATCGATTAATGGATTCTCAAATCCGAACCAGATCCGGATCCATTAAGGCTCAAGCCACCATATATAAGGAGATGCGGTTGAACCGATTAGTAGAGGTTCGTCGAAGCTCCTCTTCTTCACCGGAAAAAGGTTGTCGGGGCTCCTTCGCCATCACCGAAAGCTATCCAATCGGTGATTTGAGACTGTAATTGTGAAGAGCTCGAGGAGGGGATCATTGTGAAGGCATGCATTTTGCACCCAACATCTCAGAACGTTGTTTTGGGTGAGAGAAGTTCATGCGGGAATGTTCCCAAAGGTATGGTTTTCACTCCCCTCTTATTATTGGATTTACGCCGCTTTTGTACCTATGGTTTCAGACATAGTATGGGGCTGTTTGACTGTGTTCGTTGTGATCGGATCGTGTTTAATCGGGTAACATTTTTATATCACGACATGTTTGGGGTAAATCGAGGTGATCCACATATCATATAAAAATAAAAAGTATACCCCCCTAATGAGGTTAGAATGTTGATTACATGCATATGCTCGGATTAGAGATCTAGGCGGTTTCAATCATGGTGTGTTTTGTCAGACCATTTTGTATCGCAATATGTTTGGGGTAAATCCGAACGATCTGAGTATCACATCAAAATTGAAATATATCCCTGTAATGAGGGTTGGATTGGTGATTACATGCATATGATCGAATTAAAGATCTGGGCGGTTTTGAACAGGGTGTACTTTGGCAAATTTTCATTTGTACCACAACATGTTTGAGGTAATTATGAGAGATCCAAGTATCGTGTCATAATAAAAATTACAGTCCCTTGATGAGGTCAGAATATTGATTACATGCATATACTCGGATCAAAGATCTGGGCACCCGTCCTTCAGCTATAGGTCTGATCAATCAGTCTAGATAGACTCATTGATCAGCATTAACGGATCATACTACATGAGATGATCGTTTAATGGGACAAAAATGATTGATCATTGAATGAGAACTGATCGATTAGTACTTGATTGATCAATCAGATAATATGATCGATCATTTTGGGACTTATGACCCATTTGGACTTTAAAAAAAATGTTTTGGACCATGAAAAAGGTAGACTCACCTAGTACTTTATGGCATGGATAAATAATATAAATTGATGTAATTAATTATTAAAACACCTACTTCAATGGTTCGGCGGTAATGTGGTGTGTCTACCACCCAAAAAAATCAAGGTTTAAATCCCTCCTTGTGGGGGTTGCATTAGATAGCTAATAGCCAGTGTAAAATTATTCGGATATTTCAACATGGATTTCAGCAACAATCCATGTAACCAACCCTACTTAAAGTGGGAGAAGGTTTTATTGTAATTAATGACTAAAAGGAAATGAAATGGGTCCAGATGTATTTTATAAGAAAATGTATGTGATAAGCTTCCTAAGTGAAAGCATCATTTACATACGAATACAAGATTCTAGATCAGGTTACGTGTATCATGAGTATTTGAGTTCATCGGATGAGTTTTGTTGGAGTATTTGGTTGTGCGCCTATGAGTTGTAGATGGGTAAATGGATACCTCGAGGATCCATTTTTCCCATCCCAATGTTTAGCCCCACATCTACCAGTGGTGGGACTTGTAGGTTCTGTGGAGGCTATATAAGGAGCCCCAGACCTCCTGTAACCATTGAGAAAAAGGAATGCAATATCCGCCCCTTTGAGGACTTCTCCCGTGGTTTCATCCCGCTCCTTAGGAAGTAGGATTCCACATAAAAATCATGGTGTTCCATGTTTTATCTTTCTGTTCTTTTACTTTGTTTATCAATTTCGCTTCCGCTTCCTATTTTCTAACATGGTATCAGAGCGGGTTCGATTCTTGAGGATTTCATGATTTGTTATTTTTTCGAGATTCGATTGTTCTTAAAGATTATTCGTATTCACGTATTGTTCAAAATCGGTTCATATTCGAGAGGTTCTAGGGTTTCCAAAAAAACCCTAATTTTTATAGGGTTTGCTCCTTCAAGTCTCCAGTTCTCGCATCATCAACTTCCTAAGTTCTTGTCCATGTTCTAGGGCGAGTCCACTAGCATCCACGTGGCGCCCTTCCTCCTTCGCAAAGGCGCTCCAGATCGTGCATGGACAGGCAGATCATCGTGCAGTACTGTCTTGCGCAACGTGGCGAGCATTAGGCGTGCACCTCCTCCTGACTTCTCTAGCTCTAGCGGCTAAATCAGAGGCTGCGTGCCTCCTCAACAGGACTCAGGCGGAGTCCCCTCAAGTGTCGCCTTCCCCCAAGGGCATCCCCAAGCGGCACGTCGTGCGCAGGCGGCAAATCCCCAGTTCGAAGAAGCCCCCTCTGCAGCGCTTTCCTTCTCCCCAGCGGTGTTTTCCCCCTTCGAAGAAGACCCCCCCGCAGCCCTTACCTTCTCCCTAGCAGTGCTTTCCCAGCGGGTTTCGCAGGGACTGACGCTGCCAGAGCATCACCTGGATCGCGCGCGATATGCGGCTAAACCTCTCGAGCGCGCAGCAAGCGCGTTGTGAACCCCCAAGTATCTGGGTACCCGTTTACGACACAATTCGCAATATTCCATTTATGACATCGCATTAAAAGCATAATCTTATGGGGAAATTTTTTCGCAATGAATATATTTGCAAGTGACATTCGACATTCACATTCACAACCACAAGTTAATAGAGAAAAATATTGACACCAAAATCTTATTTCATTAATTTCAACATGTACAATGTCTGACAGTTCATACAACATCCCAAAAATGTGACTGAAGAGAAGAAGCAATTACAATATCAATTGAATTAAAAACTGTAACAAAAACCACATACCGTCTGGTATAGACCTTGTCTCCTGAAACCCTGTATAGCTACTGAACAACAGACTCCTTTCCTGCCATGCGTGCAAGGAAGAAAAGGAGTCACAATTGTGAATACAAACCCGTAGTTTAAATAATTAACAAGTAATTTAATGTGCAAAAGAGAGCAAGTAGAAGGGTGGAATAAGCACTATTTACATCTACTTGCGTAAGTAAAAAGGTAGTCAGGCTTGTAAGCATTTCTTATAAACTCCCATTATCCCAACAATTTTCATATTTAACATATTTATTTTGTAATCAAATGTTGATAATTATAGGAGTATGCATATATGTATATATCTCTATTATTATATTGACCAGATATCAAATCTGTGGATTTGTCGATGTGAAAGATGGAATAGGAGATATTTATAGATTACTTAATTCCCAAGTTCAATAGGTAGGCATCAAATTATTTATTTCAATTGTTTCAGATATAACTCCAGATGATGTAGATAAAGATCATGATTCTGGGTCTTGGAGATCATGTCGTGGAACTTGATGGCACATGAATGATGAAATTGCTAATTTCTTGTCATTGAGATTATATCATGGTTTTCGATATAGGACTGATATAATGATGATGGATTTGATCCTTAATGCTATTTACTCCTTTTTAGTTAGTGGATAGTCTGTGGTCTTGGTTCGTGTGAAACCTCACACTATGACTCTAAGGTATTAAAAGTACCTTAGGGTTGGGGGGCCTCCGTAGGCATGCGGTGTTGTGTAATGCATCCTAACTAAGTTCCCAACACGTCCAGTAACTTATAGGGATTTCGAATCAAGTTATAGTCACCTCCAATCAACTCAATTTTAATTGTAATTTCCTCCAAATCTTCACTCTAACTCTCTCAGATGCAACTCTTGATGATTTAGATGTAGATATAGATGATCTAGATGTAGAATCGCCAAGTCTGTTGGCGAAAGAAAACTCAAGCGGTGAAGAAGCCTACAAATGGCTCTTCCGTCTCGCCCTCTAGTTGGAAGGACGGTCCAATAGAGGGATAGGTCTACTCCCCAACTACGTCACTGAGACGGGTGAGAGGGACTTCCCGGAAAAGTCACTCTAGAAAAACAGCCCGACCGGTAACGGGCAACCGAGCTCGTACGTAAAACTGAAAACCAAGGATCCCCCGCCTGAGTATCCTAAAAGACAGGGTCAGCGGAACTGGTCTAAAGTCTGGATCCCAACGAGGCGTAAAAACACTGCGAGCTCGCGTAAAAACCGAAAATGGACTAGGATACTAGACCCGCGCACTTGGCGGCCGCTGCCCTAACTGGGCTTCCTATTCTCCCGCCCAGTTGAGGGTCACCGCCCCCTCACACGGTCAGGTGTGAAGGTCACCATGACCGGCACTATTCATTATCGATCATTACAATTCTCCAACCCTTTCGATTACTTGATTTATTTCTTTCTTCATTCCTTTTGTGATCAATTTTACCGATATAGACCTCTTAGTCAATGATTTTATTGATGTTTTACAGAGTAATTTATTTCTATCTAATTCTAATGATCTATATATACATAGATAGTTGAGTATACTTGAAGATTTCTTGATCATAGATTTTTAATCATGCTGGTCTAGAGAATCATTTGCTGACTTTATAAGAGAGGGGTAATAATATATTAATATATGTCATTCAATTTCTTTAATATCATGAGATTAGAATTTATTACTTGGATTGGATTCTTCTTAATACTTAATTGATTTCTCAATCCTTTATGAAGGTGCGAAGTTGGCAAGTGAATTCAATGATCCTACTATCCGCAAATACTGGACAACCAGATAGCAAATACTGGACAACTAGATACATAGACATCAATCATGCCTACCATACACATCAAGACCCTATCATAGATTGGATGTCATGTAAATAAGGTGGGGACCATATGGACATAGATTAACAACAACAAGGTTGAAGTAGCATCAAAGGAAAGAAGATAGCTTATTTAAAGAAGTTGGAATCGAACCATTCAAATTCTCATTTTGAAAGTGGGATGTTGGTGCAAATAAGGTTAACATTCCTAAGATCAAAACTAATGATTATTTTAGAAACTTTACAGGAAACTAGGAAACTGATATGAAGAACACTGGAGTTTATTTCAATTAATCAAAAAGTTACTGGATGTTAATTAACCACTTTACATATGTAGTTGGATTCAATTTAGTCAAAATTATAATACAAT
Organism: Ottelia alismoides; assembly: GCA_037367405.1. Classification (NCBI taxonomy): domain Eukaryota; kingdom Viridiplantae; phylum Streptophyta; class Magnoliopsida; order Alismatales; family Hydrocharitaceae; genus Ottelia; species Ottelia alismoides. The sequence continues at coordinate 366,200 of JAZKJV010006200.1, forward strand.
AGATCGTAATATGTGGAATAGTTGTATTTGATTTCAACAAAACAACATTGGCAATTTCAAATCAACGAAACTCTACTAGATATTCTATGAATCAACTTAACAGTTGTATTCAAATTCAAAATAGCTAAAATTTATGAATATAATATAGTAGGTCATAATATTTTAAAACTTTACAACTGCCAGATTAGTTTTTTATAATATTTTAAAACTTAACAGTTGCCAGACTTGTTTATATATATATATATATATATATTGTAAATCTACAACATGCATGCAATTATTTAGAACAGGAGTTCTAAATACGTTAAAAAAAACTTAGTAACGTAAAGAACATTAATATAGAACACACAATTGGCTGTGATTCTTAAAATTGATATTTCTTTAACTCGTCACAGAAAAACTTAGCTTATATAGATTAGGAACAATTGTATGCATCTGATTTTTAGATCATCATTTTTTTATAGCTTCATTGTGCAGCTTTATTAATAACATATACTTTGCCAATAGTAGTTGTATCTAAAAAATCCCTGGTTAGCCTAACAAAATCCAGAAAAATAAATCTTATCACCAGTAATCAGAAGTTTGTTGAAAATAAAAATTTCTGAGCAAAATGAATTTGTGTCTGATCTGTATGATATCTTACGCATGACAGCAAAAAGGAAATGGCTATGGAATGGACATAAAATAAGTGTAATAAGCATGTATGGCAGCAATGAGGGGAAGGGGTTGTACCTTAGTCCTCTAAAGGAGAAGAAATGGCTTGCATGCAGGGAAAACTTCCAAGAGAATTTCCAACAAAGCGGGGTGCATCAGATCTTGCATTTGTTTTAGAAACAAGAAGCTTGTAGGGAAGTAGATTTACATGGAGGAAGAGCTGAAATTGGAAGGAGATTGGAAGAGAGCAGTACCTCCATCGATATTTCTTTGGCTGAAGAGGACAATCAAGGAAGAGGGGTAGCAGTAGCTTGCAGCAGCTGCTTCCAGGAGTACTGTAGCTGTTGTAGCAACAGCAGAACACTGCTGGACAGCAAGGAAGGAAGGAGACGAAAGAAAAAAAAACAAGGAAGAAATAAGGGGTCTCGTTGGGGAAAAGGAGAGGGAGATAGAGATGTTGAGATGATATCAATTGGGAGGGTATTTATAAGGAGTTAAACTCAAGAGATGTGTGACAAGTGGAGAAAGAAAGGAGATTAGGTGGCTGCATGTGTGTACTGTTACAGCAGAAAGTTAAATACCAATAATATATATTTTTTTTAACCTAAATCTCTATTTATTTGTCATACATGAAAATAGATCGTACGCACATCTCGGACTTCAGATTTTGACGCATGATATCTCGATTTAACCGTCTCGGGACAACGAGCAATTTGAGTATAATGTTGATATACTTTCGGTCGAGTTTTGAATACCCGAAATTTTCGGATACGATTTTTGTTTTGGGTTAAATTTTTTTGTGATTTAAAAATATCAAACGACCTCCGATTGACGAACGGTCGATTCCGTTGGTCTTGTGTCATCGAATCGAATCTAATGACGGTCTCGGTTCGTTTCGTGGTTTCCGAATTTGCGTCGCGGCTTTTCGCGGCGCGCATTACGAAGGGACCGATTTTTGGTCGATTTCGTCCGAACGACTTTTGATTCATGATCAATTGGTCGTTTTAGGTTGTTTAGTATTGACCGACAACGATATTGGGTTCATTGGACCCAAAATCGGACGAGTTCGGGTTTGTTAGAATATGGATGTTACAAATATAAAAACCTCAAAGGGAGTCTCGTCCTCGAGACTCGAGTTAAGGCTATTCGGTTACTTGTTTAAATTTCATATGTCCATAAAAACCTCAAAGGGTTTTGAACCCATAAAAACCTCAAAGAGAAGACAAGCCATATATTTATAATGTATCTAATTACAAAAGCTTGTTTTGATGTTTACATCAGAAAAACTGCGGGTATCGTGCCCGTATGTCGGTTTCGGTCTCCCACGTTGCCTCTTTGATGCCGTGTCGGTGCCACAAAACCTTGACCAATGGAATCTCCTTGCTGCGAAGCTTCTTCACAGCACGGTCAAGTATCTGGACGGGCTTCTCCTCATAAGTCAGATCTGGCTCTACGTCAAGATTCTCGTAACTGATGACGTGCCGAGGGTCGTGGACATACTTCCTCAGATTGGATATGTGGAAAACATCATGAATAGCTGAAAGATGTGGAGGAAGGGCTACTCGGTATGCCACTTTCCCCACTCTAGCCAGAATCTCAAAAGGTCCAACATATCGCGGCGCCAACTTGCCACGAACTCCGAATCTCTGCACTCCCTTCATGGGAGATACTCGCAAAAATACCCAATCTCTGACCTATAAATGATAGAAATGTCATTAATATGAAGTTAAGTCAATTTTGTAATAAAGGAATAGAAGAAGATTGGATACCTGAAATTCCAAATCTCTTCTCCGACGGTCTGCATAACTCTTCTGGCGGCTCTGTGCCGTCAGAAACCTCCGTCTCACAAGATCAACAGCTCTCGCGGTCTCCTCCAGGAGATCTACGGAATAGAGAGCATGATCACCTACCTCACGCCAACTGAGAGGCGTGAGGCATCTCCGCCCGTATAGGGCTTCGAATGGTGCCATGCCAATACTGGAGTGATAGCTGTTGTTGTACGTGAATTCTTCCAAAGGCAAATGGTCCTTCCAGGACCCTTTCCACTCTAAATTATAAGCGCGGAGCAAATTCTCCAATATATGTATGGTGCGCTCACTCTGCCCGTCTGTCTGCGGATGGTATGCAGAACTCATCTTTAGTTCTATCTGTAGTGCTGACATGAACTGATGCCAATAATACGATGTAAATCTCGAATCTCTGTCAGACACCACCTCTCGTGGTATACCATGTAGTTTGATAATGTTATGCACATACAGCTTAGCCAATCTGGATGGAGTGTAAGTCGTGTTGACAAGTATGAAATGGGCTATTTTGGTCAACCTATCAACGACTCAAACGGAATCATGGCCACATGGTGTCTTCGACAATCCTGTGACAAAATCCATAGAAATGCTCTCCCACTTCTACTCTGGAATGGGGAGAGACTGCAGTAACTCTGGTGGTCTCCTGTGCTCGGCCTTGACCATCTGACAGGTCATTCATCTGCTAACATGTAGCACCACATCGCGCTTCATTCCATCCCACCAGAAATGTCGACGCAGATCACGGTACATGTTCGTACTGCCTGGATGGATAGATAACCGTGAACTGTGTGCCTCATCCAGAATATCTCTGCGAAGCTGCTCGTCATTGGGTACAACGACCCGTCCTGCCTTCCATAAAATAGACTCTGCCACGACAAAATCATCAAATTCATCCTTGACGGCGCGCATGTATCTATCATTAATCCAAGGATCTGTCTTCTGGCCCTCTACAATACGATCCCAAAGGCTGCTGTATCGAGGAGGTACGGCGGTAGAAATGGATGCGCTCTCCTGAGGATGCCAATCGGTCAAAGCAGCAAGCGTATCCCATGTATATAGCCAATTCGTCGTACCATCAGCATGCGCTCTCCTGCTGAGTGCATCAGCCACCACGTTTCCCTTACCAGGATGGTAAGAGATCGTGCAATCGTAATCCTTTAACAGCTCGAGCCATCTGCGCTGCCTCATGTTCAGCTCCTTCTGATCAAAGATGTACTTCAGACTCTTGTGGTCTGTAAAGATCTCGAAATTCACCCCATATAGGTAGTAACGCCAGATCTTCAAGGCGAAGACAACTGCTACCAACTCCAAGTCATGTGTGGGGTAGTTCTGCTCGTGCGGTCTCAACTGTCGTGATGCGTAAGCAATCACCTGTCCTCTCTGCATCAACACTGCTTCTAGACCCTCTCCAGATGCATCTGTGTAAACTGCATAGTCCTGAGTGCCTGAAGGAAGAGCAAGAATAGGTGTTGTAGTCAACCTCTCCTTCAGTGTCTGGAAGGCATGTTCGCATGAATCGTCCCAAATAAATGGGACTCCTTTGTGCGTCAGTCGTGTCAGAGGGCGAACGATGCGTGAAAATCCGCTGACAAAGCGTCTGTAATAGCCCGCTAATCCGAGGAAGCTCCGAATCTGAGTGACTGTCTTGGGCTTCTCCCAAGACATAACTGCATAAATCTTCGCAGGATCAACCGCGATACCTGCTCCAGAAATGATGTGCCCCAAAAATGAGACTTGGGATAACCAGAACTCACACTTGCTCAACTTGGCATATAGCTTGTGCTCCCTCAATGTATCCAAAACAATCCGTAGATCATTCGCATGATCCCATTCATTCCGTGAATAGATGAGCACATCATCGATGAACACCACTACAAACTTGTCCAAGTATGGACGGAAGATACGGTTCATCATATCCATGAAAGCTGTAGGTGTATTGGTAAGCCCAAACGACATCACCACAAACTCGTAGTGTCCATAGCGAGTCCTGAAAGCGGTCTTTGGAATATCAGACTCTCTAATCCTCAGCTGATGGTAGTCTGAATGAAGATCGATCTTCGAGAAAACCGAAGATCCCTGGAGCTGGTCAAACAAATCATCGATACGTGGCAAAGGATAACAGTTCTTCATCGTTCTCTTGTTTAGCTGCCTGTAATCGATGCACAGTCTCATGGATCCATCCTTCTTCTTGACAAATAGAACCGGAGCACCCCAAGGTAAAGTGCTCGACCTCACGAAACCCAAATCAAGTAATTCCTGTAGCTGCACTGTAGAGATAGTTGTTCGTCTCTGTGTGTCTTTTATTATATTTCAGTTTCTTTATGTACCTCTCATGTAATTTACCCAAGGGCTCTCTCCCTATATAAGAGACCCTAGGGCTCTATGGAATAAATCATCTGAGTATTCTAACATGGTATCAGAGCCATGACCCTAACCTAGGGTTTTTCCACCGCCGTCGCCCCCCCCCCTCTAGGGTTTCCTCGCCCCCAACCCCCGGGCTCCCAGCCGCCGCTGCCTTCTCTCCTTTGGCGCCCCCCCCCTCTCACCGCCGCCAGCCCCTGCCGGGCCCTCCCCAACCGCCGGGCCCCTCCACCGCCGGGGCCCCTCCACCGATTTACTCCAACCCTTTCGATTACTTGATTTATTTCTTTCTTCATTCCTTTTGTGATCAATTTTACCGATATAGACCTCTTAGTCAATGATTTTATTGATGTTTTACAGAGTAATTTATTTCTATCTAATTCTAATGATCTATATATACATAGATAGTTGAGTATACTTGAAGATTTCTTGATCATAGATTTTTAATCATGCTGGTCTAGAGAATCATTTGCTGACTTTATAAGAGAGGGGTAATAATATATTAATATATGTCTTTCAATTTCTTTAATATCATGAGATTAGAATTTATTACTTGGATTGGATTCTTCTTAATACTTAATTGATTTCTCAATCCTTTATGAAGGTGCGAAGTTGGCAAGTGAATTCAATGATCCTACCATCCGCAAATACTGGACAACCAGATAGCAAATACTGGACAACTAGATACATAGACATCAATCATGCCTACCATACACATCAAGACCCTATCATAGATTGGATGTCATGTAAATAAGGTGGGGACCATATGGACATAGATTATCACAACAAGGTTGAAGTAGCATCAAAGGAAAGAAGATAGCTTATTTAAAGAAGTTGGAATCGAACCATTCAAATTCTCATTTTGAAAGTGGGATGTTGGTGCAAATAAGGTTAACATTCCTAAGATCAAAACTAATGATTATTTTAGAAACTTTACAGGAAACTAGGAAACTGATATGAAGAACACTGGAGTTTATTTCAATTAATCAAAAAGTTACTGGATGTTAATTAACCACTTCACATATGCAGTTGGATTCAATTTAGTCAAAATTATAATACAATAGATCGTAATATGTGGAATAGTTGTATTTGATTTCAACAAAACAACTGTGGCAATTTCAAATCAACGAAACTCTACTAGATATTTTATGAATCAACTTAACAGTTGTATTCAAATTCAAAATATCTAAAATTTATGAATATAATACAGTAGGTCATAATATTTTAAAAACTTTACAACTGCCAGATTAATTTTTCATAATATTTTAAAACTTAACAGTTGCCAGACTTGTTTATATATATATATATATTGTAAATCTACAACATGCATGCAATTATTTAGAACAGGAGTTCTAAATACGTTAAAAAAAAACTTAGTAACGTAAAGAACATTAATATAGAACACACAATTGGCTGTGATTCTTAAAATTGATATTACTTTAACTCGTCACAGAAAAACTTAGCTTATATAGATTAGGAACAATTGTATGCATCTGATTTTTAGATCATCATTTTTTTTATAGCTTCATTGTGCAGCTTTATTAATAACATATACTTTGCCAATAGTAGTTGTATTTAAAGATCCACGGTTAGCCTAACAAAATCCAGAAAAATAAATCTTATCACCGGTAATCAGAAGTTTGTTGAAAATAAAAATTTCTGAGCAAAATGAATTTGTGTCTGATCTGTATGATATCTTAAGCATGACAGCAAAAAGGAAATGGCTATGGAATGGACATAAAACAAGTGTAATAAGCATGTATGGCAGCAATGAGGGGAAGGGGTTGTACCTTAGTCCTCTAAAGGAGAAGAAATGGCTTGCATGCAGGGAAAACTTCCAAGAGAATTTCCAGCAAAGAGGGGTGCATCAGATCTTGCATTTGTTTTAGAAACAAGAAGCTTGTAGGGAAGTAGATTTACATGGAGGAAGAGCTGAAATTGGAAGGAGATTGGAAGAGAGCAGTACCTCCATCGATATTTCTTTGGCTGAAGAGGACAATCAAGGAAGAGGGGTAGCAGTAGCTTGCAGCAGCTGCTTCCAGGAGTACTGTAGCTGTTGTAGCAACAGCAGAACACTGCTGGACAGCAAGGAAGGAAGGAGACGAAAGAAAAAAAACAAGGAAGAAATAAGGGGTCTCGTTGGGGAAAAGGAGAGGGAGATAGAGATATTGAGATGATATCAATTGGGAGGGTATTTATAAGGAGTTAAACTCAAGAGATGTGTGACAAGTGGAGAAAGAAAGGAGATTAGGTGGCTGCCTGTGTGTACTGTTACAGCAGAAAGTTAAATACCAATAATATATATTTTTTTTAACCTAAATCTCTATTTATTTGTCATACATGAAAATAGATCGAATGCGCATCTCGGACTTCAGATTTTGACGCATGATATCTCGATTTAACCGTCTCGGGACAACGATCAATTTGAGTATAATGTTGATATACTTTCGGTCGAGTTTTGAATACCCGAAATTTTCGGATACGATTTTTGTTTAGGGTTAAATTTTTTTGTGATTTAAAAATATCAAACGACCTCCGATTGACGAACGGTCGATTCCGTTGGTCTTGTGTCGTCGAATCGGATCTAATGACGGTCTCGGTTCGTTTCGCGGTTTCTGAATTTGCGTCGCGGCTTTTCGCGGCGCGCATTACGAAGGGACCGATTTTTGGTCGATTTCGTCCGAACGACTTTTGATTCATGATCAATTGGTCGTTTTAGGTTGTTTAGTATTGACCGACAACGATATTGGGTTCATTGGACCCAAAATCGGACGAGTTCGGGTTTGTTAGAATATGGATGTTACACGCGTGATCTCACTTCTCTCCATAGTGCGCGAGCCCTCTTCTCTCCTTCGCGCAGAGCGGCGATGCCCCTTCTTTCTGATCAGCGAATCAAATTCACAACCCAAAACAACATGTAATTTACATTGTCAATTAATTACACAATGTGTATCCAATACACATAACAATTAATCAACACATATAAATTATAATTAGCTCTCTCTAATACATTATAAATCACATTTATAATATATTATGAATAATTGGATATTACTATCCGCATTATTCTTATCCTTGATAATTAAATCATATTTAATCATCTTGGATCTCTTTATCTCATGTGTTCAAATAATATGAATCACATTCACATTATTCACATCTTTGATAATCAAATCACATTTAATTATCTAAGATAACTCTCTTTATAATATGAATCAAATTCATATTAATGTTGATAATTAAATCACATTTAATTATCCATTTTCTCAATGCTCGGATACATATATCAACAATAGAATTATCCATGAACTCTTTCAAGGATAATGCGCTTTCTCCGCGAATACTTGGAGATAAGGACAGGGCGATTGTATTGTTCCACGTATAGTGACATGGATATTGAGATCACATCTCAAAATCCAGATCTCGGGCCTCCCATAGATGCTTGATTAAATCAAGACCGTAAATCTAATCTTCTCATTGAATCTGAATCACATTCAGATCAATATCCAACATTTGGACTAAGATCAGATTACTTCTCTACTGAGAGGAGTCACTAAAATCCAAACCCGTTTCATCACTCCCTAGGAATGGAAGCGTCATGGTTATACAATCGTTTATGATCACATCACCCTCAGGTATTCCTAATACCTGTACATCCTGCATACTGGAAGACTCAGATTAAACCAGAAGTATTAGATCAACTTTACACTGTCTACTTCAGGGTTTTATCAGTAAGTTTCTCATTCGATCATTGGGAGTCAGTATCGATCATATACTTTCCAAAAGCATATATCATACCTAGGTCTTGATCATATACTTTCCAAAAGTATATATCAAACCTACAAATTCAGTCAAGCTTCCAAAGCGAGACGACCGTGCGCACGGAATTTGATTCTTCCCAATATCTCATGAGTGAGCTCATGTCTTCCGGTTCAGTAGTGAACCTGTATGATCCCTTTGAGAGATCGTATTACTCATATGCCCTTACATGCACACCAGCGCGCCGGTGTATAGACCTTGATTAGGTCATCAACCTATTGGTCTGCCAAATGTACATACTCAGACATATAGTAATACATCTGTCTCCGGTCAGAGGATGTGTGCCTGTATCGTGACAGCATACGATATAGGACTGTGGTTATCTCGATCTCGTTAAGTCAACTCTTTGACCTAACTTATCTGACACCTCCGAATCTCTATTCCTATGCAGAGGACCTGCATCAAGAGGTTGGTCAGATATCAACCTAAACGAGATAGGATTGCCATCTCCTACTCAGGCTGGAGATCATCTCTTAATAATCATTTGACGGTGCTCGATGAGTCCCCAATCTAACTCATTAGATATTCATCTAAGCACCAGCCTCTATGATTCAATAATTGAATCAACAGCTGTATGCTCATTAAGATGGCCATGGTACATAACCCTAATTGTACTAAGGGACCTATTATGCAAATTATGTATTCTTCATTTCAGATCAAGGAGTGAATTGCAACAACATTTATTGCATAATGGCTCGCCGTGGGCTCGCATGTCCAACAATCTCCCACTAGCCCAAAGAGCCATTAATGGGCTAATCATTTAAACCCACACTCATGTGACAATCATAGGCTATTTAGAAAATAGCTTGGTAAGGTGATCAGTCACTCTGTTCCCAAGAGACTACGCCAAGTCCTTTTACGGCACTTGCATATCTCCTAGTAACAGTGCTTGCATCCAATGCGAATGTTGCATCTCATGCAACCGATACTCAATTTTGTTGGTTATAGTGTCCTTGACACTACATCTTATTAATTATCATAACCAGTATTCCCATAATCCTTATTAGAATACCTTCATTCCTGGAGATCTCTATCTCCTAAGGTATCTACAGTTAAGACCATCATAGATCACTATCTACTAGGTCTTAAACTTTTGAAGATAAGACTTTGAGATCACTATCTCCAAGTTTTATCATCTTTGAAGATATTATTATTACTGCAACTAAGTGTTTTATTTCCAGAGTAGGATTAGTAACAGTTTACTACTCCCACTGCATGGCAGACATCTGGCTCTTGTACACATCTAGCATATACCCAGCTTCTCATAACTGATGCACAAGTGCAAGCAGTTCTAGCATTCACTTCCTCAACTCTTTGAGGTGCTATCCCTCTAGACAAGTCACTACCATATCTTAAGGGAAGGAAGCTTTTCTTGGAATTTTCCAGAAAATGGAATAAGTCCAAGATGTACTACTAATGCGACAGTCCCAAATACCCTCTTCTCTTTGCTTCTGAACGACTTCAGAATTAAGATCTAAGAGGTATCGTATCTCAAGGTATGAAACAACCAAATTTTAAAACACTTATTATTATCCTTATATCATTCCAAATGATTAGAATAATATCTACATTTAGCATGATGAACACAATGGCACTCCCACTAAGCTTCACATGGTTCATCAAGATTTTATCTGAAATTACAACATTTATAATTTCATCAAATCTTATGTTCCAACTACAGGAAGCTTATTGGAGTCCAAAGATGGAGTTCTTTAGCTAGCACACCTTGCTTTCCTCAACCATGAACCCTGGGGCTACTTCATATGAATATCCTCAGAGAGGTATTCATAGAGGAATGCAATCTTGACTCACATCATGAAGATGCCATAGTCAAGTTGTGCAGCTATAGTTAGCAATATTCTGATGGGTTAAAGCAAGGTCACTGGAGAGCAAGTCTCATCGCAAGCGATGTCTTCTCTTCGGTGTGTAGCTCATGGCTACGAACCGTGCTTTGAAGGTCTCTACCTTCTCATCAGGTTCCCTCTTTCTCTTGAAGATCCATTTACACCTTAATGGGTCTGACCCATACAGGTGGATCCTCGAGGGTCCATATACGACACTTGTATATGAAGTCTACATTAGACTTTTATTGCTAACATCCATCTTTCCATGTCATGATCCTCAGGAGCTTCATCACATGAAGTCCGATCATTTTTAGATTTAACTAACACATGGAATCCATCCTCAAACTTATTTGAAGAGGTATTAATGTTTCATCTTTAATTATCTATTTTAGTTTCCGATTTTAGGAGCCTCATTATCTTTTCAAGATTAAATGAGTTCCTTTACTTCATTTTCATCTTGATTCTCAAGAGAGTCATCCTATAAGAATCATATTCTCAAAGATGAGATCTTTTAAGAATCTCAAGGTCATAAAGTAGGTATCCAATACCATCCTTTATTTTCCTAATGAAGTAGCACTCTCTGGTGCCAGATTCCAACTTAATCACATGGAACCTTATTAAGGATATATAATGTAGTCTCTACCACATATACATATACCTGGAAACTAATAGATAATTATGCTAGGATTAATCATTGATTAAATCATGTCACACATGATCAATTGTATCTTCCTACAACTCCATTGAGTTAAGGTTTATTAGGAGGATTGAGATAGAAATGATATTCATATCTCCATAAGGTATTTCTTGAATTCATCTAATAGGTACATGCTACCTTGGTTAGATCAAATTCATTTTATCTTCCTTCAAACTTTGGTTCTAAACCAAAATTGTGAAATCTTTGAACATTTCAAAGTTTTCTAAGTGAAGAAAAAGAAATCTCATATCAAATAATCACTAATAGATATCACATATCCATAATGTTTATTCTGATATAGATGATTCACATACATTAATATGTATGAGATCTTGAATACCTTAATCTTACACCTTTCCCAAGGAAGGGTGTATTAGACATTTTACTTTGAATACAATATTCACAAGTATGTGAGATTTGAATCTTTAGACTATCTAAAGTTTCATGTCTTACTAGTCCATTGATTTCATCAACAGACATATGTCCAAAATTTGATGTCAGATCATTGTCAAATGATCTTTATCCTCCTATTTATCTTTTAAAGGTTTAATTTTCAGTATTAGAAATCTTAATGAACCATTCAATAATTTTCTAATTTAATAGAGTCCACTAAATTTTAGATTACTATCTGAAATATTTCCATCATAACTCTTTATGATAGATTTATTACAGAATTCATGTTTATATCCAACAATTAGAAATAAACAATGAGTGTATTCTAATATCTAGGTCATAGAGACATTCTCTAAGACTAAGGGCTCCCACTGAAAATATGAAGTCTATTGATCTCATGGAAATTGTTGCAACACTTGCATCACTTTCAACATGGATGACCAATAAACCTTAAGATCAAATTTCTAATACATACGCAACCAATTGCAAGTGTCATTAGAAAATTGAGATACAATTATTAGACCTTATCTTATCAAATAAGTAAGTCAATATCAATGATTATATGTAGATTAATCTGATGCACTATCTGATTCCTTCTCTAAGGATTCTAGATAGATTTGATAGTCATACTATCAACACATCAACTTATTGCAGCATTGGCATTCATCCAACTCTTTGGATGTCATATGGAAGTCACAGAAGTACAGTCAACTCTTTGACTATACCTCTTACTAGGGTCCAACCCATGCTTCCACTGCGCTCCCTTTGTCTATAAGCAACCTTTGCTCAAGACCAAGGATCTCTTATGTTAAAAACAAAAATTTCAATATAAGAGTATTTCAACATTTATACAAGCTTCATTTAAGTTCATATAATATGAATATTATGAAGCTTCATGAATGACTAGAGTACAGACAGTAGAATGATGACACTCATCATCTACATCCATCTAAACTCTTTGAAGCATCGGTTCAGGTAGGTATTCAAACAATTTGAATACATTATCTCTAATAGAGCTACCATTCTACATGATGTAGAGAACCATGTCATTCATGATTAAATGTCAAGAACACATATGCATGCCGGAATATCTTTATTGGTTTTATAAGGATTAATTTGATAATTACGATCATCATCGACATGTCACTTCAAAAGTACATTCGATAAGATCAAGACTTATAGAGACATACAAACCCTAGGGTTTTAGTCCTATTGTCTTATTTAATTATCACTTCTCATTATTATAAGGAATCTTGCACATTGCAACCACATACATTATGTGTCCAATCGCAAGTACAATATCTGGATCAAGAGCCCAATCCATGATATTCTACTGGTTATTAATGAGTATAACATTGAGTGGGTTTAATGAAGGATTATCTGAAATAATAATTTGCATAAGGGTATATATTTATATATATACACATATTATACTTTGATTTAGGAGTTTTTATATCAAAGTTGTCTTGCCATGTCAACAATGAAAGTTCATTCCCTTAATCACTTTCAATGTAAGAGATATACTTACCATTATATCTCAGCAAGATCTGGGATCTCCTCTTTATCTTTGTTACATCCCAATAATATGAGAAACTGCAACTCCAATAAAGAGAAGCGGGAACACATTCCGCCTTGCAAGTCCAACTTGCATTTCCCAATTCGGTCTTTAACACCCGGGCCCACCACCCCTAAGGTGATGTTGACCCGTCGTTAATTGAACCAACCGTCAACAGGAATAGAACTCGCTATGCGCAATCCAATATCGCCCCAATAATATGAGGATCCGATATTGGGGTCACTACGCATACGGCCTTACTTTTTCGAGAAGCAAAGAGTCCGATCCAGATGCGCTTGTATATAGGAGCTGTCACTACGTACAGGCGTCTCCTATATACAATCCCTGGCGACGGAAACCCTTCGCCTTGACGGGAGACCATGGATGTCACTTATGTGATCCTCCACCTCTTATTCAAATTTAATTAATTACTATGAATCACATTCATATAATTAATTCTTCCAAGGGAATTATTAACTCTAATCATATTAGAGTAATCTCAAATGGATATAATTAACTTAATCATATGAAATTAATTATCAATCCAATTTAATCAATCAAACTTAATTTTATGCTTGAATATACATATATGATATTATTCTCAAAGTACGTATTAATTCGAATTTTAATAATTAGAAAAATACATCATAATCCCTCGGACATTATCCCGGCCCTACCCGCTGTCATGGCCAGTACCGACGGGAGTGGGGCGGACCACATACGTTGCAACCCGCTGACCAGCGATCCCCGACTAGACACCATATCCACCTCGGGAAAGGATAATGCCAAATTGATTATTTTGTACTTGAGATGATCATCGGTTCTTCAACCGAAATTATATCATATAGTAATCAAAACAATTTTGATTTTAAGGAAATTTGCTAGGCAAATTCCCAAGTCCTATTCAAGCAAGAAGTTTGATGATTGTAATTCCAATTAAGGTTTAGATCAAATCTAATCAACTAATTGGTTGGGGCCAAGTCAATTAGGCAAATAATCATGTTTCAATATTTCACAAATATTTTTCAAGATTATTTCACGAAATTAACAATTAATTTCACTAATTGACAATCACTTGGTTCTAGATTAGGAAAGCAATTTCAGCAGTGACCCCTACTTACTAAAATTGGCATATCTCAATCATATTAAATCCAAATTAAGCAAAGTCAATTTCTAAAGTTTGCTAATTTGATTTAGGACAGAACCTAAGTTTCACGCATTTCGAGGCAAGTCTAAACAGTAATTAACATTTTAATCACGTTCAGATTCACAGTTCCCGCAACAGTGCATACATGTTCATTAAAACGACCATATCTCGAGCATACGAAATCCGATTTACGCAAACTCAGATCCTATGGCTTCCTTATTTAATGGGGAACATAATACAAGTATAAAATTCGTGTTTAAACAATTTAAACAGTGCCGAATTTATTTACTAAACAGATCTGCGAAATCAAATGCGATGAAAACTTTCGCGACCTTAGCGAACCCAAGTCGTCCTCGGTTAGCGAATCACTATTCGAAACCGTCGACCTAAGGCTCTGATACCACTTGAAGGATATGGTTAGATCCTCAAGCGCATCACGGAAGCGTGAGCGTCGCATCGAATACGACGTGGAGCGACTAGTCGGACTACTTGCTCGATGCAGCGGAATTTAAAAATTTTATTACGACGAAACCACATGATCCAAGAACACTTCTCGGATCATTTCGTCTAAACCACAAACAAGTAATAGGATTACCTCTTGAAGCGTGGTTGCGATCGAGTCTCTAAACGAAGAGACCTCCTGTCTCAAGTCCGATCCGACGGAGGAGACGCTTGCGAGCGCGGGGATGAACCGCGTGCTTCTCGCAATCCATGTTGATGATCCAAGCGGCGGATCTCCTGATCTCGACACACGAGATCCGACGTCTTCTTCACGAGCGAGGCGCACCGAAGGAGACGGAGATCCACGAGCAGAAGAACGGGCAGCATAACGACGATGCCGCGGCGATGGAGAACCTCTCCATGGCATCCATGGTGGACGGCCATGAGAGGAGAGAGAGGGCTGACCTCTAGAGAGAAAGAGAGAGAGAGAGAGAGAGATGTTTCTCAAGCATTATGTGTGTAAAGAGAGAGCATGGGTATGCCTCTCTATTTATAGGGTTTTGGGATACATGGATCTCAATCCATGGGACATATAAAATCAATGGGTGAGATTGATTTATGTCAATCCAATGGCTAAGATTGTTGTTGGTAAAACCAACAAATTTAGATCAAAATATATGTGACAAAATCAAATACAAATTAATCCAAAATCAATTCAATAAATAAGGAGAGAATGTGCATGGAGATTTCATCTCCATGCACTTTCCATGTGGACGTCCACACATTCCTTTTGGGAATGATGTGCCGCCCCCCCTCTTTCCATGGAGGGAGCAATCTCATGGAAATCCATGAGATTGCATATCTCCTTGAAAATCTCCTCTATTTATTTCCAACAACTTTTGTTGGCTTTTTATTCTTCAAAAATAATTCACAATTATATTTGGGAATATTGCAATCTTGCCATAGAAAAATTGTGAATCAAATTCACAACCCAAAACAACATGTAATTTACATTGTCAATTAATTACACAATGTGTATCCAATACACATAACAATTAATCAACACATATAAATTATAATTAGCTCTCTCTAATACATTATAAATCACATTTATAATATATTATGAATAATTGGATATTACTATCCACATTATTCTTATCCTTGATAATTAAATCATATTTAATCATCTTGGATCTCTTTATCTCATGTGTTCAAATAATATGAATCACATTCACATTATTCACATCTTTGATAATCAAATCACATTTAATTATCTAAGATAACTCTCTTTATAATATGAATCAAATTCATATTAATGTTGATAATTAAATCACATTTAATTATCCATTTTCTCAATGCTCGGATACATATATCAACAATAGAATTATCCATGAACTCTTTCAAGGATAATGCGCTTTCTCCGCGAATACTTGGAGATAAGGACAGGGCGATTGTATTGTTCCACGTATAGTGACATGGATATTGAGATCACATCTCAAAATCCAGATCTCGGGCCTCCCATAGATGCTTGATTAAATCAAGACCGTAAATCTAATCTTCTCATTGAATCTGAATCACATTCAGATCAATATCCAACATTTGGACTAAGATCAGATTACTTCTCTACTGAGAGGAGTCACTAAAATCCAAACCCGTTTCATCACTCCCTAGGAATGGAAGCGTCATGGTTATACAATCGTTTATGATCACATCACCCTCAGGTATTCCTAATACCTGTACATCCTGCATACTGGAAGACTCAGATTAAACCAGAAGTATTAGATCAACTTTACATTGTCTACTTCAGGGTTTTATCAGTAAGTTTCTCATTCGATCATTGGGAGTCAGTATCGATCATATACTTTCCAAAAGCATATATCATACCTAGGTCTTGATCATATACTTTCCAAAAGTATATATCAAACCTACAAATTCAGTCAAGCTTCCAAAGCGAGACGACCGTGCACACGGAATTTGATTCTTCCCAATATCTCATGAGTGAGCTCATGTCTTCCGGTTCAGTAGTGAACCTGTATGATCCCTTTGAGAGATCGTATTACTCATATGCCCTTATATGCACACCAGCGCGCCGGTGTATAGACCTTGATTAGGTCATCAACCTATTGGTCTGCCAAATGTACATACTCAGACATATAGTAACACATCTGTCTCCGGTCAGAGGATGTGTGCCTGTATCGTGACAGCATACGATATAGGACTGTGGTTATCTCGATCTCGTTAAGTCAACTCTTTGACCTAACTTATCTGACACCTCCGAATCTCTATTCCTATGCAGAGGACCTGCATCAAGAGGTTGGTCAGATATCAACCTAAACGAGATAGGATTGCCATCTCCTACTCAGGCTGGAGATCATCTCTTAATAATCATTTGACGGTGCTCGATGAGTCCCCAATCTAACTCATTAGATATTCATCTAAGCACCAGCCTCTATGATTCAATAATTGAATCAACAGCTGTATGCTCATTAAGATGGCCATGGTACATAACCCTAATTGTACTAAGGGACCTATTATGCAAATTATGTATTCTTCATTTCAGATCAAGGAGTGAATTGCAACAACATTTATTGCATAATGGCTCGTCGTGGGCTCGCATGTCCAACAAACGTAGAAGCTTATATGATCGTGATTCCAGAAGAGCATAAACTATGGGACACGTTAATTGGCGCATCACGGTGGTTTCTTTTACGGTGTCAGTTGGTACTCTTTCAACAACTTCAAGCACCACGGTAGTTTTTATGGTGCCTTCGGGGATACTCTTTTGTAATGTACTTTGTGGAAGCCAAGTACTCGTGGTTAGTAGTCTATGTTTCGTTTTGCCACATAGGTTTGATGTTTGGATATTTGTGGATGTTGACCGCATCTTTCGTTATCTGGGACTCATCTTTGCAAGGGGAGTTTCAAGATATGTGGTTAGTGAAGGTGGAGTATTGTACCGATTTTCCTTTGTAAAAGGATGTACAGTGGTAATTGTAGGCTCTTTCGACTACATATATATTCTTGGTGATCTTGTTCACGAGCTCGTACCTTGCATTATTGAACACTTTTACGAATGGGTAGTGGTTATTGTAGTGACTTGCACAGTGCACATTGAGCGCAGTGTACATTTTCCACAACTGTCGAAGTCATGTCCCAGTGTGGGTCGGGTTGTACCTTATTGATGAGGTTTTGTCATTGTAGACGGGGTTACACTTGTAGTTTCTTTTGTATACTTCACAGACCCTTACTTTAAAGGAATTTTTACACCCATAACCCAGAGTAATTCCGTAATTACAATCATAACCCTGCATAATCATGAATTACAAGAGAAACCCTGAGTAATGCTTAACTCTTACATGATATAATCCCATGTTATATTCCGTTTGGGATACCCATTATATCTGACGATTTCCGTTGAAAAAGACAACTGCCGCTAGATCTCATTCTTATTTACAAAACATGCCATCCTCTCTTCATGGTCACCCTCTCCCCCCTGCTCGAAGCAGCCCGTCGTAGATCCTCCCTGCCCCCCCCCCCGAGCAACTCCTCCTTGCTGTCGATCCTCCCCTGCTCGAGACCCCCCCCCCCCCGCTGAACCTTCCCCTCCCTCGCTCGAACTCCCCCCCCCCCCCCCGGCCCCGACCCTTCTCGCTCGAAGCCCCCACCTCGCAGCCTGCCGAGCTTCTCCTCATGCTCGAAGCCGATCGACGAGCTCTCCTCGCCCCCCTAGCTCGAAGCCCCCCCTCTTGTGCACCCATGAAGCTTGAAGCCCCCCCTCCTGCGTGTGCCCTTGCCCGTCTCTGCCATCAAGCCCCCCACTCACCTGCTCGAAGCTCGAAACATTCCCCCCACCGACCTCAATGAAGTTGCCCTCCCACCGTCGTCGCTCCTTCTCGAAGCCTCCCCCCACCCCCCCGCCCCCCACCCGAGTTCGTGCCCTGCTCAAAGCCCACCGAGCTCATCCTTTTCCCCCTCACGCCGATCCTTCCAGTGCTCGAGCACCCCCCCCCCCCCCCGTGCCGAGCTTCCCCTATCTCGAAGCCCGCCGCCGAAGCTGGAAGTCCTTCCCTCCTACCTCCGCCTTGTCATTTATTTTTTTTCCTTTCATTTTTTTATTTTGGCTAATCCTAGCTGTTAGATCATATTGGTTAGATTAACTCCCTCGTATGGTTGAGTTAACATATTAAACTAACGGAAGGTTATGAGTGTGATACGGAGTAACTATCTGGGGTTTCTCATGCAATTCATGATTATGCAGGGTTATGATTGTAATGGCGAAATTACTCAGGGTTATGGGTGTAAAAATCTCTACTTTAAATATATGTTTAGCATAGTACTAAGCAATAACTCACAATGTACCCATTTGCATGAATTCAACATATGGGAGCTGACGCAATAGTGAGCGGCTTGTTGTTGGGATTGTTCTTGTGATAGTTGCACCGTCAGAGTGCATACACTTTTGTTCTATTTTTATAGCCTCAGCTTATGTTTTTTGTATGGATATTATGTGAATGCAAATATACTTGTGTTTTTCCTCCTGTGAATGTAATTCGAACGTGGAACCTATCCTAAAGGACCAGGTTGTTCCATGGGTCTAACAACTCCTACAAGCTTTGTGCCAAGGGAGCGAAAGACTTTGACTGCCTTTTCTTTCCTTGCTCTGCATCGAGGGACATCTAGGTTGAGGCCGATCTCAATGAGGTTGCTATTGTGAGTGCCCCACTTTCTGAGAGTCTATTGGGCCATGTTGGGATGTCTTGTTGCTTAAGAAAGTTCAGACGACATTCATTCTTTAGGTAATCTGACTTGTGAGGAATGGGGTAACGTTTTGAGAGGTTTTGCGTAGAAAATGTATTGGAACAAGTCAAGATCCTAATAGAATTTTTCGTCATTGTAATTTTGATGACTAAACTTGTGAATATAGAGTTCTCAGGGTGTCATCTTTACGATACATCTAAAAAACAAAATGAATTTCCTAACATTTAATGGGATCGTGGCATATCCATTATGTAGCTGACTTTTATGGTCAATGAGATCCAGACATCTTCCTAGATTGGATGGATGGAGTTGGTTTTTTTTGTTTGAAAAGACATGTCAAGTGAGTGTAGAGTTCAATTTTTCATATTAAAACTAAAAGAATATTTAAAAAAAATAAAAGGATATGCTTTGTTGTGGTGGGAGCATATTCAAGCTTAAATCCCTCCATGTGACAGGTCGAACAGGTAGCTCATAGTTGTTGGTGAAAGTCTCTTAGATGATCCTTGTGCCATGGTTTTATCCCACTTGTCTTGTATTTACTTTTTGTAGTTTAGGTTCTCCATGTTAATCTTCTTCTCTTCCAAGTTCCAACCTTCTAGATGATAGAGTCAACTATGTAGCTGTGGAGCTAAGCGTCAACTGAGAGAGCACATCTCTCGGAGATGCTTCTCATACTCATGAAGTGCCAAACCCATTTTGTGGTGCCATTGCATAAGCCGTAGGACAAAGTGTGTACTCTACCCTCGTTAGGGGACATTTTCTATTTTTTAGGATCTTTAGATAGTTTTTCCATACCTCTCTCTACGTAGAGGGAGACTGTACCTCCAATAATAAATATTAGAAATAATGCAATCTTTCTCCAACTAAAGAAGTGCTTTTTTTAGAACTATATAGAAGTGATTTTGTACTTTCAAGTTTTCTCTAAAGATGAGGTTGCTGATAAGTTTATCACTCTTTCAAAATTATGA
Source organism: Ottelia alismoides (assembly GCA_037367405.1). NCBI lineage: Eukaryota > Viridiplantae > Streptophyta > Magnoliopsida > Alismatales > Hydrocharitaceae > Ottelia > Ottelia alismoides. The sequence goes on from JAZKJV010006200.1 coordinate 386,642, forward strand.
TTCAAGCAAAGCATAATGGATATACATGCTCCAGCTCACGGGTAGTGTTGAGAGAAAAAAGTGGTAGCTTCTTTTGCTGTTCTAGTCTTTTGGGGATATTCCCGTTGGACTAATATAGAATGGCCTAGGCTCTTCAGATGTATGAACATCTTGGAATTTTCCATTCTACACAGGACAGAATATCAGCCAGTCTTAATTCAGATTATCCGTTCAACCTATTTGGGTTGATTCAACCATCAGATTTCCTTATTTTTGTTGTTCAACTCAATGGGATCAAATTCAACTCCTCCTACTTATTCCCATTTAAGCTCTCCCTAAACAGTATGCACTACCTCCGATTAACTCAAAAGTCTCAATTCCATGAAAAGTAAAAAAATCGACCAAAAAGGTAACCAACCAGTGATATGTGGTGTGTGGGCGAATACATGACAGACAACAACAAAGTCTTTTTCCACATTAAGTAGGGTCCGCTACATGGATTATTTGCCTCCATTCAGATCTATCTTGGGTCATTCTCGGGCTTAGATCCAAAAAACCAAGATCCCTTCGTATAGTGTCATTATAACACTTTTCGGGCCTTCCTCGCCCTCGCTTAGTGATGAATCCACGATTCATCATCTCAATATCTTGATCTTAGCAAAATCCCCGAGTAAAGTCCCAAATAAATGTCCATAAAATCAATAAATTAACAAAATACCTCTTGTAAATAAAACTCACTAATTACTGTATATAAGATTGTACAAAATAAATTAACATAAAAAGCCGCAAAAATAAAGGAGTTTTATACTTGTAAATAGCCCAAAACTTCATGTATTTTTAATAATTTCATTTCAACTCCTTTTTGGCTAATTCTTTCTCTAACTTATTCATAATAATGTATATAAAAATACAAAAATACAAAACAAATTTTACCTTAAATAAATGCTCCTAGATCCCAATGGGAAAAGGCCGTAAAGACCAACTTCCAAGCTAAATTCCCGCTCCGTATGAACTCCAAATTCACCAAACTCACTTTTAAAATTCAAGTTAGAAAATTATCTATCCAACGGAAGTGGTTTCATTAAAATCGGAGCTCATTTGCAAAAGTTGGGTTTTGGGACCTAGATGTACATTGTACATTATGTATATATTCATACTTTCTTCATTTTTTTTATTATATCTTTCTTAATTATTAAAAATACAAAAAAATCATACTTGTGTTGCATTTTAATTATACTATTTTATTGTATTTTTTCGTTGTAAATATCTCTTATTAAAAAGACAAAAAAATTACATATTAGAAAAGTAAAAAAAAATGTACATGGTGTTTTGTCTTCTTTTGTAAATTCTCCACTATTTCTCTTCTCTTTTTATTTTATTGTATTTAAAGTAGACAACTTTATTTATTTATTTATTTATTATTTAATTTCCATTCTCTACAATAACCACCAATTCAACTCCATTATTCCACCATTTTTTCCCAACTTCCGATTCAACTCCATTAATAAATCAACCTCCCATTCAACCCCACCACTTTAATAACCTCTCATCCCATCTTCTTTATATACTTGCCATTCTCCTCATTTTTGCCTTTGATCCATCTTTATGTGAGGAGAGCCTAGTTCCCTGAGTTGAATCGGTGACAGCGACGCAACCGCGGTCGAGCGACGACGGCCCTCTCTCCGGTGTGATCCGTTGGTTTTTTTGGCCAACATCGCAGCCGCAACCGCGCGCTGCTCGAGCTCATCGTGCGCCGGCGATTCGAGCGAAGACCGTGCTCTCACGAGCACTCCATAGGCATCCGCGTTCATCGTAGGTAATTTTAGTTTATCTGGTTTTTTTTGCAAATTTTTTTAGCACAAACATATCATCCCTTCCACCACCACCATCACACCATTTTCCCCCTCATTTGTTTAGTTTATCATCCTCATCATTATCATTTTTTTTATCATGTTTAATCCCTGTCTAATCAAAATTATAAAAAAATTTAAAATCTAAAACAAAAAAAAACTTCCCTTTTATTACAGCAGTAAAAAAAAACAAAAAAAAAATAATACGGCAGCAGCAGTGGGAGGTTCCCACCGCCGCCGCCCACGTCTCTCTCCAGCGGCCATCACCGCCGGCCTGTCGCCGCCGCCCCTCCAGCGCGCAGCCGCTGCAAGCGGCTGCCTCCGCCCGGCCTCCACGCGGGCACCCTCCTTCCGCCGATCGCCCCCTCGCCACCTTCCAGCTGCTGCCTCCCGCGCCGGCCCCAGCTTCGCCGCCGGCCGCACCTCCCCACCATCGCGCCGCCGCGCGCCCCCCTCCAGCCACCGGTGCGAGCCGCCCGCGCCGCCCCCAGCTCCAAGCGAGCGGCGCCGCCGCCCCTCCTCCCGCGGCTCCGCGCCGCCCGACGCCCTTCCCCCCAGTTGGGTGCTCCTGCAAGAACGAAGAAGAAGGGTACTTTCATTTTGATTTTTTTTTATTGTAAAAATTATGTAAAGTTTTTTTATAGTTTCAGTAATTACAAACAGGTCCTTGTTAATAGTTTGTATTGTTTAAGTTCATTTCAGTTTTGCACAGAGAACCCTATCTTTATAGATTAATTTGGACAACATTTATGCATCATTTTGTGCAATAAAAGATGTTTATATGTTGAGCAACTTATCCTCTGTAATGTGAGTATTTATTTGTATTTTTATGGTAGTTGGGTAATTAATTAAAAATGGTTAACTGAAACTTTGCATATTTTACCCACTCAGTACTCCTAAATTTATATCTCACACACCGTTGCTCTAAAAATTCTAGAAAAAATATATATGATGCCTTGATATGTGATGAACTTACAGTCCAAATTTCACATCAATTGGAGTTGTCTTGTGCCTGAAATAATTTATTGATTGATTTTAGTAATCGATTTTTAATTAAATCCACAAATATCTTTTTTGCGAAATTTCACCTCTCCTGGATTGATAATCTAAATATCTACTTGAGATAAATCACACTCTGATTAATTTGATAACGTGGATTAATTAGGAATTAATTACTCACTGTCACTCTATTTTCACTAAAAAATTCATAAAAAATTCATACTTTATCAAAAAATTCCAAAAAAATTACTGTAGTCTTCTTGCATCATGTTTTCATTTCAGTAAATTTTTCATAATTTTTGCTTACTGTTTTTGTGAGAAATTGCGAAAAAACCCATAAAAAGTGTGCATTTTTCACTATTGCATTTTAAACCTAAAAAAATACAAAAAAATGTGTTTTGTATTCCTCACTGGATTAGGACTCTAGAAAAAAATACGAATTGGCTAATTTGGACTTCTTTTTCATTAAAATTAATTTGGCCTTGTTGTATGCTTTCTTAGTGTCGCAATTCAACCGCATTTTGCATTGGCATTTCTTCTTGCATTAAAAAAATCTAAAAAAAAACCGCGTTGGATATCTAGATCTTAAATTTGCGAATTAACCCCCAAGTTGTTCCTTTGCCTCCCTGAGTTCGACCCCGGACTTGCCCGGGATATAAATTAAGCCGAGACACTCTTCACGGAGATCTTCTCTCGGTTCTGACCGAATCGCTAAGTACACGTGCTACAACGTGACCGAATTAAACAACGTATCTAGCGAACCGTCAGATGGCGCCGTTGCCGGGGAGGCAAACGGCTTAGGGACTAATTTAAAAATTTGGATTTAGTTTTCCATTTACTCGGGTAGTCTGACCCCCGAGCCACTTGTACTTATTCCATTTTTTTGCAATTATTTCTCTTTATATTTTTGTATATATCTTGTTGTTTATCTCTCTAATATAAATTTTATTTTCCTTGCGAGGGCCCGGTGGACTTGGAGTGCATCGGAGGTCGACGGAAGCGACGCGAGTTGACTGTGAAGAGCGAGGAGAACTAGTTTATTTTTGAGAGAATTTTTGTAAAATTATTGTAATTATTTAGGTAGTTGCTCATTTCTAGCGGCTCTTGTTTGAGAGCTCGCGCATGTAAAAAGACTTAGACATTATTTGTGGTGTGTCGAGCCTGTTTCACTCTCCGGCGAGGGTGGGGCTTGACTTGAGTGGCAAAATTAAGGATTAGGCACACGGTAGTTTAGAATCAAATTTGCTTGTGCCCATCGTAAATTAGGCCACACTTATCTTAGAAGATTCACATATCTTATAAGATTCATAATAAGACGCACATAGACACGTACTACTTAGCTCAAATTCAATCAATTCTTCCCCGCTAATAGTATATTGTTTAGGTGCGGTTTCCTCGATCTGCATGCATTTAGTGTAATATTTATAAATTCTGTTCTGCATAAACGCATGAAGAGTGCTGGGATTCACTGTAAGTATACCTTCTTCCGAGCATGCATCATAGTTTCTCGTTTGCATTCTGATTTCCGATTCCCATCTTTTTTTGCAACTTAAGGTTAAAGGAAATTGGGACTGAACGGTAGACGTGCTTGTGTGTTCACATAAAATTCAAGTGATAACCTAACTCTAAAATTGGGACTGAATTGAGCAGGTCGATCTAATTAATTGGAATAAAAAGAACCCTTGTTCTCGGGTGCATAAAGCCCTCATTGTTTGTTTTAACTGCAAGTGAGAGAGAGACGACCCTAGGATAGAGCCAAGTCTGGATTTCTTACTTACTACTGGTTCTTTCTTTTTAGGCGATTAGCTACTTTTCAGTGAGGATTTACGGGTAGCCGGTAAACGGTCCGGACTTCCTTAGCAGAGTGGGAGGTTTAGAGGACGCCTTAGTCCTCAAGGAACGGGTAGCCGTATTTTTACGATCCGTACTTACTCCTATACTGGCTGAAAGTAGGTCAAACTAGTCGTAAGAACCGGGTCAGTCTGTAGGAAAATACGGGCACCTAACAGCTCGTTAATCTTTCAAAGATTGTATTCTCACCAACTAAAATTGACCAGATAAATCGGCCGAACTCTTACGGCCATCACGTGTTGAGTTGGTGAAATTGGGGGTTTGAATTGCGTTTGTATTGTGTGAGTTCACTCCGCACATTTACGTGCACCGTAGAACTAGTGCCTCATTGAACATCGTGTTCTAATCGGTTCTTTTGACATCGAAGATGACTGATTGGGGGGATATTTATTCGGACTTTGCGAATCTCTCGTTGAACCCTTCAAAAAGTACGTCTTCAAAGGTCCAAGCGCAACTTGGATCAACCTGGACTCATGACCCTCTTGAGCCCAGGATCACTCACTCTCGGGATGGTTACTCTCAAACCATTCCCTTTCTCTCTTCCCACCTCACCGAGGAAGACCTTCACCTCGATGAGAATATCTTGATTCATAAATCCTCTTCTAATAAAGAACACATTGCTGATTCAGGCCATATAGAAGACACGAGTAAAATGCCTCCAAAGAAGAAAGAAGAGGAAGAAGAGAACAATGAAGACTCGATGAGAAGTATACTAGCCCGATTGGCTGCATCTGAGCAGCAACAAGCATTACTGAGAGCTCAGTTAGGACAGTTAAATGTTGGGGTCCAACTACCAATGGATGCGGCATACAACCCCGAACAATATCAAATTCATAACTACTTGAGTCCGGCCGAACCCGAGGTTGATTTTGAATTGAAGCCGCATTTTCTGAACCTGTTGCCACATTTTGATGGGAATGCTTCTGAGGAGCCATATGCATTCCTAAGGGACTTTGAGCTCATCTGTGCTAACCTCAAACATCAAAAAGTTAGCCAGGATTATATTAGGCTCAAAGCCCTTCCATTTGCCTTGGGTGGAAAAGCTGATTACTGGGTAAAGAATCTTGGGATCATCGTCACCACTTATGCCCAGTTTAAGGACCTGTTTTTGAAGAAGTTCTACCCTTTGAGTAGAACTAACATGATGAGGACGCGCATTACGAGTTTTTCCCAATTACCCAATGAAGCCTTTTGTGATGCTTGGGAAAGATTCAAGGACATTCTGCAAAAGTGTCCTTGTCATCGATTAGATGACAACATCTTGGTCCAATCCTTCTTTACTGGTCTCAACCCTGAGATGCAGGGTTTAGTGAGCGCTGCCTGTGGAGGCAGCTATACATCACGAGGAGCGGATACCGTCTGGAGGGTATTCGAGCAGATGGCTGAAACTAGCCGCTCACAGATGGCCAGCAGGGCCTATACACCATCCCCCAATTCACTCTCATTTGGAGGGGGAAAATCAGCTGTAGTCGATCTTTCTCAGGACGTGATCCCTAGCATGGGACTTCTTGCTGACAAGCTTACTGTAGTTGAGAAGATCGACAGGAGGATTGATGAGTTAGACCGGAGCGTCTCCAAACTTCCAAAACAGATGGAGGAGTTGACTGAGAAGGTATCTAAGATAAGGATACCCGCCGTGACTGCACCCTCTGCTCCCGTATACCGAGTTCACCATGTTCAAGAGCAGTTGGTGTCAGGGCAACCCCAGCCGTGGGAGCAGGACCAATCCTACACCCACTCTTTCCAGCAGCCACCTCCAGTAGCAGAGACAGTCCAGGAGGAGCCTCCACCAGTTTGGGAGGTGAATGGGATATGGTATACTCAGGACCCTACCAGGCAGGGAAGTACGGGAGACCGACAGACCTATCAGCGTCCCCCGACCTTTCACAACACCGCATTCACCTCCGCACCACCTCCATCACAGCAGAGCCCTGGATTCCATCCGCCCCAGCAGCAGAGGCAGCAGTACCAGCAGTATGGCCGACAGGGCCATTACCAGACGGGCCAGCAGGGCCCGCAACCCCAGCAGCAGCAGCAGTGGCAGTACACTGGCCAACAGGGCCAGTCTTCCCGTTCTTCTTCCCAGTCTTATCCACTTCCTTCATCGTCTAGTCCCGTGGATATTCAGCAGCAGATACTCGACGAGCTACGTTCCTACAGGAACGAGGTTCAGGACTTACGGGTGGATGTCAACCGCCTGTCAAGATGGCGAGACGAGCAGACTGCACCCTCTACCTCGATCCCAGCCCAAGTTCAGGCTAACCCCAATAGCCTGAACCGTTCTAGTTCTCAGCAGCAATTTGGTCAGGTATACTATTCAGCATCTCCTAAATCTGAACATGAGATTCTTTCGTGTGACGCGGCTAACCACATGTCACTCAGGAGCGGAAGGACCGTGGTCGTACCTGACCGGGCGAGGGACACGAGGAGGGGCATCTCTGGAGCTCTACCTGAGGAGTCTTCAGAGGACGAGGAGGAGAGGCATCATATTTCAGAGCCCCATCAGCACCATTCGAGGATTTCCACTCAGGGAACCGAGAGGAGGAGGAGAGCACGTACGCAGCATCGTCAGCATGGATATTCTTCTGAGTCTACGGAGGACCTTGCATCTCCGGTTGTGGCGGATACCACTCCATATTCTATTCCACAACCTGTAGTAGATAGTTTAGATTTTGAATCCATGTTGCATCACAAAGATTCATGTATGAAGAACTCTGTTTCCGTTAATGCAAAGAATGATCTTTCAGTTCATGATTCAGATTCTTCATCCTTTGTTTCCTTAGCTTCAATCCCTTTCCCCCGTGCTCTTACGGCAGGAAAGCGCATCAAAAAGATTCAGAAAGATGACCCCGATATGGCACGATTTTGTAAAGAAAATATCACTGTGAAGGTGCCATTTGATGAATATGTGGCTAACCATCCTGCCTTCCAAAAATACCTTAAGGTGAGATGCACACCTACAAGGGTTAGCAGGAAGAAAGATAACCGAAATATAAAGACACATGTCTTATCGGTAGCCACAACCTATTGTCTCAAGAATCATACTTTGCCAAAGAAAAAGAGAGACATGGGTGCTCACTATGTGGAGAGTCGTATTGACGACATTGCGTTTGCACGCACACTCTTAGATAACGGTTCTTCGATCAACTTACTTCCCTTAGCCTTATATCAGAAATTGGAGTTGGGACCACTTCGCAAATCTAGAGCTTTACTCCAATTCGCAGATCGTTCAATGAAGAGACCTAAGGGAGAAGTGAAGAACGTCGTTATCTCGATTGAGGGGCAGAACTATCAGGTGGACTTCACAGTCTTGGACATGGAGACCCCCAATCATTGGAGAGAATCTCAGATCATTCTCGGGCGACCCTTCCTTAGGACCGCAGGCGCAGCTTTCGATTATGGTACAGGAATGATGAAGTTCCGTTCTCCAGGCGGAGAGGTGAACCTAGAGATGAAGCAAACCAAGTGTCAGCGACCTGATTCAGAGAGTAGCACAGAGTACTCATCTTCAGAGGCAGACTGCAGTATGATTAGCACAGTTGGGATTTGGGGACAGATTCCTTCAGGACAGAGCGAGACCCTTTCATCTGGAGAGGATATAGTGCATGACGCAGTTTGCCAGGTGTTGTCTGATCTTGCTAGAGATGCATCAACCTATTCTCATGATGACTTAGAGATCCATCCGGATCTGTCAGTTCCATCCTCTTCAGAACAATCATGGGACATAGATGACGAGTCGGACGTGGCTTTTGCCGATTGTTTGGATACTTTTGACGATCCGACTCCCGATTCTTCTGATTTGGTGGCGAGTACTACTCAGCTTAGCCCACCTTCATGCAGCACGGAACCAGATTCAGATTCAGTTCAGCCAGATCTGCTTGATGATACCACATTGCCAGAACTGAAATCACTACCTCCTACACTTAAGTATGCCTTTCTTGCGGGACCCAAAGAGAGATATCCTGTCATCATTAGCTCAGACTTGTCTTTAGAGAAGGAGTCTAGGTTGTTAGAAGTCTTAGAGAGGAACCGCAAAGCAATAGGCTGGACAGTGTCGGATCTCGTGGGCATCAACCCCGCTCTCTGCTCGCACCATATTTTTACTGAGGATAACGTGAGACCTTCCCGTGAGTTTCAGAGGAGACTTAACCCCAATCTACGGGAAGTGGTGAAGAATGAAATTGAGAAATGGTGCAAGGCAGGGTTCATATACCCTATTTCTGACTCCAAGTGGGTGGCCCCACTTCATGTTGTCCCGAAGAAGTCGGGAATTCAGATGGTCACCAACGAGGAGGGGGTAGAGATCGCGACACGAGTACCCACGTCGTGGCGCGTCTGTGTCGACTACAGGCGCCTGAATGCTGCGACCAAGAAAGATCACTTTCCCTTGCCTTTTATTGATCAGATCTTGGAGAGACTTGCAGGGAAAGAGTTCTTCTGTTTTCTTGACGGGTACTCAGGCTACAACCAGGTGGCCATAGCCCCTGAGGACCAGGAAAAGACCACATTCACATGTCCATTCGGCACTTATGCTTTCAGGCGCATGCCATTCGGGCTCTGCAATGCCCCGGGCACATTTCAGCGGTGCATGATAGCCATATTTGCCGAGATGGTGGGAGATTTCCTGGAAGTGTTCATGGATGACTTCTCGGTCCATGGTGATTCTTTTGATACATGTTTAGCGCACTTGGACTGAGTCCTCACGAGGTGTAGAGAGGTGAATCTGGTACTCTCCTGGGAGAAGAGTCACTTTATGGTGACGGAGGGTATCGTGTTGGGGCATGTCATCTCCAAAAGGGGAATGGAGGTTGACCCTGCCAAGGTGGAGGTGATCAAGAAACTCGATCCACCTACCAACGTGAAGTCAGTGCGGTCATTCTTAGGGCATGTTGGATTCTATAGGAGATTCATTCAAGATTTTTCAAAGATCGCCCGCCCACTGACTGAGCTCTTAGGGAAAGACATAGAGTTCGTTGTAGATCACAGGTGTCTGGAGGCCTTTGAGCTCTTGAAAAGGAAGATTTGTGCCTCGCCTAACCTACAAGCTCCTGACTGGTCTCTCCCCTTTGAGATCATGACTGACGCTTCAGATTTCGCTATAGGAGCTGTATTAGGACAACGGCGAGAGGGGATTCCGTTTGCGATTCACTATGCGAGCAAAGTTTTAGATCCTACACAGAAAAATTATACAGTGACTGAAAAGGAAATGCTCGCGGTAGTATGGGCCCTCGAGAAGTTCAGATCATATATTTTGGGCTCTAAGGTGACAATTTATACTGATCATACAGCCATTCGATACTTAATGGAAAAGAAGGACGCGAAGGCGCGTCTGCTTAGGTGGATTTTACTCCTCCAGGAATTTGATTTGGAGATAAAAGATAAACCTGGAGTGAAGAATGTTGTGGCTGATCACCTTTCTCGGATTGAACTTAAGGATTCTCCTGATCATGAGCGGATTAGAGAGACCTTCCCAGATGAGTCAATTTGTGTTATTGACTCCCTCCCGTGGTATGCCAACATGGTGAACTATCTTGTCTCCAAGCAGGTTCCCCATGGTTGGACTAGGAGCAGCATTGATCGACTGAAGTCGGATTCGAGGAGATACCACTGGGACGATCCTTTCCTTTTCTTCGAAGGACCGGATTGTGTTTGGAGAAGGTGTATTCCTCAGGAGGAATACCAAAGTGTCCTCACATATTGTCATTCACTTGAGGCTGGAGGACACCATTCGGGAAAGAAAACCGCTCACAAAGTACTTCAATGTGGATTGTATTGGCCGACCTTGTTTAGAGATGCCATTGATTTTGTACGGTCGTGCCCGATATGTCAAAGGATGGGAGGGACAGTTGGACAGAGAGATGAGATGCCCATGCAACCGATGATTATTTGTGATGTTTTTGATGCATGGGGCATAGATTTTATGGGTCCCTTTCCCAACAGCCAAGGACATGAGTACATATTGTTGGCGGTTGATTATTTATCCAGGTGGGTGGAGGCTATCCCAACCCGAACCGCAGACAGCAAGACTGTCTGTAAGTTTGTGAAAGACCATATTATTGCTAGGTTCGGGGTGTCAAAAGTTTTGATATCTGATGGGGGTAGCCATTTTGTGAACCGAGATATGAGATCTTTAGCTAAGGACTATGGATTTGATCACAGAGTTACTAGTCCTTACCACCCACAGTCCAACGGCATGGCAGAGGTTTCGAACAGAGAGGTGAAGAGTATTTTGCAGAAATTGGTTCGTCCCGATAGGAAGAACTGGTCTCAGCTTTTGGACCAAGTTCTGTGGGCCTATAGGACAGCCTACAAGACACCATTGGGTACTTCACCATTTAGAATGATCTATGGAAAGCCATGCCATTTGCCCGCAGAATTGATTCATAAATCCGAATGGGCAATTAAGAAGATTAATTGGAGCTGTCACCTAGGGAAGCTTTGCCGAGACTTGAACTTGAACGAGCTCGTGGAAATCCGAAACAGGGCATATGACAACAGTTTGATTTATAAGGACAAAGTAAAGAGATGGCATGATCAGCACATTAGGTGCAAAGACTTTGTCCCTGGACAAAAGGTATGGTTGTTCAATGCCAGGTTGAAGATGTTCCATGGGAAGCTCAAATCTAAATGGACGGGTCCCTTTGTGGTTAAGAAAGTGCACGAGAATGGAAGTGTAGAGATAGCTGATCTCACAGATGGTGCACAATCTCATGTGGTGAATGGACAACTGTTGAAGCATTTTGTTGATTCCAAAGAGCAGTTAGTCCAAGTCGAGGTCATCAACTTCATACAGAGTGAGCACAGAGCAGATACATCTTATTACTCTTCATGAAGATGCAGCAACAAGATTCAACATCTTAGAAGATTCCATCACTCTTGTACATATTCTCCCTTCTTTGTATATTCTCGAGATCATGTCGGTTCTCACACTTACTCTTGTCCTATACTTAGGCTGACCAAAGTCTAAGTATAGGGGGGACCGATGCCCGCCATGTGTATTTACTCATCATTTCTCCTCTTGACCTCGTCCGCCCCATTTTTGCTCTTCTTCTACACTTAGGCTCTCCAGAGCCTAAGTATAGGGGGGGCGGATCGACTTCTATACTTTTATTATTTTAGCTTTCCTACGCTTAGTACGAGCTGTCTTTTTGTCACCTAGTGCCATGACGACATAGCACAAGCTAAGTATAGGGGGGCGTGTATATATTACATATATACTTTACACATACCTCGTACTTTCACGTATTTTTTTTATATATTATACAATAATTATGGGGTGGGTAAAAAAAACAACAAAACAAAAGTAAACAAAAAAAACTTTTTCCTAAAAAAAAAACTCTTTTTCCTTATTTGCAAAAAAAAAAACTTTTCAAAAAAAAGCCTTTTTTATAAAAAAAAAACTTTTCAAAAAAAAAGTATTTTCTTATTTACCTATCTTTTAAAAAAAAACTTCTTTGCCTTTATTTGTGAAAAAAAAACTTTTTCTAAAACTTAAAAAAAAACAACAAACAACAAAAAACATTCATAAAAAAACTTTAAAAAAAAAACAAAAACTAAAACTAAAACTAAAAAAAAAAACTAACTAATAAGTTGGTTTAATCCCTGACACAATTCACTTTCACACAAGACTAGTGATGTTCAAGAACACTTGGTTTATGAGGTCTTGAGATTTTGAGTTAACCAGCCTTAGTCATTAGGGTCCTTGACTTAATTATTCACATTTCCCTAGTTTGAAAGATGTGTGTGCTATATTGCATGCTTAGTCTCTACCTTAAGAATATGATCAGCACCTCACATACACGACTGCAGTTATGATGAGATGAGTTATAATTTCACTTGAGGAACTGGGATGAGGGATTTGAGTTTGGACTTGATTTAATGATGCTCGAGGATGGGATAAAATCAAGGCTTCATGAAACCTGAGTGTCAGCACATTTAGCCAATATGAGAACATGGTTCTTGTACTATCTCTTGATATTTACCTATGTGCCAGGGTGTGATAAAATAAAAAAAAATTGTTGATCAGTGTGCGCCAACTCTTGGTAAAAGCAGTGGAGCTAGCCACAAATACTACAAAGCAATGAAATGTCAAAAAAAAGCTCTCATTCCACAAAGTCAATTATCAAAAGAGCTTCCACCAAAGGCGAGCGCTCCCAACCATTTCAAAGTGTCCACTTGGACCACCGCTATTAGGACCAGGAGTCGGGCTTGCACCAAAAAAGGGCTCTGCATCGTAAATGCTACAAGTATGGGTGTAGAAGGTACGATAGGTACTCAAAAAAGGCACACCCCGGTGTACTCCCAGGAAAACAAGTGCAGACGGCTCCAACTTCTCTTAACGGACGCACTGATCAACACCAAAAAAATGCGTTGCGTAATAAGGCACTTGAGAGGATCCTTGTTCCAATGAGAGGGAGAGAAGAAATGACACAATCCTATACCCTCCATCAACTGGCCTGCCATCTACACTTTCAAGTCTGACAACTAAAGAGACGGTGGATTGGATGCAAGAAATGATTTATTCCCTAGTGTTGAGGATCGGGTCCATAGGAGAGTCTCTTGGACTGGAACCTTGGGTGACGTTGTGACTCTACTCTTGTAACTGCAGTCAACACTTAAAGTCATATCCCTTATATATGCGTATACAAAGAGAGTCCGATGATTAGGGGAATTGGGTACCTTTTGACTAGAGCTTGGTTCAGCTTAGAATTTTAGGATCTCTAAAACCGAGAGTTCTTGAACGAATCAAGTCTTGTATTCACATGCACAGTCAGGGGTTAACCAAACTTATTCATTCTTTATTTGCTCGAGGACTAACAAAGTTTAAGTATAGGGGGGTGATGAATCCACGATTCATCATCTCAATATCTTGATCTTAGCAAAATCCCCGAGTAAAGTCCCAAATAAATGTCCATAAAATCAATAAATTAACAAAATACCTTTTGTAAATAAAACTCACTAATTACTGTATATAAGATTGTACAAAATAAATTAACATAAAAAGCCGCAAAAATAAAGGAGTTTTATACTTGTAAATAGCCCAAAACTTCATGTATTTTTAATAATTTCATTTCAACTCCTTTTTGACTAATTCTTTCTCTAACTTGTTCATAATAATGTATATAAAAATACAAAAATACAAAACAAATTTTACCTTAAATAAATGCTCCTAGATCCCAATGGGAAAAGGCCGTAAAGACCAACTTCCAAGCTAAATTCCCGCTCCGTATGAACTCCAAATTCACCAAACTCACTTTTAAAGTTCAAGTTAGAAAATTATCTATCCAACGGAAGTGGTTTCATTAAAATCGGAGCTCATTTGCAAAAGTTGGGTTTTGGGACCTAGATGTACATTGTACATTATGTATATATTCATACTTTCTTCATTTTTTTTATTATATCTTTCTTAATTATTAAAAATACAAAAAAATCATACTTGTGTTGTATTTTAATTATACTATTTTATTGTATTTTTTCGTTGTAAATATCTCTTATTAAAAAGACAAAAAAATTACATATTAGAAAAGTAAAAAAAAATGTACATGGTGTTTTGTCTTCTTTTGTAAATTCTCCACTATTTCTCTTCTCTTTTTATTTTATTGTATTTAAAGTAGACAACTTTATTTATTTATTTATTTATTATTTAATTTCCATTCTCTACAATAACCACCAATTCAACTCCATTATTCCACCATTTTTTCCCAACTTCCCATTCAACTCCATTAATAAATCAACCTCCCATTCAACCCCACCACTTTAATAACCTCTCATCCCATCTTCTTTATATACTTGCCATTCTCCTCATTTTTGCCTTTGATCCATCTTTATGTGAGGAGAGCCTAGTTCCCTGAGTTGAATCGGTGACAGCGACGCAACCGCGGTCGAGCGACGACGGCCCTCTCTCCGGTGTGATCCGTTGGTTTTTTTGGCCAACATCGCAGCCGCAACCGCGCGCTGCTCGAGCTCATCGTGCGCCGGCGATTCGAGCGAAGACCGTGCTCTCACGAGCACTCCCTAGGCATCCGCGTTCATCGTAGGTAATTTTAGTTTATCTGGTTTTTTTTGCAAATTTTTTTAGCACAAACATATCATCCCTTCCACCACCACCATCACATCATTTTCCCCCTCATTTGTTTAGTTTATCATCCTCACCGTTATCATTTTTTTATCATGTTTAATCCCTGTCTAATCAAAATTATAAAAAAATTTAAAATCTAAAACAAAAAAAACTTCCCTTTTATTACAGCAGTAAAAAAAAATTAAAAAAAAACAAAAAAAAATAATACGGCAGCAGCAGTGGGAGGTTCCCACCGCCGCCGCCCACGGCTCTCTCCAGCGGCCATCACCGCCGGCCTGCCGCCGCCGCCCCTCCAGCGCGCAGCCGCTGCAAGCGGCTGCCTCCGCCCGGCCTCCACGCGGGCACCCTCCTTCCGTCGATCGCCCCCTCGCCACCTTCCAGCTGCTGCCTCCCGCGCCGGCCCCAGCTTCGCCGCCGGCCGCACCTCCCCACCATCGCGCCGCCGCGCGCCCCCCTCCAGCCACCGGTGCGAGCCGCCCGCGCCGCCCCCAGCTCCAAGCGAGCGGCGCCGCCGCCCCTCCTCCCGCGGCTCCGCGCCGCCCGACGCCCTTCCCCCCAGTTGGGTGCTCCTGCAAGAACGAAGAAGAAGGGTACTTTCATTTTGATTTTTTTTTATTGTAAAAATTATGTAAAGTTTTTTTATAGTTTCAGTAATTACAAACAGGTCCTTGTTAATAGTTTGTATTGTTTAAGTTCATTTCAGTTTTGCACAGAGAACCCTGTCTTTATAGATTAATTTGGACAACATTTATGCATCATTTTGTGCAATAAAAAATGTTTATATGTTGAGCAACTTATCCTCTGTAATGTGAGTATTTATTTGTATTTTTATGGTAGTTGGGTAATTAATTAAAAATGGTTAACTGAAACTTTGCATATTTTACCCACTCAGTACTCCTAAATTTATATCTCACACACCGTTGCTCTAAAAATTCTAGAAAAAATATATATGATGCCTTGATATGTGATGAACTTACAGTCCAAATTTCACATCAATTGGAGTTGTCGTGTGCCTGAAATAATTTATTGATTGATTTTAGTAATCGATTTTTAATTAAATCCACAAATATCTTTTTTGCGAAATTTCACCTCTCCTGGATTGATAATCTAAATATCTACTTGAGATAAATCACACTCTGATTAATTTGATAACGTGGATTAATTAGGAATTAATTACTCACTGTCACTCTATTTTCACTAAAAAATTCATAAAAAATTCATACTTTATCAAAAAATTCCAAAAAAATTACTGTAGTCTTCTTGCATCATGTTTTCATTTCAGTAAATTTTTCATAATTTTTGCTTACTGTTTTTGTGAGAAATTGCGAAAAAACCCATAAAAAGTGTGCATTTTTCACTATTGCATTTTAAACCTAAAAAAATACAAAAAAATGTGTTTTGTATTCCTCACTGGATTAGGACTCTAGAAAAAAATACGAATTGGCTAATTTGGACTTCTTTTTCATTAAAATTAATTTGGCCTTGTTGTATGCTTTCTTAGTGTCGCAATTCAACCGCATTTTGCATTGGCATTTCTTCTTGCATTAAAAAAATCTAAAAAAAAACCGCGTTGGATATCTAGATCTTAAATTTGCGAATTAACCCCCAAGTTGTTCCTTTGCCTCCCTGAGTTCGACCCCGGACTTGCCCGGGATATAAATTAAGCCGAGACACTCTTCACGGAGATCTTCTCTCGGTTCTGACCGAATCGCTAAGTACACGTGCTACAACGTGACCGAATTAAACAACGTATTTAGCGGCTCGTCACTTAGCCAGCTCAACATCTCAAAATTCGCATCTACTCACCGGTGCATCAGCTAACCTCCTTTGCAAATGGTCAAACCACCTTAAATGATTTTTCTTGCATCTTATCCTCGATGGGAACTACACCAACTTTCCTTCTGATTGCATCATTCCGAATCCGTTTTGTAACCCACTAATAAAATAAATTTTGAAAAAAAAAAAAGAAAATGTGTAACAAAAGTGGAAAATAAGCTCCACAAAAAAACCATGTGTGTTACAAATCAACAGCAACGAGAGGAGATAAATATAATGTACATCGAAAAAATTGAAAGGAAAAGGGGGGAGACGTCGCGAAGACGCCCACAAATCAATTTAATAAAACAGTTAAAAGGACAGTAGGTTGAGTATTCCACCATCCCCTAGCTAACGAAGCAATTAAATACACTAGAAAACAAAATGATTAATCAGTTCGATAGATCTTATCTAAATACTGTCAATCTTTGAGATCTTGCCAGAAACCAACAATCCAAAATAGAAAATAATATATTTAATTGATTTACAGGTTTCCACATACTAACCTTTTCCACCAATATAGCGATTCAAGGCCGCAGATACTTCCTGTCTTAAAGACCTTTGCAATTCTTCTTGCATATTCAAGCAAGCATCCAGCATTCTCTGAATTTGAATCATTCCTTCCTGAAGCTTGGAGATATCAGCCTTCAGATCATTGACAACTTCTTGTTCCTGCACAAGCCAGAAATTATTACAGAAGTTTACTGGGAAAAAAAGAGCAAGTTAAAATGCTAATTTTAGTCTTCACGCTAGCAGATAAATCTCAACTTTTGTAACAAACCAGAAACTATTACAGAAGTTTACTGGGAAAAAAAGAGCAAGTTAAAAATTAAAATGCTAATTTTAGTCTTCACACTAGTAGATAAATCTCAACCTCTGTAACTCGTGAGCTGTGTTACAACTAATATAAGGGATTCATTAATCATCATTCTTTATTTCATCTTACAGGAGGTGAATTCTCTGTTTTGCATCGGTGGTAGCAACAAGTCCTCCTGGATATTGTATGCATCCTTTCAATATTGAGTGGAATATCCTATGCGTTTAGGCCATTTGGATCACTATAGTGTCAAGGGATTTATGAAATCATTTACCATGCAACCTATTTGTAACCAAATACAAATTTGCGAGAATGCAACATAGTAGTTAGTGATATTTTCCGTAGTAATGATAGAGAACCATCTCATGCATTCATGATGTAATTAATAAATTTGTAAAATCTAATAAAACTATAAGATTATTGTAGAGATAGTTCTTAGTATTATTATCTCTTTATGTATCTTGTCGTTATTTCTTTATCTTTTATAGACCTCTTTGTAATTTACCCTTAAGGTCTCTCCCTATATAAGAGAGCCTAGGATTTTTCTGAAGGATTATCGAAGTCTCTTTTCCCAACATGGTATTAGAGCCGCCTTAGGGCTCTCCACACCCGCCGTCTCCTTCCCCACCCGCCGCCCTCTCCTTTCTCGACGCCGACCTCCAGCTTCCTCCCCGCCCACCGCCCCTCCCGCAGCAGCTTCCCCACCCGCCGTCTCTCTCTCTCACGCCGCCAAAGCTCCAGGCGGCCCCCAGCCCGCCGCCCGAGGCCCCAGGCGACATTCCAGCCCGCCGCAGAAGGCCCTAGGCAGCCTCCAGCTCGCCGCCCAAGGCCCCCGGCGGCATCCAGCCCGCCGCAGCACTCCCAGGCGGTAACCCCCCACCGCCGCATACCACCAAGCGGCATCCTTGCCGCTGCAAGGGCTGTAGGCCTCATCTAAGGCGTGCCCTAGTACACCTCGTCTCTTCGGCCGATATATGGATTTGAGTGTGTAACGTCTACATACGCACTCAAGTTCGATGCAGTTGGTGTAGACACTCATTAGCTTGTCTACATACCCTTGTTCTTCTCCAGCGGCAGTATGTCAGAATCGAAGGTCGATATGCCCTCCACCGGCGCATTCAAAGGTCCCGCGCCAATAGTGAAGATGGACGGGTCTAACTATGAGCTCTGGGCTATGCATTTCATGAGCCTCATGAAATCGAATGGTAAGAAGCACATTCTAACCGAGGATGAGCCCGCAGAGAAGACAGGGATATATGCCTCATGGGAGGCTGATGACTCCTACGCAAATGTCTGGTTGTCTGGTATATTGACGATGGAGATTGCTAATGACGTCCTCCATCAGCCCACTGCCAAGGCGATGTGGGACATTCTTGCCGCTACATATTCGCAGGTGCGAAATGAGACAAAGATGTTGCAGCTTCAGCATGACATTTTCACAATGAAGCAGAGTGGCAGACCTCTTCATTCCCTATACACATCCCTAAGAGGGATGTTTGAGAAGTTATACAGTACCATTCCACTCACTGCTACTCCTGAACAGCAGAAGACGTTTCGGAACGCCACCATGGTGGGAGTTCTACTTGCAGCTCTTGATCCTGAATATGATGCCGCCAGGTCTCAGATCCTAGCTGATTCAGTTATTCCTCCAGTGGAGGATGTTTACAGAAGGCTCAGTCGCATTCCATTTTCCTCCAGCTCTTCTACTCCACCCCCATCAGCGATGGCAGTCTCGCGTGGGAGAGGTGGCCCGCCTTCTAGTCGTGGTCGTGGACGTGGCCGTGGACCCCAGGGAAGGGGTGGTCGCTTCAATCAGACATGCTCCTATTGTCACCGCACAGGATACTCGGAGGAGACATGCTGTTGTAAGCATGGGTTCCCAGCATCGGCACGTGTTGCAGAGCATTCTCAGTCTCCATTACCGTCCACTGCAGATAATCGATTTGACGAACTTGTGGCACGTCTCCGTGATATTATGCCACATTCATCTGGTGATTCGTCTGGTGGTCCTTCAGATGTTGCTGCTACAGCCTCCGCCAGTTCATCTGCCGCTGCTAGTACCTCAGGTAGATCTACTGCATTCACACCATCTCAAGATATATCTGACTGGGTTATAGATTCAGGAGCCACACATCATCTCTGCTGAGATAGAGATAGATTACAGGCCTACAGGGACATTCCTCCCGGCCGTTCAGTGCAGATCGCAGATGGTACCCATTCGCCCCTTGTTGGACAGGGGGAGGTCTTCCTATCCTCCACTATGCAGCTATAGAACGTCCTACATGCTCCTGAGTTCTCAATGAATATGTTATCTATTAGTCAGATTACGAAGGATTTGCATTGTTGTGCCATATTTGACCCGTCTTCTCTCATTTTCCAGGACATACTCACGGGCAGGGTGATTGGTTGTGGCTCTGAGCAGAATGGTCTATATCGGCTGGTTCGGGATTCGTATGCTGGCGTCTCCTCTCATTCTGCCGGATCAGTCTCTCCGTACATCTGGCATCTCCGGTTTGGTCACCTTCCTCTCTAGAAAATGTGCCATCTTCTGCCCCAGGTCTCTCCTAGTTCGTCTTTCCGCTGTGAAGCATGTCAGTTGGGAAAGCATCATAGGTCGAGCTTTCCAAGTCGTCAGAGTCGGAGCAGTAGCTCCCCATTCGAGTTGTTACTGTTGGGAAACGTGAATGAGATGATCTATTCCATAGCTCTAGGCTCTCGTATATAGGAGAGTAGCCTATGGGTAAATTACATAAAGAGAATAACAAGAAAATAAAATAACAAAGAGATACAGTTATTCAATATGCGTCAACACTCCCCCTCAAGATGGAGCATAGATGTCAATCATGCTCAGCTTGGAAGCACACTTCTGAAATGGACCTCGTAACAATGCCTTGGTGAATATGTCTGCAGTCTGGTTCTCTGAAGTAACATGAGATGTGGCAATGAATCCTTTCTGAATCATATCACGTATGAAGTGACAATCCACCTCAATATGCTTGGTCCGCTCATGGAATGCAGGGTTGTTTGCAATAAACAAAGCAGCCTGATTATCACACTCCAAGTTCATAGGAAGTGGTACATCTAAGCATAAATCTGTCAGCACCGCTTTCACCCACATCATCTCTGTAGTAGCCTGGGCCATAGCCCTATATTCGGATTCAGCACTAGATCTAGCTACCACAGTTTGTTTCTTGCTCCTCCATGAGACTAGGGCATCTCCAACATAGACAGCATACCCTGAGGTGGACTTCCTATCCTTAGGACATCCTGCATAGTCTGCATCTGCGCATGCTGAGATAGAAATCCCCTTTCCTTTCTTGAATAGCAGACCTGCACCTGGAGAAGATTTGAGATATCTAAGTATCATATGTATTGCATCCATATGCACCTGGCGTGGTTGCTCCATGAACTGGCTCACACGGCTCACTGCAAATAATATATCTGGCCTAGTAATCGTGACATATAACAGTTTGCCTACCAGTTCTCTATATCTTCTCCTGTCCACCTCCTCTGTGTCATCATCATACAGCTTCATGCTAGGGTCCATTGGCGTCGTAGCAGGTCGACACCCTAGCATACCTGTCTCACTCAGTAGATCTGTAACATACTTCCTCTGTGACATGACTAATCCATACGGATTTCTGGCAAATTCCAGCCCCAGAAAATATCTAAGGACTCCCAGGTCCTTGGTGACAAACTCGGTCCCCAGCCTTTCCTTTGCCTGCTCAATGCCCTGGTCATCATCACCTGTAATCAAGATATCATCAACATAAACCATGATTACAATGATACCTCTCGCCGTCTTTTGTACAAACAAGGAATGATCAGCATTGGAGCGTTTATATCCTTGTTTCTCAAAGAGATCTGACAGCTTCTGGAACCATGCTCTGGGGCTCTGCTTAAGGCCATAGATGGCCTTATGTAATCTGCAAACCTTGGAACACTCCCTCTCAACAGCAAAACCTGGTGGCTGTTGCATATAGACTTCCTCCTGCAAGTCTCCATACAGAAATGCATTCTTCACGTCCAGTTGATAGAGTGGCCAGTCTCTAGTAACTGCAACTGATAACAGGATCCGTAGAGTGGAATGACGCGCCACAGGGGAGAACGTGTCAAGGTAATCGACCCCATATGTCTGTGTGAATCCCCGTGCAACTAGGCGTGCCTTGTACCTGTCAATGAAGCCATCTGCATTGTGTTTAACTGTAAACACCCATTTGCAACTCACCGGACTGACATCTGGAGGTATAGGAACCAAACTCCAGGTTCCTCTAGACTGAAGTGCCGCCATCTCTTCCTCCATTGCTAGCCGCCATCTAGAATCCTGCAAAGCATCATGGTGGTTCCGTGGAATGTCTGTAGCTGAAAGTGCCAATGCAAATGTCCTGAAGTGTCCAGATAGCCTCTCAAAAGACACAGCTGCTGATACTGGATATTTGGCACAGCTTCTCTTCGGCTTGCGTAGGGCGATTGGAACATCCAGATCCTCTGTGTTACCACCATGCTCCTGTAATGCATCCTGCTGAGAAATGTCGTCAGATCCATCAACATTAATATTTTCATTACATACCATAGGCGAGCTAGTTGACTGGTCAGGACCATGAGCTGGAGGAGGCCTGCGGGTGTAATGGAATGGTAGCGGGGATACTGTTGATGGTGGTGGTGGTGGCGGTGGTGGTGGCGATGGTGATGATGGTGACGGTGGTGTTGTTGGTGGTGCCATGAATACGGTATCAGGAGATATAGGTGGTGGCTGTATGTTCCCGGATTCTGAAAAATACATAATAGATTCAAAAAATGTAACATCTGCACTGATCATATACCGCCGACGCACAGGATCAAAACACTTGTACCCCTTTTGAGTTCTGGAGTACCCCACAAAGACGCACTTGACAGCCCTAGGAGAGAGCTTGTCAGTACCAGGCGACAACTGATGGACAAATGCGACTGACCCAAACACACGAGGGGTAAGAATGAACAAATCCTTGTCAGGGTAAATGAGTGAAAAAGGAATCTGTTCATTCAAGACAGACGAAGGCATACGGTTGATAAGGTAACATGCAGTAAGGACTGCATCACCCCAGTAGGAGTACGGAACATGACTCTGAATAAGAAGAGACCTTGTGACATCAAGAAGGTGACGGTGTTTTCTTTCAGCAACCCCATTCTGTTGAGATGTATGAGCACAAGATGTTTGGTGAATAATCCCTTTTGAAGAGTAGTAATTGGCTAGAATGTTGGTGCACAATTCTAAAGCATTATCACTTCTCACACTCTTGACAGAAGTGGAAAAAACATTTTGAATTTCATTAAGAAAGTGGATAATAATGTTTCCTGCTTCAGATTTATTTTTCATTAGAAAGACCCATGACGCTCTAGAGAAATCATCCACAAATACAATATAAAACCTGTCCCTGATGATCGGGAACACGACTCGGACCCCAGACATCGACATGAAACAACTCAAACTTGGAGTTACTACTCTGACCTTGACTACTGGGAAAAGACGACCTGTGATGCTTTCCCAACTGACATGCCTCACACTGGATAGGTGTGTGAGAGAGACCATAGGGTAGAACTAGACGCAACTTCTGAAGCGGTAAATGACCAAAGCGCAGATGCCACAGGAGAGGAGATACTTGTCCAGCAGGAGAAGATGTGGTTCCAGCAAATGGGGTCTGGTTCAGTCGATAAAGGCCTCCTTGCTCATAGCCATGACCAATCACGTTGCTCGTACGGATGTCCTGAAAAATCAAAGAAGATGGATCAAAAATAGCTCGACAATGGAGATCCTTCGTAATCTGACTAATTGACAATAGATTCATAGAAAAATGCGGTGCATGTAGGACGTTCTTGAGCTGCATAGAAGACGTCAATCTAATCTCCCCCTGACCCGTGATAGGGGAGTGTGTGCCATTGGCAATCACTACTGTCCGTCCTGGAGGAATCTGAGTGTATCCTATAAGTAGGCTCTGATCGCCACATAGATGATGTGTAGCGCCCGAGTCCATGATCCACGGCAATGTATCAGATCTACTACTGTGGAGTGCAAGTGTACTACCTGAAGTACTAGTAGAGGCAGAGGCAGAAGCAGCAGCATCAGTATGACTCTCTGTAGTCGGTGCTGGACCTGATGGTGGGATAATGCCCCTGAGGCGGGCAACTAGATCATCAAATCGTTGATCCAGTGTAGCAGCAGATGGGGGCTCTATCTGCTCAGTGGCTCGTGCAGATGCAGGGAATCCATGCTTTGAGTAGCATGTGTCTTCAGTATGTCCGACTCGGTGACAATATGAGCATGTTGGCCTAGTGCGGCCACCCCTTCCACGAGGAGTACGTCCACGGCCCTGGTGATGAAAACCACGTCCTCTGTTGGCCGCCATAGCTGAGGGATTCTGACTCGCAGCTGCTGAAGGTACTGTGATCCTACTCAATCTGTGAAAAGCTTCCTCCATGGGAGGAATAGTCGAGTCCGCCAAAATCTGTGAACGTGCTGCCTCATATTCTGGATCAAGTGCAGCGAGAAACACACCCACCATCGTCGCATTCATGTATGTCTTCTGCTGTTCTGGCGTGGCGGTAAGAGGCATGAAGCTATAAAGCTTCTCAAACATCCCTCTCAATGATGTATAGAGAGAATATAAAGGACGGCCGTTCTGCTTTATTGTGAATATATCATGTTGTAGTTGCAGGATCTTCGTCTCGTTCTTCGCCTGAGAATATGTCGCTGCCAGGATATCCTACATGTCTTTGGCTGTGGGTTGATGTAGAATGTCATTGGCGATTTCAATAGCCAATGTGCCGGATAGCCACACCTTGGCATATGCATCATCGGCCTCCCATGAGGCATGAACTCCAGTCTTCTCTGCAGGCTCGGGCTCGATAAGAATGTGCTTCTTACCTGTAGACTTCATCATACTCATGAACTGCATTTCCCACAGTTCATAGTTCGTACCATCCATCTTGACAATGGGCGCTGGACCACGAAACGCGCCCATAGACGGGATATCTGCCTTGCTTTCTGACATACTGGAGACGGAAGACTGGAGCGAATGACAAGAGATAATCTTTGTCTACAATGACATAGACGGGATTAGTTGCATGTGTAGACCTCAAGCAACTATCCCCATGAATTTGCGCGTGCTACGATCCGCACGCACACAGTATGCACACGTGATATGTAGCCTTCACGCGCAGGTGCACAGGAGATGACGCACGCGCTTGGAGATGACGCGCGCTTGGAGATGACGCGCGCTAGGAGATGACGCGCGCTACTGCTTCCTATTGCAGACGGTATCTCGTGCCCTAGCGCACACTGTCGCACAGCGCGCAGATGCCGCACAGCACGCTGAAGATGCGCTGTCGCTCAGCGCGAGAGGTGTTGTGCGCGAGGGGCACTGTGCGCGAGGGGCGCTGTGCGCCAGATGCGCGAGCGGCGCGCTTAGGCGCAGGATGCGCAAGATGCGCAAGATGCCTCCGAGGCGCACAGGAGCACCGCAGATCGGAGAAGAGGGGCCTCCGAGCGCAAGATGCGCAAGATGCCTCCGAGGCGCACAGGAGCACCGCAGATCGGAGAAGAGGGGCCTCCGATCGGCTGAGGCTGGGGTTGGCGGCGCCGAGAGAGAGAGAGAGAGAGAAGAGAGGCTGGCGGGTGGGGTGGGGTAGGTTTAGGGTTTCGAGAACTCCGATCTAGGACCGTCGCTCTGATACCATGTTGGGAAACGTGAATGAGATGATCTATTCCATAGCTCTAGGCTCTCTTATATAGGAGAGTAGCCTATGGGTAAATTACATAAAGAGAATAACAAGAAAATAAAATAACAAAGAGATACAGTTATTCAATATGCGTCAACAGTTACATATAGATATATGGGGTCCGAGTCGTGTTCCCGATCATTAGGGGCACAGATTTTATCTTGTAGTAGTGGATGATTTTTCTCGTGTGTCATGGGTCTTTCTTTTGAAGAATAAATCTGAAGCAGGAGATGTGATCAAGAATTTAATTAATGAAGTGCACAATGTTTTCTCTTCCTCAGTCAAATATGTTCGGACGGATAATGCCCTAGAATTTTGTACACGCTCACTTTCTCAATTTCTTTCATCAAAGGGTATTATTCACCAAACCACTTGTGCATATACATCAAAGCAAAATGGTGTGGCGGAAAGAAAGCATCGCCATCTCTTGGATATTACTCGAACCCTGTTGATTCAGAGTTGTGCCCCTATTTCCTTCTGGGGGGGACGCTATTCTTACTGCATGTTATCTGGTCAATCGAATGCCATCCTCAGTTCTTGGTGAGAAGATACCTATCTCTCTTATTTTTCCAGGCAAGGAGTTATTCTCACTGACTCCACGTGTCTTTGGTATTGTGGCTTTCGTTCATCTTCTATCTCCCGGACTTGACAAACTCTCTCCTAGAGCAGTCAAGTGCGTCTTTGTTGGTTATTTCAGGACTCAGAAGGGCTACCGGTGTTATGATCCTAAGAATAAGAAGTACTTCGTGAGTGTTGATGTCACTTTCTTTGAGTCTGTCATGTATTTCTCTCCTGCAGGTGACAGACTGGTACCATCCACTACCACTGATGATGTCTATGTTCCTCCACCACCTACATGGAGTTCACCTGAGTCTTACCCTGTGCCTGTCTCCACGCCAGCACCCCCACCACCACCTCCTCCTCCACCCATTCCACGGCCTATTGTTTCACCACTACCAAAATTCTATATGCGTCGGTCAGGTCCTGCTCAGAATACACATCAGCCACTCATCACACCTCAGGTATGTTCAGATGGCATTACTGCTGACGGGTCACGTTTGGTACATGTGCAGGATTCTTCAGTATAGGACGACACTAGCCCATCCAGTACAGCAGATGATGATCTTGATGTTCCTATTGCTATTTTGAAGCAGAGACGGCAATGTGCCTCTTATCCATTTGCTTCACAGGTTTCCTTTCACCGTCTCACTGATGATTTTCAGAGATTTGCCTCAGCCTTGTCTTCCGTGGATATACCACGGACCTACCAGGAAGCTTTGAAGAATGATTGCTGGAGATTAGCTATGGAAGAAGAGATGAGGGCCTTGCAGTCCCGTGGCACATGGTCTTTGATCCCTGCACCTCCTGATGCATCCGTTGTGAGCTGTAAGTGGGTCTTCACAGTTAAATATCATGCAGATGGCACGTTGGATCGGTACAAAGAACGCTTGGTCGCCCGTAGGTTTACACAAAACTATGGCGTGGATTACATGGATACGTTCTCTCCAGTGGCGAGACACTCTACCCTTCGTATTCTCTTATCTGTTGCTGTGGTTCGTGAATGGAGTATATCTCAACTAGATGTCAAGAATGCCTTTCTGTACGGGGACTTACAGGAGGAAGTCTACATGCAGCAGCCACTTGGGTTTACTACTGAGGGGGAGAAGCACATGGTCTGTAGACTTCACAAGGCGATATATGGCCTCAAACAGAGTCCGAG
Organism: Ottelia alismoides; assembly: GCA_037367405.1. Lineage (NCBI taxonomy): Eukaryota > Viridiplantae > Streptophyta > Magnoliopsida > Alismatales > Hydrocharitaceae > Ottelia > Ottelia alismoides. Next base: position 413,506 of record JAZKJV010006200.1, read on the forward strand.
AGCATGGTTCCAGAAGTTGTCCAACCTAATTGAGCAACAGGGATTCAAGAGGTCAAATGTCGATCACTCGTTGTTTGTCCAGAAGTCATCGGCAGGTACGGTTGTCATTATGGTCTATGTGGATGATATTCTTGTTACAGGAGATGATGTTCAGGGCATAGAAAGGGCGAAGGCATTCCTAGGCCGTCAGTTTGTTACAAAAGATCTTGGAACCCTAAGATATTTTCTGGGTTTGGAATTTGCAAGGAATGCACAGGGCTTGTTGATGACCCAACGGAAGTACATTACAGACTTCCTGATTGAGACTGGCATGGATGGATGCAAACCATCAAGTATTCCTATGGACCCTAGCATGAAGTTGTATGATGGTGATACTGATGAAGTAGATAAGAGGAGATATAAAGAAATGGTGGGAAAACTCCTCTACATTACCATAACTCGTCCAGACATTGCATTTGCAGTTAGCAGGGTGAGTCAATTTATGGAGCAGCCAAGACAGGTTCACATGGATGTTATACACATGATACTGATGTATCTGAAGTCTTCTCCAGGGTCAGGGCTGCTATTCAGAAAGGGCACAGACTTATCCATCTCAGCGTGTGCAGACGCAGATTATGCAGGATGCCCTAAGGATCGAAAATCAACCTCAGGGTTCGCAGTGTTTGTTGGAGGCTCTCTGGTTTCTTGGAAAAGCAAGAAACAAACTGTTCTGGCAAGGTCCAGTGCCAAATCCGAATATAGGGTCATGGCTCAAGCCAGCACGGAAATGATGTGGGTTCGGTCCATACTAGAAGATCTACATGTAGTTGTGCCCCTACCTATGAAGCTTCAGTGTGACAATCAGGCAGCATTATTCATTGCCAACAATCCAGCTTTCCATGAAAGGACCAAGCATATTGAAGTTGACTGCCATTACACTAGAGACTTGATCCAGAGAGGATTGATATCTACTGCATATGTGAGCTCGAAAGATCAGACTGCAGATGTATTCACCAAGCCACTGCTCAGAGGACCTTTTCAGAGATGTTCATCCAAGCTGAGCATGATAGACATCTATGCTCCACCTTGAGGGGGAGTGTAGAGATAGTTCTTAGTATTATTATCTCTTTATGTATCTTGTCGTTATTTCTTTATCTTTTATAGACCTCGTTGTAATTTACCCTTAAGGTCTCTCACTATATAAGAGAGCCTAGGGTTTTTCTGAAGGATTATTGAAGTCTCTTTTCCCAACAATTATAATATCAAGTGGTAAAATATATGAGATGACAAACACTATAATCCATTTCAGGAAAAAGATAGCATGGAATCACTTTACATTAATGTAGTATATGCCCGCAACAATATCTGACTAACGATAAGCGATCCGCTGAGTTTCATCATCTGTATTGTAGAGATATTTCTAGAGTTCATGTACTTTTCTCTTATATTTATTTTCCTTGTTCCATCTTATGTAATTTACCCATAGGCTTTCTCTATATATAAGAGAGCTTAGAGTTCTTTGGAATAACATCTTCTCATTTTCATTTCTTCCAACATGGTATCAGAGCCACTACCCTAAAACCCTAGCCGCCCTCTCCTCTCCTCTCTCGTCAGCACCGCCACCTTCTCTCCCTCATCTCGTCAGCACCGCCACCCTCCCGTCGCCCCTCTTCCCGTCGCCCCTCCTCCCGCCGCCCCACCACCATCTAGTCGTCGGCACCCCCCACCCCCCCCCCCCTTTCCACACCACCCTCTACCCGGCACCACCCCCGTATCCTTTTATCTCTCGTTCCTCTTGGATTTAAGTGCATGATTTTACATATGCACTCAAATCCTTACATGTTTATGTAGACATTTATTCCTTGGTCTACAAACTCTAGTTTTCTGTCTCTGCTATCAATGTCAGAAAACAAAGTCGATATGCCCTTCATCGGTGCTTTCAAAGGTCCAGCGCCCATAGTCAAGATGGACGGGATGAATTATGGGCCCTGGCGATGTAGTTCATGAGTCTCGTGAAGTCCAATGGTAAGAAGCACATTCTTACCAAAGATGAGCCGGCAGAGAAGACTGGGGTTTATGCCTCATTGGAGGCTTATGATTCATATGCCAATGTCTGGCTTTCAGGCACACTGACGATGGAGATTGCTAATGATGTACTCCATCAGCCCACTGCTAAGGCAATGTGGGGCATCCTTGCCGCGACATACTCGCAGATGAAAAATGAGACCAAGATCCTCCAACTTCAGCATGATATATTTACGGTCAAGCAGAATGGCCGGCCTTTGCATCCGTTATATACATCCCTACGAGGGATGTTTGAGAAGGTCTACACTCTACAGCATCATTCTCCTTACGGCGACCCCTGAGCAGCAAAAAATGTTCTGAAATGCTACAATGGTGGGGTCTTACTAGCGCCGCTTGACCCGAGATATGATGCAGCTCGCTCACAGATCCTGGCAAATGCTATTATTCCTCCAATGGAGGAAGTGTATCGAAGGCTTAGCGGAATCACAGTTCCCTCTACTGCTACTACACCACCTCCTTCGGTGACGGCAGCTTCCAGAGGCAGAGGAGGTTATTCTTCTTTTCGTGGTCGTGGACCTCGTGGTCGAGGTGACCGCTTCCGTCAGCCATGCACCTTCTGTCATCGTCCCGGTCATATGGAGGATACATGCTATTCTAAGCATGGTTTTCTTGCATCAGCCCATGTAGCCGAGCACGTTGCGCCTCCACAGCCATCTACTTCAGATTAGCGGTTTGAGAATCTTATCGCCAGACTCTGTGATATCATGCCTCCTGCCTCTACTGACTCTCCAGGAGGTCACTCGGACATAGCAACTTCAGCCTCTGCCAGTACGTCAGCCCCAGCTAACACATCAGGTAGTGCTTATACCTTTACGTCCTGTCATAGTTCTGATGTTTCAGAATGGATTATGGACTCCGGTGCGACACATCATCTTTGTCGAGACAGAGATAAGCTTACATCATACAGGGAGGTTCCGCCAGGGCGGTCGGTAGTGATAGCAGATGGGATGCATTCCCCCATCACTGGACAGGGGGAGATCAGTTTGACGCCCTATATGTGTCTCAAGAATGCCTTGCATGCTCCAGATTTTTCAATAAACTTACTATCTATCAGTCAGATTACGAAGGATTTGCATTGTCGTGCTATTTTTGACCCATCGTCTCTTCTTTTTCAGGACATTCTTACGGGCAGGGTGATTGGTTGTGGCTGTGAGCAGGATGGTCTCTATCGGTTGGTCCGAACTCCCTATGTTGGTGTCTCATCTCAGTCCAGTGGAACAGTCTCTCCTTTTACTTGGCATCTACGCTTTGGTCACCTCCCTCTTCAGAAGTTGCGTCATATCTTGCCCAGATTTCACCAAGTTCTTATCAGTGTGAAGTGTGTCAGTTAGGAAAGCATCACATATCTACTTTCCCTAGTCATGAGTCTCGGAGCAGTAGCTCTCCCTTCGAGTTGTTGCATATTGACATTTGGGGTCCGAGTCGTGCCCCTGATCACTAGGGACACAGGTTTTATCTTGTCATGGTTGATGATTTCTATAGATTGTCATGGGTGTTCTTATTGAAGAATAAATCTGAAGCAGGGGATGTAATCAAAAATCTTATAAATGAAGTTCAGAATGTTTTTTCTTCTAATGTGAAAATCGTGCGTACGGATAATGCCTTGGAGTTTTACAACCGTGCTCTTTCACAATTCTTCTTGTCTCACGGCATTATCCATCAAACAACTTGTGCTTACACATCTCAACAAAACGGTGTTGCAGAGAGAAAACATCCTCATCTTCTTGATATCACTCGGACTTTATTTATCCAGAGTTGTGCTCATGTGTCTTTTTGGGGTGATGTCCTTATGGCAAGTTATTTGGTGAATCGTATGCCCTCCTCTGTCTTAGGTGAGAAAGTTCCTCTTTCAGTTGTCTTTCCTGGCAAGGAATTGGTCTCCCTAACTCCTCGTGTCTTTGGCTCAGTTGCTTTCGTGCATCAGCTCACTCCGGGACTTGACAAGCTCTCACCTAGGGCTATCAAGTGTGTGTTTCTTGGGTACTCTCTCACTCAAAAGGGTTACAGATGCTATGATCCTGTGAACAAAAGATATTATGTTAGTGCTGATGTCACCTTCTTTGAGTATGTGATGTATTTTTCGCCTACTGGTAACAGGTTGACTTCCTCTACTACTGATGATGAGATTTATGTGCCACCTCCTCCTCTGCATCCATCTATTAGCATACCAACTCCTACTGCTCCACCACCATCACCACCACCACCGCCTCCATAACCACCAGTACCACCTTTACAGAGATTTTATACCAGTCGTCCGATCCCTGCTCACAGAAGCCGTTATTCATCCACCACGCCCCAGGTATGTCCAGGTGATATTACTAACGATGGGATTGAAAATCTGCAAGTGCAGGGATCTTTGCAGGAGGATAGCATATCGGTGGGTATTGCTGATGATTTGGATGTACGTATTGCCTTAAGGAAGCCGACGTGGGCGTGTGCATCCTATCCACTTGCTTCACAGGTTTCATTTAATCGCCTCACTGGTGATTTTCAGAGGTTTGTTGTGGCCTTATCTACCGTGGAGATACCACGGAATTATCAGGATGCCTTGAAGGATAGTTGTTGGCGTTTAGCCATGGAGGAGGAAATGGTTGCTCAGCGGTCTCGTGGTACATGGAGCTTGGTTGTTGCTCTACCAGGAACTTCTGTTGTCAGTTGTAAATGGGTATTTACTGTCAAATATCATGTGGATGGCAGCCTTGATCGTTGCAAAGCAAGGCTAGTGGTACGTGGATTCACTTAGACCTATGGCGTGGATTATATGGACACATTTTCTCCGGTTGCACATCATTCCACTCTACGTGTCCTTCTTTCAGTCGTTGTAGTACGTGATTGGCCCTTGTTTCAGCTTGATGTTAAGAATGCCTTTTTATATGGGGATCTGTAGGAAGAAGTCTACATGCAGCAGCCTCTAGGGTTTGCTGCTGAGGGGGAGTGTCAAATGGTGTATAGACTTCACAAGGCCATATATGGTCTTAAACAAAGCCCGCGGGCATGGTTTCAGAAGCTTTCAGACTTAATTCAGAAGCAAGGGTTCAAAAGATCAAATGTTGATCATTCTTTGTTTTGTCCAGAAGACTCCCACAGGTATTGTCGTTATCATGATTCATGGTATATGTTGATGATATACTTGTTACGGGAGATGATATGCAGGGGATAAAGATGGCAAAAGCATTTCTAGGTCATCAGTTTGTGACTAAGGATCTTGGTACCCTACGATACTTTCTGGGATTGGAATTTGCTAGGAATGTGGAGGGTCTTGTGATGACCCAAAGGAAGTATATTACAGATATGCTTGTTGAGACGAGCATGATCGGTTATCGACCCTCGACTACTCCTACGGAACCTAGCATGAAGTTATATGAAGATACTACAGAGGAGGTTGACAGGAGAAGATAAAGAGAAATGGTGGGAAAGCTTCTCGATATTACTATCACTAGACCTGACATTGCTTTTGTTGTAAGTCGGGTGAGTCAGTTCATGGAACAGCCCAGACAAATACATATGGATGCCATATATATGATACTGAGATATCTAAAGTCATCTCCAGCCGCAGGACTGTTGTTCAGGAAAGAAACAAATCTCTTTATTTCTGCATGCGCTGATGCTGATTATGTAGGATGTCCTAGGGATCAGAAATCTACTTCAGGTTTTGCAGTGTTTGTTGGCAGTTCCTTAGTTTCTTGGAAAAGCAAGAAACAGACAGTGGTAGCTGGATCTAGTGTTTAATCTAAGGGGAGGGCCATGGCACTGGCAAGTACGGAGATGATGTGGGCTCGAGCCGTATTAGAAGATCTGCATATAGATGTATCTCTACCCATGCAACTGCAATGTGACAATCAAGCTGCATTATTTATTGTTAATAATCATGCATTTCATGAAAGAACAAAGCATATTGAGGTAGACTGCTACTATACCAGAGATATGATTCAAAAGGGCTTAATTTCTACTCCTCATGTCAGTTCAGGAGAGCAGAGTGCAGACATCTTTACCAAGCTATTGCTCAAAGGGCCATTTCAGAAATGTTCTTCCAAGCTGAGCATGATTGACATCTATGCTCCATCTTAAGGGGGAGTGTAGATATATTTCTAGAGTTTATGTACTTTTGTGTTATATTTACTTTCCTTGTTCCATCTTATGTAATTTACCTATAGGCTTTCTCTATGTATAAGAGAGCCTAGGGTTCTTTGGAATAACATCTTCTCATTTTCATTTCTTCCAACATGTATGTTTATCACATTCCCTAGATACAACCATTTGGTGTCTCATCCCCTCCCCAACTGCCTACCCTTGTGCAATCTCTCCTCGACTACCAACCCCTTGCGCCCATCGAAGCTCGCAACCGTTCCGACATCCCTTCCCCAGTCGCCACCCCTCCACAACGTCCCCCTCCCTCGGGCTTGACCTTTGGTGCCCCTACTGCTGCAAACGTCTACAATCGAGCATGTTCACCCAACTCGAACCCGTGAGCCTTGGGTCATGCTCCGATCATTGAGTAACCAAAAAAACCCGGGCTTCGACCCAGCCCATGACCCAAGCGAAGTTAGCAGACTAGGCCAGGCTTTCTTAAGTTAGGTCAGGTCAAACCCAATGCTCCACCCTAAGTTTGATATTATGATCGACTACTTGTGCCTTCTAAGGGAAATGGAAAGCATGATCAATCAGCTATAGTGGTTTAAATGATTATTTGTGGGCATTGTCTTCTCCCGACCATAGATCTATTATATTTATCTCCTCCCTTTGCTCAATCAATTTCTTCCTCGAGTGGGGCCATCATTATTGACTGGTCCAAATGGTCGGGATTGTTGAATCTGAGGATAACAAAGTTGTACTAGCCTTGGTTGTACAAGATGCCAAATAACACAAGTGTTCAAATTACTTCTACCAGATTCACAAAGGAAAATTATCTCTTATTGGACATTGTAGCAAAGATGGGTATATCATGCTGAGGGCATTTCAACTAACTGAAAGGTACCAAGAAAGCCCCCAAGGAGTATGATCCTACCTAGGAGTAATGATACCTTGAAGATAATCAAGAAAAGCATAATCATGTCTTTTTGCACTGAGCTACAATTGTTAATCAAGATGAAACCAATTATCTCATTTGGAGAAAGCATGCTTGGTTCGCATCTAGCAACTCACTCGCAAGTTAGATGACTTCATAGAAAAGGAGATGATTGTTTCTAGCTACTCTTGAGCTCTGAAATCTAAGTCGGTGCTAAAATTACTTTGAAATTCAAGTATGCGTTAAAATTTAGTGTTTTGACGACGACAAAGTAGAATGTTTTCTCATGGAGATTCTAATATTTCAAGACGAGGCCAAAATTCTTTCAGTTGAAGTCATTTATCCAAGTTAAGATGTTCGTTAAGATTCTTACAAGCAACTTAAGTCATTAACACTCGAGCCAAGCTACATTGTAAGTATAAGACTCATTTAAAGGAAATGCTAGCAAATCGATATGATGTTTTCAAATATTAGAAAATTATTTTAAAGTTTCAAAGCTGAAGGAAAGTTGATGAAGTCTATAAAAGCTCAATTCATGAAGAACTAATGATACAAAAGTTCAAGGGCATATATGCAATAACCGAGTTACAAGGACCAAAGTGAAAATGCTCTTCTGATGCAACTAAAAGTGTTGGTAAAACTTTGTATTCCTTTTTAATTAGTATTCATGTATAAGAGCCAAATCATTATCAAGCCTCTTAAAATACTAGAAGTCATAGGTTTACAAGTTCATTAGACACCTAATAAGGATATTAGTCAACTAATTCTTTTCTATGGTCAAATAAGAAGTTGACTAAATAAAGTGACAACTACCAAATCAATTGCTTACGGTTAATATTTAGTCAACTAAACTTAATCATTTTTCCATCAACTAACCTCAATTTTAGTCAGCTAATTTACTTTTAAATTAGCCTATTTATGTTGTAGTCGATTCCTTGTGTTTCCACGATCAAATTGAGCTGTCCTTCATGAATAATATTTCCAGTCGACTAACTTATTTCTCATTTGACTAAATTCTTCAGCTTGCTAATTATTTTAGTTGCCTAATTTGCTTCTACTCAACTACTTTTATTGATTCAAGGTGTTTACTTCTCTCAACTCACACCTTCTTTAGTTGATTAAGGTTATTAATCCCTTAAATTACCATCTATTTTACACAACGAATAACACATCAGCCCTCAAATTCTCAATTCTCTCTTTTACTCTAAGTGCGTTTTGCTCAAGCAATCAATGCATGCAAATATCCTGAGCATTCTTGCTTCCGAATTTCAGCATATCACTTTTACTCTAATTGATTTCTAATTAATTAAAGACTTTTTAGTTTGCGTAAATTAGGTACCCATATTGTAGGTCCTTTCCTCCGTGAGAGAGAACAATCTTCCTTATTGATTGTTCATGAAAGGTTCAATCTGTATATGAGGTTGCACTACCCCAGGCTACGAGTGATCTCTAAGGGACAAATGGAGGATTAAAATTAAAATGAGGTTTTATGTTTTAGTTTTCACCCATTTAGAAGTCCACAAAAAATCAGCACCTTTATTGTGACTTGCATACCTCTACTCTATTTCTAATTGCTGTATTTTTTTAAAATTGCAATTTTTATTAGTTTATTGCTATTGTACAATTTATACCTCACCCCTTCTCAAGGTTCAGGAAAGCGGTATGCGTATGCGTTCGGTCAGGTCACTGAATAGCGATTAAGCGGTATGCGGGGGCATATGCGGGGTATATGCGGTTCTACGCGGTTTTCTAATTTTTTATTTAAAAATAAATAAATATATGCAAAAGTGACTACAACTGAACAAAAATTATGTATAATTGTGGTCCAACAGAAGTTCTAAGAAAATGACTTTCATATATAGCTCAAAACAGTCTCTATCAACAAATATTAATGCTTCAATAGAAAAGTTAGCAGACATAATAATTGACAACAATCACCAAAATATTTAAGTTTCCAAAAGAAAACTGAAACACAAATAGCATTAGTAGAGTACTAATTAAAATAGCATAAGAAAACAGAAATGTTCAGGCGATAATATTCTACATATTACAAAGAAATCCTAATCCATGTCATCATCAAATTCCACTTCGGTATTGTCTTCATCATCTTCACTTTCTTCCTCAAATGGGAACTCTTCCTCATTTAAGCCCGGCGACGAGGTTGAACCAGTAGCATGCCTTTGGCTTCTTCTATGTTGTATCAAATCTTCTGCACCAGTTGCATCAGCCACTAGGTTCCACGTCAACCCCGATCCTTGGAATACCTCATCTTCTTCATCTCCCCCACCAATCCAATCTCTCACGTGGGTTCTATCATTTGTGGCAAATGGATCACTACGTTTTTTAAGATGGCGATCTCTCAACTTGGCGTTGAATCTGACATACACCAAGTCGTTTAACCGCTTGAATTCAAGTTTGTTCCTTTTCTTCGTGTGAATCTACAAAATAAAGATAAACATATCATTTACCACCTCATTAATGATGCATAATATTTGACATGTGTGGCATCAATTTTACAGTCTTACCGCCTCAAAAGTGCTCCAATTCCTTTCACAACCCGAGGAAGAGGCTGTCAACTTTAGAACTTTCATTGCCATTTCTTTCAAATGTGGAGTTTCCATGCCATGCAATCCCCACCAACGGGCTATTTATAAAAACAAATAAGTAATAATAGTTAAATATATAAGTCTATGAAACGTAATGAGATAAATAGTAATACTTAAATATATAAGTGTATGAAATCTAATGAGAATTTATACCTGGATTGAAATCGTCATCAATGATGGACCTCTGTTTGACAGCCAAAGGTTTGCCAAATGATCCTTCTGCCCTTTCATATAATGGCAATTCCTTCCTAGTGATGATATCTTGGATATCTAAATCAGGATAGAAAATATCCATGCAATCCAAGAATCCCTTCAGAGCAAGACCTTCCCTCTGGATTTGATCATTGTCCCTATAAAAGAAATAGGGATTCAAAAAATATGCAGCAAGGTGAAGGGGGCTATCCAACCTCCCTTTTGACTTTGAATCAACAGCATCAACAAAATATTTGTAAGATGCTTCCACATCTTTGAAAATGCTCATGATCTCCTTTCTTGCATCTTGCAATTCACCGTATACAAACCCCATAGCTGGTCTCTTATCTCCATCAACAATTCGCAAAACATGTACCAATGGAGAAAAGATCTTCAAGGTCAAAGAGACTTGAGTCCAAAATGAAGGACTCAGAACTATGGCCGAAGCCATTTCCCCCTTCTTCGTCTGGTACCATTTACACGCTCTCCATTCATCAGAAGAAAACATAAGCCTCAACTTGTCCTTCTTGTCCATCACTGATTGCAAGGTGAGATATGTGGTAGCAAATCTTGTTGTACCTGGCCTCACTATCTCCCCCTTTTGCGTAAACTGTCTCATCAAACTCAATGTTTTTGCATGACTGTATATGAAGACAGTTAATGTCCTTGCCTTTGTAATTGCAGCTTTCACCTTGGACTCTTTACCGATCTCCTCAAGCATAAGATCGATGCAATGTGCCGCACATGAACTCCAGAAGATCTGTGGGTACTTGATTCTCAAAATTCTGCCAGCAGCCATATTTGCAGATGCATTGTCTGTCACAACTTGGACTACATTGTCGGGCCCAACTTCCTCAATGGACTTAAGAACTAAGGAAGCAATGTAGTCGGCAGTATGAGAATCTGCAGATGAGTCAATTGACTTCAGAAAACTGGTCCCAAGCTCACAGTTGACGCAGATGTTCATGATGCTCCTTCCCCTCCTATCAGTCCAAGCATCTGTCATAATGGAGCATCCAGAACTCTTCCATGAATTACGATGCCCTTGCAAGAATTCGTGTGTTTCCTTAACCTGTTCCTTCAAAAGTGTTTCTGTGAGCTCATAATACGTTGGAGGCTTGTATGACCTTCCATACTGCCCAATTGCTTCACACATTCGGAGAAAGGAGTCACTTTTGACAACATTGAAAGCAATGTCATTGTCATAGAAATACTTTGCCACGAATGAATTTACACGTGCACGTTCCTCCTTGGCAAATGTATCTTTGATTGTGGATTGGCGGAGATTCTCTACATGCTCATCTTCTGCTAAAGTACGGGGCCTTTTCCCATCCCTCTCTTCATCAAGCAAGGGCTGATTCATCTTGATGGAGACTTGCCCTTGAATGTCTTTCATCCTCATGGTCTTCTCATTCCTTTTCACTTTAATTTCCTCCATGTTGTCCATGATTTCTTTCTTCACCTCAGGAGTCACTTTGGGACAAGATGCCGTATTACCTTTAATATGCGCCAAATGTTGCTTCATGCGGTTGATTCCTCCAGTCACAACCTTCCGACATAATCGGCAAGTGACCATGCTAGGAGTACTTGGATTCGCCAGAAAAGCATACTTCCATCCCGGATCATTGGATCCAGGAGGAACAAAAAAATCTGATGTATCACTCCTCTGAATAGGAGCCTCACTTCCGCTTCCAGCTCCAGGTGTAGGAGAAGAAGCGCTGTCAGATGGTAGTCTGGAGGCCATAGTTTCCTAACATTCAATCATAATCACAAAACATCAACAGTAAACACATGATAATGTTGCAGCTCTGAAATTTTAGGGACCTGAGCAATCAATATTTAATAAACAATCTGACATGAAGTACAACATAAAAAGAGTTTGATCATATAAAGAGTTTCTCATTCAGCATAAAAATATAAACAAAAACTTTAATATGCATATAAGGAGTTTATGTAAAAGGTGCTGTGCCATTGCCGCCGATCATTACCGGTAATGATCGGTGGGACTCTACCGATCATTACCGGTAATGATCGAGAATGATCGGGATGATCGGTATTGATCGATATTGATCGAGAATGATCGGTGGGCCTCTACCGATCATTACCGGTAATGATCAAGGATGATCGATAATGATCGGTGGGACTCTACCGATCATTACCGGTAATGATCGAGAATGATCGGGATGATCGGTATTGATCGATATTGATCGAGAATGATCGGTGGGCCTCTACCGATCATTACCGGTAATGATCAAGGATGATCGATAATGATCGGTGGGACTCTACCGATCATTACCGGTAATGATCGAGAATGATCGGGATGATCGGTATTGATCGATATTGATCGAGAATGATCGGTGGGCCTCTACCGATCATTACCGGTAATGATCAAGGATGATCGATAATGATCGGTGGCGCTTCTACCGATCATTGCCGGTAATGATCGAGAATGATCGGGATGCCTCTACCGAGAATGATCGACGTTGATCGATGATGATCGGGAATGATCAGGGAGCCTCCACCGATCACTACCGGAAATGATCGGGGATGCTCGGGAATGAAGGCAATGATCGAGGATGATCGGAAATGATCGGTGGGCCTCTACCGATCATTACCGGTAATGATCGAGGATGATGGATAATGGTCTGTGAGGCCTCTACCGATCATTGCCGGTAATGATCGAGAATGATCGGGGTGCCTCTACCGAACATTACCGGTAATGATCGGGGTGCCTCTACCGAACATTACCGGTAATGAATTGATCGGTATCATGAGTTCTCACAATATGTCTTAGGATCAATGTCATTAGATTAAAATAAAAGCAAATAGCAATTGTACAAGATGTGAGGCGGAAGATACATAATGAGATTTTAGAGTACCTGTGACAAAATAAGATACATAATGAGATTTTAGAGTACCTGTGAGGAGGCGGAAGAGACGGGAGGAGGCGGAGGAGTCCGGTGGAGGCGTTGGCGCTCGCGAGCCGAGTGCTGGTTAGGGGCGAAGGAGGAGGCGGAGGAGGCGCAATAACTGGGACTGGGAGGAGGAAGCGGAGTAGGCGGAGGAGCTTGGAGGAGGCGACAGAGGAGCTTGGAGGAGGAGGCGGAGGCGCTTAGAGGAGGAGGCGATGGAGGCACCAGCAGGGAGTATCGGAGGAGGCGATGGTCGATTAGGAGCTTAGGGCAAATGGGTATCGCGGTGTCGGGGTAGAAGGGTTAGGGCAAATGGGGGTTTCGACTATCGGGTAATCGGGTTGGAGCAACTGAACGCCATGCGGCGCTTGGTCCGCATATGCGGCCGCACATCCCGCATATGCGGGCCGCATATGCGCCAGACCCGCATAACACGGGGCTTCAGCAATGCGGTGCGCCTTAAGGCCCGCACACGCATATGCGGCCGCATATGCGGCCGCACAGACCGATTTCGTGAACCCTGCCCCTTCTTGTGCAATTTTCATTTCTCATTTGGTATCAGAGTATAAGGAAATCGAAGGAGAGTAACTACTATACTATGATTATATTAAAGTTGGTATTTCTCTTTCTGTGTAAGACTAATAAGGGATCTCTGTAACATCCGGAATCCAATCAAACCCGAAGTCGTCCGATTTTGGGTCTAATAAACCTAAAAACGTTGTCGGTCAATACTAAACAACCTAAAACGACCATTTGATCATAAATCAAAAGTCGTTCGGACGAAATCGACCAAAAATCGGTCCCTTTGCAATGCGTGCCGTGAAAAGCCGCGACGTAAATTCGGAAACCGCGAAATGAACCGAGACCATCATTAGATCCGATTCGACGACACGAGACCCACGGAATCGACCGTTCGTCAATCGGAGGTCATATGATATTTTTAAGTCGCAAAATTTAGTCCTAAACAAAACCGTATCCGAAAATTTCGGGTATTCAAAACTCGACCGAAAATATGTCAACATTATACTCAAATTGATCGTCGTCTCAATACGATCAATTCAAGATATTGCGCGTCGAAATCGAAATCTCGATGTGCGCATGCGGATATTTTAAAAATCTCAAATGAAAAAAAAAATAACTAGAATATATTTTTAGTACAGTCAACACAGAACAGACTGCTGTCTGGAATAGCCACTTGGCTTTTCTTTCTCCTTCCACTTGGATAATTCTTAATTACACTTGTCCAATAACAAAGACCAACCCTTGCTATATAAAAACACAGCCCTCTCCCTCTTGTATCCCAACCTCAACGACACTTCTCCCCTCTCTTAATCACAATCCTCTTCGTATTTAAAAGACGCCCAGCTGTAGCCTCTTCTTCTTCAATTTCTCCAACCGTGAGGAACCAAAACCACTGTTCTTCCTCTATGGACTGCAGCCAGAACTGGGTTTGAAGCCTTCTTCTTCAACAAGCTGTTGTTCTTCTACAAATCAGAGCTATTGCATGCAGGATTTTCTTCAATCTTAAAGAGATCAAGGTACACTCCATTATCCCCCTTGCTGCCATGCATGAACAAATTAGGACTTCTCTTGTTACCTTTATCATTGCTTTGTAAAAAAAAAAAAAAATGAAAAGAATAAGAACATTAATGTCTGAATATAATCGTTAAAAATAAAAATTTTAAAAAGGCTACAGGCTGTTGCTTCTAAAATATATACATATCCTTAATTTTTGTGGTTCATCTAAACACATGGGATTACTGTAATGTATGGGTTCCGTAGAACTAATTTCCCTGTGTGGGAACTCTAGTATTTTATAGGATACAATAAACCTTAGTGAATTTACAATTATAGGACGCATGGAAAGGGGAAAAGATATTATTTGTTGAAAATGCATATCAAAAATTTAATTGCATGGACGACAATAGTATCTGGATAATTCTGTAAACAATATGCTTATTGAATTCTATGCCAAGTGATCTCGAATGCAAGTAACAGAGAAAGTGTTGGATAAGAATTTTAGGAGGAACATTGTCTCATGGACCATAATAATTGCAAGTTATATACAGAACTCTTATGATTATAAAGTTTACAATGATTGCAGATTTCATGTAGAATTCGTATGATTATAGCTACTTATGATAGCATGCAGATGCATTTGCCTGCACTTGTATAATGATCTCATGAGAAAACATGATTGCATCGGAACAAAGAAAATAAGTTCATGCATATGATGTAAGATCTAATCTGGTAGGCGATACCTGTGTAAAGAATGGCATAATTGATATGTATGCTAATAGTAATTACATAGTTAAATGCAAGGGAAAATTTTGATGCTATCCAGATATAGGCTTTGATTTTCTACAATGTTATAATGGAGGGTTACACAAATCAAAGAGGAGTTCATGGAATCCATCAAACTCTTCAATATAGTGAGGCGTAGGGCAATGCTTAATTTATAATCAACTACTGTACAGAGAAATACTGATGCTGTAGACACTCATCGAAAGTACTTCTTATGGTAATAAAGTTTGGTCTGCTGGAAGAGCCCAAACCAGAGCAGAGAGAAAGAGAGATGTTGGGATTAGGGCCGAGCACAAACATGAAAGAAAAGTCATGTTAGAGAAGACAAAAGGAGCCAAAATAAGAATAAAAGAAAAATCTTGGTGACTACATTGATAACAGAAAGATGAAGGAACTATTTTTTTTTGGGTTAGATAATGATTGATCATCAAGGACGGAGTAAGAATTGTAGTTTTATAACATTTTCCACTGTAGAGGAGGCTATTAAAGCTATAAACGCGATAAATACCAAAATCATTGAGAAGAAACCTCTTTCATATTGCCATTACGGTGCAGTTACAGTGGCAATAATTGTTGCCTTTCATCATAACTTATAGTTATAGGCAGCCCAGTGATAAAGAGCCCTATGTTATTGCTATTAGAATAGAAATAACAAGTTAGAGCCACTGTTAGGGTACTGAGACATCCCATCCAATCTACCAAATACATAAATCATTAATGATAAGATATCGCAAAATACCTAAATTGGTTTAGTTGACCATAGAAAAGATCGAGAAGGTATTGAGTAATCAAATAAGTGAAATATTGGGAATCAGTGATGACTGATAATATTAATGCCGGTCATGGTGATCCTTGCACCTGATCGTGCGAGGGGGCGGTGACCCTCAATTGGGCGGAAGAAAGGAAGCCCAGTTTGGGCAGCGGCCGCCAAGTGCGCGGGTCTAGGATCCCAGTCTTTTACACGGTTTTTTTTCGCGAGCTCGCAGTGTTTTTACGCCTCGTTGGGATCCAGACTTTAGACCACTTCCGCTGACCCTGTCTTTTAGGATACCCAGGCGGGGGATCCTTGGTTTTCAGTTTTACGTACGAGCTCGGTTGTCCGTTACCGGTCGGGCTGTTTTTCTAGAGCGACTTCCCGGGAAGTCCCTCTCACCCGTCTCAGTGGCGTAGTTGGGGAGTTGACCTATCCCTCTATTGGACCGGCCTTCCAACTAGAGGGCGAGACGGAAGAGCCATTTGTAGGCTTCTTCACCGCTTGAGTTATTCCGCCAAACAGACTTGGCGATTCTATATCTAGATCATCCATATCTACATCTACAACATCTGGAGTTATATCTGAAACATTGAAGTTGAGAAAGTGAGAAGTTAAGATCAAAAGACCATTCTCTCTACCCAAGAATTTAAATAAATCAATAGATCTCTACAATCTCAACTTTTCCATTTTTCACTAGACAACATGATCTCTAAGGAAAATGATATATGCATTCCCCCTCACACACTCATGATTACGCAACTGCTATCAAAATAAGGTTACATATGGGAAATGCCGGGTTCAGGGGAAAGTCATTAGAATTGCATTACGAACATTTGAGATACTTACGAGTAACCTGAAAACCGTTTTCATTTGCAAGTAGAATTAAATCTTAATTTGAGTTGCTCTCGCCTTTCTACTTGTTTCTTTTGTAAATAATAAATGCCGTTATTTTATATCAGTTTTTGGGAGGTACCAGCAACCGCTGACGCCTTTTCTTCCTATTGTGTGTGGCAGGCAAACAGCCTGCAGTTTAGTAGCCGCTCAGTATATACATGCTTCCAGGAGATATAGTGTACACCCGACGGTATGGTTTACTTTATTAGTTTTAGTTCAGATGATGATGTAAATGCTATCTCTTTTTTTCACATTTTGGGATATATGATGTAACATGGAATATGCTTGTACATGTTGTAAATGGATATGAATATTAATGAAAAGAAATTTTGGTGATGTTTGTCTCTTTTACTTGTGGTCATGTGTTGTGAATGAATGTCATAAATTACGCGAAAAATTTTCCCTGCATTTTTACAACTTGTGCGATATAATTGTGAATGATATCTTGCGAATTGCGCGTAAACGGGTACCCGGATCCTCGGGGGTCTACAAATTGGTATCAGAGCAGTGGTACCCCGATACGCACATTCGCAGTATTTAAATTCCCATCGCATTAAGTTCTCGAATAGCGACAGTCTTCCGACTTGTCGTGAGTTCGAGAAGGGAAATATGATGTTCATATTCAATAACCACAGATGTCACCAGTTTCATTAATTTTCATCTTATATCCCAAGAAGAGAAAAGCATTTATGATAAATATCTGTCTAGGGCATCCTTATGACTAAATATGGTTCTTATGCAGAGCCATGGCATCTCGACCAGGTCAGGATACTTCTGATCAGCTGGCACGCATACTGAGCGCACTCACAGACTTACAGCAGCAGCAGACTGCCATGCGAGGCCAGCAGGAGCAGATATTGGCCCAGCAGACCGAGATTGCTGACAGGCAGACGGACATAGAGATGAGATTTGAGGATCTGTCAGATTTCACGTACCATCC
Organism: Ottelia alismoides; assembly: GCA_037367405.1. NCBI lineage: Eukaryota > Viridiplantae > Streptophyta > Magnoliopsida > Alismatales > Hydrocharitaceae > Ottelia > Ottelia alismoides. The sequence continues at coordinate 431,177 of JAZKJV010006200.1, forward strand.
ATCTCAGGATGGGATACGACAGGACCAGCACCAGTCCGTGGAGGTGGAGCAGCCTCATCCTGATGATCCACTAGAGGCCATTCCAGAGCATGGAGCTGAGGAGGATGCAGACTTAGGCAGGGAGCAGGACCCTGTTGACTTTGCTGACAAGGATACACACGAGTTTGCAGCCATTCACAGGCACCAGTCAGTCTTCACTTCCTATCAGCGGGCCAACATACCCTTGTTCGAGGGCACCGGTCCACCAGATGACGCTGAGCAGTGGCTGATGAGAGTAATGAAAGTGCTCAGGGCGATAAATGCGCCACGAAACACGTGGCTATCTTTCGTAGAGTACTCACTGATAGACTTCGCCGAGCGATGGTGGATGGCCGTAGTGTCTGAGTTAGGCCGAGAGCCTACTTGGAACGATTTTGTGACGAAGTTCAGAGCCCACTTCTTTTCTGCGAAGTGGAGGGAGTCCCAGCGCCGACTGTTTGCAGAGCTTCGTCAGGGACAGATGACAGCCCGGGATTACTTTATCAGATACACAGAGCTGTCACGACACACACGAGCAGCTGGCGCATTTCCAGAGGAGAATCTGGAGAAGTTCATTGGCGGCATGCGAGAGGAGGTGCAGGAGAAGCTGGCTGGACTACACATCACTTCTATCTCCGAGGCTACCGATGCTGCGGAGAAGTTCGAGGACATCAGGGGGAGACGTTTCGGGAGCTCGTCTGGAGCACCGCCTAGACCGCGGCGATATTTTGGGCCGATACGTCGACCATTTCAGCAGCAGAGGTCAGCCAGACGGTTCCGACCTACAGGTTCGGCATTCTCTGGCAGTGCTCGCTCTTCTCCATCGACTACTCTAGGAGGAGCACTTGCCGGACGAGGTACAGAGTCCGCTCGACCATCTGGGTCGCAGCGAGCAGATAGACCACCTGCAGGACCAGCTCGGAGCACGGACACAGCTACTCCCTCTACTCGACCAGTCCGGTGCTACCGATGTCACGAGTGGGGACACTACCGAGCTCAGTGCCCACAGGCTTCTGGCGAGCCTTCACAGCCACAGCCTCAGACACAGCGTTCAGGGAGTTTCCGTGGCAGGAACCCCAACTTCAGGCGACCGCAGCAGCAGAGACAGACGCAGAGTGTGGCAGGTTCTAGTGCTGCATCAGCCAGGCAGGGACAGTTACATGCCGTTACTGAGGAGCAGGCACGTTCAGCGGCTACAGTGGTGAAAGGTATGGTCTCAGTCTTGGGCCGACCTTTCCATGTTTTATTTGATTCCGGCGCGACACACTCTTTCCTTGCTTCGAGGTTGCTTGTTTCTTTAGATAGAGTTGCAGAGACGCTATCGTCTCCATATCACATCCGAGGGCCAGGTGGCCAGTTATTTGTCATATCTCTGATAGTCAGGCACTTGCCCATACTGATAGGAGGTCATGAGATGATCGCAGATTGCCTACTTCTGCAGCTTGATGAGTTCGACTTGATATTGGGCATGGATTGGCTATCCACTCATCATGCACTTGTTGATTGCTTTAGGAAGACGGTTGTCTTCAGGATTCCAGATCTACCCGAGTTCACGTTTGAGGGTACTACACATGACTCCACCATGGAGTACATTTCAGTATTGCGAGCCCAGCGACTGGTTGATCAGGGTTGCGATTCTTACCTTGCTTTTATTCGAGAGGTGTCTGATCAGGAGCCGATGATTCAGGACATCCGAGTAGTCTCAGAATACCCTGACGTATTTCCTGATGAGCTACCAGGGCTACCTCCTGAGAGGGAGATTGAGTTCGAGATCACATTGTTGCCAGATACACAGCCGATCTCTATGGCACCATATCGCATGGCACCAGCCGAGTTGAGGGAGCTGAAGGTGCAGTTGCAGGAGTTGCTTGACTTGGGATTCGTGAGGCCGAGCACTTCACCTTGGGGTGCTCCGGTTCTATTTGTCAAGAAGAAGGATGGATCCATGAGACTGTGCATCGATTACAGGCAGCTGAACAAGAGAACGATGAAGAACCGTTATCCCTTGCCACGTATCGATGATTTGTTTGACCAGCTCCAGGGATCTTCGGTTTTCTCGAAGATCGATCTTCGCTCAGGTTACCATCAGCTGAGGATTCGCGAGTCGGATATTCCGAAGACAGCCTTCAGGACTCGCTATGGACACTACGAGTTTGTGGTGATGCCGTTTGGGCTCACCAATGCACCTGCGGCTTTCATGGATATGATGAACCGTATCTTCCGTCCATACTTGGACAGGTTTGTAGTGGTGTTCATCGATGATGTGCTCATCTATTCACGGAATGAAGAGGATCATGCTAATAATCTGCGGATCGTCTTAGACACATTACGAGAGCACAAACTATATGCCAAGTTGAGCAAGTGTGAGTTCTGGTTATCCCAGGTCTCATTTCTCGGGCATATCATTTCTGGGGCAGGTATCGCGGTTGATCCTGCGAAGATAGATGCAGTTATGTCTTGGGAGCAGCCCAAGACAGTCACTCAGATTCGGAGCTTCCTCGGATTAGCGGGCTATTACAGACGCTTTGTCAGCGGATTTTCACGCATCGTCCGTCCATTGACACGATTGACGCAGAAGGGAGTTCCATTCATTTGGGACGATTCATGTGAGCAGGCCTTCCAGACACTGAAGGAGAGATTGACTACGGCACCTATTCTTGCTCTTCCTTCAGGCACTCAGGACTATGCAGTCTACACGGATGCATCTGGAGAAGGTCTCGGAGCAGTGTTGATGCAGAAAGGACAGGTGATTGCTTACGCATCACGACAGTTGAGACCGCACGAGCGGAACTACCCCACACATGACTTGGAGTTGGCAGCAGTTGTCTTCGCTTTGAAGATCTGGCGCCACTATCTATATGGGGTGAACTTCGAGATTTTCACAGACCACAAGAGTCTGAAATATATCTTTGATCAGAAGGAGCTGAACATGAGGCAGCGCAGATGGCTCGAGTTGCTGAAGGATTATGATTGCACGATCTCTTACCATCCCGGTAAGGGAAACGTGGTGGCTGATGCACTTAGCAGGAGAGCACATGCAGAGGGTACGGCGAACTGGCTATATACGTGGGATACACTTGCAGCGTTGAGTGATTGGCATCCCCAGGAGAGCGCATCCATTTCTACCACCGTACCTCCACGATACAGCAGTCTTTGGGATCGTATTGTAGATGGACAGAAGACCGATCCTTGGATTCATGATAGATACATGCGCGCCGTCAAGGACGAATTTGATGACTTTGTTGTGATAGAGTCTATTTTATGGAAGGCAGGACGGGTCGTTGTACCCAATGATGAGCAGCTTCGCAGAGACATTCTCGACGAGGCACACAGTTCACGGTTATCTATCCATCCAGGCAGTACGAAGATGTACCGTGATCTGCGTCGACATTTCTGGTGGGATGGGATGAAGCGCGATGTGGCGCTACATGTTAGCAGATGCATGACCTGTCAGATGGTCAAGGCCGAGCACAGGAGACCGCCAGGATTACTGCAGTCTCTCCCCATTCCCGAGTGGAAATGGGAGAGCATTTCTATGGATTTTGTCACAGGATTGCCGAAGACGCCAGGTGGCCATGATTCTATATGGGTCGTTGTTGATAGGTTGACCAAGTCAGCCCATTTCATACCTGTCCACACGACTTATACTCCATCCAGATTAGCCAAGCTCTATGTGCAGAACATTATCAGGCTACATGGTATACCACGAGAGGTGGTGTCTGACAGAGATTCGAGATTTACATCTCACTATTGGCAGCAGTTCATGTCAGCACTACAGACAGAGCTGAAGATGAGTTCTGCTTATCATCCGCAGACTGACGGGCAGAGTGAGCGCACCATTCAGACACTTGAGGATCTACTTCGCGCATGCACTTTGGAGTGGAAAGGGTCCTGGAAGGACCATTTGCCTTTGGTGGAATTCACGTACAACAACAGCTATCACTCCAGTATTGGCATGGCACCATTCGAGGCCCTATACGGGCGGAGATGCCTCACACCTCTCAGTTGGCGTGAGGTAGGTGATCATGCTTTATATTCCGTGGATCTCTTGGAGGAGACTGCGAGAGCTGTTGATCTTGTGAGGCGGAGGCTTCTGACGGCACAGAGCCGCCAGAAGAGCTATGCAGACCGTCGGAGGAGAGACTTAGAGTTTCAGGTAATCTAATTATTTTCTCCTCATCCACTCAATTTGATATATATGTGTTCAACTTAATCCCATACTAATGACAATCCTATAAATTATAGGTTGGAGATTGGGTATTTTTGCGAGTATCTCCCATGAAGGGAGTACAGAGATTTGGTGTTCGTGGCAAGTTGGCGCCGCGATATGTTGGACCTTTTGAGATTCTGGCCAGAGTGGGGAAGGTGGCATACCGAGTAGCCCTTCCTCCACATCTTTCAGCTATTCATGATGTTTTCCACATATCCAATCTGAGGAAGTATGTCCACGACCCTCGGCACGTCATCAGTTACGAGAATCTTGACGTAGAGCCGGATCTGACATATGAGGAGAAGCCAGTCCAGATACTTGACCGTGCTGTGAAGAAGCTTCGCAGCAAGGAGATTTCATTGGTCAAGGTTTTGTGGCACCGACACGGCATCAAAGAAGCGACGTGGGAGACTGAAGCCGACATGCGGGCACGATACCCGCAGCTATTTTGATGTAATCGTCAAAACAAGCTTTTGTAATTACACACATTATAAATATATGGCTTGTTTTCCCTTTGAGGTTTTTATGGGTTCAAAACCCTTTGAGGTTTTTATGGACATATGAAATTCAAACAAGTCACCGAATAGCCTTAACTCGAGTCTCGAGGACGAGACTCCCTTTGAGGTTTTTATATTTGTAACATCCGGAATCCAATCAAACCCGAAGTCGTCCGATTTTGGGTCTAATAAACCTAAAAACGTTGTCGGTCAATACTAAACAACCTAAAACGACCATTTGATCATAAATCAAAAGTCGTTCGGACGAAATCGACCAAAAATCGGTCCCTTTGCAATGCGTGCCGTGAAAAGCCGCGACGTAAATTCGGAAACCGCGAAATGAACCGAGACCATCATTAGATCCGATTCGACGACACGAGACCCACGGAATCGACCGTTCGTCAATCGGAGGTCATATGATATTTTTAAGTCGCAAAATTTAGTCCTAAACAAAACCGTATCCGAAAATTTCGGGTATTCAAAACTCGACCGAAAATATGTCAACATTATACTCAAATTGATCGTCGTCTCAATACGATCAATTCAAGATATTGCGCGTCGAAATCGAAATCTCGATGTGCGCATGCGGATATTTTAAAAATCTCAAATGAAAAAAAAATAACTAGAATATATTTTTAGTACAGTCAACACAGAACAGACTGCTGTCTGGAATAGCCACTTGGCTTTTCTTTCTCCTTCCACTTGGATAATTCTTAATTACACTTGTCCAATAACAAAGACCAACCCTTGCTATATAAAAACACAGCCCTCTCCCTCTTGTATCCCAACCTCAACGACACTTCTCCCCTCTCTTAATCACAATCCTCTTCGTATTTAAAAGACGCCCAGCTGTAGCCTCTTCTTCTTCAATTTCTCCAGCCGTGAGGAACCAAAACCACTGTTCTTCCTCTATGGACTGCAGCCAGAACTGGGTTTGAAGCCTTCTTCTTCAACAAGCTGTTGTTCTTCTACAAATCAGAGCTATTGCATGCAGGATTTTCTTCAATCTTAAAGAGATCAAGGTACACTCCATTATCCCCCTTGCTGCCATGCATGAACAAATTAGGACTTCTCTTGTTACCTTTATCATTGCTTTGTAAAAAAAAAAAAAATGAAAAGAATAAGAACATTAATGTCTGAATATAATCGTTAAAAATAAAAATTTTAAAAAGGCTACAGGCTGTTGCTTCTAAAATATATACATATCCTTAATTTTTGTGGTTCATCTAAACACATGGGATTACTGTAATGTATGGGTTCCGTAGAACTAATTTCCCTGTGTGGGAACTCTAGTATTTTATAGGATACAATAAACCTTAGTGAATTTACAATTATAGGACGCATGGAAAGGGGAAAAGATATTATTTGTTGAAAATGCATATCAAAAATTTAATTGCATGGACGACAATAGTATCTGGATAATTCTGTAAACAATATGCTTATTGAATTCTATGCCAAGTGATCTCGAATGCAAGTAACAGAGAAAGTGTTGGATAAGAATTTTAGGAGGAACATTGTCTCATGGACCATAATAATTGCAAGTTATATACAGAACTCTTATGATTATAAAGTTTACAATGATTGCAGATTTCATGTAGAATTCGTATGATTATAGCTACTTATGATAGCATGCAGATGCATTTGCCTGCACTTGTATAATGATCTCATGAGAAAACATGATTGCATCGGAACAAAGAAAATAAGTTCATGCATATGATGTAAGATCTAATCTGGTAGGCGATACCTGTGTAAAGAATGGCATAATTGATATGTATGCTAATAGTAATTACATAGTTAAATGCAAGGGAAAATTTTGATGCTATCCAGATATAGGCTTTGATTTTCTACAATGTTATAATGGAGGGTTACACAAATCAAAGAGGAGTTCATGGAATCCATCAAACTCTTCAATATAGTGAGGCGTAGGGCAATGCTTAATTTATAATCAACTACTGTACAGAGAAATACTGATGCTGTAGACACTCATCGAAAGTACTTCTTATGGTAATAAAGTTTGGTCTGCTGGAAGAGCCCAAACCAGAGCAGAGAGAAAGAGAGATGTTGGGATTAGGGCCGAGCACAAACATGAAAGAAAAGTCATGTTAGAGAAGACAAAAGGAGCCAAAATAAGAATAAAAGAAAAATCTTGGTGACTACATTGATAACAGAAAGATGAAGGAACTATTTTTTTTTGGGTTAGATAATGATTGATCATCAAGGACGGAGTAAGAATTGTAGTTTTATAACATTTTCCACTGTAGAGGAGGCTATTAAAGCTATAAACGCGATAAATACCAAAATCATTGAGAAGAAACCTCTTTCATATTGCCATTACGGTGCAGTTACAGTGGCAATAATTGTTGCCTTTCATCATAACTTATAGTTATAGGCAGCCCAGTGATAAAGAGCCCTATGTTATTGCTATTAGAATAGAAATAACAAGTTAGAGCCACTGTTAGGGTACTGAGACATCCCATCCAATCTACCAAATACATAAATCATTAATGATAAGATATCGCAAAATACCTAAATTGGTTTAGTTGACCATAGAAAAGATCGAGAAGGTATTGAGTAATCAAATAAGTGAAATATTGGGAATCAGTGATGACTGATAATATTAATGCCGGTCATGGTGATCCTTGCACCTGATCGTGCGAGGGGGCGGTGACCCTCAATTGGGCGGAAGAAAGGAAGCCCAGTTTGGGCAGCGGCCGCCAAGTGCGCGGGTCTAGGATCCCAGTCTTTTACACGGTTTTTTTTCGCGAGCTCGCAGTGTTTTTACGCCTCGTTGGGATCCAGACTTTAGACCACTTCCGCTGACCCTGTCTTTTAGGATACCCAGGCGGGGGATCCTTGGTTTTCAGTTTTACGTACGAGCTCGGTTGTCCGTTACCGGTCGGGCTGTTTTTCTAGAGCGACTTCCCGGGAAGTCCCTCTCACCCGTCTCAGTGGCGTAGTTGGGGAGTTGACCTATCCCTCTATTGGACCGGCCTTCCAACTAGAGGGCGAGACGGAAGAGCCATTTGTAGGCTTCTTCACCGCTTGAGTTATTCCGCCAAACAGACTTGGCGATTCTATATCTAGATCATCCATATCTACATCTACAACATCTGGAGTTATATCTGAAACATTGAAGTTGAGAAAGTGAGAAGTTAAGATCAAAAGACCATTCTCTCTACCCAAGAATTTAAATAAATCAATAGATCTCTACAATCTCAACTTTTCCATTTTTCACTAGACAACATGATCTCTAAGGAAAATGATATATGCATTCCCCCTCACACACTCATGATTACGCAACTGCTATCAAAATAAGGTTACATATGGGAAATGCCGGGTTCAGGGGAAAGTCATTAGAATTGCATTACGAACATTTGAGATACTTACGAGTAACCTGAAAACCGTTTTCATTTGCAAGTAGAATTAAATCTTAATTTGAGTTGCTCTCGCCTTTCTACTTGTTTCTTTTGTAAATAATAAATGCCGTTATTTTATATCAGTTTTTGGGAGGTACCAGCAACCGCTGACGCCTTTTCTTCCTATTGTGTGTGGCAGGCAAACAGCCTGCAGTTTAGTAGCCGCTCAGTATATACATGCTTCCAGGAGATATAGTGTACACCCGACGGTATGGTTTACTTTATTAGTTTTAGTTCAGATGATGATGTAAATGCTATCTCTTTTTTTCACATTTTGGGATATATGATGTAACATGGAATATGCTTGTACATGTTGTAAATGGATATGAATATTAATGAAAAGAAATTTTGGTGATGTTTGTCTCTTTTACTTGTGGTCATGTGTTGTGAATGAATGTCATAAATTACGCGAAAAATTTTCCCTGCATTTTTACAACTTGTGCGATATAATTGTGAATGATATCTTGCGAATTGCGCGTAAACGGGTACCCGGATCCTCGGGGGTCTACAATCTCTATAGCCAATAAGACAACATATTTTCATGTCTAAGTTTTTTTATAGGAAATAGGGTGATCTCCCAATATCGGAGTTACCTCAAAATTCATTTCATTATGTAAAAGTTAGGGTACATTAATGTGAGACCCAAAAGTGATACAAGGCTTTACAGTGAGACACAACACTTTCTGAGTAGAATCTCTGATTTTTGAAGATCAAATCATTTCTCGCTGCCCGGATGGCCCACAAAACCGCGAACGATTTGGAATAGTCATTCGTGGAGTTGTTCCCTACCGTTCGAATCGACCTCCAGAACTCATCGGCCCTTCTCGTCGCCACCCAAGCCCATCCGACCTCCATCCAAACCTGCTCCGATGTCGAGCAAGTGAAGAACAAGTGCAAGTGGTCCGAGTCCTCCACCATACTGTCACACATGTCACATAGCATGTCCTCCAACCCAAACAGTCTCCCCCTCCTTGCTTTATCAATCAAGCATCCCCTTCTCAAACACCACAGAAATACCTTAACTCTACACGGTACCTAAGCTGCCAAAATCACTTTCGTGTCCTGGCATAATTCTGTACCATGCTCCTCCGCCACATTCACCAAAAATATGTTTCCTTCCCACCTAAAATGATCGATATCCTGCGTAAAACCTCCAGGTGTTGGGATCTCCATCAGCAGTCTAAAGTACTCCTCTATACGTTGCTCTGAGAGGTCCGAGCCAAATACTGGCGATCATGTGCCTGAGTCTGCCACCTGTGAAAGTGAACTCTCCTTCGATTCCGCCATTGCAAATAATCTTGGATATCTTGCCTCCAAATCACCATCTCCCGACCAGTCATCACGCCAGAACCTGAACATCTGGCCATCTCCCACCTTCGGCTGCAATCTATGAGCAATCAATGGCATGACCTCACGAATCCCTGTCCATAGCGGCGATTCGAACCGTACTCTACCGTGTTCTCGCCCTATATGCACCTATAGAATGTCCTCGCCCTCTATGCGCCTATAGAATGTCCTACATGCTCATGAGTTCTCTATGAATTTGTTACCTATTAGTCAACTTACTAAGGAACTCAATTATCGTGTCATATTTAACTCATCTTCTCATGTACTTTTCTGGCAGGGTGAGTAGAACTACCTACTCATATTTCATGTTATTTATTAACTCTAATTAGAAATGGATTTCTTAACGTTAGTACTAAAAAATGACTATGGCCGTAAACAACCTCTAAATATTGGTATGGTCTCTATATCATGTTGAATTTCCGTCTATATTGGACTAGTCTCCTACATGTGCCATGTTTCATTCGGTTACATTTCTCTCCAGAATTTATGCAAAGTCCTACCTTAAGTCTCACCTCAGTCTAGTTTTCAATGTGCAACGTGCTAGCTTGGGAAGCATCAACGTAATAATTTTCCAAGTCGTCATGGTTGTACATTTTAACACTAGGGGTCACATTCGTGCTCCTGATAATTAGGGGCATTATTTTTATTTTGTCATTGTAAATGATTTTTGTCATTTCTATGGGATTATTCTTTTGATGCATAAATCTGAGATTGGTGATATTATAAAAATATCATTGAAACAAAGAATCTTTTCTCTACAACCGTCAAATCATGCAAACTATTGATGCCCTTGAGTTTTACACTAGTTATTTATCTCGGAGTTTCAAGTCACTGGAGATCTTACATCAGACCTCATATGCATATACTTTCAATAAAATGGTGTTGTTGAGAGGAAGCGTGCGCATCTTTTGGATATTTACTAGGACTCTCTTGATGCAGAGTCACGCTCCTCACTCTTCCTATGGAAACATTGTTCTTAATGCATGCTATCTGATTAAGTGCATGCCATCTTCAATTGTTCAAGAAGAAGTTCCTTTTAAATTGTGTTTCTCAGTTAGGATTTGTTTCTCTAACAATACTGTTAGAAAATCGGAAGCGGAAGCGTAAACATGAAAAAAGATAAAGAACAATAGAACAGCGGGATTTTACATGGAACCCTACTCCGTGAGGAGCGGGATGAAACCACGGGAGAAGCCCTCAAAGGGGTATGCTATGCATTTCTTTTTCTCAATGGATACAGGAGGTCTGGGGCTCCTTATATAGCCTCTCCAGAGCCTCCAAGTCCCACCACTGGACGATGTGGGACTAAACACTGGATGGGGTAAATGGATCTCCTCCAGGATCCATTTACCCTGCTACAACACAATAGGCGCATACAACTAATACTCTAACACTCCCCCTCAAGCTGGAGCATGCAATGCTCAGCTTGGACAAACATAAAGAGACTCAACTCAACGCTGCAGGACACTACGGACAATATCAACCCAACGCGCACATTGCTGCAGTCGAGGACATTGTTTCTCATGTCGTGCAGGTGAGGAGGACGAACGGGCTGGAGTGTGAGTCAACTGAAGACTCGGAATCTGACCATCGAGTCTGAAACTGCGCCTGAAGTCTCCTCGTCGGAGAACTGGGTCTCTCCCATCTGGCTCAGAGAATGGTGCACTGCTCTGGTGTACCTATGATACCACATGAATACCCCTACCCTCAAGGGAATGGTCCTCTGCTCTGGAGTCCCTATGGTTCACATGAAAACTCTGGCCTGACAAAACAAGAATAATGATGGGGACCACGAACAAATGATGGCAACATATGCTCATCTGACAATGACCGCACACTCGTGTGTGTCTGAAACTGGAGACTCGGAAACAATGATCGTCGAGTCTGAACAACTGTAGAGTCTGATAATCTGATCGGTCTTGGATAATCTGCATCTGAATCTGACTTCTGAATCATCTGAATAGACCTGTAACTCTACATATACTCCCCCTTTCTCCCATACTGGTCGGAAAATCGAGAAATCGACCAAGTTGGGAGAAGACAATATAATGGGGAAAACAAAACATGAACTTGCGGCTTTTCATATTTTTTTTACAAGCCGCATTTTTTTTAACATTTTTTTAAGCCGTCTCAACCAATTTTTTTACGGCTTTTCTTTCATTTTTTTATAAAATTTTGCATACGACTTTTTCCTCTCTTTTTTTGTACGCGTCTTTTCTCCTTTTTTTTAAACTTGACATCCTCTCTCTCTCTCTTTTTAATACACGGACCCCCTTTCTTTTTTTTTCAACTCAGCTCTCGGCCCATACAGTTAGGCTCATTTTTTTTAAACAGATCACCCTCTCTATTTTTTTCTAACAGAGCCCCCCGATAGGGTTCCCACGATGGGAACCCATCAAATAGGACCGCCGCCCCTGGAGGGTTCTTCCCATCGCGCGCTGGGAGAGGGAGGCACTGCAGGAGAATATGGAACGTCACCGCCTCTTGGATGCGGCACCTCTGCCGCTTGCTGGAGATGGAAGGGAGGCACTGCAGGAGGGCTCGTCGCCTGCGATCTGGGGTTGCGCCATGGAGGCTTGCGCGCGCGCGAGGGAGCACGTCGTAGGAGAACGGCGCCGCCTGGAGGCGCAGGACTTGGAGGAAGTCGCGCGAGGGATGGCCGCCTGCACGAATCGTCGTCGATCTGGAGAGTAACGCGAGGAGAGGGCTGTCGATGTGCAGTTTGGAGGCGCGGCAAAGGGGAAGGAGCAGGCCGCGCCTAGAGATGTGCCGCCTGGGGGTTCTTTGGAACCCTAGCGGGTGCTTTGCTGGGAGAGGCAAGCCGCGCCGCCTGCGCGAGACGAAGGACTGGGTGCGGCAATCTTGCGAGCAGAAGGTGAAGGAGAACAAGAGACTTGGCATGGAGCATCTCCTTTTGAAGATGATGCGCGCGAGGAGGAGACCTCGCTTTTGCAGATCGGCCAAAGAAGGCGAGCGGTTGATTGGGGCTGAACTGCAAATTGACGGCGGTCTTGGATCGAAGAAAACGAACCATGTGATCAAGAAAGAACTCAAACATTGAATAGGGCTCGATGTAGATTGGAGCCTGGTATCGATGCACAAGAAATTGAAGATTGAAACACGGCCATGAAGATCAAAACTTGCTAGATATTCTTGCCATCACACAAAAACTTAGGGTTTCATAAACAACCCTAGATCTCTCGGATCTTGAATTAAAAAAATAAAGAAAAATCCTCGAGAACCGACCCGCTCTGATACCATGTTAGAAAATCGGAAGCGGAAGCGTAAACATGAAAAAAGATAATGAACAATAGAACAGCGGGATTTTACGTGGAACCCTACTCCGTGAGGAGCGGGATGAAACCACGGGAGAAGCCCTCAAAGGGGCATGCTATGCATTTCTTTTTCTCAATGGATACAGGAGGTCTGGGGCTCCTTATATAGCCTCTTCAGAGCCTCCAAGTCCCACCACTGGACGATGTGGGACTAAACACTGGATGGGGTAAATGGATCTCCTCCAGGATCCATTTACCCTGCTACAACACAATAGGCGCATACAACTAATACTCTAACAACTAATACTCTAACAACTAATACGTGTTTTTTGTTGTGTGCATATGTTCATCACTTGACCCTAGGCGAAGACAAGATGTCTCCTTGTTTTGTAAAGCGCATTTTTATGTGTTGAGGGAATGTAATGAATTGTTCATTCATGAGGCCCTAGGCTTCTCTTATATAGGAGAGCAACATGTTAGGAAAACTACATAAAAAATAAAGAATAGAGAATACATAAAAGACACAAAAGATAACTAATATCTCAGCACTCCCCCTCAGGATGTAGCATAGATATCCATCATGCTCAGCATGGAACAACATCTTTGGTAAGGCTCTATGGCTAGGGCCTTGGTAAGTACATCCGTTGTCTGATCTCCTGGGCTAACATGAGTAATGGAGATAAGACACTTCTGTATCATGTCTCGAGTGTAGTGACAGACTATCTCGATATGCTTAGTCCTCTCATGGAAAGCTGGATCGTTGGCAATGAAGAGAGCAGCCTGGTTGTCGCATTGGAGATGCATGGGAAGAGACACCTCAACTGGCAGGTCAGAAAGAACAAATCTGACCCCCATCATCTCTGTACTAGCATGTGTCATGGCCATGTATTCTGATTCTGCACTGGATCTAGAACTATCAGATGTTTCTTGCTCTTCCATAACACCAAGGAACTCCATATGAATACTGCAAAGCTAGAAGTAGACTTCATGTACTTGGGACACCCGCATAATCTGCATCTGCACAAGATGTAATTACAGGGGATGTACCTCTGATGAATAGAAGACCAGTGCCAGGTGAGGCCTTCATATACCTCAGGATCATATGGATTGCATCCATGTGTGCTTGTCTAGGCTGCTCTACGAACTGACTCACTTTTCTTATTGTAAATGATATATCTGGCATGGTGATGGTCACATAAAGGAGCTTCCCAACGAGCTCCATGTACCTCCTCTTGTCTACCTCCTTAGTGACATCATCAAGCTTGGGTCCATGGGAGTAGTGGCAGGCCTACAATATGTCATGCATGTCTCAGAGAGAAGATCTGTAACATACCTCATTAGTTCATGGCAAACTGCAGTCCAAAGAAGTAGCATAAACTGCCAAGGTCCTTGGTCACAAACTGTTGACCTAGGAAATCCTTAGCAGCCCTGGATGCCCTGCTCATCATCCCTTGTAACAATGATATCATCAACATAAAAAAGTAAGGCAAATGTATATCTCTGAGTCCTCTAAATAAACAATAAATGATTAGCAGTTAATCTAACGAACCCATGTTGCTCTATCAAGTTTGAGAGCTTCTGGAACCATCCTTTTGGACTCTGCTTAAGACCACAGATCGTCTTGTGAAGCCTGCAAACCTTCTGACACTCTCTCTCAGCAGCGAACCTTGGTGGTTGTTGCATGTAGACCTCCTCCTGTAGGTCACCATAGAGAAAAGAGTTTTTCGCATCTAGCTGGTAGAGAGGTCAACCCCATGTCACTGCAACAGAAAGAAGTATACGCAAAGTAGAATGCATAGCCATTGGAAAGAAGGTATCCTGGTAATCCACCCATATGTCTGAGTGAACCCACGTAACACGTCTTACATTGTAGCGGTCTACACTACCATGAGCTAAGGGTGCGTTTGGTACACGGGTTAGGGTGGGTTAAACTAGTAGAGGGTAACCTATTTTTGTGTTTTGGTGTTTGGATAGAGGGTTAAACTAGGGGTGGGTTTGTTGTAGGTTTGTTGTGATATGATTGTATTGAAGTTTGGAAAAGTGGGTAGTTATTGTGATGTGATTGTATTAAAGTTTGGAAAAATGAGTAGAAGTGGAGTAGTTTATAATTTTTATATGATATGATGGTATAATATATTATTTTTGATGGAATTGATGAAAGAGAATTGATTTATTTAATGTATTAAAAAAGAGAAAAAGTGGGGCCCACATGGGAGAGAGAAAGAATGCAGTCAATCTCATCTCAAAATTCCATGGGTAATCTTGTCTTAGAAGCAGATGTCGACCGGGGAAGAGGTGTACTGATGAGACCACGAGAAAGAAGAAAGAGCTACGGAAGGCTACCCGAACGAGCACTAAGTGTTTTACCATGAACACCCACTTGCATCCAACAACAAATGCTCCAGTAGGAGATAAACAAGGCTCCAAGTGCCACACGACTGAAGTGTGGCCATCTCCTCCATGGCAAGACATCATTGATTGTCCGATATGGCATTATGATGTGTCCATGGAATCTCCACGGCTGATAGTGTCACGACAAATCTCCTGAAGTCCTTTAAGAATCTGCTCGAGGAGACTTGGGAAGCAAGAGGATATGTAGCACAAGTACGTCTCTGCTTCCACAGAGTAATATGTACATCAAGATCATCTGGCACCTCTTGAACCTGTAAACTACCCTCCTGAGAGGGTACATGCTCATCCTGTAAAGAATCATGCTGCACAGACAACTCGGTAGTGACATCCGTAGAAATAATGTACTCATTACATACCTGGAACATGATGGTTGATGGGGAAGGCCCATAAGCAGGGGGAACAACGTGAGACCTGTGAGTAAATACAAGTGGCAAAAACTGAGTCAAGGTACTGGGTGGCAGTTTAGGGCCAGCCACAGGAGTAGATGTAGGTACTGGAGGAGGAGGTGGTGGTGGTGGTGAAGGTGGTGGTGCAGGCACTGGAGGTGGTGCAACTGTAGGAGGAGGGGGCATGTATAAGTCATTACCAAAGATAGATGTGCTGAACATATCACCTGTAGGAGAGAAATACATAATATACTCAAAGAATAAGACATCAACACTGACAAAGTATTTCCGACAAAGCCGATCAAAACAACGGTACCCCTTCTGGGTACGAGAGTAGCCAACAAAGACACACTTGACAACTCTGGGGGAGAGCTTGTCACGACCACGCGTCAGATTTTGAACAAAGGTGATACAACCAATCACTAGGGTGTAAGGGAGAATAGTTCCTTCTCGAGAAACACAATTGAGAAAGGAATATTTTCTCCTCAAATAGAAGATGGGATACGATCCACTAAGGAGCAAGATGTGAGGACTACATCGCCCCAGTAAGAGTGAGGAGAACGACTCTAAATTAAAAAGGTCCCAATTGCATCGATTAAATGATGATGTTTGCGTTTGGAAACACTATTTTGTTGGATGTATAGGCACACGAGGTCTAGTGTACGATGCCAAGAGACATGAGAAACTCGGATAGCTGTAAAGTGCAGAGCTTTAAGGCATTGTCAGATCGTAAATACTTGACAATAGCAGAGAAACCGCTCTTTATTTCATTAATAATGGTTTTAATGACAAACTCGGCCTCAGACTTATTCTTAACAAAAAGACCCAACAAAATCTAGAATAGTCATCTACAATAAGATAAAAATGATGTCTATGGTGACAGGAACACGACTCAGACCCCAAATACCTAAGTGAAGGAGCTCAAATAGCTGAGAACTGCTCCGACTCGGACGAGATGGAAATGAAGAGCGATCATGCTTCCCAAGCCGGCAAGCCTCGCATTGGAAGGAAAATTGCGTGGAGATATATAGGACATGACATAGCTTCTGCAGAGGAAGGTGGCCAAAACAAAGATGCCATAGGTACGATAAGACTGGTCCAGTAGGAATAATAGAGGCATCAGCATGACGAGGCTGGACCAGTCTATAGAGCCCCCGTTGTTCATAGCCACATCCAATCACGATCGTGAGTATGTCCTGAAACACATGAGAAGAGAGGTCAAAAATGGCACGACAATATAGATCCTTCGTTATCTGACTAATAGAAAGCAAGTTCATCTAAAAGTCAGGAGCATATAAAATATTATGCAGGCGCATGAATGGCGTCAAATACACCACCCCCTCCCCCCTCCTGTGATGGGTAAGTAAACCCCATTCGCAATGATGACCCATCTACCATGGGGTATAGACCTGTACGACCTGAACCGGGCTCTGTCTCTACACAGATGGTGAGAAGTACCAGAGTCCATGATTCATTCTGTCATATCTGCCCTGCTATAACTGGTAAAAGCATATGTGATAGCTGAGGAGCTCGAAGATGCACTAGCAGGAGCTACAACATCCGTGGAACCTGTAGTAGTGGTGTCGACAAGAGGAAATATGATCTCCCATATACGAGAGAGAATTTCATCAAGGTGTGGATCTGCCTAAGGAGTCGAAGTATCTGAAGGCTCAATCTACTCTGCCACTCGAGCAGATGCGTATTATCCATGCTTCTGATAGCATGTGTCCTCCGAGTGTTTTGGACAACGATAGTAGGTGTAAAGGGTACGCTGACATCCACCTCCTCTACCATGGGGATCGTGCCCTCTGTAATACGTAGAACCTCCCTTGTCACGAGATGCAGCCATCATTGAGGAGGTTTGTGTAGTGGCAGCGGGTGGAATAAGAAGTCTGCTGAGGTGACTGTAAGTCTCCTCCATAGGAGATATGGCTGCCAGCGTTCACGAAAGCGCTCGGAGCGCTCGCATATGCGGCCGCATATACGTGTGCAGTCTCTCAAGCGCGTCGCATTCATGAATCGAGGCCCTAAGCGCCACTAGCGCATGTGCGAACTGCATATACGGGCTATACGGCCGCATATGCGGACCGTGCGGCCGCTCAGAGGCTTACCCGTATCGGATCTGATAACCCGATTACCCGATCAAACCCTCCCATCTTCGATTACCTATTATCGGCTAGGTTTCATATCGATTACAACCTCCCTGATTCGATCGCCCCCTCCCAGAGCCTCCGCCTCTGTTAGCTCCTCTGCCTCCGCCTTGCTCCTCCGCTTCCGTCTTGCTACTCCGCCTCCTCCCAACACCTACACCCCCTCCCAGTGCCTCCGGCTCCTCCTTGCTCCTCCGCCTCCGCCTCCTCCTTGTGCCTCCGCCTCCTCCAGCTCCACCAGTTGTGCCTCCACCACCTCCTACCTCCGTCGTCACTATCCAAAGGTATATTTATTTTCGATTTTCAAAAATTTCATTTTTATTTTATTTTTGAATATTTTTTGTTTAAATTTGCATGTAATTCTTGATTAATATGAGATGTGGAAAATTTAACGTAGAAGACAAGACTAGTTCTTCCCTTGCATGTTACTACTGATTAATCCGAGTAGCCCCAGCATGGTCACTTGTCTATTGTGTCAGAAGGTTGTGAAAGGAAGGATCAATCGCATGAAGCAACATTTGGCTATATTTATTTATTTTTCTTAGATCTTCTGTTGGACCACAATTATACATAAATTTTGTTCTGTTATAGTCACTTTTGTATATATTTATTTATTTTTAAATAAAAATTAGAAAACCGTGTAGAACTTCTTATACCCCGCATACCACTTAAGCACTATTCAGTGACTTGTCCGAACGCATACGCATACCGCTTTCCTGAACCGTGAGTGTGCTGCCTCATATTCCGGATCAAGTGCTGCCAAGAAAACTCCAACCACTGTGGAGTTCATGTAGGCCATCTGTTGCTCTGTGAAAGTAGTAACGGGCATGAAGCTGTGAAGCTTCTTAAACATGCCTCGAAGCTAAGAGTAGAATGTAACATCCGGGAATTCACGTAAAACCAAACTCGTCCGATTTTGGGTCTAATGAACCCAATAACATTATCGGTCAATACTAAACAACCTAAAATGACCAATTAGTAGTGAATCAAAAGTTGTTCAGGTGAAATCGATCAAAAATCGGTCACTTCGTCTTGCGCGCCGTGAAAAGCCGCGACGCAAATTCGGAAACCGCGAAACGAATCGAGACCGTCATTAGATCCGATTCGACGATACAAAACCAACAGAATCGACCGTTCGTCAATCGGAGGTCGTTAGATATTTTTAAATCATAAAATTTAACCTTAAACGAAAACCGTTTCCGAAAATTCCGGGTATTTGAAACCCGATCGGAAGTATATCAATATTATACTCATATTGACCGTCATTCTGAGACGATCAATTTGAGATATTACACGCTGAAATCCGAGTTCCAACGTGCGCGTATGGTCAACTTTATGTAAGTGAATAAAGAGAGAAATTGTTGTAAAAAAAACAATAAAAAAATACAATTTAATTATGCTGACTACAACAGAGAACAGCCCTCGTTCCACTTGGTTCTTTTTCTTCCACCACTTGTAAACCCTAGAGCTCCTCTCGTTATTATAAAAGCACCTTACAACCCTCCATCCATTTGCACTTTCTCCTTCAACTCTACAAACGAGAGGTTCTCCCCAAAGATCTATTTCTTCTACTGCAGAAACCAGAGACAGTTGGTCCTGCTGCTGCTCCTCCTTGCTTCACAATCGGCCATTTTATACTTGATCTTCTCCAAGTTAGGAGCAAAATCCGTAAGTACACTTCTTACATTTTCCATTTCAGCTCAGCCTTTTTCCCCCCATCTTCTCTCCTCAAATCTCCCTCATTTTCCCTGCAATTAACTATAGAGCAGCAACCCCTTTCCCTTCATCGAATGACTGCTACATGCAGCCATAACTATTGCTATTTCAAATAAAATTTTCTTTTTCCAGGCAATTACTGCTCCTGGAACTGCATTACATTGCATGCAAATCAGCTCTCCCTTCAAAAAAAAATGGATCTAAAAAGGTACAATCCCTTTTCCCCCTCTATTGCTACCATGCATGAGCTCCAACACCCCTCTTGCTACCATTTCTGAAATCTAAATATGGAATAATATAAAGACATTGTTCTGATGCAATTTAGTTATTGGGGCTTTGATCACGTATATTTTGGATGAAGATTTTGTTTTTTTTGAAATTATTAAGTGGTGCCTGGACTTAAATTGAATGTAGTTTTTTTTTCTATCAAGTAGTTGCTGTTCATATGAAAAATATATATATATATATATACATAAATGATTAAAAGAATGGTTCCAGGCAGATCCAAAATACTGTTAGCATGCATTGTTATAGAAAGGGTAATTAAATCTTTGAATTTCATTTATGGTTAATACATGTAGAACTATGTCCACAGTTACAGCACATACACTAGCACATAGATTTACAGGATTCAAAACAGTTCCTTATAGTCACTTGATTTTTTGGTGAGATAAAAAAAAATGTAACAAGATTATGTCATTAAATATATATATATATACATATATATATTTATAATGGAATATAATCTAATTTAACTACCAGCTTTTCAAAGAATAGATTAGAACTCTTGTATTAAAAGAAATTTAAAGAGAACTCAAATGGAAATTACAATTTCTATTGCTTTATTCCAAGAAGTAATAAGGAAATTAATTCCCTCCTGAAAGAATTATATACGATTATTAATTGACCATTTATAGTGAATAACCATCACTGGAGCACAATATCTGAAACGTTATTTGATTCATCTAAACCTATTATAGATCTGAACTTCAATGGAAGAATAAGGCTCAAGATAGTAATAAGGTATAATACAAAGAACTATGAAAATCAAAATGGCATAATTAAATCCATAAGATGTTTGTTAATTATACCTTGATTTAGAGTAAGATCTACAGATTCTGGAAATTCAAATGTTATAATAAATATTGTATAGATTTTTAGAAATTGCTGAAAATTTAATTGTTATAACAAGAACTGTATAGACCTTTACAAATGAATTACAGATGTTGGAAATTTCAATGTTATAGGTGTACTCTCTGGATCTTTGAGAAAATAAATACATATGTTGGAAAGGTCAGATAATATACCAGTACTATATAGAGTTTTAAGAAACTAATTATAAATTCTGGAACTTATAATTACCGTGTACACTTCTGAGAAATTATTTACAGATTCTGGAAACTTTAAAACTACTATACAAGTACATTATAGATTTTATAGAAATTGATTTTAAATTCTGGAAAATTTAAATATATATAAGTATTATATGGGTTTTTGAGAAAATGATCATATATACTGAGAAGGAGATACTATATAAGTACTGTCTAGATTTTCAAGAGATATGATTATAGAAATTGAAATACTGTATAAATACTATGTAGATTTTTTTAAAATTTTAAGTATATTATGGAAAATCAAATATTTCACAAACACTATAAACTATGGGCAATGCCATTATAACCAATCAACTAGTATGATAATTCTCCACAGAAGATCATGAGTGAAGCGTCGTTTTCCTATAGATGTCGCAATCAAATCAGTATCAGATTAAATTACTCATGACTACTATTTTTAGTCATCAAGTGATTCTAAGATCATTATGAGTTGTGACTCTACACGTAGAAGATTAAGGAGGGATTGAGGAATCAAACATGTATGATGGTGGATCAGTGATATCAGATATTTGGCCGGTCATGATGACTTTTTACACTTGACCGTGCGAGGGGGCGGTGACCCTCAGCTGGGCGGGAGAATAGGAAGCCCAGTTAGGGCAGCGGCCGCCAAGTGCGCGGGTCTAGGATCCCAGTCCCTTTTCGGTTTTTACGCGAGCTCGCAGTGTTTTTACGCCTCGTTGGGATCCCGACTTCAGACCATTCCGCTGACCCTGTTTTAGGATACCCAGGCGGGGGATCCTTGGTTTTCAGTTTTACGTACGAGCTCGGTTGCCCGTTACCGGTCGGGCTGTTTTTCTAGAGCGACTTCCCGGGAAGTCCCTCTCACCCGTCTCAGTGGCGTAGTTGGGGAGTAGACCTATCCCTCTATTGGACCGTCCTTCCAATTAGAGGGCGAGACGGAAGAGCCATTTGTAGGCTTCTTCACCGCTTGAGTTTTCTTTCGCCAACAGACTTGGCGATTCTACATCCAGATCATCTATATCTACATCTAAATCATCAAGAGTTGCATCTGAGAGAGTTAGAGTGAAGGTTTGGAGGAAATTAAAATAAAAATTGAATTGATTGGAGGTGACTATAATTTGATTTAAAAAGTCCCTATAAGTTAGTGGACGTGTTGGGAACTTAGTTAGGATGCATTATACAACACCGCATGCCTACGGAGGCCCCCCAACCCTAAGGTACTTTTAAATACCTTAGAGTCATAGTGTGAGGTTACACACAGACCAAGACCACAGACTATCCACTAATTTAAAGGAGTAGGTAGAATTAAGGATTAAATCCATCATCATCATATCAGTCCAATTATCGAAAACCATTATATAATCTCAATGACAAGAAATTAGCGTTTACATGTGCCATCAAGTTCCACAACATGATCTTCAAGACCCAGAATCATGATCTTTAAGACGTAGAAAATCATTATATGTTTAGGGTTTATCATCTAAACTTTATATAAATATATATATGGGAAGAATGGAAAAAAAAAAGGGGGTGAACATGATAACTACATGCCAACAGTTGAAAATCTTTTTACTTACGCAAGTAGATATAAATTGTAGTTATTCCACCTTTCTACTTGCTCTCTTTTGCACATTATAAATAATTGTTGTTTATTTTTAAACTACGGGTTTGTATTCACAATTGTGACTCCTTTTCTTCCTTGCACGCATGGCAGGAAAGGAGTCTGTTGTTCAGTAGCTATACAGGGTTCCAAGAGATAGAGTTTATACTAGAAGGTATGTGTTTTTGTGTCAAGTTTTTGTCCTGTTATTAATGTAATATGCTTATTTTCTCTTCAGTCAAATTTTTGGGATATACTGTATGTACTGTCAAACTTTGTACATGTAAAATATATGAAAGTTAATGAAATGAGATTTTGGTGACAATTGTTCTATGAACTTGTGGTTATGAATGTTTATGTGAATGTCAGATGAAATTATTTCATTCGCGAAAAATTTCCCCATAAGATTATGCTTATAATGCGATGTCATAAATGGAATTTCGACAAATTGTGTCGTAAACGGGTACCCGGATCCTGAGGGGTTCACAGTTTGGTATCAGAGCATTGGTACCCCGATACGCACATTCGCAGTATTACAATTCCGATCGCATTAAGTTCCGGATAACGACAGTCTTCCGACTTGTCGTGAGTCCGAGAAGGGAATAATGACATTCAGATTCAATTACCATAGTTGTCACCAATTTCATTAATTTTCATATTATATCCCAAGAAGAGAAAAAGCATATATTATAAGTATCTTCAGATGATACTTCTATGACTAGTTATGGTTCTCATGCAAAGCCATGTCATCCCGACTAGACCAGGAGATGACTAACCAACTAGCACACATACTGACTACTCTTATCGACCTTTCCATGTTCTATTTGATTCTGGAGTGACACATTTTCCTTACTTCGAGACTACTAGTTTCTTTAGATAGAGTTGCAGAAACACTATTTTCCCCATATCACATCCGAGGGCCATGTGGCCAGTTGTTTATCATTTCCCTGATAGTCAAGCATTTGCCCGTACTGATTGGCGGTCGTGAGATAATCGCAGATTGTCTACTCTTACAGCTTGATGAGTTCGACTTGATTTTGGGCATGGATTGGTTATCCACTCATCATGCACTTGTTGATTGCTTTAGGAAGACGGTTGTCTTCAGGATTCCAGATCTACTAGAGTTCACTTTTGAGGGGTACTACACATGACTCCACCATGGAGTACATTTCAGTATTGCGAGCCCAGCGACTTGTTGATCAGGGTTGCGATTCATATCTTGCTTTTGTTCGGGAGGTGTCTGATCATGAGCCGATGATACAGGATAACCGAGTAGTATCTGAATATCCTGACGTATTTCCTGATGAGCTACCAGGGCTACCTCCTGAGAGGGAGATCGAGTTCGAGATCACATTGTTGCCAGATACACAGCCGATCTCTATGGCACCATATCGCATGGCACCAGCCGAGTTGAGGGAGCTGAAGGTGCAGTTGCAGGAGTTGCTTGACTTGGGATTCGTGAGGCCGAGCACTTCACCTTGGGGTGCTCCGGTTCTATTTGTCAAGAAGAAGGATGGATCCATGAGACTATGCATCGATTACAGGCAGCTGAACAAGAGAACGGTGAAGAACCGTTATCCTTTGCCGCGCATTGATGATTTATTCGATCAGCTCCAGGGATCTTCGGTTTTCTCGAAGATCGATCTTCGCTCAGGATACCATCAGTTGAGGATTCGCGAGTCGGATATTCCGAAGACAGCCTTCAGGACTCGCTATGGATACTACGAGTTTGTGGCGATGCCGTTTAAGCTCACCAATACACCTGCGGCTTTTATGGATATGATGAACAGGATCTTCCGTCCATACTTGGACAAATTTCTAGTGGTGTTCATCGATGATGTGCTCATCTATTCACGGAATGAATGGGATCAAGCGAATGATCTACGGATTGTCTTAGATACAATGCGGGAGCACAAGCTATATGCTAAGTTGAGCAAGTGTGAGTTCTGGTTATCCCAGGTCTCATTTCTCGGGCATATCATTTCTGGAGCGGCATTGCAGTTGATCCTGCGAAGATAGATGCAGTTATGTCTTGGGAGTAGCCCAAGACAGTTACTCAGATTCGGAGCTTCCTCGGATTGGCGGGCTATTACAGACGCTTTGTCAGCGGATTTTCACGCATTGTTCGCCCTCTAACACGATTGACACAGAAGGGAGTTCCATTCATTTAGAACGATTCATGTGAGCAGGCCTCCAGACACTGAAGGAGAGGTTGACTATATCGCCTATTCTTGCTCTTCCTTCAGGCACTCAGGACTATGCAGTCTACACAGATACATCTGGAGAAGGTCTAGGAACAGTGTTGATACAGGGAGGACAGGTTATTGCTTACGCATCACGACAGTTGAGATCGCATGAGCAGAACTACCCCACACATGACTTAGAGCTGGCGACAGTTGTCTTCGCCTTGAAGATCTGGCGCCACTATCTATATGGGGTGAACTTCGAGATTTTCACGGATCACAAGAGCCTAAAGTACATCTTTGATCAGAAGGAGTTGAACATGAGACAGCGCAGATGGCTCGAGCTACTGAAGGATTATGATTGCACGATCTCTTACCATCCCGGTAAGGGAAACGTGGTGGCTGATGCACTTAGCAAGAGAGCGCATGCTGATGGTATGGCGAACTGGCTATACACGTGGGATACGCTTGCAGCTTTGACAGATTGGCATCCTCAGGAGAGCGCATCCATTTCTACCGCCGTACCTCCTCGATACAGCAGCCTTTGGGATCGTATTATAGATGGACAGAAGACAGATCTTTGGATCCGAGATAGATACATGCGCGCCGTCAAGGACGAATTTGAGGACTTTGTTGTGATGGAGTCTATTTTATGGAAGGCAGGACGGGTTGTTGTACCCAATGACGAGCAGCTTCGCAGAGACATTTTGGACGAGGCACACAGTTCACGGTTATCTATCCATCCAGGCAGTACGAAGATGTATCGTGATCTGCGTCGACATTTCTGGTGGGATGGAATGAAGCGTGATGTGGCGCTACATGTTAGCAGATGCATGACCTGTCAGATGGTCAAGGCTGAGCACAGGAGACCGCCAGGACTACTGCAGTCTCTCCCCATTCCCGAGTGGAAGTGGGAGAGCATTTCTATGGATTTTGTCACAGGTCTACCAAAGACACAAGGTGGCCATGATTCTATGTGGGTCGTTGTTGATAGATTGACCAAATCAGCCCATTTCATGCCTGTCAACACGACCTACACTCCATCCAGATTGGCCAAGCTTTATGTGCAGAACATTATCAGGCTGCATGGTATACCACGAGAGGTGGTGTCTGACAGGGATTCGAGATTTACATCTCATTATTGGCATCAGTTCATGTCAGCACTACAGACAGAGCTGAAGATGAGTTCTGCATATCATCCACAGACTGACGGTCAGAGTGAGCGCACCATTCAGACACTAGAGGATTTGCTTCGTGCTTGCACTTTGGAGTGGAAAGGGTCCTGGAAGGACCATCTGCCGTTAGTGGAATTCACGTACAACAACAGTTATCACTCCAGTATTGGCATGGCACCATTCGAAGCCCTATACGGGCGAAGATGCCTCACACCTCTCAGTTGACGTGAGGTAGGTGATCATGCTTTATATTCCGTAGATCTCTTGGAGGAGACTACGAGAGCGGTTGATCTTGTGAGACGGAGGCTTCTGACGGCACAGAGTCGCCAGAAGAGTTATGTAGACCGTCGAAGAAGAGATTTAGAATTCCAGGTATCCAATCTTCTTCTCTTCCTTCATTACAAAATTAACTTAACCTAATATTAATGACATTCCTATCGATTATAGGTTGGAGATTGGGTATTTTTGCGAGTCTCTCCCATGAAGGGAGTGCAGAAATTCGACGTTCGCGGCAAGTTGGCGCCGCGATATGTTGGACCTTTTGAGATTCTAGCTAGAGTGGGGAAAGTGGCATACCGAATAGCCCTTCCTCCACATCTTTCAGCTATTCATGATGTTTTCCACATATCCAATCTGAGGAAGTATGTCCACGACCCTCGACACATTATCAGTTACGAGAATCTCGATGTAGAGCCGGATCTGACTTATGAAGAGGAGCCAGTTCAGATACTTGACCGAACTGTGAAGAAGCTTCGCAGCAAAGAGATTTCATTGGTCAAGGTTTTATGGCACCAACACGGCATCAAAGAGGCAACGTAGGAGACCGAATCCGACATGCGGGCACGATACCCGCAGCTTTTCTGATGTAAGCATCAAAACAAGCTTTTGTAATAAGATACATGATAAATATATGGCTTGTTTTCTCTTTGAGGTTTTTATGGGTTCAAAACCCTTTGAGGTTTTTATGGACATATGAAATTTAAACAAGTCACTGAATAGCCTTAACTCGAGTCTCGAGGACGAGACTCCCTTTGAGGTTTTTATAATTGTAACATCCGGGAATTCACGTAAAACCAAACTCGTCCGATTTTGGGTCTAATGAACCCAATAACATTATCGGTCAATACTAAACAACCTAAAATGACCAATTAGTAGTGAATCAAAAGTTGTTCAGGTGAAATCGATCAAAAATCGGTCACTTCGTCTTGCGCGCCGTGAAAAGCCGCGACGCAAATTCGGAAACCGCGAAACGAATCGAGACCGTCATTAGATCCGATTCGACGATACAAAACCAACAGAATCGACCGTTCGTCAATCGGAGGTCGTTAGATATTTTTAAATCATAAAATTTAACCTTAAACGAAAACCGTTTCCGAAAATTCCGGGTATTTGAAACCCGATCGGAAGTATATCAATATTATACTCATATTGACCGTCATTCTGAGACGATCAATTTGAGATATTACACGCTGAAATCCGAGTTCCAACGTGCGCGTATGGTCAACTTTATGTAAGTGAATAAAGAGAGAAATTGTTGTAAAAAAAAACAATAAAAAAATACAATTTAATTATGCTGACTACAGCAGAGAACAGCCCTCGTTCCACTTGGTTCTTTTTCTTCCACCACTTGTAAACCCTAGAGCTCCTCTCGTTATTATAAAAGCACCTTACAACCCTCCATCCATTTGCACTTTCTCCTTCAACTCTACAAACGAGAGGTTCTCCCCAAAGATCTATTTCTTCTACTGCAGAAACCAGAGACAGTTGGTCCTGCTGCTGCTCCTCCTTGCTTCACAATCGGCCATTTTATACTTGATCTTCTCCAAGTTAGGAGCAAAATCCGTAAGTACACTTCTTACATTTTCCATTTCAGCTCAGCCTTTTTCCCCCCATCTTCTCTCCTCAAATCTCCCTCATTTTCCCTGCAATTAACTATAGAGCAGCAACCCCTTTCCCTTCATCGAATGACTGCTACATGCAGCCATAACTATTGCTATTTCAAATAAAATTTTCTTTTTCCAGGCAATTACTGCTCCTGGAACTGCATTACATTGCATGCAAATCAGCTCTCCCTTCAAAAAAAAAATGGATCTAAAAAGGTACAATCCCTTTTCCCCCTCTATTGCTGCCATGCATGAGCTCCAACACCCCTCTTGCTACCATTTCTGAAATCTAAATATGGAATAATATAAAGACATTGTTCTGATGCAATTTAGTTATTGGGGCTTTGATCACGTATATTTTGGATGAAGATTTTGTTTTTTTTGAAATTATTAAGTGGTGCCTGGACTTAAATTGAATGTAGTTTTTTTTTCTATCAAGTAGTTGCTGTTCATATGAAAAATATATATATATATATATATATATATATACATAAATGATTAAAAGAATGGTTCCAGGCAGATCCAAAATACTATTAGCATGCATTGTTATAGAAAGGGTAATTAAATCTTTGAATTTCATTTATGGTTAATACATGTAGAACTATGTCCACAGTTACAGCACATACACTAGCACATAGATTTACAGGATTCAAAACAGTTCCTTATAGTCACTTGATTTTTTGGTGAGATAAAAAAAAATGTAACAAGATTATGTCATTAAATATATATATATATATACATATATATATTTATAATGGAATATAATCTAATTTAACTACCAGCTTTTCAAAGAATAGATTAGAACTCTTGTATTAAAAGAAATTTAAAGAGAACTCAAATGGAAATTACAATTTCTATTGCTTTATTCCAAGAAGTAATGAGGAAATTAATTCCCTCCTGAAAGAATTATATACGATTATTAATTGACCATTTATAGTGAATAACCATCACTGGAGCACAATATCTGAAACGTTATTTGATTCATCTAAACCTATTATAGATCTGAACTTCAATGGAAGAATAAGGCTCAAGATAGTAATAAGGTATAATACAAAGAACTATGAAAATCAAAATGGCATAATTAAATCCATAAGATGTTTGTTAATTATACCTTGATTTAGAGTAAGATCTACAGATTCTGGAAATTCAAATGTTATAATAAATATTGTATAGATTTTTAGAAATTGCTGAAAATTTAATTGTTATAACAAGAACTGTATAGACCTTTACAAATGAATTACAGATGTTGGAAATTTCAATGTTATAGGTGTACTCTCTGGATCTTTGAGAAAATAAATACATATGTTGGAAAGGTCAGATAATATACCAGTACTATATAGAGTTTTAAGAAACTAATTATAAATTCTGGAACTTATAATTACCGTGTAGACTTCTGAGAAATTATTTACAGATTCTGGAAACTTTAAAACTACTATACAAGTACATTATAGATTTTATAGAAATTGATTTTAAATTCTGGAAAATTTAAATATATATAAGTATTATATGGGTTTTTGAGAAAATGATCATATATACTGAGAAGGAGATACTATATAAGTACTGTCTAGATTTTCAAGAGATATGATTATAGAAATTGAAATACTGTATAAATACTATGTAGATTTTTTTAAAATTTTAAGTATATTATGGAAAATCAAATATTTCACAAACACTATAAACTATGGGCAATGCCATTATAACCAATCAACTAGTATGATAATTCTCCACAGAAGATCATGAGTGAAGCGTCGTTTTCCTATAGATGTCGCAATCAAATCAGTATCAGATTAAATTACTCATGACTACTATTTTTAGTCATCAAGTGATTCTAAGATCATTATGAGTTGTGACTCTACACGTAGAAGATTAAGGAGGGATTGAGGAATCAAACATGTATGATGGTGGATCAGTGATATCAGATATTTGGCCGGTCATGATGACTTTTTACACTTGACCGTGCGAGGGGGCGGTGACCCTCAGCTGGGCGGGAGAATAGGAAGCCCAGTTAGGGCAGCGGCCGCCAAGTGCGCGGGTCTAGGATCCCAGTCCCTTTTCGGTTTTTACGCGAGCTCGCAGTGTTTTTACGCCTCGTTGGGATCCCGACTTCAGACCATTCCGCTGACCCTGTTTTAGGATACCCAGGCGGGGGATCCTTGGTTTTCAGTTTTACGTACGAGCTCGGTTGCCCGTTACCGGTCGGGCTGTTTTTCTAGAGCGACTTCCCGGGAAGTCCCTCTCACCCGTCTCAGTGGCGTAGTTGGGGAGTAGACCTATCCCTCTATTGGACCGTCCTTCCAATTAGAGGGCGAGACGGAAGAGCCATTTGTAGGCTTCTTCACCGCTTGAGTTTTCTTTCGCCAACAGACTTGGCGATTCTACATCCAGATCATCTATATCTACATCTAAATCATCAAGAGTTGCATCTGAGAGAGTTAGAGTGAAGGTTTGGAGGAAATTAAAATAAAAATTGAATTGATTGGAGGTGACTATAATTTGATTTAAAAAGTCCCTATAAGTTAGTGGACGTGTTGGGAACTTAGTTAGGATGCATTATACAACACCGCATGCCTACGGAGGCCCCCCAACCCTAAGGTACTTTTAAATACCTTAGAGTCATAGTGTGAGGTTACACACAGACCAAGACCACAGACTATCCACTAATTTAAAGGAGTAGGTAGAATTAAGGATTAAATCCATCATCATCATATCAGTCCAATTATCGAAAACCATTATATAATCTCAATGACAAGAAATTAGCGTTTACATGTGCCATCAAGTTCCACAACATGATCTTCAAGACCCAGAATCATGATCTTTAAGACGCAGAAAATCATTATATGTTTAGGGTTTATCATCTAAACTTTATATAAATATATATATGGGAAGAATGGAAAAAAAAAGGGGGGTGAACATGATAACTACATGCCAACAGTTGAAAATCTTTTTACTTACGCAAGTAGATATAAATTGTAGTTATTCCACCTTTCTACTTGCTCTCTTTTGCACATTATAAATAATTGTTGTTTATTTTTAAACTACGGGTTTGTATTCACAATTGTGACTCCTTTTCTTCCTTGCACGCATGGCAGGAAAGGAGTCTGTTGTTCAGTAGCTATACAGGGTTCCAAGAGATAGAGTTTATACTAGAAGGTATGTGTTTTTGTGTCAAGTTTTTGTCCTGTTATTAATGTAATATGCTTATTTTCTCTTCAGTCAAATTTTTGGGATATACTGTATGTACTGTCAAACTTTGTACATGTAAAATATATGAAAGTTAATGAAATGAGATTTTGGTGACAATTGTTCTATGAACTTGTGGTTATGAATGTTTATGTGAATGTCAGATGAAATTATTTCATTCGCGAAAAATTTCCCCATAAGATTATGCTTATAATGCGATGTCATAAATGGAATTTCGACAAATTGTGTCGTAAACGGGTACCCGGATCCTGAGGGGTTCACATAGAAAGTATGCAACGGACGGCGTAGAGGGAACACAATGACTTGTTTATTCATGAGGTCATAGGATTCTCTTATAAAGGAGAATAACTTGTTGGGCAAACTACATAAAGAGAAAGTATAGAGAATACATAAAGAACACAAAAGATTTTTTTAAAGCCAAACAAGGGGGAAACACTCATAGGTGTCTACCCCACAGATGCATTAATAAAACAGAGAGAAAAATTATAGTTACAGAGAGATGTTCTAGTAGAGCCACAAGTCTAACAATCCCGACACCTGGAAACAAACGTTCCCCCTATAAAACCTTTGTCTAGAGAACAAAAGAGCATTCCTAGCCAGCCAAATGGCCAAGATCACGGCGATTGGGCGAAGCAGTTCCCTCCTCAGTCGATTCCTGGCCGCAATCAAGCTTTCATAGAAAGATACAAGGCTCTTCGTACTGACCCAGCCCAGCTCGGAGTCATACCAAATAGGCGTCGATCCCTGACAAGAGAAGAAGAGATGTTCCACCGTCTCAATCCCCGTCCCACACAGAAGGCATCTATCTGAGACCGACCCAAGTAGCCTGGCACAATGGTCTCGCGTCATCAATCTCTTCCTCCTAAATTATAAGAAAAAGCCAATCCTCTCGGAAAGGCAAAGCCCCCAGAAGAAATCGCAGTCTCTCGCGAACTCAACTGAATGAGAAGGTGGGGGCCTGAAAATTGCCATATATGCCTTTCTTACCGAGAAAGTGCCCCCACGCCATACCCAATGATCCCGCTCCTCAGAAGGGCCTCTCACCTCCCTAAGCGAGTCAAGCATGAGGAGAAAATCCTCCATGCATTAATCCGAAAAAATGGAACGAAACAGTGGCATCCAGCTCCCATCTGCCCAGCAGGGGGCAACACATACCTCCGGATCTGCAGGCAAAGCAAACAAACGTGAGAAGCGCTCGTACAAAGCTCCTCTATCTGTCCAATTATCCTTCCAAAAAGCAAAGTTCTCCCCGTTCCCCATAACTGGCCTGAACAATGCCCGGATGCTGGGGATTACCGCCATAATACCCTTCCAAAAAGGTGATGGCTTTAGCCCACGGCTACTGGCTTCCGGCGCAGCACCGGATACTGCGTGAACCCGTCGAATAAGAGAAGTGCAAAGATCCTCACAGCTTCCCCATATCCTGTCCACCCACTTCAGCAAGAGGGCTTCATTCAACGCATCCAGTCTTCTGATCCCGAGACAGCCCTCGCACTTCGGAAGCGTGATAGTGTCCTAATTGACCAGGTGAATGACGCCGGTCTCCTGGCCACACTTGCCCCAAAGAAGACGCCGCATCAACCTCTCTAACCTCCTTCTAATACCTGTCAGCATGAGTCTCATGGAGGCGAAGTAAACCGGTATAGCTGAGAGCATTGCCTTCAGGAGCACAATGCGCCCTCCTTTACAGAGGATCGTGGATTTCCATCCCGCGAGCCTCCTCTCCAGCTTCTCGACGAGCAGCAACCAATCTGCCATCTTTGTTATGCCAGCGGCCAGAGGAATACCCAGATAGTGAATGGGGAGCCTGACGCACTGATGAAACCCAGTTTCATTGTCCTCATTCGCAGATATTAACCCCCTAGCTTAGACTAAGTGTCAATAAGAACCAGATTAATCCTTGTATTTATCTAACCCCTCGAATAAATTAAAAATACAAAATATAGCAAATTAAAAATCGTAGTGTTTTTAAACCTTTAAAACGCTCACAAATTTTTTTCTACCTCTGTTTGACCTCATCTCTGTTTTTGGTCAACATGAAACTTGTAGATCTCATCAAGATCTACAAGTTTCATGTTTTGAGTTTTTTCAAATTCGACCTCCTTATTTTACATTCTTCTTCGGAATAATATGATTGAGCCACGTGGCGCCTTCTGGTTACGCCACGCGGCCCGTCTCATTGCGCGCCACACGCCCCCCCCCCCCCCCCACTCGCTGTCATTCGATCATTCCATTCCTCTCCAGAACGTCGTCGTTCGTTCCCGCTCAAATCTCAGCCCTTTGATCATGTCCAGATCGAATCACCTCCGTCCGTTAGCGCCTTCACCTCAATTCGCCACGTGTCGCACCCATAGCCACCCGATCCGTCCCCAGTACCTTCCATCCCAGCCGCTTATCTCCGCTGCATTCCTAGTCGGTTGATCGACATCCACCTTTCATCATTGCATTTCGTCTCCGCCTCCTTCGCCTCACGTCACGTGGCGCTTCCTGTACCTTCCGATCATGCCTCCCCGATCTAATCCTAGCCGCACTTAAGTGCCCACCGCTCCACCGTTGGATCGCGAGATCCAACGGTGGAGTCTTCATCGTCAACCTCCGGAGACCCCCTCGCCCACGTCGCCCCACCTCGCAAAACCACTTCCCCCTTCCTTTTTCCTCTGTATTCTTGTCCACCATCTCCACTCCTTGGCATCTCCACGACGTAGCACAAACATCACTCATTCCCGCGACATTCATGGATCACCACTAACCCCTCTCTCTCGCTCCACAATCTCCACGCAAGTCACGTCGCCACGACATCGGAGCCACCACTTCCATCGTTAAATACACCGTCGTCGCCGCCTCCACAACTCATCCGCCTTTACGTGGGGCTCCGCGTAGCCCCTCTCCTCCTCCCCATGACAGGGGGAGGAGCGATTGAGGCGCGAAGACGACGACAGCTCCCGGCGTCGACCCCTGGCCATGGTAGGCCAGGATCGCGGAGCTCCGCCTCCGCCTAGCTGCCACCAGTAGCTGAGGTGGTCCAGCGATGACCAGAGCGTCTCCCAGACGCTCGAGCCCAAGCTCTTCACCCGTCATTGCTCAGGTAAGTATTTTGATCTCCCGCTGCATTTTTTGTTCGAATTCTCTAAATTAATTAGCCTTCCCCACGCACCTTCACCACCCATTGATCATCTCCCGAGCTTCATCCACCTTCGGACATCTTCGCGCACCACCCCTCCCACCTTCCCACTCTCCTGCAACCCCAGATCGCTTTGCCTCCCTCTCCTGCGAACTCGTCGGAGGAGAACCTCAGGCTGCCGCCTTCTTCGCCCCTTATGGCCCGGCACTCATCCCATCCCATTTGCATCATAGCATACTTGCACGCTTCGGATAGAATTCACTTCTGCAGGTACATACATGCTCATTGGCCGGAGCCTAATCGGAGAGGATTTGGCATACTCCGTCTCCGACGAAGAAACCTCAACGGCCCGTTCCCGGTCGTCTCGCGACTCGCCCTGGGTCCCAGCTACCTCAACCAATTTCCAGAATGTCCCAGGGAGCTCCTTCAGGCCCGAGAGTCGGTGGCGGAGCTGCAGTCGCATCACCGGAAACCTGTTACCGTCATCAGATGCAGAGGAGAAGGACGCACAACTACCATTGGATGGCATCCTCCCGATGCTCATCCAACGGTCTGGAGTGAGCCACGTCAACGATCCTGGAGCCTCTAGCGACCGTCTGATCTTCGAGGATCGAATGGTCCACAGCCCACCTCGTGTCAGTGCGGGGAGGCAGCACCACACCGACAGGCTCGGAATACCCGAGCCTACTCCGAGCAACATCCAAAGCAGAGCCGGCCACCAAAGCAATTCCGAACCAGTGCAGCTCTACAAGCCTAGCCGAAGCAAGCCCGAGCCTCCTCCGAGCCTGCAAGCTGCACGAACCTCGCCATTACGTGCCTGTCACGTGACTGGCCGGGTATTTTGCAGAGATACCCCCGGAGCTTCTCCAAATTACAGACAGGTCCAGACACCACGTGACACCCACGTGCGCCTGGGGTATTTTTCACTCATACCCCTACAGGTTTAAATAATTGCAAAAATACCCCTGTGCGTATGGGTAAATTACAGGAAAGGCCTCACGTTTGTTTTATTTACATTTTAGTCTTCCAAGGACCTGTTTGTTATTTATCTTTATCTTTTCTTGCATTTATGCCCCTGGTTTCATTCTTGCATATCTTGAGCATCCTAGCTCCGATTGAGTTGATTTCAGTGGCGTTTCGAAGCTTGTTTAATTCTCTTTCTAATGGCATAATTATTGTTCTGTTTTGGCATTTTCGATTTTATTGTCTAAACTTAATTATCTAGTGTCATTTATTCAATGATTTTTGTGCCATTGGGTAGCTTGTAAATGGAAATAGCTTCATGACCCCTTTCTGAAATTGACCATCTTTTTATTGCTTATTGATTCTGTATAAATTGGGTACATTCGTAGTGTTTTAATTTTGCATTTCTTTGCATGATAAAAAATAAAAAAAATGCATTGTTCATGTTTATTTATGCATATTATCTATCTCCATGCATTCATTGACCTACGCATTGTTAATTCAACACTTAGTTCAAATAATTAGAGTCTAAATGATACTAAAGAGGCCCGTGTCCCTGAGTTTGACCTTGGGCTTGCCCAGGTAAAAAAATAAATCGACCGCTTTGACCTTTAATTCATACATTGTTTTGAAGCGGTTTTTGATTGACTCTATTTTACTCGACTGCAACGAACACTGCTAATTATACATAATTAGATAGGGAAAATTAGGGTTCGTCACGCACGCCGTTCCCAGCACATGCCCACAGAGAACTGCCTCCTCGTCTGATAATGAGAACGGAACAACCTTGGACTTACTGGTATTTTGGACCAACCCCGACATCTAACTAAAAAGCTTGAGCGTAGTTGCCATGCCAGTAGCCTCTCCAATGTCCCCCTCAATGAAGAAAATAGTGTCGTCAGCGTACTGAAGCAGAGGGATCCTCAACCCATCTCTCGAGTAGCCACAAGTGATCCCACTATCATGCACCCGGTCCACCATACAAGCAAGAACGTCCGAGGCAATGATAAAGAGCAAGGGTGCAAGAGGGCAGCCCTGCCTCACTCCCCTCTGCGGTTGGAAGAATCACCCCTATGGGCACCCATTCACTAGGATCGTCATAGACGCGGTGGTCACGCAGCGCTTCATCCAAGATATCCAGAGTGCCGGGAAGCCTCTCCTATCATTGCCGCCCAAAGGAAATGCCAGTCTATTGTATCATAAGCTTTTGCAAAATCCACTTTCCATAGCAACGCCTTCTTCCCACACCTCTTCCAATCAGCAATAAACAGCATCTCAACACTCCCCCTCTATCATGCTCAGCTTGAAACAGCATCCCTGGTAAGGCCCTTTGGTTATAGCCTTGGTAAGTACATCTGATGCATGATCTAATGAGCTAACATGAGTAGTGGAGATGAGACCCTTCTGTATCATGTCTCGAGTGTAGTGATAGTCTACCTCAATATGCTTAGTCCTCTCATGGAAGGTTGGGTTGTTGGCGATGAAGAGAGCAACCTGGTTGTCGCATTGGAGGTACATCGGAAGAGGCAACTCAACTGTCATGTCAGTAAGAACAAATCTGACCCACATAATCTCTGTACTAGCATGTGTCATGACCATATATTTTGATTCTGCACTAGATCTGGCAACTATTGTATGCTTCTTGCTCTTCCATAACACCAAGGAACTCCCTATGAACACTGCAAAGCTAGAAGTAGACTTCCCGTCCTTGGGATGCCACGCATACTCTGCATCTGCACAAGCTATAACGACAAAGGATGTACCTCTACTGAATAGAAGACCGTGCCAGGTAATGCATTCAGATACCTCAGAATCATATGGAGTTCATCCATATGTGCCTGTCTAGGTTGCTCCATAAACTAACTCGCTTTTCTTACTGCAAAGGATATATCTGGCGTGGTGACGGTCAAATAAAGGAGCCTCCCAACAAGCTCCATGTACTTCCTCTTGTCTACTTCCTCAGTGTTATCATCGTACAGCTTCATGCTTGGGTCCATGGGAGTAGTGACAGGCTGGCAATCGGGCATGCATGTCTTAGAGAGAACATATGTAATATACTTCCTCTGGGTCATCACAAGACTCTTTGGTTCCTGACAAACTCCAGTCCAAGGAAGTAGCGTAGACTATCAAGTTCCTTGATCTCAAACTGTTGACCTAGGAAATCCTTAGCAGTCTGGATGCCCTGCTCATCATCCCTTGTAACAATGATATCATCAACATAAACAAGTATGGCAATTGTACCTCTCTAAGTCTTCTGAATAAATAGTAAATGATCGGCAATCAATCTCATAAACCCATGTTGCTCTGTCAAATTCGAGAGCTTCTGGAACCATCCTCTTGGACTCTGCTTAAGGACATAGATCGCCTTGTGAAGCCTGCAAACCTTCTAATCGCCTTGTGAAGCCTGCAAACCTTCTAACACTCACCTTCAGCAGCGAACCTAGGTGGTTGTTGCATGTAAACCTCCTCCTGTAGGTCACCCAAAGAGAAAAGTGTTCTTCACATGTAGCTGGTAGAGGGGCCAATCCTGTGTCACTGCAACAGAAATAAGTATACACAGAATAGAATGCCAAGCTACTGGAGAGAAGATATCTTGATAGTCCATACCATATGTTTGGGTGAACCCATGTGACACAAGTCTCTCCTTGTAGCGATCTACACTACCATCTGCATGGTGCTTTACTGTAAACACCCACTTGCATCCAACAACAAATGCTCCAGTAGGAGTTGTAACAAGGCTCCACGCGACACGCAACTGTAGTGCAATCATCTCCTAGTCCATGGCAAGACGCCATTGATTATCCTGTATGGCATCTTGATATGTTCATGGAATCTCCACGGCTGATAGTGCTACGGAAAATCTCCTGAAGTCCTAAGAGAGTCTGCTCAAGGAGACTTAGGCTGCAAGAGGATATGTAGCACAAGTATGTCCCTGCTTCCGCAGAGCAATATGCACATCTAGATCATCTGGCACATCTTGAATATACAACTCAATAGTGTCATTAGTAGAAACAATGTGCTCATTACATACGTGGGACGTGCTGGATGATGGAAGGCCAATGAGCAGGTGGAACGTTGTGACACCTGCGAGTAAACACACATGGCAAAAACTGACTCAAGGTACTGGGTAACAGTTCAGGGGTAGCCACAAGAGCAGGTATAGGTACTGGAGGTGGTGATGGTGGTAGTGGTGAAGGTGGTGGTGCAGGTATTAGAGAAGATGCAACCGTAGGAGGAGGCATGTATAACTTCTCATTAGAGCTAGACAGGGCCAACCTATCACATGTAGGAGAGAAATACATAACATACTCAAAGAATGTGACATCAGCACTGACAAAGTATTTCCGTCTAAGCAGATCAAAACAACGGTGCCCCTTCTGCGTACGAGAGTAGCCAACAAAGACGCATTTGATAGCTCTGGGGGAGATCTTGTCATGAGCAGACGTCAATTTGTGAATAAAGGTGACACAGCCAAACACTCGGGGTGTAAGGAAGAATAGGTCCTTCTCATAAAATATAATCGAGAAAGGAATCTTTTCTCCTAAAACAGAAGATGGCATACGATTCACCAAGTAGCAAGTTGTGAGGATTGCATCACCCCAGTAAAAGCGAGGAGCACGACTCTAAATCAAAAGGTTTGAGTCACATCGAGTAAATGAAGGTGTTTGTGTCCGGTAACACCATTCTGCTAGGATGTATAGGCACCAAGGTTCAGGAAAGCGGTATGCGTATGCGTTCGGTCAGGTCACTGAATAGCGATTAAGCGGTATGCGGGGGCATATGCGGGGTATATGCGGTTCTACGCGGTTTTCTAATTTTTTATTTAAAAATAAATAAATATATGCAAAAGTGACTACAACTGAACAAAAATTATGTATAATTGTGGTCCAACAGAAGTTCTAAGAAAATGACTTTCATATATAGCTCAAAACAGTCTCTATCAACAAATATTAATGCTTCAATAGAAAAGTTAGCAGACATAATAATTGACAACAATCACCAAAATATTTAAGTTTCCAAAAGAAAACTGAAACACAAATAGCATTAGTAGAGTACTAATTAAAATAGCATAAGAAAACAGAAATGTTCAGGCGATAATATTCTACATATTACAAAGAAATCCTAATCCATGTCATCATCAAATTCCACTTCGGTATTGTCTTCATCATCTTCACTTTCTTCCTCAAATGGGAACTCTTCCTCATTTAAGCCCGGCGACGAGGTTGAACCAGTAGCATGCCTTTGGCTTCTTCTATGTTGTATCAAATCTTCTGCACCAGTTGCATCAGCCACTAGGTTCCACGTCAACCCCGATCCTTGGAATACCTCATCTTCTTCATCTCCCCCACCAATCCAATCTCTCACGTGGGTTCTATCATTTGTGGCAAATGGATCACTACGTTTTTTAAGATGGCGATCTCTCAACTTGGCGTTGAATCTGACATACACCAAGTCGTTTAACCGCTTGAATTCAAGTTTGTTCCTTTTCTTCGTGTGAATCTACAAAATAAAGATAAACATATCATTTACCACCTCATTAATGATGCATAATATTTGACATGTATGGCATCAATTTTACAGTCTTACCGCCTCAAAAGTGCTCCAATTCCTTTCACAACCCGAGGAAGAGGCTGTCAACTTTAGAACTTTCATTGCCATTTCTTTCAAATGTGGAGTTTCCATGCCATGCAATCCCCACCAACGGGCTATTTATAAAAACAAATAAGTAATAATAGTTAAATATATAAGTCTATGAAACGTAATGAGATAAATAGTAATACTTAAATATATAAGTGTATGAAATCTAATGAGAATTTATACCTGGATTGAAATCGTCATCAATGATGGACCTCTGTTTGACAGCCAAAGGTTTGCCAAATGATCCTTCTGCCCTTTCATATAATGGCAATTCCTTCCTAGTGATGATATCTTGGATATCTAAATCAGGATAGAAAATATCCATGCAATCCAAGAATCCCTTCAGAGCAAGACCTTCCCTCTGGATTTGATCATTGTCCCTATAAAAGAAATAGGGATTCAAAAAATATGCAGCAAGGTGAAGGGGGCTATCCAACCTCCCTTTTGACTTTGAATCAACAGCATCAACAAAATATTTGTAAGATGCTTCCACATCTTTGAAAATGCTCATGATCTCCTTTCTTGCATCTTGCAATTCACCGTATACAAACCCCATAGCTGGTCTCTTATCTCCATCAACAATTCGCAAAACATGTACCAATGGAGAAAAGATCTTCAAGGTCAAAGAGACTTGAGTCCAAAATGAAGGACTCAGAACTATGGCCGAAGCCATTTCCCCCTTCTTCGTCTGGTACCATTTACACGCTCTCCATTCATCAGAAGAAAACATAAGCCTCAACTTGTCCTTCTTGTCCATCACTGATTGCAAGGTGAGATATGTGGTAGCAAATCTTGTTGTACCTGGCCTCACTATCTCCCCCTTTTGCGTAAACTGTCTCATCAAACTCAATGTTTTTGCATGACTGTATATGAAGACAGTTAATGTCCTTGCCTTTGTAATTGCAGCTTTCACCTTGGACTCTTTACCGATCTCCTCAAGCATAAGATCGATGCAATGTGCCGCACATGAACTCCAGAAGATCTGTGGGTACTTGATTCTCAAAATTCTGCCAGCAGCCATATTTGCAGATGCATTGTCTGTCACAACTTGGACTACATTGTCGGGCCCAACTTCCTCAATGGACTTAAGAACTAAGGAAGCAATGTAGTCGGCAGTATGAGAATCTGCAGATGAGTCAATTGACTTCAGAAAACTGGTCCCAAGCTCACAGTTGACGCAGATGTTCATGATGCTCCTTCCCCTCCTATCAGTCCAAGCATCTGTCATAATGGAGCATCCAGAACTCTTCCATGAATTACGATGCCCTTGCAAGAATTCGTGTGTTTCCTTAACCTGTTCCTTCAAAAGTGTTTCTGTGAGCTCATAATACGTTGGAGGCTTGTATGACCTTCCATACTGCCCAATTGCTTCACACATTCGGAGAAAGGAGTCACTTTTGACAACATTGAAAGCAATGTCATTGTCATAGAAATACTTTGCCACGAATGAATTTACACGTGCACGTTCCTCCTTGGCAAATGTATCTTTGATTGTGGATTGGCGGAGATTCTCTACATGCTCATCTTCTGCTAAAGTACGGGGCCTTTTCCCATCCCTCTCTTCATCAAGCAAGGGCTGATTCATCTTGATGGAGACTTGCCCTTGAATGTCTTTCATCCTCATGGTCTTCTCATTCCTTTTCACTTTAATTTCCTCCATGTTGTCCATGATTTCTTTCTTCACCTCAGGAGTCACTTTGGGACAAGATGCCGTATTACCTTTAATATGCGCCAAATGTTGCTTCATGCGGTTGATTCCTCCAGTCACAACCTTCCGACATAATCGGCAAGTGACCATGCTAGGAGTACTTGGATTCGCCAGAAAAGCATACTTCCATCCCGGATCATTGGATCCAGGAGGAACAAAAAAATCTGATGTATCACTCCTCTGAATAGGAGCCTCACTTCCGCTTCCAGCTCCAGGTGTAGGAGAAGAAGCGCTGTCAGATGGTAGTCTGGAGGCCATAGTTTCCTAACATTCAATCATAATCACAAAACATCAACAGTAAACACATGATAATGTTGCAGCTCTGAAATTTTAGGGACCTGAGCAATCAATATTTAATAAACAATCTGACATGAAGTACAACATAAAAAGAGTTTGATCATATAAAGAGTTTCTCATTCAGCATAAAAATATAAACAAAAACTTTAATATGCATATAAGGAGTTTATGTAAAAGGTGTTGTGCCATTGCCGCCGATCATTACCGGTAATGATCGGTGGGACTCTACCGATCATTACCGGTAATGATCGAGAATGATCGGGATGATCGGTATTGATCGATATTGATCGAGAATGATCGGTGGGCCTCTACCGATCATTACCGGTAATGATCAAGGATGATCGATAATGATCGGTGGGACTCTACCGATCATTACCGGTAATGATCGAGAATGATCGGGATGATCGGTATTGATCGATATTGATCGAGAATGATCGGTGGGCCTCTACCGATCATTACCGGTAATGATCAAGGATGATCGATAATGATCGGTGGGACTCTACCGATCATTACCGGTAATGATCGAGAATGATCGGGATGATCGGTATTGATCGATATTGATCGAGAATGATCGGTGGGCCTCTACCGATCATTACCGGTAATGATCAAGGATGATCGATAATGATCGGTGGCGCTTCTACCGATCATTGCCGGTAATGATCGAGAATGATCGGGATGCCTCTACCGAGAATGATCGACGTTGATCGATGATGATCGGGAATGATCAGGGAGCCTCCACCGATCACTACCGGAAATGATCGGGGATGCTCGGGAATGAAGGCAATGATCGAGGATGATCGGAAATGATCGGTGGGCCTCTACCGATCATTACCGGTAATGATCGAGGATGATGGATAATGGTCTGTGAGGCCTCTACCGATCATTGCCGGTAATGATCGAGAATGATCGGGGTGCCTCTACCGAACATTACCGGTAATGATCGGGGTGCCTCTACCGAACATTACCGGTAATGAATTGATCGGTATCATGAGTTCTCACAATATGTCTTAGGATCAATGTCATTAGATTAAAATAAAAGCAAATAGCAATTGTACAAGATGTGAGGCGGAAGATACATAATGAGATTTTAGAGTACCTGTGACAAAATAAGATACATAATGAGATTTTAGAGTACCTGTGAGGAGGCGGAAGAGACGGGAGGAGGCGGAGGAGTCCGGTGGAGGCGTTGGCGCTCGCGAGCCGAGTGCTGGTTAGGGGCGAAGGAGGAGGCGGAGGAGGCGCAATAACTGGGACTGGGAGGAGGAAGCGGAGTAGGCGGAGGAGCTTGGAGGAGGCGACAGAGGAGCTTGGAGGAGGAGGCGGAGGCGCTTAGAGGAGGAGGCGATGGAGGCACCAGCAGGGAGTATCGGAGGAGGCGATGGTCGATTAGGAGCTTAGGGCAAATGGGTATCGCGGTGTCGGGGTAGAAGGGTTAGGGCAAATGGGGGTTTCGACTATCGGGTAATCGGGTTGGAGCAACTGAACGCCATGCGGCGCTTGGTCCGCATATGCGGCCGCACATCCCGCATATGCGGGCCGCATATGCGCCAGACCCGCATAACACGGGGCTTCAGCAATGCGGTGCGCCTTAAGGCCCGCACACGCATATGCGGCCGCATATGCGGCCGCACAGACCGATTTCGTGAACCCTGATAGGCACACAAGGTCTGGTGTACAATGCCAAGAGACATGAGAAACTCGGATAAAGTGCAGAACTATAAGCATTATCAGATTTCAAATACTTGACAGTAACACAAAAAATATTCTTTATTTCATAAAT
Organism: Ottelia alismoides; assembly: GCA_037367405.1. Lineage (NCBI taxonomy): Eukaryota > Viridiplantae > Streptophyta > Magnoliopsida > Alismatales > Hydrocharitaceae > Ottelia > Ottelia alismoides. The sequence goes on from JAZKJV010006200.1 coordinate 474,508, forward strand.
AAAGGTTTTATTGCCAGACCTAGCCTCAGACTTATTCTTTAACAAAAAAAACCCAAGAAAGTCTACAATAATCATCTACAGTAACAAGATAAAAATGGTGCTCCTGATGATCAGCAACATGACTCGGACACCAAATATCTAAGTGAAGGAGCTCAAATAAATGAGAAGTACCCCGACTCGGACGAGATGGAAACGAAGAGGAATGATGCTTTCCAAGCTGGCAAGCCTCGCACTGGAAGGAAAATCACGTGAAAATCTGTGGGAGATATGGCACATCTTCTGCAAAGGAAGGTGGCCAAAATGAAGATGTCACAAGTACGGTGAGACCGGTCCAGTAGAAATAGTAGAGGTACCAGCATGAGGAGGCTAGACCAGTCTGTAGAGCCCCTACTGCTCACGTCCACATCCAACCACCATGCTCGTGAGTGTGTCCTAAAACACAAGAGAAGAGGGGTCAAAAATCGCACGACAATGTAGATCCTTCGTGATTTGACTAATAGAAAGCAATCATCTGAAAGTTAGGAGCATATAAAACATTCTGCACGTGCATGGATAACGTGAAGTGCACCTCCCCCTGTCTTGTGATGGGTAAGTAAACTCCATTTGCAATGACGACCCATCTAACAGGGGTATATACCTGTAAGACCTGAACTGGGCTCTGTCTCTACACAGATGGTGAGAGGCAATAGAGTCCATGATCCATTATGTCATATCTACCCTACAACAACGAGTAAAAGCATATGTGATGCCTGATGAGCTCGAAGAGGCTCTAGCAGCAGCTGCAACATCTGTGGAACTTGTAGTGGTGGTGCCAACAGCATGAGTCATGATCTCCCGTAGACGAGAGACAATGTCATCAAGGCGTGGTTCTGCCTGAGGAGCCAAAGTGTCTGGAAGCTCAATCTGCTCTGCTACTTGAGCAAATGTGGGGTATCCATGCTTCTGATAGCATGTTCCCTCAAAGTATCCTAGACGATGGTAGGTGCAGGGGCCACGCTCTCGTCCACCTTCATTCCCACGAGGACTACACCCTCTGACTTGTGTAGAACCTCCCCTACCGCGAGATGCAGTCATCACTAAGGAGGTTTATGTAGTGGTAGCGAGTGGAATAAGAAGCATGCTGAGGCGACTATAAGCTTGCTCCATGGGAGGTATGGCCACCCCAGTAAGGAGCTGTGTGTGTGTTGCCTCATACTCTGGATCAAGTGCTTCCAAGAAAACTCTAACTATCGTGGAGTTCCTGTAGGTCATTTGTTGCTCCGTGGAAGTAGTAATGGACATGAAGCTGTGAAGCTTCTCAAACATGCCTCGAATCAAAGAGTAGAAAGTATGCAGCGAACAACCATTCTGCATCGCTCTGTCAAATGGAAGCTGAAGAATCTTAACCTCGTTTTTCGCTTGGGCATAGGTGGTTGTCAGAATATCCCACATTGCCTTGGCATTGGGCCGGCATAAGAACCTCAAAGGGAGTATCGTCCTTAATACTCGAAAGCAGCAGATGTATCTCCAGCCTGTGTAGCAAGAAGGAGAAGGGAAATGGGCTCTCCCTCTCTCGGCTGGAATTTGGAGAATAATTTGAGAGCAAATGAGAAGAAATGAAGGGGACTTGGTGGTATTATATAAACATGACAAATGGAGGAGTGGAAGAGCCAAGTGGGCTGAGAAAAGGGGTAACCAAGTAGCTGCTATTGTACAGCCGTACAGCAAAAAAATTAAAAAAAATATATTTTTTAAAAAAATCATTTTCTTTCACTTATTTAAGATGTCAAAGTCGCATGCATTCGCACCTCGAATCTCTGATTTCAATGCACAATAGCTTGTTTTGATCGTCTCCGAATGACGACAAAAATGAGTATAATATTCATATTTTTCCAATCTAAGGTGGATTCGGAAATTGGCGAAGCGTGGTTCTGTTTTATGGCTAAATTTTGTGATTTAAATAGATCAAACGTTCTCCGATCGACGAACGGTCAATTCCATCGGTTTCATTTCGTCGAAACGGAAATTATGATGGTCTCCGTTCGTTTTGCGGTTCGGGCCGCATTTGTCGCTTTTTCCAATGATGCGCATTACGATGCGATCGACTTTTGGCCGACTGCGACCAAATGAATTTCGATTTGTGATCGATGGATCGATCTGTGTTTATTCAATATCAATTGAATATTAATAATCATTCAAACCCTTAATCGGGTTGTGTTCGGGTCATTCGGATCCGGAAGTCACATTATGACCGAGAAGAAGTACATTACAGATCTTCTTTCTAAGATAGGCATGGAGAATTGCTGATCTGCCATTACTTCCATGGACCAAACATGAAGTTGTATGATGATGACACAGAGGAGGTAGACAAGAGAAGATATCGGGAAGCTCCTATGTGTGACGATCACCAAGCCAAATACGTTCATGGAGCAGCCTAAACATGCACATATGGAAGCAGTCCATATGATTCTTAGGTATCTGAAGACCTCTTCTGGCACTGGTCTTTTATTTAGTAGAGGAACATTGCTTGCAGTTACAACATAAGCATATGCAGATTAAGCAAGATATCCCTATGACAAGAAGTCTACCTCCGAATTTACAGTATTCATAGGGAGCTCTTTGGTGTCATTGAAGAGTCAGAGTAAGAGCCATGGCACAAGGAAGTACAAAGATGATGTGGGTCAGATCTGTTCTGACTAACCTAGATATTGATGTGCCTCTTCCAATGCATCTCCAATGTGACAACCAAGCTTCTTTATTCATTGGCAACAACAATGCCTTCCATGAGAGGACCAAGCATATCGAGGTAGACTGTCACTACACTCGTGACATGATTCAGAAGGGTTTCATGTCCACATCTCATGTCAGCTCAGAGGAATAGACAGCAGACATGTTCATCAAGGCCCAAGCTAGAGGGTCATTTCAGAGATATTGCTCCAAGTAGAGAATGATTGATATCCTGCTCTATCTTTAGGAGGTGTTGAGATATTAATTATCTTTTCATTATTCTATGAATTTCTTTTTATTTCAGTTTATATTATGCAATTTTCCCAAACAGGTTTCTCCCATATATAAGAGAACCCTAAGTCCTCACGAATAAACAATTCATTCTTTTCTCTCCACAACTACATTATTACCTATCTTTGGACTATATGGTGCTTGCAAGGTACCTAATCTTCAATCGCATGGACCATTGGATCATGGTAGTGAATATATAGCACATGATTCTCTACCATGAGGATAAAGCAATTAAAATTCAAGAACATTCAAAAAATACTATTAAGGAAGAGTGGCTCGGTGTTGATGTTCAGATGGCACTGATAATCTTGACATAATGGCTTTCTTTTCTCCAACTCCGAGAACATCGACCAACAAAGAATATCAAAACAAAATCGAATAAACAAATGCAAAGAACAAGAATAAAGGAAAAAGTTTGATTTTATGCGAAAACTTGCTCCCTAAGGAGTAAGTTGAAACCATAGGAGAAAGGCTTAAATGATTAGATATTCTATTAAGTTTTTCAAGAGATTACAAGGGGTGTAAGGCTCTTAATATAGTTCCATGAACATTATGTGATCCTTTTAATAGGCAATGTGTGCCTAAACATGAGTAGTGTCATTGGATCTTGAAGAAATCAAATTACCCAACCTATATCATACTATAACAAGTACTTTTAATAATTTGTTGGATGATTACCTTATTGTAGTAAGAAAGCCATATAAAAATCGCATTGATATATTCTGAGAATTACTTTGTTTCTTACACCAGTGTGGGCCCAAACTATAAATGTTTTATTACTTCATAGAAGTCTCATTGTATTCCAAGAAATATAGCGGAAGCTCACAGTGATCCCAAATGGGTTAGAATTCTATGAAAGAAGAAATAAATGCTCTGGTAAAAAATAACATTTGGGATGTTGCTGGCACTCCTAAAATACTCGTATGATAAGCTATAGATAGGTTTGCATGTTTAAGTATATTTAGAAATAGAAATAGTCAATGCCTGCACTGTGGATACAAAATATGGAATTGACTATATCGCGATCTTTACTTGTATTGCAAAGAGGAATATTGTCTATATTTGTTTATTTATTCCTTTTTCAAGAAAATATACCAGCTAGATGTGAAAATATCTTTTTGAATGGTGATCTCTATTTGAGGATCAAGATGCTACTAGAGGGGGTGAATAATAAAATCAATGGAAGAATAATTTTTTTGCAGAATAAACTTGAGCACAACACAACCAATCAATCAATGAAGCACATGTTACCATGGAAACCCTACCAGGTGAAAACAATGACCTAAGTCTTTCTGACTCAATTTTTTTGGTTAGTCAAGCCAACCAACTGCTTTACTGCAACTCAAAATATTAATGTGGATATCTCAATCATTAACAAGGAAAGTTAGCTTTATAACTTCGGATTTAATACCAAAGTCAATAACACATATCTGACACTGCGGCAACGTCAAGAATGGACAAACTCCGATTGTCCTCTAACTTCCTTGGATAGGGTGTACTCTAAGGATCCAAGAATAACATGCAAACTTTAGAGAGGTGTTAAGGAAAGAATATGGAAACAAAATTTCCACAATATTTTTCATGGTAATATCACAATAATTTCTCAATAATATGCACATTGATATCTCAATAACTATCGGTAAAAATGTTTGCAGATAATATCTGTTGAGATTCTTATATTTCTTGGTCTTTATTTATATTTGGTTATTTCTCCGGTCTATCTTATGTAATTTTCCCATAGAACTTTTCTCCTATATAAGAAAGCTTTAAGGCTATGAGGAATACAACTTCATTTTCTCCTTTCACATGGTATAAGAGCGACGGTCCTAAACCTGAGCATGTGCCCTAGAGCCCTACCCCCATCAAAATCCGCGCTCCATGTACTCCACGTGTCCGCGCCTCCACCTACGCGCTCGCATCGCTCCACGTGTCGTTGCGCCGCCGACGCGTCGTTGAGTGCCTGTGCGTGTCGCCGCCCGCGTGCGGCCTACTCGTGTGCGCCGCCGCCCGTAAGGGTTGTGGTCCCTGCCTCTTGTGTCGTTGTCGCCCATAGGCGTTCCTACGATGTGCTTTTGGGTGCTTAGGGTGTGACATCATTATCTAAAACACCCGAATTACCTAAAGAAGTCTTCAGAAGAATGGAAGAGGTTTTGGTATAAGTCTACACCCACAACTATCTTCTTGTATGTCAGTGTAGGTGCATGCCTTTCTTGTTGATGACCTAGTCTTGGAGATAGTTGTCATCATGTCTGACAAGAAAGCTGACGTTCCATCCCTGGGTGCATTTAAAGGTCCAAAAGCCATTGTCAAAATGGATGGAACAAACTACGAACTGTGGGCCATGCAATTTATGAGTTTAATGCAATGCAATGGCAAGAAACATATCCTCACAACGGAAGAGCCACATGACAAGACTGGGACATATGTCTCATGGGAGGCAGATGATGCATATGCACATGTGTGGCTATCTGGGACTGTGTCCACAGAAATAGCTAATGATATTTTGAGTCAACCTGCTGGAAAGGTTATGTGGGATATTCTCATCGTTACATACTCTCTGGCGAATAATGAATCGAAGATATTGCAGCTTCAGCACGATATCTTCACATCGAAGCAGAATATTCGCCCCCTTCATACGCTCCATATACTTCTTTAAGGGGTATGTTTGAGAAGCTACATGGGTACATTCCCTTGCTGCTATGCCAAAGAAGCTCAAGGTATACAGAGACTCTGTGATGACTAGGGTCTTTCTAGCAGCCCTTGATCCTAAATACGACGCTGCTCGAGCCCAGATTCTTACTGATGCTACCATACCTCTGATGGAGGAGGCATATCGTAGATTGAGTAGACTATCTATATCCTTTGGTAGTACTTTGCGGTCTCATACATCTTCAGTTATGGTTACGCCTCGAGGAAGGGGAAGCCATACACCATATCGTGCTAGGGGGAGCCCTAGCCATGGCAGAGGGGGGGTGGTCGACCCCAACAGTCGTGCACCTACTGCCACAGATCAGGCCACTCTGAGGGAACCTGCTATTCTAAGCATGGGTTTCCTGCTTCAGCTCGGGTTGCAGAGCAAACACAATATGTCGGGAGTCCATCACCAATTGCTGATCATAGATTTGATGAACTTGTGGCACGACTCAGGGAGATTATGCATACTCCAGGGTCAACCGGCTCTCCTTCAGGATCCTCAGAGGTAGCTGCCTCAGCATCAGCATCTACATCAGGTATATCGTATGCTTTTATTAGCTGTTACAGAGCAGACTTTTCAGAATGGATCATGGATTCAGGAGTATCCCATCATCTCTGTGGCGACAGAGGCTAGTTTAGTGATTTCCATCCAACTCAGCCTGGACGATCTGTTGTGATAGCAGATGGAACGCACGCTCCCATTACCGGTGAGGGGCAGGTGCAGTTGACCCCCACAATGAGGCTTCAGAATGTCCTTTATGCTCCTGAATTTTCTATGAATTGACTTTCAATAAGTCAAATCACCAAGGATTTACATTGTCGTGCCATAGTTAATCAATCTGCTCTTGTGTTTCAGGATATACTCACGGGCAGGGTGATTGGATCTGGCCGTGAGCAAGGGGGTCTCTACAGACTGGTGCAATTTCCTTATGCCGGTGCCTCTTCTCTTCGCGCTGGATCTGTTTCTCCCTATATATGGCATCTTCGATTTGAGCATCTTCTTTTCAAAAGTTGTGTCACGTTCTTCCACATATTTCTCCTCGCTCTACCTTTTAGTGCAAGGCCTGCCAGCTTGGGAAGCATCATCGGTCCACGTTTCGGAGTCTTCAGGGTCGGAGTAGTCATAGTATGTTTGAGTTAATTCATTTTGATATTTGAGCTCACAATCATGTCCTAGATCATCAGGAACATAGATTTTATCTTGTTCCAATGCAGTTGATGAGTTTTCAAGGTTGTCTTGGGTCTTTCTTCTTAAGAACAAGTCCGATGATGGTCCTGTTATTCGGTCCTTTATTAATGAAATAAGGAACATTTTTCAGCAAAAGTCGAGTTTATACATTCAGATAATACACTAGAATTTTGTAGTACTCAACTTTCTCAATTCCTTAGATCTCATGGTATTTTGCATAAGAAATCTTGTGCATATACGTTCCAACAGAATGGGCGGTTGAACGAAAACAACGTCATTTTTTGGATGTTACCAGAACTCTTTTGGTTCAGAGTCATGCCCCTCATTCGTACTGGGGGGATGTGGTTCTAATTGCTTGCTACCTGGTAAACGCATGCCCTTTTCGATTTTGGGGGAGAAGATCCCGTTCTTGATTGTGTTTCCCGAGATGGATCTTTTCTCCCTTATGCCTCGTGTTTTCGGTTCGGTGGCTTTTGTTCATCAGATGTCTCCTGGTCTTGACAAGCTCTCTCCCAGAGCTGTCAAATGTGTGTTTGTTGGGTATTACAAAACCCAAAAGGGATATCGTTGCTTCGACCTTGTTCGATGAAGGTACTACGTCAGTGTGGATGTCATCTTCTTTGAGTCTATTATGTATTTTTCTCCCACAGGTGACAAGCTCATTCCTTCAGAGGATGGAGAAGAGGTTTATATGCCTCTACCTCCGATCTCCATTACACTGTCTTCACCACATTCTACTGCACCGCCACCTCCTCCACCACCGCCTCCACTGCCAACCATCACCTACTTTCTATCCGCAGGTTTACCAGCGACCGCCCCGTGCTCATGTGCCTCCTCTATCATCCAGCACGTCCGAGGTATGTTTTGAACATTTGAGTTCTTCTAATGGTACTTATGATTTGCATGTACAGATTGAGATACAGGAGGTCTTGGATGATATATCTTCTGCGAGTAGTGAGGATATGGACATACCTATTGCTCTACGGAGACAGAGGCGACATGCACTATGCATCCCCTTGCTTCACATGTTTCATTGGAATGCCATTCCAAGGATTTCCAGAGGTTTGTTGTGGGACTGTCGGCTGTGGAAATACCATGGACTTATCAGGATGTGTTGCAGAGTAGCCAGCGGCGTCTGGCCATGGAGGAGGAGATGATAGCTTTACAGTCTCGTGGTACATGGAGTGTTGTACAGGATCCACCAGGTACGCATGTTGTTGGAAGCAAGTGGGTGTTTACTATGAAATACCAAGCTGATGGCACTTTGGATAGATATAAGGCCAGGTTGGTTGCTCGTGGGTTCACCCAAACCTATGGGATGGATTACCAGGATACCTTTTCTCCCGTTGTACGTCACTCTACGCTGAAGAATCTTATTGTTGTTGTTGTGGTATGTGATTGCCTGCTTTTCCAATTGGATGCGAAGAATGCATTCTTGTATGGCGACCTACAAGAAGAAGTTTACATGCAGCAGCCACCAAGGTTTACTGCTGAGGGGGAGTCCAGTATGGTGTGCCGACTTCACAAGGCCATATATGGCCTTAAGCAGAGTTCGAGGGCTTGGTTTCAGAAGCTCTCAGAGTTGATTGAACAAAAAGGGTTTGTCAGATCTACTGCAGATCATTCTCTTTTTGTTAAGAGGACTCAGAAAGGTACCGTTGTCGTTCTGGTTTATGTGATGATATCATTGTTACTGGTAGCAATGAATAGGGCATTCAGGCAGCTAAGGATTTCCTTGGACAACACTTTGTGACCAAGGACTTTGGCACACTACGTTACTTCCTTGGCTTAGAGTTTGCACGAAATCAGAAGGGTATGGTTATTGTTAGAATACTTCGATGATTCATTCCATAGAGCCCTCGGGTCTCTTATATAGGGAGAGAGCCCTTGGGTAAATTACATGAGAAGTACATAAAGAAATAGAAATAACATGAAAGACTATCAACTATCTCTACACTCCCCCTCAAGATGGAGCATAGATATCTATCATGCTCAGCTTGGAAGAACATCTCTGGAAAGGTCCTCTGAGCAATGGCTTAGTAAATATGTCCGCTGTCTGGTCCTCTGAACTGACGTGAGACGTGGAGATGAAGCCCTTCTGAATCATGTCCCTAGTGTAATGACAATCCACCTCTATGTGTTTGGTTCTCTCATGGAAGGCTGGATTGTTGGCAATAAATAATGCTGCCTGATTATCACATTGAAGGTTCATAGGCAAGGGAACATCAACATTCAGATCTTCTAAGACTGCTTTAACCCACATCATTTCTGTGCTTGCCTGTGCCATGGCTCTGTACTCGGATTCGGCACTGGATCTTGCCACAACAGTCTGCTTCTTGCATTTCCAAGAGACTAAAGAGCTTCCTATGAATATAGCAAATCCAGAAGTAGACTTACGATCCCTTGGACATCCTGCGTAATCTGCATCTGCACAAGCTGAAATAGACAGATCTGTCCCTTTCTTGAATAGCAACCCTGTGCCTGGGGAAGTCTTCAGATATCTCAATATCATGTACAAGGCATCCATATGTACTTGCCTCGGCTGCTCCATGAATTGACTCACCCGGTTTACTGCAAGAGCAATATCCGGTCGAGTTATAGTGATATATAAGAGCTTACCCACCATTTCTCTGTACCTTCTCTTGTCCACCTCCTCAGTATCATCATCGTACAGCTTCATACTCGGGTCCATAGGTGTACTTGAAGGTCTGCATCCAGTCATTCATGTTTCAACAAGCAAATCTGTGACATATTTTCTTTGAGCCATCACCATTCCTTGTGCATTTCTTGCAAATTCTATCCCCAGAAAATATCGTATTGTGCCTAGATCCTTTGTAATGAACTGGCTGCCCAACATAGACTTGGTTATCTCAACCCCCTGTGCATCATCTCCAGTAACCAATATGTCATCAACATATACCATAACAACAATGGTACCTCTCGGGGTCTTCCGGACGAACAGTGAGTGGTCCGCATTTGATCTTCTGAACCCCTGTCGTTCAATAAGCTGGGAGAGCTTTTGGAACCATGCTCGAGGACTCTGTTTAAGGCCATAGATAGCCTTATGAAGTCTGCACACCTTCTGAGACTCCCCCTCAGCAGCAAACCCGGGTGGCTGCTGCATGTAGACTTCCTCCTGTAGATCACCATACAAGAAAGCATTCTTAACATCAAGTTGGAATATAGCCCAGTCACGTACCACTGCAACTGATAGAAGGATGCGAAGGGTAGAGTGTCTCGCCACCGGTGAGAAGGTATCCAAATAATCTACACCATATGTCTGGGTAAATCCCCGTGCAACGAGCCTGGCCTTGTATCTGTCTAGACGGCCATCCGCATGATATTTCACTGTAAAACCCACTTGCAACTTACCACTGAGGCACCTGGAGGAATGGGGACAAGAGACCAAGTTCCCCTAGATTGCAAAGCACGCATTTCCTCTTCCATTGCAAGACGCCAGCAGTCAACCTTCATAGCATCCTGATAGGTCCGTGGGATCTCAACTGACGATACAGCAGATGCAAACTTCTGAAAATCCCCAGTGAGTCTATGAAAGGAGACATGAGAGGCAAGGGGATATGTGGCACACTGTCTGCGCTGCTTCCTATGAGCAATGGGCCGATCCAAATCATCCAAGACTGTGCTGACCGGTTGCTCCTCCTCCTGTAGTAAAGATTCCTTCACAGGTGCATTATCTAAGCCATCGTTAGTGTTAATTTCAAAACAAACCTGAGGCGTGGTGGATGGTTGACTTGTAGCTTGAGCAGGGCCTGTTCGCCTCGTATAGAACTTAGTGAAAGGGACAACTGGAGGAGGTGGTGGTGGTGGTGGTGGTAGTGTTGGTGGAGTAGAGGATTGACCCAGGCTTGGCGGTGGTGGGACAAAGACATTGGAATCTGGAGAAGTGGAGGAGGCCAATCTGTCACACGCAGGTGAGAAATACATGACAGGGTCGAAAAAGGTAACATCTGCACTCACATAGTACTTGTCATGGAGAGGATCATAGCATCGGTATCCTTTCTGTGTCCTGGAGTAACCCACAAAACCACACTTGATAGCCCTAGGAGAGAGCTTATCAAGTCCTGGAGATAAGCGGTGAACAATCGCAACAGTGCCGAAGACCCGAGGTGTAAGTGCAAACAAATCTCTGTCTGGAAAAAGAACAGAGATTGGGGACTTTTCCCCAAGAACAGTTGTAGGCATTCGGTTGACTAGATAACACGCTGTAAGTATAGCATCTCCCCAAAAAGATAATGGAGCACAACTTTGAATGAGTAATGTGCGAGCAATATCAAGAAAATGTCGATGTTTTCGTTCCGCAACCCCATTTTGTTGTGAGGTGTAAGCACATGTGGTTTGATGAACAATGCCTTTTGAAGAAAGAAAGGTAGCAAGAGAGCGAGTGCAGAACTCCAATGCATTATCAGTTCGAACATACTTAACAGTAGAAGAGAAAACATTTTGAATTTCATTAATAAGATTTTGGATAACACTTCCTGCTTCAGATTTTTTTAAGAAGAAACGTCCAGGACACACGAGAGAAATCATCAACCACTACTAAATAGAACCTGTGACCCTGATGATTTGGGACACGACTTGGACCCCAAATGTCTACATGAAGTAATTCAAACGGGGAGCGACTGCTCCGACTCTGACGACCTGGGAAGCTAGATCTATGGTGCTTCCCTAACTGACATGCTTCACAACGAAAGGAGGAACTCGGAGAGATCTGAGGCAGTAGGTGACGCATCTTCTGCAGGGGCAGATGACCAAACCGAAGATGCCAGGTGTACGGAGATACGGCGCCTTGGGAATGCAGTGAGACGCCAGCGTAGGAGTTACGGACTAGACGATAGAGGCCATTGTGCTCAGAACCACAGCCAATCACCCTGCCCGTCAGTATGTCCTGAAAAATAACAGACGATGGATCAAAAATGGCACGACAATGCAAATCACGTGTAATCTGACTAATGGATAAGAGATTCATAGAGAATTCTGGAGCATGTAGGACATTCTGTAAGTGCATAGAAGGTAGCAAAGCCGTCTCCCCCTGACCGATGATAGGAGAATGAGTGTAACGTCCCGGACTTAGGTCCCCGGTCCGTTAACGGAGCATTACTGGCCCTAACAACCTCTTGGGATCGGGCCCATGCGGACGCGATTAACCACCCCCAAAATGCTTAAGCCGGGTTATTAAGTAGTAACCTCCTTCACTATTTATCCCACCCAGGAATTTTGTATTCCACGGTGTGGGACAAATCCTTTGGGGTTTTACAACCTCCCCCACTTATATTCGCAACGTCCTCGTTGTGACATGGCCCATCGCTTATTCCCAGTGACAGTGGCGGCTTCACGCTCTGGGTAGCCATTTCCTCCAACCTCTTTGTAGGGGCGGCTCCACCTCTCGGGTAACCCTTTCCACTGTCAGAGGGTGTTCGGCTCTGATACCATTTGTAACGTCCCGGGCTTAGGTCCCCGGTCCGTTAACGGAGCATTACTGGCCCTAACAACCTCTTGGGATCGGGCCCATGCGGACCCGATTAACCACCCCCAAAATGCTTAAGCCGGGTTATTAAGTAGTAACCTCCTTCACTATTTATCCCACCCAGGAATTTTGTATTCCACGGTGTGGGACAAATCCTTTGGGGTTTTACAATGAGTGCCATCAGCTATGAGTACAGATCGACCAGGCTGTACAGCTCTGTAGGACTGCAGAATATCTTTCTCACGGCATAGATGATGGGTAGCTCCAGAGTCTACAATCCATCCTGTGAGATCATGACAATGAGGTGAGACTGAAGGACTACCTGAGGCACTGGCAGAGGCGGATGTACTAGCTGACGTCGAGGCTGCAACATCAGAAACTTCAGTACTTTCTGGCGACGATTGTGGCATGATATCACGAAGTCGTGCCACCAACTCTTCGAACCTGTGGTCTGTAGCAGGAGCTGAAGGACCCTGAACATGATCCGCGACACGTGCAGAAGGAGGGAAGCCGTGCTTGGAATAGCACGTATCCTCCGAGTGACCAGTACGGCAGCAGAATGAACACGTGGAACGTATGCGACCTCCGCGACCACGTCCACCACTTCCTCTTCCACGAAATGAGGACGAACCACCACGTCCCCTGGAAACTGCCATTGTTGACGGAGTCGCAGTCGCTGTATTGGACGGAACAGGTACACGGCTGAGCCTCCTGTATACCTCTTCCATCGGTGGGATGGTGGCATCTGCTAGGATCTGAGCGCGTGCTGCCTCGTACTCCGGGTCTAGGGCAGCGAGCAATACGCCAACCATAGTGGCGTTGTGGAACGTCTTCTGCTGTTCCGGCGTGGCTGTAAGCGGAATGGTGCTATAGAGCTTCTCAAACATGCCACGAAGCGACGTGTACAAGGAATGAAGAGGCTTCCCATTCTGCTTCGTGGTAAATATATCATGCTGTAACTGGAGCATCTTCGTCTCATTGCGGACCTGAGAGTAAGTCATAGACAAAATATCCCACATCGCCTTAGCGGTGGGCTGGTGAAGGACATCATTCGCTATCTCCGTCGTGAGCGTACCTGAGAGCCACACCTTGGCGTACGCATCATCAGCCTCCCATGAGGCATAGATCCCTGTCTTCTCCGGTGGTTCATCCTCGGTAAGAATATGCTTCTTACCGCACGACTTCATGAGACTGAGGAACTGCATCGCCCACAGTTCGTAGTTGGTCCCGTCCATCTTGACGATTGGTGCCGAACCTTTGAAGGCACCTATGGCGGGCATATCGATCTTCTGATCTGACATAATGCCGGAGAAGAATAACTACTGATAGACCAAGAAAACTGTCTACCAAGACCTTGTAGGATTCAAGTGCATAGGTAGACGATTATGCACTTGAATCGAACATGACGCCGAGTCCGAAGAACGCGGCACACCTGCAACGAGTAGAGGCTGTTAGAGCCTCTACTTGACAAAGACGGCGACTGGAAGGGGACGGCGGCGGCTGGACAGCAGGTGGGGCCCTGCGGCAGGGGCTGGCGGCAGTTGGGGGGGGCCCGGCGGTGGGTGGAGGGGCCCGGCAGGGGCTGGCGGCGGTGGAGGGGGCCCGACAGGGGCTGGCAGGAGGTGGGGGGGTTCCCGGCGGCGGTGGGGAACCCGGCGAAGGAGAGAAGGCGGCGGCGGCGGGAGGCTTGGAGCCCGGGGGGGTGGGCGTCGAAACCCTAGAAAGGGGGGGGCGGCGGTGGAAAACCCTAGGTTAGGGTCATGGCTCTGATACCATGTTAGAATACTTCGATGATTCATTCCATAGAGCCCTCGGGTCTCTTATATAGGGAGAGAGCCCTTGGGTAAATTACATGAGAAGTACATAAAGAAATAGAAATAACATGAAAGACTATCAACTATCTTTACAGTTATGATGCAAAGGAAGTATATTACTGATCTTCTATCTGAGACAGGCATGACAGGATGCAGACCTGCCACTACACCAATGGATCCTAATGCTAGGCTCTATGATGATGACTCTGAAGAGGTGAATAAAAGAAGTTACAGAGAGTCGGTAGGGAAGTTATTATATGTTACTATTACCAGGTCTGATATAGCATTTGTTGTGAGCAGAGTCAGCCGGTTTATGGAGCAGCCCAGACGGGTTCACATGAATGCAGTTTGCATGATTTTGAGATATTTGAAATCTTCTCCAGGTGCAGGTCTTCTTTTCAGAAGAGATACGTCTCTCACTATTTCTAGATGTGCAGATGTTGATTATGATGGGTGTCCCAAGGATAGGAAGTCCGCTTCAGGCTTCACTGTATTTGTTGGTAGCTCACTGGTTTCATGGAAAAGTAAGAAATAAACAGTTGCTGCTCGATCCAGCGCTGAATCCGAATATAGAGCTATGGCCCAAGGGAGTACAGAAATGATGTGGGTCAAATCTGTCCTAACTGACCTAACTATTGAGGTGCCTCTTTCTATGCACCTCAAATGTGATAATCAAGCAGCATTGTTCATAGGTAACAATCCAACCTTTCATAATAGAACAAAACACGTTGAAGTAGATTGCCACTACACTCGTGATTTGATCCAAAAGGGGTTAATTTCCACTTCTAATGTTGCTTCAGGCGATCAGATTGCAGACATGTTTATCAAAGCTCTTGCGAGGGGTCCTTTTCACCATTGTTGTTCCAAGCTGAGCATGATAGACATATATACTCCAGCTTGGGGGAGTGTTGAGATTCTTATAACTCTTGGTCTTTATTTATATTTGTTTATTTCTCCGGTCTATCTTATGTAATTTTCCCATAGAGAATTTCTCCTATATAAGAGAGCTCTAGGGCTATGAGGAATACAACTTCATTTTCTCCTTTCACAACATCAAAATAAATGCACAAGCAATAATATCTTATTAAGTGCATATGAAGAATAATATATCAAAAAAATAATATCAACAGATTTGTCACCTGCCAAAAGTGTTCTGACTGATGCCAGAATAACTATAAGACCCTGAGGTAATCGAGCAATGCTTCTTAATATCTTTAGTTGATGAAGCTAACTTCAGAACTATTCTCTTAGAAATATCAAGAAATAGTAGAGAGAATATGAGAAAAGGCTCTTAGAATACTTTTATTCACTTGTAGAGAGTTAGTATGAATTTTATGTCTTCTAATGTTGGGCAGGGGGTCCCTTTTATAAGGGTCTAAGAAAATATGTTCATTGAAAACAAATTTAGAAAGAAATTAACGAAATTTGCAACATATGATGGATCATGCAAAAGAAGTGAGCAATCATGATCGATGAAGCTATTCAAGGTGATCGATCATATGAGAGCTAATGTGGGTCTCGAATTTAAAATATGAGCGATCATGAAAATTGGGTAGTTGATCAGTGTTGGTCGATCGGTTCAAATGGATGTTCAGTCATGTATGATCGATCAGGGGGTCTCCTCTAATTTGGAAAGTTCTGTCAGTATAGCTTCATGTTACAACTTTGCCAGATACAATATAAAATACAATATTATAGCTTTGATTTCAACAAGAAACTTTGAGCTTGCAATCTCAACAATTTGTAGTTGTAGTTCATATATGTTGAATTTCCATGCAATCATGTAAACAAATATACAAGCGAGTGACTGCAATATATGTATGTCATCTTTAAAATAAACTTGAGGATAAACAAAGAACTAACAATCTTAAAGAGAATGTGCACATGAAGATGCTCCTTGTTTAAATCTACAGACTACATCTTGAAGCCCATCTTATAGATGCCCTTGTATCTATAGATGCCCCTATATCTATTTGTTCAACAGATTGTAAATGAAATTGCATTGCTAATATGTTTAGCTCTACATATTATGAAGGTTCTATAGAACGTCTCTATACGTGAAGCATGAACTTTGTAGTTGATAATTATGATACCCTCTCGCCGATGTAATTTTTGAACCCTCAATGCCGGGATGGCCATCATTGATGTTGTGTCAACATGACAAAGTCCTTGGGAACATAAAGTGCATAAAGAAAGGTGGTGCATATGACAGTTCTTTAAAGAATAAAAATAAGTAAAAAGTAAAAACAATGAAATCTCCATTTACAGACGAAGATATGGCATACAATCTGAGGCTGGTGCATGTTTAGCTGAGATAAGTTTCCATAATCATGTTGATGCCAAATTGGTTGAGGTGGGGGTGTTGGTGGAGATGACATAACATCATCAACTGAGAACGCAGGTGCCAAAATGACATCATCTCTCTGCTGACCATGATTATTATCTAACGAATCAGGATCATGTAGGTTCTGTTGTAAATTCCAATCAATGCGATCATGTTCTTGCCTTAGAATAAAGGATCGCACCAACCGATCTAAGCTGTCATGAAATTCACTGCTCATATTTGTCACACACCTCCTGTATCAGAATACAAGTGGATAATATATGATGAACTGAAATCGAATATAGAAAAGGGGTTTCAAATATCTAGATGTAATTTCAGCAACAAGAATGTCAAAGCTTGTCAGACATAATGGCATGATGGTCAGCCTCTATTCCATGGCAACCCAAAAACCTTGGATGTAGTTGTTAAGTTCACTAAAAAGACGTAGTAGGAGACTATATAGATCAATTTCAGGGAGCAATTGAAAAGGCTAGGTGGCACAAAACACAAAACTCAAATATTATATACTGAATGATGACAGCATCCAACTATGCATCTCAGAAACTCATCCCTTTCAACATTCCCTTTCATAATCGCACTCATAAGGTTATTAACGAAGCCCCCACCAACATCTTCCCCCCATAAGAGCCTCCCTTTTGTTCCATATTTTTCTTGCCTTCTTTCTTTCCTTGTTCATTGCCTTGATTATTTTCCCATTTTGTTTTTATTTTTCTGTGAAGGATGCGGCAGTAACTTTAATAAATTTCACTGTGTATGCTTGTTCATTACGCTTACCATTTCTGAAGATCATTAATTTGCATCTCATTCACTTAAATCCTTCCATACGAAATTAAAAACCAGGAATTAGTTTCTCATAGTTAGATTCCACACTTCGTCTACATCAATTGGTTTTAGAGCATGTTCTCCTAGTGCTTCTTCGCCATGTATCCATAGAAAAGAGTGTGCACATTAGTACTGCATGCATCCACCGCATCAACAGTTTCATGAGTATTTTAATTAAAATATAAACCATGAAGGATTTCTGATAGCCCATCTAGAAACCTTGTTTAATAACTTAACCAATGCTGTGTTTTTCACCTAACTCTAGAGGTACGCAAATTAAACACCGTGAGGGGTCACGTAGAAAAACAATCAGGAAAGAGAAAACTAAATTGATTCATACCGAAGTCTTAGGATTTTTCTTATATAAGATAGAACCGTGTTGGGAAAATTACATAATAAAGATGGAAACAAAAAGAATACATAAAATCGGAAAATAAAATATCTCCCAACATTCAACCTTGTTGGGAAAAATGAAGGAGATGTTTATTTTTGTGAACCCTTGGCTCTTTTATATAGAAGAGAGGCCTATGGGTAAATTAAAAAAGTCAAACATAAGAAATAACAAATAGAGAAACGGTACATAAAACATAAAACTATCTCCACATTCCCCCTCGAGATGGAGCATAGATGTCGATCACGCTTAGCTTGGATGAACACTTCTGGAAAGATCCTCTGAGCAAGGCCTTGGTAAAGATATCTTTTGTTTGATCTCCTGAACTGACGTGAATGGTAGAGATAAAACCATTCTGGATCATATCCTGTGTATAGTGGCAGTCCATCTCAATATGTTTAGTTCTTTCATGAAACGCGGGGTTATTGACAATGAATAGTGCAGCTCAAGGCCTTAAATGTCAGATTTCAGTTTCGTTTCGGTAATCTTGGAAAGAGAATTTCAATGGAATTTCGGTGAAATGGCCAAAAATTGGAGAAATTACTTGAAAACTCATTTTTAAAAAATAAAGATTTCTAATATTCTTTAACTCAATAAATGAGATAGAAAATTTATTTTCTTTACTAATAGTAAGATATTAATATGATATGTTACATTAAATTTCCATCCAATCGTCTCAACAATCAAAAAGTAGTATGTTGCTCAGAACCAGAACCAGATTTGGAACCTTAATTAGAAGCCATTGGTTTCTTCTCTTGAACATGAAGAGAATGGTGACATGTGAGCACCTCTTCAATAAGAATGAGGTGACAAATATGATAACTACTAATTAAAAGGAAATTTTACACTCATAACCCTAAGTAATTCCGCAGTTAAAATTACAACCCTGCATAATAGCGAATTACACGAGAAATCCCAGATAGTCACTCTATCTCACACTCATAACCCTCCGTTAGTTTTCCCCTTAACCCAACCATATCATTGGGTTAATCTAACCCTTAGTCTATCCAACGGCTGCTAAAAAATTAAAACAAAAAAAAACTCAAACCCCCTCCCCTTCCTTCTTCAACGCCCCCTCCCTTCTTCCTCCTCCATCTCACCCCCTCCCCTTCTTTCTCCTCCATCCCGTCCCCGAAAACGCCACCAAGGACGCGATTGATGCAGAGGTTGTAGCTTTCGGAAAAAAAGATGCTGCAAAGGTGGTTGATGGTTCTCTTGGAATATGGTTCTCTTGGGAGGTTCCCCGTTGTGCTACGAAGTAGCCTGCCCTGGAAGCCTCACCGTCGATCTCTTGGGAGGTTCCCCACTGTGCAGCTGTGATGACAGGGGAAGGGAAGAAGGGGGTTTCCAGCTAGGGGCAGCGAGGGGAGGATCGTAACAGGAGGAAGAGGGCTTCCAGGCAGGAGCAGCGGGGGGAGGGCTGCGATGGGGAGAAGGGGGCTTCCAGGCAGTGGGCGGCGAGGGGGAGGGCTGCGACGGGGGAAGGGGGATTCCAGGCAGGGGCGGTAGGGGGGAGGGCAGCGATGGGGGAAAAGGGGCTTCCAAGCAGGGGCAGCGGGGGAAGGGCTGCGATGGGGGGAAGGGGGCTTCCAGGCAGGGGGGAGGATGGGCAGCGACGGGGGAGGGCTTCCAGGGGACGGGGAAAGGGGGGTGATCGATGGACACGGCGGAGGTGGTCGATAGACGTAGCGGCAGCCATAGTGGAGGTGGTCGAGCTCTCCTCACGACGCTCTTAGCGCAGCTGGAGCAGTGTCGCGTGGGGGCACTTGATCTTCCAGATTTAGCAGTGTCGCGCAGGAGCACTCGATGGACGCGACGACGGCCACAACGGCAGGAGAGGGCTTCTAGGAGGCAAGGGAGGGGGGACATCATTTTATAAATATAAAATATTTCGAAGGGAAAAAATGTCCACGTGTAACTTTTTCCGTCTGAGTTAGCGGAGATTCAAAATGAAACTTCACGTACGTCATGTAAAGGTTAAGCACTACTCGGGCTTTCTCGTGTAATTCGTGATTATATGGGGTTATGATTGTAATTGTGGAATTATTCATGGTTATCGGTGTAAAAATCTCTAATTAAAACATATATCTCAAAAAAAAGAAAAAAAGAAAAATATCTTCGGTTAAAACTTTAATTTAACTCTTAAATCTTGTTTTTAACAGATTTGGTTTGGATTTAGATAAAAATATAGAAACTAATTAAAGAAACTTCTTTAAACAATGCAAATCACTCTAACAACTCAACACATTAGCGAATAAATAAGTGAAAATTCATTAATATATGCAAAATTCGATGAAAGCGAAGGGCATATTCCCTTATTTTTGTTGTTTCGTCGAAACGAGATGTAGTTTCGTTGACATTTCCGTGATATTTCGTTGAAATCCTGGAAAAAGAAATAAGGGAGCATTTCGATTTCGGTGACCTATAGAAATGGAAATTTCGGTGGAATATCGTTGAAATTTGAGACAATGGTGCAACCTGGTTATCAAACAATAACTGCATAGGAAGAGGAACATCTATATATAAATCTGCAAGTACTGCTCAAACCCACATCATATATGTGCTTGCTTGTGCCATAGCCCTATACTCGGATCCAGCACTTGACCTAGAAACCACAGTTTGCTTCTTACTCTTCCAAGATACAAGAGAACAATCAACAAATACAACAACATGAAGTAGACTTTCTATTATTGGGGAAAACCTCCTAGTCTGCATCTGTACAGGCTGAAATAGTAAGATCTGCCCCTCTCCTAAATAACAATCATACACCTGGAGATGATTTTAGGTACCTCAGTGTCATATACACATCATCCATATGTACCTGACGGGGTTGCTCCATGAACTGACTCACCCGATTAACTGCAAAGGAGATATCATGCCTAGTGATAGTGACTTAAGAAGTTTTCCTACTAATTCTCCATATCTTCTCTTGTCTCCTTCGTCTCTATCCTCCTCATATAATCTCATACTAGGAACCATAGGAGTAGTGGCAGGTCTACACCCAATCATTCATATTTCAACAAGCATATATGTGATGTACTTCCTTTGGGTCATCACAAGACCATGTTGATTCCTGGCAAACTCTAACTCGAAGAAATACCTTAGGGTGCCAAGATCCTTGGTGACAAATTCACGTCCCAAAATCTCCTTTGCTCTTTTTATCCCTCGTACATCATCTCCTGTGACAAGTATGTCATCAACATAGATCATAATAATGACAACACATGTAGATGTTATTTGAACAAACAGTGAATGATATGCATTTGACATTCTAAAGCCTTGCTTCTTAAATAAATCTGAGAGCTTTCTGAAACCAAGCCCTCGGGCTCTGCTTCAGGCCATATATAGCCTTGTGAAGTCTACAAACATGTTGGCACTCCTTAGCAGAAGATCCTGGAGGTTGTTGCATGTAGACTTCCTTCTGAAGATCACCATACAAGAATGCATTCATAACATCAAGCTGAAATAAAGGCCAATCACGTACCACTGCAACTAAGAGAAGAACCCGTACAGTAGAATTGCGAGTGACAGGTGAAAAGGTGTCCATATAATCCACGCCATATGTATGAGTAAAACTCCATGCAACCAATTTAGTATTGTAACGATCAATAGTTCCATCTGCATTGTGTTTCACTGTAAACACCTACTTTCAAATGACAATAGAAGCCCCAGTGGGAGCGGGGACCAGGCTCCAAGTACCACGTGACTGTAGAGCAGCCATCTCCTCTTCCATAGCTAGACGCTATTGACTGTTGTTGGAGTATTTGGTAGTGCACCTATTGTGTTGTAGCAGGGTAAATGGATCCTGGAGAAGATCCATTTACCCCCATCCGTTGTTTAGTCCCACACCGCCTGTGGGTGGGACATGGAGGCTCTGGGAAGGCTATATAAGGAGCCCCAGACCTCCTGTACTCATTGAGAAAGTCAATAGACAAACACGCCCCATAGAGGGCTTCTCCCGTGGTTTCATCCCGCTCCTCACGGAGTAGGGTTCCACGTAAAAATCTTTTGTGTTCTTCATGTTTATCTTTATTTCTATGCTCGGATTATCTTTTCCGCTTCCGCTTCCGATTTTCTAACATGGTATCAGAGCGGGTTCGATTCTCGAGGCTTTTTCATTATGCTTTATTTTATCGAGATTTGATCAGTTCATGTTCTAGGGTTGAGATAAAACCCTAGAAATTATTCAGTTCTGTAGTTCTCCAGATCCGAGATTTTGTTCTCTAGGGTTTCTCATTGAAACCCTAAATCTTCCAAGAACCAAGTCTCCTCACAGCGCCGTCATCAACTCACTGTTCACAGATCTTCTTGTATGTGTTCTTGCTGCAAAGCATCTACAGGGGCTCCTTCGTGAGCCCTAACATTCCAGGCAGCATCACGCAAAGGCTCGAAGCAACCCAGACGGCGCTCCTTCTCCGCGCGCGACTCCAGACGGCTCCAAGCCGCACCTCCATCTTGGCGCTGCGCATCTTCCACAGCCTCCATCTTGGCGACTTGAACCCCAGGCGCGCTCCGATTCCAGTGCGCGCGGCACCATCCAGGCCCCACCTTTGGCGAAAACGCCACGCGCAGACGGTGCCCTAAGATCCCTCACAGCCCAGGAAATCCCAAGGCCGCACGAGACGTTCCAGTAGGCTCCATCGGGCCCCATCAGATTCTGCCCAACGGCGCATGCGTAACCAGCCCAGGGAGGCGGCTTGTGCTCCTGCCTTTCACGGATGCATCGTGCTCCAAGGCGAACACTCCCCCTTGGTATCAGAGCGGGTTCGATTCTCGAGGTTTATGTTCTTATTTTTGTTCGAGATTCGATGTTGAAGATTTGTTTGTGAAAATTATTTTCAAGTGATCTGTTCGAGTATCCTAGGGTTTCATTGTCGAAACCCTATGATTCAAGCCACGATATGGAGAGGACAGTCCTCCAGGATCCATCGTGCGTTTCGCTGTTAATCAAGATTTTCTCTCCCATATGGCGGGAGATCCACAATCCAGCTGGGGTTGCGAGATCCCTATCATCAGATCTCTGACATAGGCGCGCAGGTTCAACTCCAGCAACATCGCGCGGCCCAGCGTATGGCAACCCTAGCGGCGGAAACACCAACTCCAGCGGCAGAGGCGCCACGATCTGCCAGGCCTATCATTCCTCCAGCTCTTTCTGGAGGCACGAAACCCTCAGGCGACAACACCTTCGGCCTACGACAACTTATAATCTCCTCGTGCGGCGCAAAACCCTCAGGTCGATAATCTCGCCCAGGCGACATCTCAAAACCAGCAAACGCAGTCACGCGAACCTTCCAGGCGACTTCCAGGCGCGAGGGGTCGCAAGGCGGTGCACGTTCTTCTTCCCATCACGGCGAAGCGGCGAGCCCCCAGTCTGATCTTCCTCCTCGCGCGCTCCAGCCTCGCTCCAGCCTGGAACCCAAAGTCGGCATCCAGGCGCATCCACGCGCATCCACGCGCGAGCCCTCCCGCCAAATCCCATGCGGCATCAACGCGCGCCTCCCCACGCGTCGGCCTCTCCCAGCGCGTCTGCAGCTCCCCGCCGATCGACCCTCCGTGCGCGCACCTCGAAGACCCAGGCGGCATCAACGCGCGAGCCCTCCAGCTCGATCTCCAGCGCGTGGGTTCCACGTAAATCCCGCTGTGTTCTTCTTATTTTATTATCTTTTTCCATGTTCGCTTCCGCTTCCGATTTTCCAACATGGTATCAGAGCTGCCGTGGGTTGTTTTAAAAAAAAATGTTTCTCTGTTTTTGTTGGGCCTGTTAGGCCGTGTGTTGTTTAAAAAGAAAAATGGGAGAGATTAAAAAAAAGTGAGAGAAGAAGGACAGGCGTTAAAAAAAATTGAGGCCCTGTTAAAAAAAATGGTGAGGTTTTGTTTAGGTGTGGGCCATGATATTTGAGATATATATATATAAAAAAGAGAGAGAGGAGGGGACTGTTCTTTGAAGCCTAAGTGGGCTGACGTTAAAAAAAAAAGAAGCGCGTGCATTAAAAAAAAAGCCGCACGTAATTTCAAAAAAAAATTCAATAAAAAAAATTTTTTTTGATGCAAAAGCCGAAAAAAAATGGACCGGCTTAAAAAAAATTCAAAAAAAAAAGTGCGACGGCTTAAAAAAATCTATGAAAAGCTGCAAGTATGTTTTGTTTTTCCCCTTCTATCTTGTCTTCTCCCAACTTGGTCGACATCCATGTTATTCTGACAAGTATGGGAGAAAGGGGGAGTATATGTGTAGAGTCACAGGTCTTGTGTTCCAGATTTAGATGCCACATGCAGATTTCCAGACCATCCAGATTCCAAACTCTACTGTTGTTCAGACTCGACGATTGTCTTCTGAGTCTCCAGTTTCAGACACGCATATGTTTGCGGTCATTGTCAGATGAGCATAAGTTGCCATCATTGTCAGAGGTCCCCATCATTCTTCTTGTTGTCAGGCCAGAGTTCTCATGTGAGCCATAGGGACTCCAGAGCAGAGGACCATTCCCTATGCCATTAAGGGCAAGGGTTTTCATGTGGTATCATAGGTACACCAGAGCAGTGCACAGTTCTCTGAGCCAGATGGGAGAGACCCAGTTCTCCGACGAGGAGACTTCAGGTGCAGTTTCAGACTCGATGGTCAGATTCTGAGTCTTCAGTTGACTCACACTCCAGCCCGTTTATCCTCCTCACCTGCACGGCATGAGAAGCAACGTCCTCGACTGCAGCATGTGCGTGTTGGGTTGATATTGTCCGTAGTGTCCTGTAGCGTGAGTTGAGTTTCTTTCTGTTTGTTTGTCCAAGCTGAGCATTGCATGCTCCAGCTTGAGGGGGAGTGTTGGAGTATTTGGTAGTGCACCTATTGTGTTGTAGCAGGGTAAATGGATCCTGGAGAAGATCCATTTACCCCCATCCGGTGTTTAGTCCCACACCGCCTGTGGGTGGGACTTGGAGGCTCTGGGAAGGCTATAAGGAGCCCCAGACCTCCTGTACTCATTGAGAAAGTCAATAGACAAACACGCCTCGTAGAGGGCTTCTCCCGTGGTTTCATCCCGCTCCTCACGGAGTAGGGTTCCACGTAAAAATCTTTTGTGTTCTTCATGTTTATCTTTATTTCTATGCTCGGATTATCTTTTCCGCTTCCGCTTCCGATTTTCTAACAACTGTCTTTCAATGCTTCCTGATAGCTTTGTAGTATAGCCACGGTAGATAGTGTAGCAGCAAATTTCTTGAACTCCCCTGTTAAGCAATCAAATGAAACCTGGGAAGCAAGTGGATATGAGGCATAATTGTGAATCTGCTTTCTAATGGCAATAGGAATATCCAGGTCAATAGGTAACTCCTCAGATTGAAGACTAGTTTCCTGCAAAGGACCCTGCTCAGACACATCTCCAGAACCATCGTTAGAAACCTTGTAGTCAGTACATACCTGAGATGTGTTGGATGACGGGCGTAGACCATGAGCAGAAGATGGTCGGCGAGTATACAAGTGTGGCAATGGAGAAACAACCAGCACCTGTAGTGGTATAGGAGAAGGTGATGTAGGTGGAGGAGGCGATGGTGGTTGGGTTGGAACAACCGGCACAGACTAGACTAGTGGTGAACTCATAGGAGGAGGTGGCATGTAAACCTCATCATCTGAATCTGATGAAGTCAACCTATCGCCTGTAGGAGAAAAGTACATAACTGACTCAAAAAATGTAATATCAGCAGTCACATAATATTTCATGCTCAAAGGATTATAGCTACGATATCCCTTTTGTATCCTGGAGTACCCAACAAACACACATTTGACAGTTCTAGGAGAGAGCTTGTCAAGACCTGGAGACAACTGATAGATAAAAGCGACCGAACCAAACACACAAGGAGTAAGAGAGAACAATTCCTTCTCTGAAAAAGCTAGAGAGAAATGATTTTTCTCTCCTAGAACAGAGGAGGGCATGTGATTCACAAGATAACATGTTGTAAGAACTGCATCACCCCAGAATGAATAGATGGCACGACTCTGAATGAGAAGAGTACGGGGGCATCGAGTAAGTGTTGATGTTTTCTCTCTACAATACCATTCTGTTGAGAGGTATATGTAGACGAAGTCTAATATATGATACCACGAGATGAAAAGAATTTTGAGAGAGAATGCATATAGAATTCCAAAGCATTATCAATTCTCACAAATTTCACAAACAAAGAGAAAATATTCTGCACTTCATTAATAAAAGTTTTGATTGTGGAAGAAGATGAAAGAATGAAAAGGACTTGTCTTATTCAAGGGGTCTAGGGTTTCTTATATAGCATAAAACCTTAGAGAGCTCAAAGGAGAAAATATATAAATGCTCCTATGAATATACTCCTAGCATATAAAATATTCCTAGCCCAAAGAATATTCTCCTGTAGAATATTCCTAGCACATAGAATATTCTCTTAACAAATATACTCCTAGCACAGAATATTCTCCTAACACTCCCCCTCAAGTTGGAGCATATCTGTCGATCATGCCCAACTTGTAAATCATCAATGAGAGACGCTTATTTGGTAGTGCTTTCGTGAATATATCTGCAAGTTGAAGGTATGTGGAGATATAAGGGGTAATAATCTTTCCTTCTCGTACCGCATCTCGAATGAAGTGACAGTCAACTTCAAAGTGCTTAGTCCGCTCATGAAATACCGGATTGGTGGCAATGTATGTAGCAGACTTGCTATCACAATATAAAGGTGCAAGAGTAGTAACATGAAGTCCAATCTCCTATAAAAATGAGACAAGCCACGTAATCTCACAAGTAGCATGGGCCATTGCCCTATATTCTGCCTCTGCGCTCGATCTAGCAACCACAGTCTGCTTCTTGCTTCGCCATGTCACAAGGTTACCACCAACAAACATAGCATAGCCTGTAATGGATCGTCGATCCTCAGGTGAACTGGCATAATCTGCATCTGCATAAGCGGTGACATCAGTGTGACCATTGACCCTATAGAAGAGGCCTCGCCCCGGAGATTCCTTCAAATATCGAAGGATCAGAAGAACAACCTGCCAATGACTGTAAAAAAGGTCTCTCCATATGGCGGTTGACTCTGCTCACAGCATACGCCATATCAGGCCGAGTAACGGTTAGGTAGATCAGTTTGCCTACGAGGCTTCTATACCGTATAGTATCCTCAAACTCAGGACCATCGGATGTAGCATGTTTCCGTACCTCTGCTGGGATGTCAGAAGGTTTACATCCAAGTAATCCTTTTACAGTGTGTATCACCTCAATACCGAGAAAGTATCGGAATTGACCAAGGTCCTTGGTGACAAATACCTTCTGGAGGAAGGTCTTGGTCTCTAGAATGCCTCTGTCATCGTCACCAGTAACCACTATATCATCTTCAAAGACAGCAAGTATCACCGTGCCAGTGGATCGTTGTCTAGTAAACACAGAATAATCAGATGTTGTCCTGTGGAAGCCAAGAGAGCTTATCTCAGCACTAAGTTTGTCAAACCAAGCTCGTGGACTCTGCATTAGACCATAAATGGCCTTACGGAGTCGGCACGCATACTCCCCCTCGACGGAGTAGCCCGGTGGCTGCATCATATAGACCTCTTCAAGATCACCGTATAGAAATGCATTCTTTACATCGAGCTGAAAAATTGGTCAATTCTTGTTAACTGCAACAGAGAGAATAGTGCGAATTGAACCCATCCTAACTACAAGAGAAAACGTCTCAAAGTAATCAACTCCATAAATTTGAGTAAATCCCTTTGCCACAAGCCTGGCCTTTAGTCTGTCAATAGAATCATCAGGAGACTGTTTGGTTGTGAAGACCGATCGGCAGGCAACAGGCTTGACACCTATTGGAGACGGCACAAGATCCCATGTACCCCTGGATGTAAGCGCGTTCTTCTCCTCATCCATGGCCTTTTTCCAACCATGGTCCTGCAATGCACTGTAATGATCACGGGGAATAGTAATAGCCATAAGAGCATCTGCAAAACGCTTGTCACAACTGGATAGACTGTCAGTGGAATTAAAATGTGACACAGGATGTATAGTACATTGGCTTTTTGTTTGGCGCAGAGCTATAGGGAGTTCTTGTGGAGCATCCGAAGCTACAGTGGGTGGGGCATTGAAAGATGCTACATCATCCTGCAAATAAGGAATAGGTTACAGTACAGGTTCAGAATGACTAGTATGTTTTCTTTTGTAAACAATGGGTGGTGGTGGGAGCTCCAAGGGTATGTCGCTGACAAACTGATTAAAATAACTAGTTGTTCAAAGAAAGTGACGTCTGCAGAAATGTAGTAACGATGACTTACAGGGTCGTAGCACCTGTACCCCTTTTTGGTACGAGAATATCCAAGGACAACACACTTGATAGCACGAGGAGACAATTTATCTGTGGTCTGAAAATTGTATACGAAGGCAATGCAACCAAAAATTCTCAATGGAAGTGGAAAATGTTCCTTGTCGGGATACAAGAGTGAGAAAGGAGTTACCCCTTGAGGACTGAGCACGGGACCCTATTGATGAGGTAGGTAGCAGTAAGAACGGCATCCCACCAGTGGGTTTTGGGAACCTTCATGTGAGTAAGCAGGGTACGAGCAATGTCTAAAAGGTGACGAAGCTTCCTTTCCGCTACCCCGTTCTGCTGTGAGGTATATGGACAGGAGGTCTGATGAAGGGTCCTCTGAGTGGCAAAGAAAGATACCAAATCCTGCTGAGTGAACTCAAGAGCATTGTCAGTCCTGATAGTCTGAATACATTTAGAGAAAGACGTTTTAATAAGTTGAAATAAAGACTTGACAATGTTATTAATTTCGGACCGCTCCTTGATCAGATAGACCCAAGAAGACATGATGTAATCATCTACAAAAACAGCAAAGTATTTATAACCAGCAATAGTACGAACAAGACAAGGTTCCCATATGTCACAATGGATCAAAGAGAAAGGTAATGATCGACGTGGCTTAGTCCTAAGTGGAAAAGAAGCACGATGGTGTTTGCCGAACTGGCATGCTTCATATTAAAAAGGTTTCAGAGATGATAACCTGGGAAACATATGAGAAAGAGCTTTGGCAGATGGGTGGCCAAAACGTAAATGCCATAGTAATGGGTCAGATGACACAGAGATAGCACCTGCAAAGGTTGTATCAACAGGGATATCAAGATGGTAAAGACCATTCTTCTCATGTCCCCCACCAAAAATCTGCATCGTCCGGATGTCCTGAAAATAGCAATGGAACTCATCAAAAATCGCTCGACAATTCAATTCAACACATATCTTATGACAGATAGGAGACTCAAAGGAAAATCTGGTGCACAGTAAACGCCAGTGAGCCTGAGCTTGGAGGAGAACTCCATAGTTCCAACGGTCGTAACAGGAGAATGAGCACCGTTTGCTACCCGAACGGACTTCACAATCGAAGATGGTTGAGACGAGGTCAAAAAACTGCCTTCTCCAGTCAAGTGAGTAGACGCACCAGAGGCAATAATCCATGTCGGTGCTAGTACATAAGTAGAGTTGGCTACAGTATCTGAGGTAGTAGGTAGATGTGTGGTAGCAGTAGTTGCCATGGGAGTAGAGTTCTGCAGAACCTTTAGCAGAAGTTGTGGAGTTGTTTTAATCACGCATGATAGTTGTTGTCAAGTTGCTTGGAGGCATTACTAGATGGAGGTAATGGTGTCGCGATTTCAGATGGTATCGCGATTCGGAAGTTCTTGGTGATGGTAGATTGGAGGCGTTGCTAGATGGAGGAGTTGCTAGATGGAGGTAATGCTCAGGGAGGTACTTCTTATCTCCAAGCGACAGAGCTTGACACAGCACAGCACGGGCGTAGGGGCCTAGGAGACCTCCTTGACGGTGGCGCAAGAGCTTGGAGAAGGCCCTGGGCCGCGCGCAGCAGGACGAGTGCCTACTTGTTGTGACGACGTTGGTTTTGGGGCTTGAGGTGGCGGCGGGATTTAGGTCAGAACCCCGATCTAGGACCGTTACTCGGATGCCATGTGGAAGAAGATGAAAGAATGAAAAGGACTTATCTTATTCAAGGGATCTAGGGTTTCTTATATAGCATGAAACCTTAGAGAGCTCAAAGGAGAAAATACATAAATACTCCTAAGAATATACTCCTAGCATATAAAATATTCCTAGCACATAGAATATTCTCCTGTAGAATATTCCTAGCATATAGAATATTCTCCTAACAAATATACTCCTACCACAGAATATTCTCCTAACATTGATTAAAGGATATGAGATTATCCTCAAGCGCATCATGGAAGCATGTGCATCGTATCGTATACGATGAACAGCGACTAATCGCACTGGTTGCTCGGTGCAGCGGAATTTTAAAAAAAATCTATGATGAAACCACATGATCCAAAAATATTTCTCGGATCATTTCATCTAACCACAAACAAGATATAGGAATATCTCTTGGAACGTGGTTGTGATCGAGCCTCTAAGCGAAAAGACCTCCTGTCTCAAGTCCATCCGTCAGAGGAGACGCTTGCGAGCGTGGGGATAAGTCGCGTGCTTCTCGCAATCCAAGTCATTGATCCAAGCGATGGATCTCTTGATCTCGTCTCACAAGGTCGAACGCCCTCTTCACGAACGCCACGCACCAAAGAAGACGGAGATCCACGAGTCGTCGAAGCAGGTACGACGATGAAGATGAACTTCTCTTTACGAGAGTGGATGCCCACTCGAAGAGAGAAGACTCAGAGTATGCGTGGGAATGAGAGAAAGAAAGAGAGAGAGACTTCGTCAAGACCGTGTGTTAGTCGAAGAGCAAGGCATGCCTCTTCTTATGTAGGGTTTTGGGAGTCCATGGATCTCAATCCATGGGGAACACACAATCAACGTATGAGATTGATTTGTGTTCTTTTAAATGGCTAGGATGTTGTTGTGAAATCACAACAACAAGTGATTTAATTTAAATTAACTAATATTGATAAATCAATATAATTAATCTCAAATTAAATCACATTTGACTAGAGATAGGATAATGAGAAGACCAAGGTCCATCCCTAAAATAGAGGGAATGGCTACTCCTCTCAACATGGAGAGTTGTAGCAGTCCTCTCTTCTTAGAGAGGACTTGGTCAATCTCCTAAAATATCATGAGATCTCATTATCGAATGATATATCTTATAACTCTTGAAAATAATTTTCACAAAATAATTCCAAATTATCTTGTGGAAAATATCAATCAAGCTATTAAAATTATGTGAATCTCATTCACAACCCAAAACTAAATGTAATTATACGTTCAATTAATTATTCAATGTGAATCCAATTCACGTTAACAATTAATCAACAAATATAAATCACATGAGTCTTTCTCTAATATATATTATAAATCGTATTTATAATATACATGGATAATTGGATAGTGCAATCCACATTATCCATATCCACGTTAATTAAATCACATTTAATTACATTGGATACTCATTCTCATGCATTCAGATAATGTGAATCAACTTCACATTATTCATGATAATTAAATCACATTTAATTATCCATTTCTCAATGCTCAGATATAATTCAACCTTAAAATTATTCTTGAACTCTTTCAAGAATAATGCGCTTTCTCCGCAGATACTTGGAGATAAGGACAGGACGATTGTATTGTTCCACGTATAATGACTTAGATATTGAAATCACATCTCAAATCCAGATCTCACGTACCTCTCAAAGATGCTTGATTTAATCAAGACCGCAAATCTAATCTTCTCATTGCATCTGAATCTCATTCAGATCAGTGTCGACATTTGGACTGGGATCAGATTACTTCTCTACTGAGAGGAGTCACTAAAATCCAGACCCGTTTCATCACTCCCTCGGAATGGAAGTGTCATGGTTATACAATCGATTATTGATCACATCACCCTCAGGTATTCCCAATACATGTACATCCAGCATACTGGAAGACCTGTGATCAACCCGAAGATATAGATCAATTTTATATTGTCATCTTCAGGATTTCATTAATAAGTTTCTCAATCATGGTCATTGGGATTTGGTATTGATCATATGCTTTCCAAAAGCATATATCATATCTTCAAATTCGTGTCATGCTTATAAAGCACGACGACCATGCATGGAATTTGATCGATCCCAATACCTCATGAGTGAGCTCATGTCTTTCGGTTCAGAAGTGAACCTGTATGATCCCTTTGAGAGATCGTATTACTCATATGCCCTTATATGCACACCAGCTTATCAGTGTATAGACCTTGGTTAGATCATCAACCTATTGGTCTGCCAAATGTACATACTCAGACATTCATCAACAAGTTTCTCAATCATGGTCATTGGGATTTGGTATTGATCATATGCTTTCCAAAAGCATATATCATATCTTCAAATTCACGACCATGCATGGAATTTGATCGATCCCAATACCTCATGAGTGAGCTCATGTCTTTCGGTTCAGAAGTGAACCTGTATGATCCCTTTGAGAGATCGTATTACTCATATGCCCTTATATGCACACCAGCTCATCAATGTATAGACCTTGGTTAGATCATCAACCTATTGGTCTGCCAAATGTACATACTCAGACATATAGCAATACATCTGTCTCCGGTCAGAAGATGCGTGCCTATATCGTGACAGTATTCAACATAGGACTTTGGTTATCTTAATCTCGTTAAGTCAACCCTTTGACTTAACTAATCTGACACTTCCGAATCTCTATTCCTATGCAGAGGACCTGCATCAAGAGGTTGGTCAGATATCAGCCTATATGAGAAAGGATTGCTATCTCCTACTCAGGCTAGAGATCATCTCTTAACAATCATTTGACGGTGTTTAATGAGTCCTCAATCTAACTCCTTAGATATTCATCCAAACACCCGCATCTATGATTCAATTAATGAATCAACAATTGTATGATTATTAAGATGGCCATGGTACATAACCCTAATTGTACAGAGGGACCTTATAGTGTATTCATTCACTTAATCTCAAAAAGGGAGTGAAAATAAATCAATAACTTTTATTGATAAATCAAACATTACAATAACATTTATTGTTGGAGTGGTTCGCCTCGGGCTCACATTGCTAACAATCTCCCACTAGCCCTCAGAACCATTCAGGAACAATCCTTAAACCCATACTCATTACATGCTAGTCGAAAACCTTCTGTGTCAGAGGTTTGGTAATAGGATCAACAACGTTATCGGCAGAGGCCACTTTGGTGATGATGTTTGATGAATCCACGATTCATCATCTCAATATCTTGATCTTAGCAAAATCCCCGAGTAAAATCCCAGAAAAATGTCCATAAAATCCATAAATTAACAAAATGACTCTTGTAAATAAAACACACTAATTATTGTATATTAGATTGTACAAAATAAATTACACATAAAAAGCTGAAAAAAATAAAGGAGTTTTATACTTGTAAATAGCCCAAAACTTCATGTATTTTTAATAATTTCATTTCAACTCCTTTTTGCCTAATTCTTTCTCTAACTTGTTCATAATAATGTATATAAAAATACAAAAATACAAAACAAATTATATCTCAAATAAATGCTCCTAGATCCCAATGGGAAAAAGCCGTAAAGACCAACTTCCAAGCTAAATTCCCGCTCCGTACGAACTCCAAATTCACCAAACTCACTTTTAAAGTTCAAGTTAGAAAATTATCTATCCAACGGAAGTGGTTTCATTAAAATCGGAGCTCATTTGCAAAAGTTGGGTTTTGGGACCTAGATGTACATTGTATACCATGTATATATTCATTCTTTGTTCATTTTTTATCTTACCTTTCTTAATTTCTAAAAATACAAAAAAATCATGCTTGTGTTGTATTTTATTTATATTATTTTATTGTATTTTTCCGTTGTAAATATCTCTTATTAAAAAGACAAAAAAAATATATACATAGTGTTTTGTATTCACTTGTAAATTCATCATTATTTTTTCCTTCTTTATTTTGTTGTATTTAAAGTAGCCTACTTTATTTCATTTTATTTATTTAATTATTTTACATTCTCTACAATAACCACCATTCAACTCTCTTCTACCACCAACCTCCATTCAACCCCACCATTTCTTAAACCTCCCATTCAACTCCATTAATAAAATAACCTCCCACCATTTTAATAACCTCTCATCCCATCATCTTTATATACCTCTCATTCTCCTCAATTTTCTTTTGATCCATCTTTATGTGAGGAGAGCCAAGTTCCCAGAGTTGAATCGGTGACAGCGACGCAACCGCGGTCGAGCGACGACAGCCCTCTCTCCGGTGTGATCCGTTGGCTTTTGGGCCAACATCGCAGCCGCAACCGCGCGCTGCTCGAGCTCATCGCACGCCGGCGATTTGAGCGAAGACCGTGCTCAGGAGAGCACTCCATAGGCGATCGTCTCCATCGTAGGTAAATTATCTTCTCATTTTACCATCTTGTTATTTTTGCATTTTTATTAACACATCATATCACCATCCACATGCCCATATTTGTTTAGTTCATAATCATCATCTCCATCATCCTCATCATACACCATCGTGATCATTTTTTTTCCTCTTCCTTCTTTCTTTCTCCACAATCATTTCATTCCCTGTTTAAGAAAATTAAAAAAAAAGATTTAAAAAAAATTAAAAAGTCCTTATTAGAGAAGTAACAAAAAAATAAAAAAATATAAACAGCAGCAGCGGTGGGAGCCCCACCGCCGCCGCCCTTCCCTCCGGCATCCCACCGCCGTTGCACCATCAAGCCAGCGCCAGCCCCTCCGCCGCAGGTCCACCGCCAAGCCGCCCGCGTCATCTGCCAGCGCGCGGCCACCCGCGCACCGCCGGCCGCAACCAGCGGCATCCACCGCGCCTTAGCAGTCCACCAGCGGCGTAACCGCCGCGCCCCCTCTTCACAGGACCACCACCGCGCGCCGCCGCCCGCGTCCTCCGCCCGCCTTCGAAGCTCCAGCCGACCGCCTCCGCCGCCCGGGCCGCCGCCGCCCTCTCCGCCCTTTGGGTTCGGCCAAATCCGCTTGGAGAAGAAGAGGTTCTCTCGTTTTTTTTTTAATGTAAAAATTGCAGTTTTTAGTTTCATGTTTCTGTAATTACGTTTCCGTCCTTATGCATGTTTGATATTATCAATTTCATTTTCTACTTTGCAAGACAACCCTGTGTTCATGCCTTAATTTGGACTTTGTTTTTGCATCAATTTGTTCAATGAAAAATATCTTGATGTTGAGCAAGTAGTTCTCTACCATGTGAATATTTGTTTATATTTTTCTGATATTTGGGTAATTAATTAAAAATGATTAACTGAAATTTAGCATATTTTACCCATTCTGTGCTCTTAAAATTATATCTCACATACGGTTGCTCTAAAAATTCCAAAAAAAGTATATGTGATGCCTTGAAGCGTGAAGAACTTACTGTTCAAATTTCATTTAAAATGGAGATGTCTTGTGCCTGGAATAAATTGTAGAGTGAATTTAGAATTTGATTTTTAATTAAATCCACATACATTCTTTTCACAAAATTTCAAGTCTCCTGGATTGCTTATCTAAATATCCTTGTGAGATAATTCTCTCTCTGACTAATTTGATAACGTGGATTTAATAGGAATTAATTACTCATTTCCACTCTGTTTTCACTAAAAAATTCATAAAAAATTCATAACTTGTCAAAAAATTCCAAAAAAAAAATATTATAGTCTTCTTGCGTCATATTTTCATTCCAGTAAATTTTTCATATTTTTTCTTACTGTTTGTGTGATAAATTGCGAAAAAACCCATAAAAAGTGTGTATTTTTATTTATTGCATTTTAACCCTGAAAATTCTAAAAAATGTGTTTTGTATTCATCACTGGATTAGGATTCTAGGAAAAATATATTTTGGCTAAATTGGACTATTTTGACATTAAAATTAATTTGGCCTATTGAATGATTTCCTAGTGTCTTAATTCACCCGCATCTTGCATTTGCTTTGGTTTTTGCATAAAAAAAATTCTAAAAAAATACCACTTGGAAATCTAAAATCTTTATTTTTGAATTAAAACCTAAGTTGTTCCTTTGCCTCCCTGTGTTCGACCCCGGACTTGCCCGGGATATAAATTAAGCCGAGACACTCTTCACGGAGATCTTCTCTCGGTTCTGACCGAATCGCTAAGTACACGTGCTACAACGTGACCAAATTGAATATCGTATTTAGCGACTCGTCAATGTTGTCACCACGCTTTTAAATCTCCCGAATGATGTGGTATTTCCTTTCCACGTATTTGCTCTTTTGATGCCATATGGATTCCTTCGCCTGGGCAATGGCTCCCGAGTTATCGCAGAGTAACGGGATGGGAGTATCAGAGGAAACTACGCCAAGTTTCAGGATGAACTTGCGCAACCACACCACCTCCTTTGCAGCATCCGATGCAGCAATGTATTCAGCTTCTGTTGTTGAATCTATCGTAGTGTCCTGCTTCTTGCTTCTCCAGCTCACTTCATCACCGTTCAACAGGAACACAAACCCTGATGTCAACTTTCGATCATCAATATCCAACTGGAAGTTTGAATATGTGTATCCCAGGACTTGGAGATCGCCATCTCCATAGACCAAGATGTAATCTTGCGTTTGTCTTAGATACTTGAAAATGTTCTTTACTGCATTTCAGTGTTGTTCTCCATAGCAGGACTGGTAACGACTTACCACTCCCACTGCATGGCAGATATCTGGCCTAATACACATCATGGCATACATTAAGCTTCCTACGGCCGATGCATTAGGGCATCCAACCATGGCCTTCTTTTCCTCAATAGTTTGAGGAGTCATCCCTTTAGACAGGTGAATACCATGACTTAAGGGGAGGAAACCTTTCTTAGAACTATCCATACGGAAACGTTCGAGAATCTTCTTAATATACCCATGTTGTGATAATCCCAACATCCTCTTTCATCGGTTTCTGAACAACTTCAGGCCTAAGATGTAAGAGGCTTCTCCAAGATCTTTCATCTAGAAGGTATGAGATAGCCAAATCTTAACACTGGTCATCATCCATGTATCATTCCCAATGATAAGGATGACATCTACGTAAAGCACGATGAACACAATGGCGCACCCACTAAGCTTCTTGTACACACAAGGTTCATCGGGATTCTGCAAAAAATCATAACTCTTTATGGTTTTTTCAAATCTGATGTTCCAGCTACAAGAAGCTTGTTTGAGCCCATTATTTTACCTTCCTCGATTATGAAGCCCTGGGACTGCTCCATATAGATATCCTCCTCAAGGTATCCATTGAGGAAAGTTGTCTTGACGTACATCTGTCAGATGTCGTAGTCAAGAGATGCAGCTATAACTAGCAGTGTCCTGATGGACTTAAGCATAGCCACAGGAGAGAATGTCTCATCGTAGTCGATGCCTTCTCTCTGTGTGTAGCCTTTGGCTACGAGCCGTGCCTTGAAAGTCTCTACTTTCCCATCAGGTCCCCTTTTCCTCTTGAAGATCCATTTACATCCTATGGGTTTTACCCCTTCAGGTAGATCTTCTAAGGTCCATACACCATTCTTATGCATGAAGTCAATCTCTGACTTCATTGCTAGCATCCATCTATCCATGTCATGATCCGCGAGTGCTTCATCAAA
Organism: Ottelia alismoides; assembly: GCA_037367405.1. Lineage (NCBI taxonomy): Eukaryota > Viridiplantae > Streptophyta > Magnoliopsida > Alismatales > Hydrocharitaceae > Ottelia > Ottelia alismoides. Next base: position 511,788 of record JAZKJV010006200.1, read on the forward strand.
TGAAGTAGGATCATTGTCAGTCTCTCCTGACACATGGAATCCATACCTTTCAGGTGGTGCAACTACCCTCGAACTCCTTCGAAGAGGTATGGGTGCTTCATCTTTATTTATCTCTTTAGTTTCTGGTTCAGGAAGCTCAGAATCCTCAGGGAATTCTACGAGTTCCTCTACTTCATCTTTATCTTAACCTTTAAGGAAATCATCCTCCTGAAATCTAATATCTCTAGACACGAAAACCTTTTGGGTCTCAGGGTCATAAAGCTGGTATCCAATACCATCTTTAACATACCCAATGAAGTAGCACTCTCAAGTGCGAGATTCTAGCTTACTTGCATCCATGTTCTTCACATGGACCAAGCAACCCCAAACCCTCAAGTGATTAACACTTGGTTTGGATCCATACCATAGCTCATGAGGAGTCTTAGGCACAGATTTGCTAGGAATCTTGTTCAGGATATATTTTGCAGTCTATATTGCATATCCCCAGAAACTAAGTGGTAAATGTGCTTTGCTCATCATTGAACGGACCATATCCATGATGGTCATGTTGCGTCTTTCAGCAACACCATTAAGTTGGGGGGTTCCAGGAAGAGTGAGATTGGAGACAATTCCATTCTCTTTAAGGTATTCCTTGAATTCATCTGAGAGGTACTCACTGCCTTGGTCAGATCGAATCCGTTTAATCTTCATATCGGTTTGATTCTCAATCAAAGCCTTGAACTCTTTGAACTTTTCAAAGGTTTCAGATTTATGACGTAATAGGAAGATAAAATCGTATCGCGAATGGTCATCAATAAATGTCAAGTAATATTGATATCCATTTCGGGTCGCGGTACTGAAAGGACCACGTACATCAGTATGTATAAGGTCAAGAATACCTTCGCATCTTGTAACCTTGTTACCAAAAGGCATCCTGATCATTTTACCTCGAATACAATGTTCGCAGGTAGGCAAAGGTTGAACCTTTAAAAAATCAAAGGGTCCATCCTTTAATAATCTATTGATCCTATCAACAGATAAATGACCAAGCCTTTGATGTCAAATCATGTTTGAATGATTTCCATTCTCCCTGGACCTTTTAGGGTTTTTCTTAGTGGCAGTAACATTCATGACATGTTCATCAATGCACAATTCATAGAGTCCATCAGAAGTCAAAACACCATCCGCAATATATTTATCATAATGACTTATGACTACTTTATTACAGAAAAGGAATGAATATCTGTATCTAACAAAGCTTAGATAAAGATATTAAATTCCTTCTGACTTCGAATACATAAAGACACTCTTTAAGTAGTAGGACTCTTCCACTAGATAATGATAGTCGGCATGTCCTGACGGCGACTGCTACAACACTTGCATCAGATCCCATTTGGATGATTATCTCCCCTTTATCAAGACTCTTAGTTTCTTGAAACAGATGCAACAAATTGCATACATGAACAGAAGCACCAGAATCCATAATCTAACTTCCTTCTTGTCCAACGAGAAAACTAGTTTCAATGATGAAAGTAGATTTCATACTTGCTGGGCTTTACCTTTGTCGACTGACTTCAGGTAATCCGGACAATTGCGCTTCCAGTGCCCCGGCTTTTTGCAGTGATGACAAACATCATTTTTCTTTGATGCTATCAGAGTGGATGCATTAGTAGAAGAGCCAACTCCTTGACCCTTCTTTCTCTTCTGGGCTGGACCCTTCCGAGAACCACGCTTCCGACCGCGCTTTCCTCTGACCTGTGCAACCATTACACTGCCAGAGGGGCTATCCTTCTTCATTACATCCTCAGTGGACTTCAATATAGTTAACAGCCCAGCGTTACTAAAATCAACTTTGCTCATGTGATATGTAACCACAAAGTTGGGGAGCGACAGCAGAATGAAGTCAGCTTGCATGTTTACGTCCATGTCAGCTCCCAGGGTTTCCAGCTCAGAGAGGTACCCAAACTGTTATAAAATAGAAAGCGGAAGCAAAACATGGAATAAAGATAAAGAACAAAGAAAGAACGCGGGATTTTACGTGGAACCCTACTCCGTGAGGAGCGGGATGAAACCACGGGAGAAGCCCTCTAAGGGGCGGATATTCTATTGAACTTTCTCATCTGTTACAGGAGGCCTGGGGCTCCTTATATAGCTTCCACAGGACCTCCAAGTCCAACCACTAGGCGGTATGGGACTAAACTCAGTGGTGGGGTAAATGGACCCTAGAGGGATCCATTTACCCACCTATTACATAAGTGACGCATGCTCCAAATACTCTAACACTCCCCCTCAAGCTGGAGCATGCAATGCTCAGCTTGGACAAACAGAAAGAAACTCAACTCACAATACATGACACTACAGACAATATCAACCCAACGCGCACAACTGCTGCAGTCGAGGACGTTGCTTCTCATGGCGTGCATGTGAGGAGGACGAACGGGGCTGGAGTGTCTATCTGGCTCAGAGAATGGTACTCTACTGTGGAGTCCCTATGATACCACATGAAAACCCTTGCCCTTAATGGCATAGGGAATAGTCCTCTGCTCTGGAGTCCCTATGGCTCACATGAAGGCTCTGGCCGACCAACAAGAATGACTGGCATGCGTCATCATCGAGTTCGAAATTTGTAGAGTCTGAACATCTGACCGGTCTGAAAAATCTGATATCTGAATCTTGGAACAAGACCTGTGACTCTACATATACTCCCCATTTCTCCCATACTGGTCGGAATGACATTATATGACCACGTTGGGAGAAGATAAGATAATACATAAACATGGGGATGAATAAAACATCACTTAGCCGATAATGATTTTTTTTCGGCTTTTTCTCTAAATTTTTTTTAATTCGTACGGCTTTTCTTTGTACGTGCCTCTTTCATTTGTTTATGCGTACGGCTTTTTACTTTGTACGCGCCTTTTCAAATTCTCTCCCTTTTTTTTTGTAACAAACAAACTTGACCCATTTGGGCCTTACAAAATTCAGCTCCCCCCTTTTCCTTTTTTTTTCAAGCCCAACCGTGGGCTTCTTTCATTTTTTTTTTTAACCCACGGCCTAACAGGCCCAACAAAAAAAAAGACAAATACATTTTTTTTAAAACAGCAAAGCCCACTTGGACTTCTCTGTCAACATTACCCTAAATTTTTTTTTTTAAATAACCGGACCCCGCTAGGGTTCCCACAACAGGATACGGGATGTGAAATCCCTTTCAAGCCGCCGCCTCCTGTGGGGATGTTGAGATGAACGAGCGTCGACGGGGGCTTCGTGGCCTTGCGCCTGGAGGGTGCCGATCACGAAGACGCCTGCGAACGGCGGGAGATGCTGCATGGATGCGCTCGCGCCGCGTGGAGGGCGCATGGATTGCTACGATATCGCGCCGCCATGGATGGGAGCACCGCGCGCTTTGCGCGAGGAGATGCGGCGATGAAGAGATGTCGCCTGGTTGCGGCTGTGGTTGCTGTTGGCCTTCGATCTGGGACCTGCGACTCGCCGGGGCTGCGTGCATGTGCTTGGGAACTGGACTCGCGCCTCCTGCGCGAGATTCGAGAGAGGAAGGCCGCCAGGGGCTCTGCGATGAACATGGGACGCGCGCGATGATGGGATCTGCTGAGGAGGAGCGCGGTGGTGCGTCGTTTCGGGGCCGCACGACTGGGGACTAGCACTGGAGTTGCTAGGTCACGCGCCTGGGCTTCTCGCGCCTGGGTCTGCGCGCATGGGGGCGCCGCCTGGAGAGGTGCGTTCGTGCCTGGGGCTTTGCGGTCTTAGGGCAAACCGCCCCCTTGGAGATGCGTCGATCACGGCTGGCCCTTCAGCTTTGCGTCAACGGCAGGGGCCTGGAAGATGAGAGCTTTGACGGCAGAAATTATGGTTTCAAAAATGAAACCCTATAACATAAATCCAGCCGTATAACAAGAATCACGAGCACGAACCACAGATCTTCAACATAAAACGAATCTCGAATATATTACAAACGAAAATAAAAGAAAACCCTCGAGAATCGACCCGCTCTGATACCATGTTATAAAATAGAAAGCGGAAGCAAAACATGGAATAAAGATAAAGAACAAAGAAAGAACGCGGGATTTTACGTGGAACCCTACTCCGTGAGGAGCGGGATGAAACCACGGGAGAAGCCCTCTAAGGGGCGGATATTCTATTGAACTTTCTCATCTGTTACAGGAGGCCTGGGGCTCCTTATATAGCTTCCACAGGACCTCCAAGTCCCACCACTAGGCGGAGATGCGCTCAACAGAAAGGACAAGATCCAAATTTCGGATCCAATCCAAATAATTTGGTCCGGTCAATTGATTGACCTCCAGAAGCTTGCTAAGTGGGTTCATGGACTTCATATTCTGAAATTAAGAATGCACTATATTAGAATTGATAACATATAAATAATTATACATTCAATTACATATCTTTGATTAAGGCATTTTTAATCAAATTAGTCTTGTTTTGTCAACTTTAAAAGTCCATTCCCTTGATTACTATAAAAGTAAGAGATATACTTACCACTATATCTCTAGCAAGATCTGGGATCTCCTCTTTATCTTTGTTACATCCCAATAATATGAGAACATGTAACTCCAATAAAGAGAAGCAGAAACACATTCCGCCTTGCAAGTCCAACTTGCATTTTCCAATTCAGTCTTTAACACCCGGGCCCACCACCTCTAAGGTGATGTTGACCCGTTGTTAATTGAACCAACCGTCAACAGGAATACAACTCACTATGCATAATCCAATATCGCCCCAATAATATGAGGACCTGAAATTGGGGTCACTATGCATACGTCCTTACTCTTTCGAGAAGCGAAGAGCCCGATCCAAATGGATTGTATGCAGGAGCTGTCACTTCGGACAGGTGTCTCGTACATACAATATCTGGCGACGGAATCCTTCGCCCTGACGGGAGACCATGGATGTTGTTGGGAAAAACAAGCAATCTATTATTCAAGGGAACCTAGGCTCTCTTATATAGGGAGAGACCTCACGGGTAAAATACATAGTAGTACAGAGAACAATAAGAAATTACGAAAAGGTACATAACATATAATAACAATCTCTACACTCCCCCTCAAGGTGGAGCATAGATGTCTATCATGCTCAGCTTGGAAGAACATCTCTGGAGGGGCCTCTAAGCAACGGCTTGGTGAGTACGTCAGCAGTCTGATCCCCTGAGCTCACGTAAGATGTAGATATCAAGCCTCTCTGGATCAAGTCTCTAGTGTAGTGGCAGTCAACTTCAACATGCTTTGTTCTTTCATGGAATGCTGGATTGTTGGCAATAAACAATGATGCCTGATTATCACACTGAAGCTGCATAGGTAAAGGTACGTCTACATGTAAATCTTCTAGCACAGATCGAACCCACACCATCGTCGTGCTTGCTTGCGCCATGGCCCTATATTCAGATTCAGCACTGGACCTTTCCACAACCGTTTGTTTCTTGCTTTTCCAAGAAACCAGAGAGCTCCCAACAAAAACGGCAAATCCTGAGGTCGACTTTCGATCCTTAGGGCATCCTGCATAATCGGCATCTGCACATGCTGAAATGGATAAATCTGTGCCCTTTCGAAATAGCAACCCTGAATCTAGAGAAGACTTTAGATACCTCGGTATCATGTATATGTCGTCCAGATGAACTTGTCTTGGCTGCTCCATAAATTGACTCACCTGGCTTACTGCAAAGGCAATATCGGGTCGAGTTATGGTAATATAAAGGAGCTTACCCACCATTTCTCTATATCTCCTATTGTCTACTTCAGCAGTGTCATCATCATACAGCTTCATGCTTGGATCCATGGGAATACTCGATGGTTTGCATCCAACCATGCCTGCTTCAGTCAAAAAATCTGTAATGTACTTCCTTTGGGTCATCACCAAACCTTGTGCATTCCTAGCAAATCCAACCCCAGAAAGTATCTTAGGGTTCCAAGATCCTTCGAGACGAACTGACGGCCTAGAAATGCTTTTGCCCTTTCTATTCCCTGAACATCGTCTCTTGTAACCAGAATATCATCAACATAGACCATGATGACAACCGTACCTGCAGAAGACTTCTGAATAAACAACGAGTGGTCTGCATTCGATCTTTTGAACCCCTGTCGTTCAATCAGATGGGAAAGCCTCTGGAACCACGCCCTTGGGCTCTGTTTGAGGCCATAAATTGCCTTGTGAAGTCTACACACCATATGCTTCTCCCCCTCAGCAGTAAACCCCAAAAGCTGCTGCATTTAGACTTCCTCCTACAGATCTCCATACAAGAAGGCATTCTTGACATCAAGTTGAGATATAGTCCAGTCACGTACCACAGCAACTGATAAGAGAATACGAAGAGTAGAGTGACGAGCCACCGGAGAAAATGTATCCATATAGTCCACGCCATAGGTTTGTGTGAAACCTTACGCGACCAGTCGTGCCTTGTATTGATCTAGACTACCATCAGCGTGGTATTTAACTGTGAATACCCATTTACAGCTAACAATAGATGCATCAGGAGGAGCCATAACCAAGCTCCATGAGCCACGAGACTGTAAGGCACGCATCTCGTCTTCCATAGCCATTCGCCAGCAATCAATCTTCATAGCTTCCTGATAGGTCCGTGGTATGTCCACGAAAGACAAAGCTGCAGCAAACCTCTGAAAGTCGCCTGTGAGGCGATGAAAAGACACCTGGGAAGCAAGGGGATAAGATGCGCACGTCCGCTTTTGCTTCCTGATAGCAATAGGAATATCCAGGTCACCGTCCTCTGTACTGGATGGTGTAGTCTCCTCCTGCAATGAAGAATCATGCACATGTACCATATCTGACCCGTCAGTAGTAATGTCATCTAAACATACCTGAGGCGTGATGGATGTCTGACGTGTAGCCTGAGCAGGACCTGACCGACGCGTATAGAATTTTGGTAAAGGTAGAATAGGAGGTTGTGGAGGTGGTGGTGGTGGAGGTGGTGGTGGTGAAGATGACGTGGTAACAGGAGCAGGAGTGGACTCGGGTGAACTCCAACTAGGAAGCGGAGGGACATAGACATCATCGTTGGTAGTGGATGGTACCAGCTTGTCACCTGCAGGAGAAAAATACATAACAGACTCAAAGAACGTGACATCAGCACTGACAAAGTATTTCTTGTTGATGGGGTCATAACAGCGATAGCCCTTCTGAGTCCAAGAGTAACCGACAAAGACACACTTGACGGCTCTAGGAGAGAGTTTGTCAAGTCCAGGAATCAGGAGATGAACAAATGCAACAGTACCAAAGACACGAGTAAGTGAGAATAAGTCCTTATCAGGAAAAATGATAGAAAGAGGAATTTTCTCACCAAGGACAGATGACGGCATACGATTGACCAGGTAGCAAGCTGTAAGAACAGCATCCCCCCAGAAAAAGATAGGAGCACAACTCTGAATAAGGAGAGTTCGAGTAATGTCAAGAAGGTGATGGTGCTTTCTTTCTGCCACACCATTCTGCTGAGATATGTAAGCACAAGTAGTTTGGTGAATAATGCCCTCCGATGAGAGAAACTGAGAGAGAGACCGTGTGCAAAATTATAGAGCATTATATGTACGAACATATTTGACAGTAGAAGAAAAACATTCTGCACTTCATTAATCAAATTTTTAATCACATCTCCTGCTTCAGATTTATTCTTTAAAAGAAAGACCCAAGATACACGAGAGAAATCATCCACTACAACTAGATAGAACCTGTGTCCATGATGATCGGGTACACGACTCGGACCCTAAATATCAATGTGAAACAACTCGAACGGGGAGCTACTGATCCGACTCTAACGACTAGGAAAGCTAGACCGACGATGCTTTCCCAACTGACACTGTTGGAGTATTAGTGGTATGCGCCTATTGAGTTGTAGCAGGGTAAATGGATCCTGGAGGAGATCCATTTACCCCATTCAGTGTTTAGTCCCACATCGTCCAACGGTGGGATTTGGAGGCTCTGGAGAGGCTATATAAAGAGCCCCAGACCTCCTGTACTCATTGAGAAAGTCAATAGACAAACACGCCCAGTTAAGGGGCTTCTCCCGTGGTTTCATCCCGCTCCTCACGGAGTAGGGTTCCACGTAAATCCCGCGTTCTTATTTTGTTCTTATCATTTTCCATGTTCGCTTCCGCATGTTTATTTTCTAACAGACACGCTTCACAACGAAAGGAAGAACTGGGAGAGATCTGAGGCAGAAGATGTCACATTTTCTGGAGCGGGAGATGACCAAAGCGAAGATGCCAGATGTACGGAGATACTGGTCTGGCGGAATGAGAAGAGACGCCAGCATAAGAATTCTGGACCAGCAGATACAGACCATTCTGTTCAGAGCCACAGCCAATCACCCTGCCCGTTAGTATGTCCTGAAATATAAGAGAAGAGGGGTCAAATATAGCACGACAGTGCAAATCCTTTGAAATCTGACTAATAGACAACAGATTCATGGAGAACTGAGGAGCATGTAGAACATTTTGTAGACTCATAGAAGGAGATAGGAAGACCTCCCCCTGTCCAACAAGGGGGGAATGAGTACCATCCGCGATCTGTACTGAACGGCCATGGGGAATGTCCCTGTAGGACTCAAGTCTCTCTCGAACTCGGCAGAGGTGATGTATGGCACCAGAATCGATAATCCAATCAGATATATCATGACAAGACGTAAATGCAGTAGCACTACCTGAGGTACTAGCAGCAGCAGAGGTACTGGCAGAAGATGTAGCAGCAACATCCGAAGGTCCACCAAAAGAATCAGCAGATGATTGTGGCATAATATCATGTAGACATGCTACAAGCTCCTCAAAACGATTATCTGCATTGGATGTTGACTGGGGCAGAGCATGCTCGGCTACACGTGTCGATGCTGGGAACCCATGCTTAGAGTAGCATGTATCCTCCGAGTGGCCTGTGCGGTGACAGTACGAACATGGCTGACGAAAGCGAGGCTGAGGGGCTGGGGCGGTGCCGAGGGGCTGGGGCGAGACCGGGCCGGCGAGAGAGAAAGGGGCCGACGACGAGAGAGAAAAAAAGGGGGTGGGGGGCGGCGGCGGGTGGAAGAGCCTAGGGTATTGGCTCTGATACCATGTTGGGAAAAACAAGCAATCTATTATTCAAGGGAACCTAGGCTCTCTTATATAGGGAGAGACCTCACGGGTAAAATACATAGTAGTCTAGAGAACAATAAGAAATTATGAAAAGGTACATAACATATAATAATATCAATCTCTACAGATGTCACTTATGTGATCCTCCACCTCTTATTCAAATTTTTAATTAATTATCATGAATCATATTCATATCATTCATTCTTCCAAGAAAAATACACATCTATTCATAATAGAGTGTTTTTAATTGGATATAATTAATTTAATCGCATTAAATTATTTATCATTCCAATTCAATCAACAAACTTGATTGTTACTTGAAATATATATGGTATTATCTCAAAAATACGTGTTAATTCGAATTTTAATAATTAGAAAAATCCATCATGATTTCTCCAGCATTATCGAGTCCTTACCCGCTGTCATGACCAGTGCCGACGGGAGTGGGACAGACCGCACACGGTGCAACCTGCTACCCCAACGCATCCGACTAGACACCACATCAACCTCAAGAAAGGATAATGCCAAATCGATCATTGTGTGCTTTGAGATGATCATCGATTTTTCAACCGAAATTATACCATATAGTAATAATCAAAAATCATTTTTGATTATAAGGAAATTTGCTAGACAAATTTCCAAACCTATTCAAGTAGCATATTTGTTGAAAGGGCATCAAGTAACCAATTGGTGATCTAGATCAAATCTAATCATTTATTGGTCGAGGCAATGTCATTTAAGGGAACAATTATTATTCTAATATTTCTCAAATATTATCCATAATTATTCCAGGAAAGTAACCATTAATTTCACAAGTTTCTTAAATGACAATCACAAGGTTTTGGATAAACATGCAAATTCCATCAGTGACCCTCACTAACTAAAAATAGCATATCTCGTTCATTTTAAATCCAAATTAAGCAAAATCAATTTCCAGAGATTGATAATTTGATTTAAAACATAAACCATGTGATAAACACGCATTTCCAGGCTTTTTAAAACAGTAACTAACCCCTTAATTACATCATTATTCGCTATCCCCGAAACAGTGGATATATGGTTACTAAAATGATCATAACTCGAGTAAACGGAATCCAAATTACGAAAACTCAAGTTCTACAATTTCCTTATTTAATGGGGAACATTATCCAAGTGATAGTTTCGTGTTTAAACATTTTAAACAGAGTCGAAAGTTATCACAAAACAGGGTTGCGAGAAATGAAATGCAATAAATTTTTCACGAACCCTCACGAGCCCAAATCTTCCTAGGTTTAAGGATCGAATCCAAAATCTCAAACCTGTCTCTGATACCACATGAAGGATATGGGATTATCCTCAAGCGCATCACGGAAGCGTGCGCATCGTATCGTATACGATGAAGAGCGACTAGTCGTACTAGTTGCTCGGTGCAGCAGAATTTAAAAAAAAACTACGATGAAATCAAATGATCCAAGAACATTTCTCGGATCGTTTCATCTAACCACAAACAAGATATAGGAATACCTCTTGGAGCATGGTTGCGATTGAGCCTCTAAGCAAAAAGACCTTCTGTCTCAAGTCCGATCCGTCGGAGGAGATGCTTGCGAGCGCGGGGATGAGTCGTGTGCTTCTCGCAATCAAAATCGTTGATCCAAACGATGGATCTCCTGATCTCGTCTCACGAGATCGAACGCCTTCTTCACGAGCGCCACGCACCAAAGAAGACGGAGATCCACGAGTCGTCGAAGCGGGTACGACAATGAAGACGATCTTCTCTTTATGAGAGTGGACGGCCATTCAATGAGAGAAGACTTAGAGTATGCGTGAGAATGAGAGGAAGAGAGCGAGACTTCGCCGAGACCGTGTGTTAGTCGAAGAGCAAGGCATGCCTCTTCTTATATAGGGTTTTGGGAGTCCATGGATCCCAATCCATGGGGAACACACAATCAACGTATGAGATTGATTTGTGTTCTTTTCAATGGCTAGGATGGTGTTGTAAAATCACAATAACAAGTGATTTAATATAAATTAACTAATACTGATAAATCAATATAACTAATCTCAAATTAAATCACATTTGACTAGAGATAGAATAATGAGAAGACCAAGGTCCATCCTTAAATTAGAGGGGACGGCTACTCTCCACATGGATAGTTGTAGACGTCCTCTCTTCTTAGAAAGGACTTGGTCAATTTCTTAAAATATCATGAGATCTCATTATCTCATGATATATCCTATAACTCTTGAAAATAAATTTCACAAAATAATTCCAAATTATCTTGTGGAAAATATCAACCAAGCAATTGAAATTATGTGAATCTCATTCACAACCCAAAACTAAATGTAATTATATTTTCAATTAATTATTCAATGTGAATCCAATTCGCATTAACAATTAATCAACAAATATAAATTACATGAGTCTCTCTCTAATATATATTATAAATCGAATTTATAATATACAGGGATAATTGGATAGTGCTATCCACATTATCCATATCCACATTAATTAAATCACATTTAATTACATTGGATACTCATTATCATGCATTCAGATAATGTAAATCAAATTCACATTATTCATGATAATTAAAGCACATTTAGTTATCCATTTCTCAATGCTCAGATATAATTCAATCTTGGAATTATTCTTGAACTCTTTCAAGAAAAATGCGCTTTCTCCGCAGATACTTGGAGATAAGGACAGGACGATTGTTCCAAGTATAGTGACTTGGATATTGTGATCACATCTCAAATCCAGATCTCACGTACCTCTCGGAGATGCTTGATTTAATCAAGACCGCAAATCTAATCTTCTCACTGCATATGAATCTCATTCAAATCAGTGTCCAACATTTGGACCAAGATCATATTACTTCTCTACTGAGAGTTACTAAAATCCAGACATGTTTCATCACTCCCTCTGAATGGAAGCGGCATGCTTATACAATCGATTATTAATCACATCACCCTCAGGTATTCCCAATACTTGTACATCCAGCATACTGGAAGACCTGTGATCACCCGGAGATATAGATCAATTTTACACTGTCATCTTCAGGGTTTCATCAACAAGTTTCTCATTCTTGGTCATTGGGATTTGGTATTGATCATATGCTTTCCAAAAGCATATATCATACCTTCAAATTCGTGTCATGCTTCTAAAGCACGACGACCATGCATGGAATTTGATCGGTCCCAATACCTCATGAGTGAGCTCATGTCTTCCGGTTCAGAAGTGAACCTGTATGATCCCTTTGAGAGATCGTATTACTCATATGCCTTTATATGCACACCAACTCGTCGGTGTATAGACCTTGGTTAGATCATCAACCTATTGGTCTGCCAAATGTACATACTCAGACATATAGCAATACATCTGTCTCCAGTCAGAGGATGCGTACCTATATCGTGACAGTATTCAACATAGGACTTTGGTTATCTCGATCTCGTTAAGTCAACCCTTTGACTTAACTAATCTGACACCTCCGAATCTCTATTCCTATGTAGAGGACCTGCGTCAAGAGGTCGGTCAGATATCAGCCTATATGAGAAAGGATTGCCATCTCCTACTCGGGCTGGAGATCATCTCTTAATAATCATTTGACGGTATTTGATGAATCCTCAATCTAGCTCCTTAGATATTCCATCAAACACCATCCTTTATGATTCAATTATTAAATCAACAGCTGTATGATTATTAAGATGGTCATGGTACATAACTCTAATTGTACAGAGGGACCTTATAGTGCATTCATTCACTTAATCTCAGAAAGGGAGTGAAAATAAATCAATATCTTTTATTGATAAATCAAACATTACAATAACATTTATTGTTGGAATGGTTCGCCTCGGGCTCATATTGCTAACATTGATAACATCCACTGCTTCAGATTTATTCTTCAAAACAAACAACCAAGACAAACGAGAGAAATCATCAATTGTAATAAGGTAAAACATGTGCCCATGGTGATCAAGAACACAACTTTGACCCAAATATCAATATGAAATAACTCAAAAAGGGAGCGACTGTTCCGACTCTAATGACTGGGAAAAACGGATCGATGATGCTTTCCCAACTGACATGCCTTGCACTGGAAGGAAGAGCGAGGGGAGATCTGACAAGATGACCAAAGCGCAGGTGCCATGTGAAACTAGAGACTGATCCAGCCGACTGAGAGGATAGGCGAGCATAGGGAGTCCGGGCCAGTCGATAAAGGCCGCCCTGCTCACGGCCACAGCCAATTATCCTGCCAGTAAGTATGTCTTGAAAAACAAGAGACGGTGGATCAAAAATAGCTCGACAATGTAAATCATTGTAAAATGACTAATAGATAATAAATTCAGAGAAAAATCAGGTGCATGTAATACATTCTGCAAACTCATTGACAATGTCAGACTGCTCTCCCCATGTTCTGTGATCAGGGAATGAGTCCCATCTGCTATGACAATTGTTCTCCCTAAAGGTACATGTCCTTAAGCTGCAAGTTGATCTCCATCGCTACATATGTGATGTGTCGCTCCAGAGTCCATAATCTGTTCTGTAATATCAGAACCATGACAAGCAGTAAGAACATAGGTGCTACCTGAGGTACTGGAGGAGGCAGAGGTTGCAACATCTGAGTGACCTCATAAAGTAGGCGAAGAGTCAAGGGAACTCCCTGAAGGCATAATGTCCCTTAGTCGAGCAACGAGGTCACCATACCTCTGATCCGAAGAAGCGGCAGCACGAGAATCTGCTTGCTCCGCTACACGAATTGATGTAGGAAAACCATACTTGGAATAGCATGTATCCTCTGTGTGGCCAGGGCGATGACAATAAGAGCATGGCTGGTTAATGAATCTGCATTTCATCGTCTTTATTCATTTATTTTAGCTTAAAATCCCTTATAAAACACATGTATACAATACTAACTCCCTATTCTTACTAACTTGCATCTGTGTATAAATATTGTATATTAATTATTATTTTAACTTAAAATAAATAAATAAAGAAATAAAGAAATAAAGAAAATTAAAAAAAAGACTGTATATATGTAATAGATACAGGCTGACCCGAACCCCAAGAGAAGGACAAGACTTGACCTGATCGACCAGGAATAAAGTAGTGGGAGATAAGATCTTTTATCAGAAAATCTAAAAAATTGTTTTGTAAATATTTTGAATTTATTCTTTGTATACTTGTACAAAACTTACACTATTTTATTTGTATATAAATTGACCTCAAATTAAATATTTTTCTTAACGAAAGTTGTAAATAAAAATGTTTTCTAAATATAAAAATAATTGCAAAGTAAAACCATGTATATAGCAAAAGTATCCACACATAGAAAAAGTCGTAAAGTGACAACTAAAAGACCAATTTCGGCTCAATACGAACTCAAATTGAATCAAACTCACTTTCATTGTATTCTAAATTAAATTATCTTTAAAATGATTGTGATTTCATAATTTTTGGAGTTACGGATCGAAACTCGATTTTATGGGGTGGTTTTTGCAATTTTACCATTTATTTATTGTATATATTTATTCATATTTATTTTTTTATACATAATATAAATAATTGCAATATTTTTTATAATTATTTAAAATAAAAAATAAAATTTAAAAAAAATATTCAAAAATTATAATTTCCTCATTTGTACATATGTATAATGTATTATATGTGTATATTACTTGTATATAACTAATTTTCTTATATAAAAATCACCAAAAACTTTAATATCTAACATTAATTAATTAAATTAATATAATTACGAAAATTTGATTTATTTATTTAATTATTTGATTTGAAAACATACCTTGTATATAAGATTTGATTTTATACCATAAATAACCACCATTAAGGTGACTAATTAATTTTTATAAATTAATTATTTTAATTATTTTATTTAATTACGAATTCCGTTTTTAATTTATTTATTAATTTATTAATTTAAGTTATTTATTTAATTAACCACTAAATACCTTCCTTCTTTGTACTTATTTTCCTTTTTGATTTTTCTTCTCCTTTTTATTGAGCTCCTCCTCCCTCATTTCCACTTGATCAATCCTTTGGAAGAGGAGCCTAATCTCCAAGAGTGTTCTTATCGTAGAGAGGTGCCTAGCTTCCGAGTCGTCCAGTGACAGCGAGTCGGTCATCGTCGAGGCCATCACGGCGTTCATCTGCTTCCATTCGGTGAGATCTGTTTCATTGTATTTCACTCTCTTAATCTAGATAATTTTAGGTTTAATAGTAGTTTTAATTTTAGTCATTTTAATTCATAGATCTTAATCGTAGTCAATCATTCCTCAAAAATTTTAAACATGAATCCGATCTTTCATCTCATATTCTTGATCCCTACATTTCCTATTCTACCTCACATAATCTATCAACTCCGACCACGCACGGTGGCCAGAGATCCGGGTCTATTCGTCTATCTCGCCAGATCCGTGTTTCCATTCACATTTTCCGTCCAATAATTGTAGACCGAGCATTCTTGCTCGAGTCGATCTCTGTATTTGTTTTATTGCAGGTACACGTGATTTCAAAAAAAATCAAAAAAAAAAAGAATGCAGTTCTGTTCAAAAAAAATTACAGAATAAAAAAATAAAAAAAATCTGAGCAGGCTGCCGTCGTTGCTCAGCACTCCAGCGGCCACCTGTCAGCCGCGACCACCTTCCTCCACAGTCCGCCCCTTGTCGGCCGCCCACCGCCAACCTCAGGGCGCAACACCACCTCCACCAGCAGTGCGTCACCGCGGAGCTCGTCCACCCACCGCACGGAGCCGCCTCCGCGCACGGGCCTCTCCCTTAACGCCTAGCCGCTGCACCAGCGCGACCCCCGAGGACTGCCACCGTCGCGCTCTGCGCCGTTGTCTGGAGTCCACCGCCTGAAGGAGTCTGTGCATCCCCACGAATCGCCGATCGCCATCAATACAGCAGCCCGACGCCCATCTTAGCAGGCGCAGCCAACCGCCAACGCCCGCCGCGTGTCGCCGCCACTCATCCCTCCGCCTGGGGCGGAGCCCTTCCCAGCCATCCGCTTCAGACCGAAGGTGGCGCCGCCACCGCCCCTACGCGAAGCCCGTCACCCCCTCGCGACCCTCCAGGAAGTGCCCGCCATCTCCTTACTAGCGACCAAGCTCTGTCGCGCCACCCATCAGCAGCACGCTGACCCCCGGCCTCACCGTCAAAGCCGCAAGCGCACGCCACCATCCAGCTACGCCTTCGCGCGCGTGCCAGCTTCATCTCCCATCCAGGCCGCGCCAACATCATCTTCTCCGCTCCGACCATCAACGCCACCATCTCCGCGCTTGTCGCCCTCTATCAGCCGCCTAGTCGTCGATCGTCCTCAACACCGCAGCCTGTCGCCCTCCGCCTGTTCGTGAAGGAAGGAAGAAAAGGGCGGCGACATCTCCCGTGTTTGGGTGTGAGAGCAAGAAATGAGAGAACCCTAGGGGAATAATAAAAAAATTGGGAAAATTTTGTTACGCCCCTCAAAATTTTCTAAAATTGCAGAAGAGCCCAGCGAATATTTTATTTAGACAAATTGCGAGAAGGCCTTCTCACATTTCCAGATTTGTAAATAAGCCCCCTCCAGAGCAAAAGTGCATCGCACATGTAACCTGGGTAATTTGCAGTTTTCATCCATAATTTTATTTCTGTTATTTAATTAATGCAAGAACATTAGTAATTTACATTTCAGTCCTTATTTTCAGACTTTAAATTTGCATGATCTTTTCATTGGAATAAATACTTTGATTGTTCTGAAAATTCTACAAAAATTTTTGTATATTCATGTTTTGTTCCTCTTCATTGTATATAAATTTCATTGCAATTTATTTCCATTTGGTGTTTTAAAAAAAATCAAAAAAATTGCATTTTCCCTGTTTGAAATTTGAAAAATCATAAAAATTAAAATATTACATTAAAATTCCAAAAAAATAGATTAAGTGTATTTTACAATCCTTTAATTTCTGTGAAATTTGTACCCATTAATCATTTTCAAAACCCAAAAAAATTGAAAAATATCAAAAATCTTAGAAAAATCAAAGAAAATTCTACAAAAATCCAAAAAGTGTGATTTGACTTCCCGTTTGTAGATAGTTGTTTATATTTTAGCATAAAAATAATTTCTACGAGTTTTACGCTCTTAAAATATTTTTAAGTTGCAAATTACTCCAGGCAGTGCACTGTTTATCATTTTTGCCACTGTTTGATTTTTACAAAAAATACAAAAACATCTGAAAATTCTAAAAAATCCCAAAAATATTTCAAAGCCTTTAAAACCCAAAAATATTTTCTCTGGATTTTTCTGAGCATTTTTGATATAATTGAAAAATAAAAAGAAAGTGTGGTGTGCGTATTTCTTCCCTTGTGCATATTGTTCCTTATTTGCAAAAGTAAAAATTTGCAAAACTAAAAACCAAAACAAAGCAAATTAAAAATCAAAAAAAAAAATAAAAATCAAAGCCCATAAAAATATAAAAAGACAAAAATCTCATAAAAACCAAGCATAGTGTTCATAGAATTCCCTCATTATTTCATTGATTTTTCTTCATTGACATAATAACCCTCGGGAATTGCAGCCTCCCTAAGTTCGATCCTATTAGCTATACAGGTTAATTAAATAGCAAATTCTCTTGCTACACATCATTTTCTGTAATTATTGGGCTTAAAAAAATAATAATAATTTTTGTTTGTTGCAGGATTTTTAGGGTTACGACGACATTGTACTTATTCTCATCTAAATAAAACCTTGAAAATCGGGTGTCAACACTGGCAAACATGACCTCCTCTACCACAAGGTCTGCGTCCATGGAACTGAGAAGAGCCCCCTCTATCACGGGAGGTTGCCATCGCAGAAGAAGTCTGACTCAAGGTACGAAATGGAACAGTGATGCTACTGCATCGTCTGAAGGCCTCCTCCATAGGAGAATAGTGGCATCCTCTAGGATTTGTGAATGAGCCACTTCATTATTCTTAATAAAGGCATTGCTGAAGTACCCTAACAATGGGATATGAAAAAAAGGTGATCAAGGTCCACCTCCTTATTATTATATAAGGGGAAAGATAATGTTGCAATCTCAGGCCCATCATTTCAGGTATTGTTGTTTCTATTTGCTTTTTTTTTCTAAAAGCCACAACGGGATCTTAACCTTAATCAGTGCATTGACTTTCCAAATGAATCTATAATCATAATGGATACTGCTATCCTAGATCGTAGATGGATGTATGAGTTTCATGTAGATAGTGGACATAGAAAAATCCTTACAACACCAAACCTAGCTATTGCATTTACCAATTGGATCTATGCCCCTTGAGTAAAGAGAGGAATTGCGAATAATCCTCAAATACGATGACAGAAAAATTAGAATAAAAGGTTCGAGACCACTGTCCGCTCCCAACATTAGAATATGACAAGTAATCTGCCACCTTTACATTAAAATCCACCACCAAGTCCATCATGGAAGAAAAAAGTCTCGTGATCTGCCCCAATCGCGACAAGTCATTCAACCAAAAGAAAAGGTTAAATGCACCCCCCAAGACTTATTTTGATGTCTATTGTTCTCTTATTGTTGGAGTATGTGTCATTGTAGTGATGGGTAATTAGATCTCTCCAGAGTCCAATTACCATATCCACATGTTTAGTCTCGCATCTATTGTTAGTGGGACTCCAGTCAGTTGGTGGGGCTATATAAGAAGCCACACCCACTGTATTAGATGAGAGAGAAAAGTGAATACAAAACACAAGCCCTTTGAGGCGTTCTCATGTGGTTTCATCCCGCTCCTCACGGAGTAGGTTCCACGTAAAATCTCGGTGTTCTTCACGTTTATTCTATTTCTCTGATATAATGCTTCCGCATTGTCGATTTCTAAAATGATTAGAGAGGGTCCAATTCTTGATGATTTTTTTTTGAAGCCAAGAAAGGGGGAGACACTCCGAGGTGTTCGCCCCAAAGTTTTATTGAAAATAGAGGGAGAAGGTACAAGAAAGCACGCGGAGTGCTAAATAGTCCAAACTTTTAGTAAGCTAGAGACATGAATCTTGATATTTTCCAAATAGAATCTTTGCCCTGAAAAAAGAAGAGCGTTCCTGGAAAGCTAAATGGCCCAAAGAGAATCCAACGGCCATAGCAAGACAGACCTCGCGAGCTCTGAATCCACCAAGCTGCCGCAGAAAGCTTCCACGCTAGAGAGGTCGACCCAGCTCATGGAAGGGTTTTCCCAGAGAGGGAGCACCCAAGAACAGGAGAAGAAGAGGTGTTCCGTCGATTCGATCTCCGTGATGCAAAGAGGGCAACTGTTGGAGCGGTATCCTAGCAGCCTGAAGCATCTGTCCCTCGTCATCAGTCTTTTACGTCTGAAGAGCCATAGGAAGAACCCAATCTTCTCAGGAAGGCGCAAGCTCCAAAAGAAGGCACAATCACGGACCAGTATAGGGGAGATGGAGGGAGAGGGCCTGTTGATGATAGCCGAGTAGGCCCTGCAGACCGTAAAGTCCTTGTCGCGCCAAACCCAGTGGTCGAGCCCCCCAGAGGGACGGGCCGTGTCTCTCAGTGCCTCAAGTAGGCCTAAGAAGTCGTCCATACGCCTGTCGGAGAAGTTGGAGCGGAAGAGAGGCATCCAGTTACCGTTGTCCCAGCAAGCTGAAACATGCGCGTCTGGGTCGAGGGCTAGAGAGAAAAGACGTGGAAAGCGAGAGGCAAGGGCCCCCTGATCGGTCCAGTTGTCGCGCCAGAAGGCAAAGCTATCGTCGTTGCCCAAGACAGGTCCCTTGATGATTTATTTAAATTCTTGCTTTATTCAAGATCTGATTATCAGAGTGGGTTCGATTCTCAAGGATTTAATTTATCCATCATCAACATCAATCAGATTGGCTGCAATGATCTGGACCCCTAATCTTGGGCACTATGTTGGGTTTTGTTGAGGAGAGAAACAAATAAGATGTTTATTCCATAGAGCTAGGGTATCTTATATAAAGAAAACCCTAGAGAGTACAAGTATTACAGAAACTGAAGGGTCACAGGGGGTTACGGAACTCGAAGGGTCATAGAGGGTTACGGAACCTGAAGGGTCACGGGGTGTTACGGAACCCAAAGGGTTACAAACAGAAATGTAAATATAGTAACTCTAACACTCCCCCTCAAGCTGGAGCTGAGAAAGTTGCAGCTTGTAACAAAAAGAAAAAGTATACACCACATCTTCACACGATGCATCATAAGAATATATGTCCGATGTTGGTAGAAGACCTCGCTCGAGGACGGGTCTGTGGCTTTTAGGTCACCAGAACGCATCTCTGTCATGCTTGTAGAGTCTCTGCGATATCAGGTCACCGGAACATATCACTGTCGTGCCTGCAGGTCACCGGAACATATCTTTGTCGTGCCTGGAGAAGAATCGCTGTAGAAGAAGTCCAGTGCGGAGCACAAATCGGGTCGTAAAAGAAAAAGCATACGCCCTAACGAAGAAGTCGATGCTCAGTGAAGACGGATGATCTGAGTAGTAGTCTGGAGTGTTGGTTGTCGTGGTAGCCAGGGCAACAGACGTCCTGAAGAGTCATCTCTGACTCCCCCTTTCTCATACTAGATAGAATAAAGAGTATGGAACATCAAGTTGGGACAAAAAGTTGGGAGTAACAAGTCGTGGTGAAGCAGAGGCTATTGGAGAGGGAGGGGCTCCAGGCGGTGCCAACGACGCAGGAGGTGCGGCTGGAGCTGCTGGATCCTCGGGCGACGCTTTAGGTGCCGCTGGAGGTGGCATCTGGTGCTGTTGGGGACTCGGACTGCCTTGTGCGGGAACATCGAATCCACGAGCGACGTAAGAGGTCCAGCCCTCTCTCCTTGTCAGCGGAGAGAGATCTGATAGTGGCGGAGGATTTAGGGTAGGTCTAGGATCGTCGCTCTAATACCATGTTGAGGAGAGACACAAATAAGATGTTTATTCCATAGAGCTAGGGTATCTTATATAGAGAAAACCCTAGATAGTACAAGGGTTACGGAACCTGAAGGGTCACAGGGGGTTACGGAACTTGAAGGGCCATAGAGGGTTACGGAACCCGAAGGGTCATGGGGTGTTACGGAACCCGAAGGGTTACAAAGAGAAATGTAAATATAGTAACTCTAACAGGTTTCTTCATGAAACCCTAATAATTATTGAAGAATTTCTGCAACGTAGCAGCCATTTCAAGCACTTACATTTATACTGGTTCCATATACAAAGATCAGAAGGTCTGCCATCGTCTTCAACAAACCATCTCCACAGCCAGACGATCAAAGCGGGTATAATTCTGATTGTGTTCTTGAAGATTTTATACATGCTCAAAATTGGTTGGAGTCTGGAAGTTCGGCATCAAGTTCTAGAAAATATAGGGTTTCTTATGAAACCCTACTTCTGTAAAGCAACAATGCATCTCCAGGTACGCCCAGATTGGATAACCGTTGGCTTGATTTTCCGATGCGTTGCTGCAACTCATGGTATCTCCAGATCAAGCACCACATATCGGAGCAATCAAAGCATGACGATGCTCGACCCTCATGTATAATAGATCGAAGACCTAAATCAGGGAGCTTTCAATCACCCTACCTCTTCCTATCATTTCGATGGACCTGCGCAATACCCTCACGGTGATCTCCAAGCCTACTGGCCATCCCCAATCATCAACAACTATGGGTTCGTACAGGGAACCAATGGGTTCATCCCCGTCAAGATCAAGAAAGAATTAGGGTTTCATCTGAAACCCTAGGTTTTCTTGATCTCCACATCTGCAATCAGAAAAATCCAAGTTTTGAAGATCGGCATCGTCAAGTTCAAGGGAAATATAGGTTTCCTGGAACCCTAGTTCTGTCCATCATTCTGAAGATCATGCCGGCATCGACATCTTTGTTCTGGGGTTCCACGTCTCTACTGGAACCCTAATTCATGGTTGTTCCAAAATCTGAAATCCCATCAAGTCAAGTTTAACGGTTCCCATCGCCTTCTTATACACAAGTCTGCCATCTCCCAAAAAGCCAAGCCCCATTAGGGGGGCCAAGTCGATGAAGAACAGCAGTGAGGCTCCTGCATCTCCAAGCAACGAGCTCTCGAGTGTTGATCCAGCGCCCCCATTGTACAAGAGACTACCCCCTACAGCGATAACCTTAATCGGGGGTGGCGGTGAAACAAGAAAGCCCCTTGCGCGATGGCGCACTTCCTGGTGGCGCCCTTCAGGTGGGGCTCTACCCTCCATGCACGTGCATGCCTCTCCCAGCCACAAGGCGCACACCCCATTACCCTTCCAATTTGGCAGCTCCGTCGGAGGGTTCCCATGATGGGATTCCTAATCTTCATGTGTTGAGAAGAAAGGGCCCAATGGCCCTTTAATAAAATGAGGGGGCTGCTCTGCTGTAAAAGAAGGAAGCTATGTTTTTAAGCACAATTGAGTTGCAGTACAATAAAAAAAAGGGGGTAAGTCATTTTGGGCCCAAATTGAGCCATGAGAGTTTGAAAAAAAAAGGGAGAGGTGCATAAAAAAAGGAAAAAATAGTATAAAAACAACTAAAAAAGGAAATAATCGAGAAAAAATCATTTGAGATTTGTTTCCCCATATTCATTTCTTCTCCCAACTTGGTTGATATCATCTATTCCGACCAGTAAGGGACAGAGGGGGAGTATGTGTAGAGTTTTACATGTCTCCAGTTCAGATTCCAGGCCACATGTCCAAACTCTGCAGGTCAGGTTCGATTGCAGATGTGCGATCATTATATGAGAGGTCCTCATCTTTAATTTGGACTCAGAGTTTTCAAGTGATCCATAGGGACTCATGAGTAGAGTTCACATTCTCTAAGCCATTGTGTGCTAGAATATTTATGTGGTTTCATATGGACTCCAGAGTAGAGATCCCATTCTCTGAGCCAGTATGGTAGAGACTCAGTTCTCTGACGATGAGACTTTCAGACTCCATCCTCCAGCGACCGTGGACTCCGACGAGGATGTTTCCACATCTTTTTTCCAGTTCATCCCTTAAGAGAGATGGAGCAGTTGCAGGCCAGAGTTCTCCAGGTGGAGACTCATTACAGTTTAAGTGACTCTGACAGACGTAGTATAAAGCACATATTCTCCGACGAGGAGATCCAGCTCAACTCACACTCCAGCCCTTTTGTTCCTCCTCACCAGCACGACATGAGAAGCAATATCCTCGACAACAACCGACAATATAGTATGTGTTGAGTTGATATTGTCTGTAGTGCCTTGTATTGTGAGTTTGAGATTTCTTTCTATTTGTCCAAATTGAGCATTGCATGCTCCAGCTTGAGGAGGAGTGTTGGAGTATCTGCCATTATATGATGGGTAATTTGATCCCTCCATGGTCCAATTACCACATCCACATGTTTAATGCCACATTTATTGTTAGTGGAACTATATAAGAAGCCCAACACTCATTGTATCAGATGAGAGAGAAAAGTGAATAGAAAAAACAAGCTCTTTAGGCATTCTCCGGTAATCTCATCCTGCTCCTCACGAAGTAGGGTTCCAAGTAAAATCTCGATGTTCTTCATGTTTATTCTATTTCTCTGATATTATGCTACCGCATTGTCGATTTCTAGCAGTTATTTCCACAAGACTTATTTTGTAAATTTTCAATTCTATATGTACTCTATATACAATGTAGCTAGGATATTCAAAGCGAAAGAATAGGGGTTGGAAAAGAGAAAGCCGAAGAAGAAGAATAAGGACACGTCGGTTGCATGGGATTTGGGTGGGAATGCTCGAAGATGTGTGGGACGAAGGGGAAGCACACCAAGCCATGTAAGGAGGAAAGAAGAAAAGAAAAAGGAAAGGAGGGCAGGATCGCAAGGTTTATGAGGAGAAAGAAAACAATGGGAAACGGATATCAAATCCCAAAGATTATAAAATTCATACCATTGATTTTATGGTCCCTTCATTACACACGATGGTGGTTTATATAGAAAACCAATACCATCTAAATGGCATGCCTCTTCACAGAAGGCACAATCCTTTTATATAAGATACCTCCAAAAGGATACATCCCTTGAATTTACATAGATAAATGAAGAAATAAATATATAAGAAATAAATATAAAAGAAAATAACTTGAGTACGGAAATCATGATGTATCAATATAAAAGTGGTTAGACTTCCACAATGTCAGTTCCTTGTTTCTCTTTCAACATTAAGGTAAGTTATCCATTCTCTATTACGAGGCCAAATTAATGGTGCAGGTATAAAATAGAAAAATAATACATAAAAGGGAAGCATGGGTATTTTGTAATACGAATGTTTATGAGGAGGTCTACATATTATATGAAGAAAAAATACGAACATGCTTTTCACGAAATTCAACATTAAGAAATCAAAGCAAACCTGTTGAGAAGCTGCCTGAGTTCCATGTTCACATTATGATGATCCAGTGACGACGTATCAATACTACTGAGGAAATCAGATTGTCCACTTCCGGAAATATCATAGTCATCCTGCTGATGTTCCAATACCATATCAGACTCCTGAAGAAAGGAATCTTGGATTTCTATCTGATTTTCATCATCTTCTATGGTACTTCCTAGAGTTTCCTGTGGCAAACCAGCTTCCACATTCTGCTGCCGATTTGCATCTTCAACATCAGCATTCAGTGCATCAAAATCATATGCATCCTGCTCCCAATCCATTCTGCTACTTGCAGCATATTCCTCCTGCCCATGTCTATCTTGATCTATAGGTTGTTCTCGAATGTTATTTTGTGTGCCAGCATTGCACTCCAAGTCTGTTGTTCGTGCCTCTGGCATTTGGTTGACAACAGAACCTACATTTCTAGATGGAGATCATCCAGAATTTCAATTAACTGCCCCAAATACATCAAGATTGATTAATGGCGGAATTGTTGTCTGACCTCAAAAAAGAACTGTTGGCAGCTCCCTCATAAGATACTCCCATGTTGCCGTGTGCTTGATGGTGAAGGTTATTTTCCAAGCTAAAAATGAATCCTTCCCTAAATATCACCCTAGCATTAGCATATATTGGAAAACATTTGGTGAACACACTATGCCGAGAAAAAGGAATAAAAATTCCAGCAGGATAATGGAACATGTATTCTATTTTACCCAAACAACCTTTGATCTGGAAAACTCCTTCACGATATTTGTATGTGCATGGTATTCATAGTCAGTGATTTACATTGCATAGTTTTGTTTTTGAATCTATTTTCTCTCGAAATTAACACTCCTACTACTAAAACCCATGGCAACATCAGACAATCCTCATGAAGCATAATTATGGATCCTTTGTTTACAATTTTCACTTGTCACACCACAAGATTTTTTGAAAGAAAAAAGGGTAGGCAGCCCAAATGTGTCCTTACCTGTAACCTCCATCTAACAAAAAAAACTAATAACTATAAGTGAGATCCAGGATTTGTACAAGATCTTTGCATGCACAACAGAACCACAAGATTTTTTGCAATTGAGGCTTTTTGCTTAAGACTAAATGAAACGTCCAGACAGATTATCAAATTTTGTGAGGCCATCCATAATAGAAGTGACAAACTCAAGAAAATTGATGAACACAAAGGAATTGACCTTAATGTAGAAGTAATTATAATCTTAGTATCTTACAGAAACTAAAAATATGCATACCTCAGACCAGTGACAGGGTGTTGATCTCTCAGTTGACGCAATTCATTGGCAGCAGTTGAAAATGTCTTCTCCCAGAGGGGCACTCCATGATGGAAATGTCTACGTCTGAGTAATGACTGGTGAATTTATAATTCATCAATTTCTGAATGATGAAAGGGAGATCCCTCTATGCAATATATAAGTTGGCGTGCTCAAAGGTAGAAACAGATGGCCAGATGAGAAATTACAGTGATCAGAATATATCAAAATTATAAGGAAATTAGGACCAGTACAACTTTTCTCGGATACCAACGATATTTCGCCGATATCCAAGGTTCAGAAATGCGGTATGCGGTATTCCTCCGGTCATGCGGTATAAAGGGAGTAAATAGATATGCGGAGGAGTATACGGAAGTATATG
Organism: Ottelia alismoides; assembly: GCA_037367405.1. Classification (NCBI taxonomy): domain Eukaryota; kingdom Viridiplantae; phylum Streptophyta; class Magnoliopsida; order Alismatales; family Hydrocharitaceae; genus Ottelia; species Ottelia alismoides. Next base: position 537,857 of record JAZKJV010006200.1, read on the forward strand.
TGGTTTATGCGGTATATAATATTTTAATTTAAAATATTAAAAAATACAATAATAAAATGTGATTATATAAAAAATTTGAAGATCTAACAAAACCCAAAATCAAAAATTTCAAATAAGATAATATAATCAATAAGTATATAAGCATGATATTATAAATTGATTTTTTTAGTGTATATTTTGAATTTAATTGATCTTAATGGAGGCGAAGAATCCATGTAGCCGACCCTACTTAATTGTGGGAAAAGGCTTTGTCGTTGTTGTTGTTGATATTTTGACTTTAATGCATATATATATGCATACAAATTTGATTTAATAGGGAATGCACGAATTCTATAAGAAAACCTTTAATACATATATAGATCCTATAGATAACAAATGCTAAAGAAAATCATAGGTATACAAATCATACACCCAAAATTATACATATATATGGATCTCCAAGGGATAAAACTTGTTGGCACAAAATATAGGAAAAAATGTATTCACATATAAAATTTATTAGAAGTACAAAAATGTTAAGTGTCCAATTATTTCATATTTTATTCAAAGAAATGGAATGAATTTCATTAGATAGAAATGTCAAGTAAACAATTCATTAATAAGTGTTAGGAACAATGGAAATATATGGATATGAGAAAAATACCTTAGATTATATTTACAAATGCGCTATATACGAGAATAATGAAAAGATGCATCAATGTAAATGATAATATAAGAGTTGCTCGGAAAAAAATCGAGTTAAAGTGTCATCAAGATATTATGAATTAAACAAAAAAGATACATGAATCATGTATGAAAGCATCTTGTTCAGATATGCGCCGCATATCGCATATGCGCTTCGGTCAAGTGATTGAATACGCATGTACGGCAGCATATACGGTCGCATGGACCGCATTTCCAAACACTGCCGATATCTATGTATATCAATGATGTTATCCATGTGAGATTGATTTCACTACTTATTTCAGCGAGACCCCCGCCTGGTAGGGTATGGTGCGACAGGGAGGTGCATACGACGATTCTTCAACCTAAGGAGCATCACCCCCTTTTAGGTTTTAGCAATGGAGATGAAACAACTCTAGAGCTTATAGGTATCCGATATAGCTTGTTCGTTTGATATCCATTTGTTATTTATTTTCGTAAATATTTCACTAGATGCATCTTACAATAGTTACTCCTATGAATGAAACATTGTTTCAGTAATCATTATCTACATTTTAGAATCAAATGTCTCATCTATTTTTATGAACAAAAGATATGTTTTAAATGTGATTAACTTAGCTATATTTTTTTATTTCCAATATCTATCAGTCAGTCAACATTAACAACAATATGTTCGATATGGCCGACATGTGCGATATAAAGGTCAGAGATTATCGATATGTGTGGTAGAAGTGTACATTTGTAAGTTATTTACTATTTTAAGAACTTGGATGAACACCATTTCCAATATCTATCGGTCACCAATCAGCACTAATTGTCATATGACCGATACATATGCTATAAGTTATTTATGATATGTATGATATGTCGTAGATGAGCGATATGTATGATATAAGTGTGTATTTGTAAGTTATTAATTGTTCTAATAACTTGGATGATCTTAAATTACGAAAAAAATGGCAAAATAGCTTTTTTGAGCCATTTTCGAGATTTCCACCAAAATTTCCATTTCAGGGAAAGCCGAAACGTAATCGAAATTGAGATTTTGAACCTTGACTTGTGGGCATAATTATGAAACTAGTTGACGCACAAAAATTGAAAAGCCCGTAAGGATGTGGCCTCGACATAGGATTATCATATATATGTGTCCAACTACTACAGCTACCTCATAATTATAAGTCAAAAAGGGTAAACTATAACTTCTTGGAGAAGATAAATATAGTTCGTATAATACTATGTGTTGGCTAGTTTAATAAAAAATGGTGACGCCTTCTCCCACTTTATGTAGGGTCGGCTACATGATTCTTGCTCAAATCCATATTAAAAGATCCGACTATTTTTTGCGTTGGTTGTCGGCTACCCAAAACAACCCCCACAAGGAGGGATTTAAATCCTGATCTTTTAGGTGGTAGGCTGACAAGCCTCCCACTACCCTTGTTAATTCGAGCAAATTAATGTTCAAATTAATTAAGAATGTTCGTTGCAGTCAGATAATTAGAGCATATCAAAAACCACTTTCAATTATAGTCAAATTAATTTCGAGCGGCAATTTTTTTTACTTGGTTGGAAGTCCAAGGTCGAACTCAGGAGGCAGCTGTCTCCTTAGGTTGATTCTATGCAAATTTCAATGTTTGATTTTCAGAGGAGATATTTTTGGTCTTTTTCGTATATTTTATGCAAGACACATGCAAAATCAGGCCAACTTACAAGTTAAATCAGAAAGATAGTCAAATTAATTCCAAAAATTATGAAACTTGGCCAGATGGTGAAATATGATGAAATTAAGCTATACTAATTTTTTTGTAATTTTTAGATGTACGGATAATGAAAAATGCAGACTTTAGTGAAAATGACTAAACCAATTTTAATAATTACCAAACGATGATATTTGTCAGAAACAAAATTAATCCAAATAGGTCTAATTAAGAGCTATCCAAATCAACTTGAATTTCATTAAAACACTTCACGGTTGATTAATTAAAAATCGATTAAGGTTTTCACTAAATGATTTTTCTAAGACAAACTATACGTGCAAATGGTGTGATTTTCGGATATGCTGTAGCATAGGCTTATATCTACCAATGATGATTTTTCAGATTTTTCGATAAGCAGATAATGCGCAATCAATTAATCAATAAAAATGGGCAAAATGTTGCAATTTTTTACCAAATTAAATTCCATAAATATTCTGCAAATCAGAAAAATACAAATAAATGCTAAAATGGTAGAACAAGAGTTATGCTACACAACGCAATTTTCGGAACTAAAAATGGATGACAAAATGACAACAAAATAAACGTGCAAATGCAGGGGTATGAGTGCAAAGAAAATAAATGACAAATGCTATGGATGCAATACAGGGACTTAAATGAAATTACCGGAAAGTAAAAGTTTCCTTGATAACTTGCAAGGGGTGTCAAGTGTCCCCTTTGCAAATCACCTTTTGGCTTTATTGTGCGCTAAAACTCCCCTGTTTTGTTGGCATGAACAGGGGAGGGCAAGGAGCTTCACGCACGCACGGGGGAGAAGGCGGCCGGCCGTGGAGGGGGGCGTCGTGGATGGTCGGCGCACTCGGAGGTGACGCACAAGGGGAGAGGACCTCGCGTGGACGGCCGCGAGGCGGAGGTAGTGTGCGGTTGCTCTGGAGCCGCTGGGTGCACAGTCCAGAGGAGGGGCTGTCGATGTCGCGCTACGCGGCTGGCACGCAAAGGATTGGTCGTGACCAGGGGGCGCTGCAAAAGTACGGCGGTGGCGCGCAGATCCTCGAGCGACGGTGGAGGACGGGCGTTGGCCAAAGGCCGGTCGACACACGACCGGGGGTTGTAGCCGGCGGTGAATGGACGAGGATGCGTGGACGGGTGGAGCTGCCAGGGGTGACGTGCGGCTGGAGGTGGAGGGCGCGCTCGCTCGGTCGCGCGCTGCAGGGGCGGCGGCTGGTGTAGGCGGAGGAAGAAGAAGAGAAGGAGAGAGAGGACGTGGGGGATTTCACCACCTCCCCTGTTCCTCATGCATTTGTTTAAGTGGCTTAAATGTTGGATTAATCGGTTGATGAAATTGTTTCGAAAAATTAATTAAAAATCACCGTTGCGTTTGCAACGTGTGATTTATCCGTGGAAACACAATTTATTTGGCGATTTGATGGATGGAAGATGGTGAATCGAGGAGAGAGAGAATGGGTGTGTAATGAGGAAGAAGAAGAGAGGGAGAAGAAGATTACTTGGAGATGGACGGATGTCTGGGAAGGAGGTGCAAAGAGAAGCACCTCGGGTCTTTGCTCGACGCCGCGACAGAGACGGAGCTCGAGCAGCTCACGCTTGAGCCGCGGCAAGGGACCTTGATCCCTTAGATCTCGCCGGAGGACCGTCGTCGCTCAACCTTGGTCTCACTCTTCACTGTCACTGAGTATGGATAGGGAGCTCGGGGATTTCACTCACAGTAGGTGGATGGGGACGAAAGGAGGAGTGGAGGAGAATATAAAGAGGAGGAGGAGGTTGGAGAGGAGATGGAGAAGGTGGAGGGGGTGGGGTAGAAGTTGGAGGTGTCGAGGCTTCCTCCTCCCCAAGGCAAGGAAGAGTGGGGTGGAATGGGTAGATGGGGGATGAGATGACGCCACTTGGCGCGCTCGGATGCGGACATGTGGCATTTATTTAATTAGTAGCCAAAAACCATGGGGTTGACACGTGGCGGCTTCCGGAGCCACCACATGTCGCTCTCAGAAAAATCCAAAGCTAAATGGAAAGAAAAATCAAAAAGACATAATAAAAGGAATTAAATCAAAAAGTGGTCAACACGAAAGTTGCTCGTCTCGACGAGATCTACAACTTTCGTGAAGGGCCGAAAATTAAATGAGATCATCTGTACAAAATGTTTTTTTGGGTGGTACATTATAGATATAAAATACCGCATTTTATCTTTTGTAATTTTTTTGTCATTTTTTTAATAAGAGAAAAAATCAAAATAAAGTTAGAAAAAATATGAAAGGAATATTTACAACTTAAGCTAATTTTTTTGGATTTTTAATAATGAAGAAAATAAAAGGATAAAATACAGGGGTAAAACGGTCAATATGTACAATATACAAAAGGGGCCCAAAACCCAAGTTTTGCATACGAGCTCCGATTTTAATGAAATTGGTCTTGTTTCGAAGGTCTTTGAATGTATATTACTTTAAAAGTGAGTAGACCTAATTCGAAGGTTGTATGAGAGAGATATGCGCATTTTAAGGCTCCTAGTTTCAAACTGGGTTTGGGGTTTTATTAGGTAATTTTACAAGTTAGTAATTTTTTGATATTTTTCCTTTATTGGTGTTAGTAATATATACACTATAGAGTTGATTTTATTGGATTCGGAGTTAGTATAAAATATATACACATAAGGTATTTTCGCTAATATACAGGTGAATATTTACAAGTGAATTTGGCTTCTTATTTTATGCAAATATGAATGCTAAAATGCTGATATTATGCTTGCATGCATGAATTCTAATTATGCAATATAAGTAGAAATATGCCTCTAATTACTCGGGAACAAAGCTCTATTTTCAACTTTTAGAGTGATGAATCACAGATTCATCATAGGCACACTGCACTACCACCAGACCATTGAAGTACGTGTTAGTTAGGTTAATAAACCAGAAAATCTTATTAGTTATTAAGAAACATAATTGTGTTTTGTTCATTTTTCTTAGTTTCTCTATAGGGTATTTCTGTAATTTTCTCCCTAAAACCAAGACCCTTCATTTCTTATAAGAAAAAGTAGGCCTTGTACCTCCACCTAAATAAGCCTCCAAAACCTTTTACCCAGACACTAACTCCACCGAGGGCCAGTGACGTTTAGACCTTTGCACCAGCAAGCCTCACCACCGTCAAACCCTCCACTGGCATTTCCTCTTTAGGCCACCACCACCAAAAGGCCCTTTCTAGACCATTGTCGCCGCCAATAGGCCTCTTGTTATTTGGTCGCTGTCAGGCTAACCATCAGGTCATCCAGGTTGTCCCTATAGGCCTTTGTATCTTGGTGCATGTCATTATCGTTATTGTTCCTTATAGGTCATCAATACTTTCAATACTTAAGGCCCTATCTAAGGCCTTTTTTAAATTGCTTCTTTCTTTTATCGGTCTTTCTCAAATTCCTAATGACATCACTAATTCTTCTTCTTTAACCTCTTCTGAGACAAAGGTGATTGTCTCAACCTCTATTGAGTTTGTTCAAGGTACCTCTGTCAAACGAAAGGGTGGGAAGGTATATTATTCGTTCAGAGACCTTCGAGATTTTTCTTAGTGGGCAAGCAAAAGCTCACTATCCATATTGTTGAGAGAAAACGATGAATTTCATAGTCATGAGGTCCTAAGGCTCTCTTATATAGAGGAGAAACATGTTAGGAAGAGAACAGATAGAAAAAAAAAAGATAACTAATATCTCAACACTCCCCTCAAATTGGAGCGTAGATATCAATCATGCTTAGCTTGGAACAACATCTCTGGAATGTCCCTCAGGCTAAGGCCTTGGTGAACACGTCTGTTTGATCTCTTGAGCTAACATGAGTGGTGGAGATTAAGCCCTTCTGAATCATGTCTAGAGTGTAGTGACGGTCTAACTCCAATTCTTTTGATTTGGTCTTGCTTTGTAGATAATTAAATGCACATTAATTCAAAAGTAATTAGAGGTTCATAGGAGACTGTATATGAGAGATATTTGACTTTGTGGCTTTTTAATCTCGAACTAGGGTTTGGAATTTATTGAATATATATAAACATGTTAATATTTTTTGATATTTTTCGTTTATTTATATTAATAATGTGTATACAATGGAGTTGATTTTTATTGGATTTGGAGTTAGTATAAATAAAGAAAAAATGTGGAAAGCTATGTTAGCATACATGTGAAATTTTACACATAATTTATGGCTTTTTATTAATGCAAATATGAATGATAAAATGTAGATGTTGTTTTCATATGCATGAATGATAATAATGCAATATCGATGGTTAAATGTAATTAATTACTTGGGAACGGAGCTCTATTTTCAGCTTTTAAAGTGATGAATCACATATTCATCATCTGGTCTCCAGAGCTAATATAAGTAGTGGCAATGAGACCCTTCTGTATCATGTCACGAGTGCAAGGCCTTAAATGTCGGTTTCGTTCACCATTTCGGTATCGACCAAAACAGAATTTCGATGGAATTTCGGTGGAATTTCGACCGAAATTTCGGTCATTTCGGTCATTTTTTGTACTAGCACCCCCATATTTCGGTCGTTTCGGTCATTTCGGTTGAATTTCGATTTCGACTGGATATCGATATTCGACAAAAATTCGACCGAATTTCGCTGAAATTTGAGGTCATGCACGAGTGTAGTGACAGTCCACCTCGATGTGCTTGGTCCTCTCATGGAAAGCAGGGTTGTTTGTGTTGGAAGAAAATGATAAGATGTTTATTTCACAAACCCTAGGCTCTCTTATATAGGAGAGGCGCCTATGGGTAAATTACATAAAGAGTTCATAAGTAGAAAGAAAATAAGAAACAGTACAAAATAACATAACTGCATAACAAAACATAAATCTCTACACTCTCCCTCAAGATGGAGCATAGATGTCGATCATACTCAGCTTGGACGAGCACTTCTGGAATGGTCCTCTAAGTAGGGCCTTGGTGAAAATATATGTTGTCTGGTCCAGTGGTCCCCTGAGCTGACATGAGATGTGGAGTAAATCCTTCTGAATCATATCTATATAAAGTGACAATCAACCTCAATGTGCTTGGTTCGTTCATGAAATATTGGATTATTTGCAATAAATATAGCAGCTTGATTGTCACATTCCAGTGCCATAGGAAGAGGTACATATATATATATATATAGATCGGTGAGAACAGCTTTAACCCACATCATTTATGTACTAACCTGGGTCATCGCCCTATATTCAGACTCTGCATTGGATCTTGCTACAACAGCTTGCTTCTTGCTTCTCCATGAGACGAGAGAATCCCTAACATAAACAGCAAATATAGTAGTGGACTTCCTATCTTTAGGACATCCTGCATAATCTGCATCTACGCATGGTAAGATAGTGATCTCTTTGCCTTTCTTAAACAATAGTCATGTACCTGGAGATGATTTAAGATACCTGAGTATCATATGTATAGCATCCATATGTACCTGATGTGGTTGCTCCATGAACTGACTCACCCGACTAACCGCAAAGGATATATCGGGTCTAGTAATGGTAATATAAAGAAGATTTCCAACCAGTTCTCTATATCTCCTCCTATCCACCTCGTCAGTATCATCATCATATAGTTTCATGCTTGGATCCATAGGTGTAGTGACAAGCCGACATCCAAGCATTCATGTTTCACTCAGTAAGTCAGTGACATATTTCCTTTGAGTCATCACGAGTCCTTGTTGATTCCTGGCAAATTCCAGTCCCAGAAAATATCTAAGGACTCCAAGGTCCCTGGTGACAAACTCACGACCCAGCATTTCTTTTGCCCTCTTGATTCCTTGTATATCATCTCATGTAATGAGAATATCATCAACATATACCATAGTTGCAACCATAACTCTAGATGTTTTCTGTATAAAGAGGGAATGATCTGCATTGGAACGTTTGTACCCCTACTTTTCAAACAGGTCTGAAAGCTTTTGGAACTAAGCTCTAGGACTCTGCTTAAGGCCATAGATCACCTTATGAAGTCTACACACCTGTGAATACTCCCCCTCAACAGCAAAATCAGGTGGTTGTTGCATGTAGACTTCCTCATGAAGATCACCATATAAGAATGCATTCTTGACATCTAACTGGAAGAGTGGCCAATCTCGAATAATAGCAACAGATAGAAGAATCCCTAAGGTGGAATGACGAGCAACATGTGAGAATGTGTCAAGATAATCCACTCCATATGTCTATGTAAATCCTCGTGCAATTAGGCGTGCCTTGTATCTATCGATGCTGCCATCTGCATTTTGCTTGACTGTGAACACCCATTTACCGCCAACCGTAGACATGCCCATAAGAGTAGGAACAAGAATCCAGGTGCCTCTCGACTGATGAGCCGCCATTTCTTCCTCCATAGCTAATCGGCATCTAACATCCTGCAAAGCCTCCTTGTAATTCCGTGGAATGTCCACAGCAGATAGGACAATAGCAAAGCTCCTGAATTCATCATGCATACGATCAAAAGAAACCACATATGCTATAGGATATGACACACAGCTTCGCTTATGTTTCCAAAGCGCAATAGGTATAAATCAGTAGCCTCCTCATCTGTCCCCTGTAATGAAGCATGCTCAGGTAAACCATTAGATCCATCATTAGAAATAATATTCTCAGAATATACCTCGTACGAGCTAGATGACGAGCGATGACCATGAGCAGATGCAGGCTGACGGGTATAGTGATGTGGCAATGGTGGAATAAGAACTGTAGTGGGAAGGGAGGACGGTGTAGGCAGAGGTGGTGGTGGTGGAGGAGGTGGTGTTGGTGCTGAAGATGGTTGTGGTGATGGTGGAGGAGGTGGCATGTATATGGAGTCATCAGTTTAAGACGACATCAACCTATCACCTGAAGGGGAGAAGTACATAACAGACTAAAAAATTGTAACATCATCACTAACATAATATTTCCTGCGCAGCGGATCATAACACATGTACCCTTTTTGTGTCCTAGAGTACCCGGCAAAAAAATTGACAGCTCTAGGAGAGAGCTTGTCAATACCTGGAGATAGCTGGTGGACAAAAGCAACTGAGCCAAACACTCGAGGGGTAAGTGAGAACAATTCCTTTTCAGGAAAAGCCACAGAGAAAGGAATCTTCTCACCCAAGACGGACGATGCCATGCGATTGATAAGATAGCATGCCGTAAAAACAGCATCGCCCCAGAAGGAATGAGGAGCACGACTCTATATGAGAAGTGTCCTAGTGACATCAAGCAAATGACGATGTTTTCTCTCTGCAACCCCATTCTGGTGGGAAGTATAGGCAAAGGTTGTTTGGAGGATAATTCCTTGGGTTGAAAAATAACTAGAAAGAGAGTTGGTACAAATTTCCAAGGCATTATCAGTCCTGATAATTTTCATATGAGCAGAAAAGACATTCTGAACTTCATTTATGGAATTTTTTATCACATTTCCAGCTTCAGATTTATTCTTTAATAAAAATACACATGACAAACGAGAAAAATCATCAACAACGACAAGATAAAACCTGTGTCCCTGATGATCAGGGACACGACTCGGACCCCAAATGTCTACATGAAACAACTCCAAATTGGAGGTACTACTTTGACTCTGACGACTGGGAAAGGTAGGCCGATGATGCTTTCCCAACTGACAAGCCTCACATTGAAAGGACGTGTGAGGTGAAATCTGGGGAAGAACACGACATAACTTCTGAAGCGGGAGATGACCAAAGCGCAGGTGCCACAAAAATGGAGAAACAGGTCCAGCATGTAGAGAGAAGATTCTGGCATATGGAGGCCGAACAAGGTGATAGAGACCCCCCTGCTGACGGCCATGACCAATCATGTTGCCCGTAAGGATGTCCTGAAAAATAAGAGAAGATGGATCAAAAATGGCCCAACAATGTAAATCCTTCATAATATGGCTAATCGACAATAAATTCATAGAGAAATCAGGCGCATGCAACACATTCTTTAGATGCATAGAAAGTGTCAAGCTAATCTCCCCCTGACCAGTAATCGGGGAGTGTGTTCCATCTGCAATAACCACAGTGCGTCCTGGAGAAACCTGTCTGTAAGTTGAAAGTTGACTCTGGTCTCTACGCAGATGATGTGTAGCACCAGAATCCATAATCCACTCCATAGTATCAGATCCATTGATGCTAGTGAGAACATAAGTACTACCTGAGATACTAGAAATAAGCTACAAGATCATCAAAGCGTTGGTCCGAAGAAGACGCAGCTGAAAGCTCAATCTGTTCAGCCACTCGTGCAGAAGCCGGGAATCCATGCTTGGAGTAACATGTATCCTCAGTATATCCAAGATGACGACAGAAAGTACATGGTTGGCGAACACGACCTCCCCTTCCTCGAGGTCCACGTCCACGAAACGAAGAGAAACCACCGCAACCTCAGGATGCTGCCATTGTTGAGGATGTCTGATTTGTAGTAGAAGATGGGACAGTTATACGACTGAGTCTGCGAAAAGCTTCCTCCATAGGAGGAATAGTAGAGTTTGCCAATATCTGAGATCGTGCCGCCTCGTATTCTGGATCAAGTGCTGCCAGGAATGCGCCAACCATGGTGGCGTTCCTATAGGTCTTCTGCTGCTCAGGAGTAGACGTGAGAGGCATAAAGCTATACAGCTTCTCAAACATCCCACGTAGGGATGTATATAAAGAGTGTAATGGTTGTCCATTCTGTTTGATGGTGAAGATATCATGTTGGAGCTGTAAAATCTTCGTCTCGTTCTTAGCTGTGAATACGTTGCAGCAAGAATATCCCACATTGCTTTGGTTGTGGGCTGATGGAGTATTTCGTTGGCAATCTCTATTGCCAACGTACCTGAGAGTCATACTTTGGCATATGCATCATCCGCCTCCCATGAGGCGTTAACCCCAGTCTTCTCAGCCGGTTCTTCCGCGGTAAGAATGTATTTCTTACGGGTAGACTTCATTATACTCATGAACTACATAGCCCACAGTTCATAGTTCGACCCATCCATCTTGACTATGGGCACTGGACCTCTGAAGGCGCCTATGAAGGGAATATCCACCTTGTTCTCTGACATATCGGCTTGAGAAGACTAAGGCTGAATACTTGACTGGATTGTGTCTACACCAACATAAAGAGATAGGATTGCATGTGTAGAATCATGTGCCCAACCTCAGTATGTAATAGGGCTAGTCGACGATGAAGATGTGCACACAAAAGCCCGCGTGAAGAAGCGCGGGCTCGCAGGGCTTAAACGTGTACTTGCGCGCGGGGTGGGGCACATAGTCGCACCGTCGGCGTGCTGGAGAGGTGCGAGGCGCAGGCAGCGCACGGACGACGCTCAGGCGGTGCGCTAGCAGCGCGCGGGCGGTGCGTGGGCAGCGCGCGACCGGCAGGCTGTTAGTGAGAGAATGAAATTCTCTCTCTCTCTCTCTTTTTCCAACGGCAGTGTGCAGTTCAGAGTTTATAAATTATATTTTTATTTTATTATTGTTATTATTATTTTGACCAACTTAAAAAATAAACCGTACGCGCGCCTCGGGTCTCGGAATTTGGCGCACAATATCTTGTTTTGACCGTCTCGGGACGACGATCGATTTGAATACAATGTTGATATACTTTTGATCGGGTTTTGAATACCCGAAATTTTCGGATACGGATTTTGTTTAAGGTTAAATTTTACGATTTAAAAATATCAAACGACCTCCGATTGACGAACGGTCAATTCCGTTGGTTTTGTATTGTCGAATCGGATCTAATGACGGTCTCGGTTCGTTTCGCGGTTTCCGAATTTGCGTCGCGGCTTTTCACGGCGCGCGTTACGAAGCAACCGATTTTTGGTCGATTTCACCCGAACGACTTTTGATTCACTACCAATTGGTCGTTTTAGGTTGGTTAGTATTGACCGACAACGTTTTTGGGTTCATCAGACCCAAAATCGGACGAGTTCGGGTTTGTTAGAATATGGATGTTACATCATAGGCCTTTGCATAATCTATCTTCCACATCGCCCTTTTCGCCTTCGTACGCTTCCAGTCAAGGTATATCTCCAATGCCATAACTAGCCCGTCTGCCATCTGTCTCCCCGGAATGAAAGGTGACTGCCCATGTAGCACCACCGAGTCCAGAATCCCCCTGAGCCTGTTCGCCAGCACCTTAGCTACAAGCAGATAGATCGCATTGGAAAGCGCGATGGGCATGTAGTCTTCGACCCTCATAGGAGTATCCTTCTTTGGGAGCAGGAACATCAATGCCATGTTGATCTTCTCGAATCCGCCATTACCTTCCCTAAACTCGTTCATCACCTCCATTACTTCATCCTTCAGAAGCTCCCAGAACTCACGGTAGAACAACACCGGGAAGCCATCCAGTCTCGGGGCCCCGTCCGAATTCAAGTCTCAAAACCGCCCTCCTCACCTCCTCAACTGTGAAGGGAAGTAGTAATCCCTCCGCATGTTCTGTCGTCAAGTTCGTCACACCTCTTCCTGTCCAGCCCCAGCCGTCCCCTCTTCTCCTTCGTGTCGCCTACACGAAGTGGCTCCTTAGCACCCCCCCCCACGCTGCCGCTCCAGCCACCCGAATGCCATCAACCTCCATCTCATGAAAATAGTTCCTTCTCCTTCGACCGGAGGCCATAGAATGGAAAAATCTCGTGTTAGCATCCCCTTCTTTTAGCCATTTCTGCCCGGACCTCTGTCGCCACTCCAACTCCTCTTTTCTGTCCTCCAGCGGCAGTTCCTATAACAGACCTTTTCTCCTGTCAAATTCGTCGAGGGCCAACCCTCTCTCATCCTCCAGCCCATCCAGGTTGGTGACCTTTGACTGGACCTCCGCTCTTCTGCTTCCCCGCCTCTTCCTCAAATCGCGCCCAAAAGTGGTAAGAAACACCCTCAAAAAGCGAAGCTTAACCGCCAATTTTGCCACTGCCATGCCCTCCAGCGCATACCCTCTCCACTCTGCCTCTGCCGCCTCTTTGAATCCCTCTTCCAACAGCCAGCTTCGCTCAAAGCGAAAGAACCGGTTACCCCCCTCCTCCTCCGAGCACCATAAGATCAGCGTGTGGTTAGAATTCGACCTTGGGAGTGCCCACGCCCTCGATAGTGGAAACATCTACGCAGCCCCCGTAGAGAGAAGAAACCTATCCAGTCTCGAGCGTGATCTAACATTACGCCACGTGTACGCGCAGCCGGCAGCATCAATAACAGACAGACCCAAGGTGGGCAGAACCCTCCGTAACTCCTCCGAACCAGGATCTCCCCCCACCAGCCCCCTAGAGTCGATCGTCAGGAAGCAGTGTAACATGAGGTCCCCTCCAATAAACCAGGCCCCCTCCGCATCGTGGCTGCCCAGCAGCTCCATATCCGTCGCCAGAAAACCCCTCTCACTGCTAGTCGGTCCGTAAACATTGATATAACGCATGGTGGCACCATCAGAACGTCGCTTCAGCAGTATTGTCAAGCAGTACTGCGACCTCGTCACCTCTAGCAGCTCAAAAGTGTCTTTAGTCCATCCGGTCAGCAGGCCACCTGAAGCCCCTTGAGCCTCTAGCTCAACCAGCTCAAATCTACCGCCTCCCTCCAGCGCCCTTTTCACCTCCATTCCCCGTGCGAGAGCTTTGTCTCCTGGAGGAGGAACACCGTTGCTCGAGACTCTGCAATAAGTTCACCTACCCTCAGCCGCTTCTCCGCCCGACCTAAGCCCCATACATTTCAAGAAAGAATCTTCATTGACATGAAATACGCATCGTCTTCTTAGGTGGGATGAGGCCGATGTGACACCCCGTCCCTTCGGCTACCGAAACCGATAAGACGGGAGCGTCGGACCTACGGCCCAATTACGCCTATGATCTATGATACTCAGCAAACCATCTTATACACATTAGATTAACATTTGAAATATAAATAATAACAGGAGAATAATATGAATTGGAAAGTAAAATGCAACATCTATTCTCATTAATAATAATCATCAATGTCCATGTCCGCACAAAATGAGATACAGCATATGACTATAACCTTGCAGAAGAAGTTCTCCAATATCTCATTACATTGTCTCTCAAATAAAATAAGAAATAATGCAGGACTAAATAAAATATTCTAAGTAAACGCACCCTGCCTGGTGCAAGTATGATGTGGGAAGTCCGATCTTCTCAAAGCCCCTACTGTTGTGATTACTGCTCAGCTACACATGTTGGGTTCACACGAGGGAAACGTTATGAGCAATTGCTCAGTAACGAAGCAAAACTATAATAACTAATGCAGGTGTAACAAAGCATGCAGGAGCGGAACTAGCATATAGCTTAGGGGGGCCATGGCCCCTCCATAATTGTTACATTTCTCTTATATAATGTTATTAAATTTTGATACGGCTCATGCGTAAATGTTAAATATATAGCGGATAATGTCGAGTAGTATTACTAAATGTTGAATGTCTCACCGGTAAAGTGTTGTTTTCTCCGACTAACAAACCATGGTTCGAATCCCATGCTTGCATATTTTGTTAAAAAAATTAGCTTTACTCACTTTATCTCTCTCTATCCTTTATTTTGTTTTAGTTGGCCTCCCTTTGATAAAATTCATGGTTCCGCCCCTGCAAGCATGTATGCGTAACCCTATCTAATGATATTTGAATGAAATATAGCAACTGAAATATATCAAACTATTCTAATCTACAAGGAATTACATAATCACTAAAATTTTATTTATTGATTTAATCATCATTTGAGAACTACCACGTTGGTCTTCATATTTCTGCCCATTGCATAGAGTTCGCAAAGGCATATAATAAAATTTACCAATATCTAATCATGAATCATTTCTCATATTAATTTAGCACATGCAAGTATGTGACTCGCAGGTCTCCGCTACGCGGGAACTTAATATTCATCTTGAGTAACTCTCAAGATCCTTTGCTTATCTCGAACATGAAACGATCGAAAACCACCTTTCTCCAACTTCAAACCACATCCTGGAACACCTCTCACAATAATAATACTCGAAATAGAATTTGATGCGGCCACACCTACTTCTACTCCGAGTCTTAATATTGTGTATAAGTGTGAAACCAAGAACGCTAACCGTGCGACCTGCCTACTCCGTCGAGGAAACATGAAATATTCATGTGAAACCAACAACAATAGGAAGGTATAACATCGTTACCTCCGAGGATGTTCTCTCGGGATCTTCTCTCACATGGAACGGAAATGGTATTTCCGTTGCTTGATCGCAGTGTGGAAGCGTGTACCACGGTGACCTCGAGCTTTCCTACATGATGGTGATCGCGGATCTTCGATCGGAACTCCTTCTCCGACGTCGACAGCGGCCCTCCGACGACTAAACTAGCCAAGGTGGTGGTGCTCCAATGAGAGGGGAGGATGGTGGTGGCTAGGGCTTTTGAGAGGGCATCCTATCATGTTCTATTTAGAGAAAAAGAGGTGAAAATGGGTGCAATTTCGGATCTGGTTCGGATCCATATATGGGTCCCAACTGTTATACTTAAACATCGATAATTTGAGCTAGGAATGTCGGAATTGGGTGTTCTTGGGCACGTTGGAAAGATCTCGATAAGATCTACGAAATAGAATGATTATTTGAATTTTTTGGATGTCAAAAATACTCCAGATTTTAGGAAAAAATACGGGGTTCACATCATAAAAATCTTAAAGGAAGTCTCATCCTCGAGACGTAGAATTTAACGTATATGTTTTGAATGTGACATAGATTCAGGCATAAAAATCTTAAAGAGAACGAAACCCATAGAAATCTTAAAGAGTATTGAAATAGGGTTTCGTGATCATACCTTCAAAAAGATAAGGGTATTTCTGTCGTATATCTGCCTCAGGCTCCTATTTGGCCTCTTAAACGTTCTGACTTTGCCACAATACATCAACCAAAGGAATGTCTTTCCGTCGCAACTTCTTGACTGTCCGGTCTAAAATCATAACGGATGCCTCAGGGAAAGACAAATTTGGTTCAACCGTAAGTTCTTCGTAGTTAATCACATGCGAGGGTCTCGAATGTACTTCCGGAAGTTTGACACATGGAATACATCGTGCACGCTTGCCAAGTGAGGGAGAAGTGCTACTCGGTATGCTACCTTTCCAATACGGGCCAAAATCTTGAAAGGAGCAACAAATCGTAGCTCTAGCTTGCCTTTAACACCAATCTTTGAATACCCTTCATTGAAGATACCTTCAAGAATACGAAATCTCCGATCTCAAAATTCAAGTCGCGACGCCTCTGATCAGCGTAACTCTTCTGATGGCTCTGTGCAGACAATAATTTCTTCCTAGTCGTTTCTACGGCTCTTGTTGTGTCCTCGATTATCTTAGTGGAATAAATACTTTTGTCGCCCACTTCCTGCCAACACAAGGGAGTGGTGCATCTCCGCCCATATAATGCCTCAAAAGATCTCATGCCAATACTAGCATTGTAAATGTTGTTATAAGTGAACTCTACCAAAGGAAGGTGATCCTTCCGAAATCCGTGCCACTCAACGGCACATGCTCGGAGTGGTCCTTAAGAGTCTAAATTGTCCTCTCTGATTGTCCATCTGTCTGAGGATGATATGCTGAACTAAGACACAGTTCAGTTTTCAGGACCTTCATGAATTCTCCCCAATCATGTGATGTGAAACGAGAGTCTCTATCCGATACTACCTGTCGCGACCTCGAATCTCGAGCCGTCGGATCCTCCCATATCCGGATCTGGTTACTTAGCAATAATTTACTCAGCAATCACAACTAACATTCAGAAACAGACTGCAAATAAAAATATTCAGAAGTAAGTATTTCAACACTTTGTCATTCACAAAATAAAGTTTATATGATCCATTGTCACACTACAACCCTTTACATGTACATCAGCTTCAAGGAAATACTCAGAAATATTACTAACTACCTTACAAAGAAAAGCTATTGTGGCTGCTTGGATGTCTAGTATGTAAGCTAGATGGATTTTTAAAGTCCTTACGATGGCTCACCGACATCTGTTCGGTTTTCCATAAATTATATGATAAAAATTAGCGAATGCTAAATAATGAAGAAGAGAAAAACAAACAAATTGTGTAATTTTGCAAAACTTGTTATCACAAAAGATTTCATTCCTTCTTGTTAATTTAAGTCCTATTCCTTTTCTATTCCACGTTAGGGATTAGTTCAGGGGAACCCCACCATTCTTGGACTCTGAAGCTGTAGACACTTCGAGATTGGAGTTTGCGTTGATCTTGGTAAACTTATGCCGCCGCACGTCGCCTCAACTAATCCTCCAATACTACCCTGACAATTTCCTTTTCTTTTATTAATCAGGGTCTCAACCCTCAGCCTGGAAAAACAAATGAGCACACCATCCTCGAGGACTCGGTTGCTTAAAACCTCAGGCTAACATTATAACCTAGCGGCTTAAATACATGTTGTCGTGACCCAGCCGCTATTGAACCACCCGTACCTCCACATAGCATGACCACATCTTCCGTCGTTAAAACCGAATATATTGGCTCCCGGTACCACTCTAAAGCCATGAACTTGGCATCTCTCGGATCCTATATCACAAGATCCGATTCGTCAAGAGAAAACAACGGAATTTGTTTCGTATGAATCGGACTTTATTTCGATTTGTTATGATTTTCGAAGAAAGAGAAGTAAGGAGGGTTAAGACGTCATTAATCATAATGACCGTCATTCAGACTAATTAAGCATGATTGAAAAACTAATGACGGATTATTAGCAAATACTAATCAATAGTTAGCAAAAGATAAGCGTAAGCCGCGAAAGTTAAATCGCGATTAGTGAAAGTTAATCACGATTAGTGTTAATTAAGCGTCATTAGAGAATCTAGAATCTTCTAGAATGTTCTAACTTAAGCCCCAAGTTTGGGATAAGTTTTGCCAAAACCATGGGCCAAAATCATGGGCCGCTAAACCATGGTTTAAGGTCTAAACCATGGTTTTTTTAACCATGGTTAGAGGTTTTCTGGAGCTTATAAATACCCCCTACCCATTCATTCTCTACGATTTCCACTACCACTACCACCCAAGGGCTAGGGTTGAGAGGTCGGGAGGAGGAGTGGGAGGCGGGGAAAGAGCGCTAGCGAAGCGCTGCCGGGAGAACTAGGAGGAGGTAGGTATGATCCTCTCTTAGTTTTCTTCGTAAGCTAGGCTTTCAATTCCTCCTCTTTTCTTCCAAGTTTTGTTCTTGATTCATCTTCCGATTTGTTTCCTGTTGTGGTTCGAGGAGAAATCTGTGAAGCACCCTACTTAGGTGTGGGCGGTCGTGCACGTCAGTGAACCCTTTAATTTGTCACACATTCACTCACCTAAGACACGTGGTGTCTACCGATTCTCCATTGCTTATTGTTCTTTCTTTTCTGTTTTAATAATTATTTTGATGAAGAAATCTATGTAATATTCTACTTAGGTGCGGGCGGCTGTATACGTCAGTAAACCCTGTGATTCATCACGCATTCACTCACCTAAGACGTGTAGTGTCTACCGATTCTCCATCGCTTGCAGTTTAATTATATTCTTTTAGTTTCGTTGTTGTTTTCCTCTCGATTGATTTTATAGAGGAAACTCTTTTGTTTTTATTTTGAAATATTTCCGATATAAGGGGAAACTCTACTGATATTTTCCGAGAAATATGTCCCGATATAAGGGGAAACTCTGCCGAAATTTTTCGAAAAATAGGTCCCGATATAAGGGGAAACTCTGTCGAAATTTTCCGAGAAATATGTCCCGATATAAGGGGAAACTCTTCCAAAATTTCAAGAGAAAATATATTCTTGGCTTTCTTCGTGTTCTTCGCATTCTTCGTTCGTTCTTCGTGTTCTTGACACGTTTTAGCGTTTTTGATACGAAAATGAAATTCGATCGTTTCAGGAGCCTTAAATCATCCTTTCTGAAAACGAAACACGATAAAGCATTGCATATGCGAGAGAGAGCTCGATTAGGTAACGAAATCATTCCTTTTGATGTTGGGTTTTCATATGAGATCGTTGAAATTTCTGATTTTATGTTCTTTGCTACGAAGAATCCTAATTTGATTATTTTTTAGAAATATGAAAAGTTGCTTTGTGATTTCAACTAAAATAAGGTCTAAGCATCGAATTGATTCAGTGGCTTAGAAAGTTAGGGTTTGGAAGTTAAATGGGCATAATTATGAGTATATAAATATACGAATTAATATATGTGTAAGTCTATACTCAGTATTTTATAGTTATGCAAATATAAGGTTGAATTGAAGTGTTTTGAGTTGATCCTGAAAAGGTCGTGAGTCACGTTAAGGATAACTGGGAGTAGAACTATAGGTCGGGCATACAACCTGTATGTTTGTCGGAAGGAACCTGTATTGGCGTTTCCCTACCTATGTGGTACACGGTTGCCCTGTTATGATAAGTGCGCATGAAATGATTGATTTGCAATACATGGTACCGGGAGTCAATATATTCGGGTTGAACGACGGAAGATGCTGTCATGCTATGTGAAAGCACGGGTGGTTCAATAGCGGCTGGGTCACGACAACATGTATTTAAGCCGCTAGGTTATAATGTTAGCCTGAGGTTTTAAGCAACCGAGTCCTCGAGGACGGTATGCTCATTTGTTTTCCAGACTTAGGGTTGAGACCCTGGTTAATAAAAGAAAAAGAAATTGTCAGGGTAGTATTAGAGGATTGGTTGAGGCAACGTGCGGCGACATAAGCTTACCAAGATCAACGCAATCTCCAATCTCGAAGTATCTACAGCTTCGGAGTCCAAGAATGATAGGATTTTCCTGGACTAATCCCTGACGTGGAATAGAAAAGGAATAGGACTTAAATTAACAAGAAGGAATGAAACCTTTTGTGATAACAAGTTTTGCAAAATTACACAATTTGTTTGTTTTTCTTCTTCGTTACTTAGCATTCGTTAATTTTTATCCTATAATTTATGTAAAACCCAACAGGTGTCGATGAGCCATCGCAAAGACTTTAAAAATCCATCCAGCTTACATACTAGACATCCAGCCAGTCACAATAACTTTTCTTTGTAAGGTAGTTAGTAACATTTCTGAGTATTTCCTTCAAGCTGATGTACATGTAAAGGGTTGTAGTGGGACAATGGATCATGTAAACTTTATTTTGTGAATGAAAAAGTGTTGAAATACTTCCTTCTGAATATTTTTATTTGCAGTCTGTTTCTGAATGTTAGTTGTGATCGCTGAATAAATTATTGCTGAGTAACCAGATTCAGATATGGGAGGATCCGACGGCCCAGGAATCGGGGTCGCGACAACCACGCATTGCAAATCATTCATTTTGTGCGCACTTATCATAACAGGGCAACCGTGTACCACCTAGGTAGGGAAACGCCAATACGGGTTCCTTCCAGCAAACATACAGGTTGCATGCCCGACCTGCAGTTCTACTCACAGTCATCTTTAACGTGACTCACGACCCTTTTCAGGATCCAACTCAAAACACATCAATTCCCATTATTTAATTCCTCAATTCAGCCTTATATTTGCATAACCATAAAATACTGAGTATAAACTTACACATATATTAATTCATATATTTATATACTCATAATTATGTTCATTTTAACTTCCAAACCCTAACTTTCCAAGCCACTGAATCAATTCGAAGCTTATACCTTATTTTAGTTGAAATCACAAAGCAACTTTTCATATTTTCTCAAAAATAATCAAATTAGGATTCTTCGTAACAAAGAACATAAAATCAGAAATTTCAACGATCTCATATAAAAACCCAACAGCAAAAGGAATGATTTCGTTACCTAATCAAGCTCTCTCTCGCATATGCAATGCTTTATCGTATTTCGTTTTCAGAAAGGATGACTTAAGGCTCCTGAAACGATCGAATTTCATTTTCATATCAAAAACGCTAAGAACGTGTTAATAACGCGAAGAACGAACGAAAAACGCGAAGAACGCGAAAACATGAAGAACACGAATAACGCCAAGAACATATTTTCTCTTGAAATTTCAGCAGAGCCTACCCTTATATGGGGTGATATTTATAGGAAACTTTTGGCAAAGTTTCCCCTTATACCGGGACATATTTCTCGAAAAAATTTGATAGAGTTTCCCCTTATATCGGGACATATTTCTCGGAAAATTTCGGCAAAGTTTCCCCTTATATCGGAAATATTTCAAAATAAAAACGAAAAGAGTTTCCTCTATAAAATTAATCGAGAGGAAAACAACAACGAAGCTAAAAGAATATAATTAAACTGCAAGCGATGAAGAATTTATAGACACCACACGTCTTAGGTGAGTTAATGTGTGACGAATCATAGGGTTCACTGACGTGCACAGCCGCCGGCACCTAAGTAGGGTATTACACAGATTTCTCCATCAAAATAATTATAAAAGCGGAAAAG
Organism: Ottelia alismoides; assembly: GCA_037367405.1. Classification (NCBI taxonomy): domain Eukaryota; kingdom Viridiplantae; phylum Streptophyta; class Magnoliopsida; order Alismatales; family Hydrocharitaceae; genus Ottelia; species Ottelia alismoides. The sequence continues at coordinate 559,564 of JAZKJV010006200.1, forward strand.
AAAGAACGATAAGCAATGGAGAATCGGTAGACACCACGCGTCTTAGGTGAGTGAATGTGTGACGAATCACAGGGTTCACTGACGTGCATAGTCGCCCATACATAAGTAGGGTGTTACACACATTTCTCCTCGAACCACAACAGGAAATAAATCGGAAAGAAAGATGAATCAAGAACAAAACTTGGAAGAAAAGAGGATGAATTGAAAGTCTAGCTTACAAAGAAAACTAAGAGATGATCATACATTCCTCCTCCTCGTTCTCCCGGCAACGCTTCGTTAGCGCTCTTTCCCCACCTCCCACTCCTCCTCCCGACCTCTCAACCCTAGCCCTTGGGTGGTGGTGGTAGTGGAAATCGTAGAGAATGAATGGGTAGAGGGTATTTATAGGCTCCAGAAAACCACTAACCATGGTTAGAAAAGCATGGTTTATACCTTAACCATGTTTTAGCAGCCCATGGTTTTGGCTCATAGTTTTGGCAAAAACTTATCCCAAACTTTGGGTTTAAGTTAGAACATTTTAGAAAATTTTAGATTCGCTGATGATGCTTAATTAACACTAATCGTGATTAACTTTCACTAATCGCAATTTAACTTTCGCGGCTTACGCTTATCTTTTGCTAATTATTGATTAGTGTTTGTTAATGATCATTAACGATTTTAAATCCGTCATTAGTTTCTTTAATCATGCTTTAATTAGTTATAATGACAGTCATTATGGGTTAATGACGTCTTAACCCTCCTATTTCTTCCGAAAATCATAACAAATCGAAATAAGTCCGATTCACACGAAACAAATTCCGTTGGTTTTCTCTTGACGAGTCAGATCTTATGATAAGGATCCGAGAGATGCCAAGTTCATGACTTTATACTACCTCCTTGGGGATCTCATGCAAGCGAATAACATGCTGGATGTATAATTTGCCAGATCTACCGGAATGCAAGTCATGTTCACTAGGATGAAATGCGCAGACTTGGTCAGTTGGTTTACAATAACCCAAATAGCATCATATCCACCTATTGTACGAGGTAAGGATGTCAAGAAGTCCATAGAGATACTCTCCCATTTCCACAACGGAATGGGAAGTGACTGTAACAAGCCAGGAGGACGCTTGTGATCTGCTTTCACCAATTCACACGTAAGGCAACGGCTAACATGTTCTGCAACGTCTCTCTTCATCCCTTCCCACCAGAAGTGCTGACAAAGGTCTCTATACATCTTGGTGTTTCCTACATGGATAGATAATCTAGAACAGTGAGTCTCATCTAAGATGTCTCTCCTTAACTCATCTTCATCAGGAACGCAGACACGGACTCCCTTCCATAAGATGGACTCACAAACTCTGAATCCATCAAACTCCTCCTTCAGACATCGATGGAACAAGTCTTGTAATTTTTTATCTGTTCGCTGATCATGCACAATCATGTCCCATAATCTATTGTACTTAGCAGGTACAGTTACGGCATCTGTAGCACTATCAAAGGGGTGCCGCTCGCTGAGTGTTGTGAGCATATCCCAAGTCTGTAGCCATGCTGCGGTACCCTCAGTATGTGCTCTCCTACTCAAAGCATCTGCTACTACATTTCCCTTACCTGGATGATAGAAGATCGTGCAGTCGTAATATTTTAATAGTTTCATCCATCATCTTTGCCTCATAATCAACTTCCGTTGGTCAAAGATATATTTGAGACTCTTATGATCTGTAAAAATCTCAAACATGACCCCATATAAGTAGTGACACCATATCTTCAATGCGAAGACTATAGCTGCCAACTCAAGTCATGAGTAGGGTAGTTCCGTACATGGTTCTTTAGTTGTCGCTATGCATATGCCACGACATGACCACGTTGCATCAACACTGCTCCTGAACCCTCGTTCGATGCAACAGTATACACTATAAAGTCTAAGGTGCCTGAAGGAAGGGTGAGAATCGGAGCACTGGTCAGTCTCTCTTTCAACGTACGAAAGCTCAGCTCGTACTTGTCGCTTCAAATAAAAGGGACATCTTTCTGTGTCAGACGAGTAAGTGGTAGAGCTAGCTGCGAGAAGCCCCTAACAAAACGTTTGTAGTAGCCAGCAAGGCCTAAGAAACTACGTATCTCGGTAATTGTTTTGGGTTGCTCGCAGGATATTACTGCCTCTATCTTGGCTTTATCAATTGCCACACCTGCTCCCGAAATTACATGATCGAGGAAAGCTACTTCGGTAAGCCAAAACTCACACTTAGTGTATTTTGCATGCAACTTGTGTTTTCTGAGTGTCTCAAGAAGAGTAAGAAGATGTTGTTCATGCCTATGCACATCACATGAGTAGATTAAGATATCATCAATGAACACTACCACAAAACGATCTAAGTATGGATGGAAAATTATGTTCATCGTGTCCATGAACGCTACAGGTGCGTTCGTGAATCTAAAAGGCATGACTACAAACTTATAGTGGTCGTATCTGGTGTGAAAAGCAGATTTAAGCACATCTATGTCCTTAATTCTCAATTAATGATAACCCGATCGTAGGTCAATCTTCGAGAACACCGTTGCGCCCTGCAACTGATCAAAAAGGTCATCTATTCGTGGAAGTGGATAACGGTTCTTTACTGTCCTTTTATTCAACTGCCTGTAGCCGATGCATAATCGCATAGACCCATCCTTCTTCTTTACGAAAAGGACCGACGCTCCCCAAGGTGATGTACTAGGACAAATAAATCCCTTTTCCAATAACTCCTGCAATTGTACTTTGATCTCCCTGAGTTCGGCTGGTGCCATCCGGTATGGAGGGATGGAGATGGGTTGTGTATTAGGTATCAAGGTGATCTCGAACTCGGTCTCCCTCCTTGGTGGTAGTCCAAGTAACTCCTCTGGAAATACGTCAGAAAAATCCCGCACAACTCTAACATCTTCAATCATGCGATCTTGGGCAGGTATCTCCACAACATAGGCGAGAAAACCTATGCAACCCTGATCGAGCAAGTGTTGGACCTTCAATGCTGATACATATAAGACCTCACTATCTGGGGTGCATCCATCAAACTGAAAGGTAGGTATGCCTGGGAGACGGAACACTACCATCTTCTCGAAGCAATCAAGACATGTGTGATGTTGCTCGAGCCAATCCATACCTACAATGACATCAAAATCTTCTAACTGAATGAGTAAAAGATATGCGAGCATTAGATGTCCGCCAATCTGAACTGCTACATCCTCTACTGCTTGTCGCACTATGAATAATTGACCCCCTGAGGCCTTGATGTAGTAAGGAGATGAAACATAGACTGGTTCCTTACCTAACTTGGATACTAGTCGATGTGCTAGAAAAGAGTGCATAGCTCCCGAATCAAATAAGGCATGTAAGGATATACCATGCACTGAAATCATACCTCGCACTACAACTCCTGAGGCGTGGGTCGGCTCCTGCGTGATTGCATTCAGCTGTCCCTGAGGTTGTGGTGGGGCGTTATGTTAGAGTAAAACAATACTCTGATGTGTTATTCCATAGAGCCCTCGGGTCTCTTATATAGGGAGAAAACCCTTGGGTAAATTATAGAGTCTTACAAAAGATAAATAGAAATTACGGAACAATAAAACGTAACATATATATAAGTCTCTACACTCCCCCTCAAGATGGAGCATAGATATCTATCATGCTCAGCTTGGAAGAACATCTCTGGAAAGGTCCTTTGAGCAGCGGCTTGGTGAATATGTCAGCAGTCTGATCCTCTGAACTGACATGAGAGGTGGAAATGAAACCCTTCTGAATCATGTCTCTAGTAAAATGGCAATCCACCTCGATGTGCTTTGTTCTCTCATGAAAAGCCGGATTATTGGCAATGAACAAAGCTGCCTGATTGTCACATTGGAGATTCATAGGCAAGGGGACATCTACAGTCAAATCTTCTAAGACTGCTCTAACTCACATCATTTCTGCAGTTGCTTGTGCCATGGCTCTATACTCGGATTCTGCACTGGATCTCGCCACAACAGTCTGTTTCTTGCTTTTCCAAGAAACTAAAGAGCTTCCTATGAATATAGCAAATCCAGAAGTGGATTTACGATCCCTTGGACATCCTGCATAATCTGCATCTGCACAAGCTGAAATAGACAGATCCGTATCTTTCCTAAATAGGAACCCTGTGCCTGGGGAAGACTTCAGATATCTCAATATCATATACAAGGCATCCATATGAACTTGCCTTGGCTGCTCCACAAATTGACTCACCCGGTTTACTGCAAAGGCAATATCCGGTCGAGTTATAGTAATATATAAGAGCTTACCCACCATCTCTGTGTACCTTCTTTTGTCCACCTCCTCGGTATCATCATCGTACAGCTTCATGCTTGGGTCCATAGGTGTACTTGAAGGTCTGCATCCAGTCATTCCTGCTTCAGCTAGCAAGTCCGTGACATATTTTTTTTGAGTCATCACCATTCCTTGTGCATTTCGTGCAAACTCTATCCCCAGAAAATATCGTATCATGCCCAGATCCTTCGTAATGAATTGGTTTCCCAACAGGGACTTGGTTATCTCAATCCCCTGAGCATCATCTCCTGTGACCAAGATGTCATCAACATATATCATAACAACAACTGTACCTCGAGGGGTCTTCTGGATGAACAATGAATGGTCCGCATTTGATCTCCTGAACCCTTGTTGTTCAATTAGCTGAGAAAGCTTCTGGAACCATGCTCGGGGACTTTGTTTGAGGCCATAGATAGCCTTATGAAGTCTGCACACCATCTGAGTCTCCCCCTCAGCAGCAAATCCTGGTGGCTGCTGCATGTAGACTTCTTCCTGCAGGTCTCCATACAAGAAAGCATTCTTGACGTCAAGCTGAAAAATGGTCCAGTTACGTACCACAGCAACAGACAGGAGGATACGAAGAGTGGAGTGTCTAGCCACTGGTGAAAAAGTATCCAAATAATCTACCCCATATGTCTGGGTAAATCCCCGTGCTACAAGTCTTGCCTTGTATCTATCAAGACGTCCATCCGCATGATATTTCACCGTAAAGATCCACTTGCAACTCACCACGGAGGCACTTGGAGGAATGGGGACAAGAGACCAAGTCCCGCGAGACTGCAGAGCACGCATCTCCTCTTCCATGGATAGACGCCAGCAATCAATCTTCATGGCATCTTGATGGGTCTGTGGGATCTCAACAGACGAGACAGCAGCTACAAACTTCCGATGAAATGAGACTTGAGAAGCAAGAGGATACGAAGCACATTGTCTTCGCTGCTTCCTGTGAACAATGGGCCGATCCAGATCATCCATCACTATGTCGACCGAATTATCCTCGTCCTGTTGTAGAGGCTCATGCACAGGTGCATTTTCTAACCCATCATTAGTGATAACATCAGAACATACCTGAGGCGTGGTGGATGGTTGACATGTAGCTTGAGCTGGTCCTGTACGCCTTGTATAGAACTTAGGAAAAGGTTCAATTGGAGGTGGTGGTGGTGGTGGTGGAGTAGAGGATTGACCCAGGCTTGGAGGTGGAGGTACATAGACACTAGAATCTGTGGATGTGGAGGAGACCAATCTGTCACCTGTAGGAGAGAAGTACATGACGGGTTCAAAAAATGTAACATCAGCGCTCACATAGTACTTGTCATGAACTGGGTCATAGCAACGATATCCTTTTTGTGTCCTGGAGTAGCCCACAAAAACACACTTGATAGCCCTGGGGGAAAGCTTATCAAGTCCTGGAGACAAACGGTGGACAAATGCAACAGTGCCAAAGACCAGAGGTGTAAGAGTAAACAAATCTTTGTCAGGAAAGAGAACAGATATAGGAGACTTTTCCCCAAGAACAGTTGTAGGCATGCGGTTGACCAGATAGCATGCTGTAAGAATAGCATCCCCCCAAAAAGATAATGGGGCACAACTCTGAATAAGTAATGTGCGAGCAATGTCAAGGAAATGGCGATGTTTTCGTTCTGCAACCCCATTTTGTTGGGATGTATATGCACATGTGGTTTGGTGGATAATGCCTTTAGAAGAAAGAAAACTAGCAAGGGAACGAGTGCAGAACTCCAATGCATTATCAGTACGCACATACTTAACAGTAGACGAAAAAATATTTTGAACTTCATTGATAAGATTTTGAATAACACTTCCTGCTTCGGATTTATTCTTAAGAAGAAAAGTCCAAGACACTCTAGAAAAATCATCGACCACAACTAAATAGAACCTGTGCCCCTGATGATCTGGGACACGACTGGGACCCCATATATCCATGTGAAATAACTCAAATGGGGAGCGACTGCTCCGACTCTGACGACTGGGGAAGCTGGACCGATGGTGCTTCCCTAACTGACAAGCTTCACAACGAAAGGATGAACTCGGAGAAATCTAAGGCAGGAGGTGACGCATTTTCTGTAGTGGCAGGTGACCGAACCGAAGATGCCAGGTATACGGAGATACGGAGCCCTGGGAATGGAGTGAGACGCCAGCGTAAGAGTTCCGTACAAGACGATAGAGGCCATTGTGCTCAGAACCACAGCCAATCACCCTGCCCGTTAGTATGTCCTGAAAAATAACAGACGATGAGTCAAAAATGGCACGACAGTGCAAATCTCGTGTAATCTGACTAATGGATAAGAGATTCATAGAGAATTCTGGTGCATGTAAAACATTCTGTAAGTGCATAGAGGGCAGTAAATCTGTCTCCCCCTGACCGATGATAGGGGAATGAGTGCCATCAGCAATGAGTACAGATCGACCAGGCTGGACAGCTCTATAGGACTGCAGAATATCTTTCTCTCGACAGAGATGATGGGTGGCTCCAGAATCAACAATCCATCCTGTGAGATCATGAGTATGATATGAAACGGAAGGACTACCTGAGGCACTGGCTGAGGCAGATGTACTAGCTGATGCCGACGCCGCAACATCAGACGCATCGGCACCCTCGGATGATGATTGTGGCATGATATCACGAAGCCGTGCCACTAGCTCCTCGAACCTGTGATCGGGAGTAGATGCTGGTGGACCCTGAACATGATCAGCGATACGTGCAGAGGGAGGAAAACCATGCTTGGAATAGCATGTATCCTCCGAATGACCAGTACGACGACAGAATGAGCACGTAGAGCGTATGCGACCTCCACGGCCACGTCCACCATTTCCTCTTCCACGGAATGAGGAGGAACTACCTCGTCATCCGGAGACAGCCATTGCCGAGGGAGGTGTAGTCGTTGTGTTCGATGGAACTGGAACACGACTGAGCCGTCTGTAGACTTCTTCCATCGGTGGAATGGTGGCATCAGCAAGGATCTGAGACCGTGCTGCCTCATATTCAGGATCAAGGGCAGCAAGTAAGACGCCAACCATAGTGGCGTTGCGGAACGTCTCCTGTTGTTCCGGCGTGGCTGTGAGTGGAATTGTGCTATAAAGTTTCTCGAACATTCCACGAAGAGACGTGTACAGAGAATGAAGAGGCCTCCCATTTTGCCTCGTGGTAAAGATATCATGCTGCAACTGCAGCATCTTGGTCTCGTTTCGTACCTGAGAGTACGTCGTGGCCAGAATATCCCACATCGCCTTGGCGGTGGGTTGATGGAGGACACCATTTGCTATCTCCGTTATGAGCGTACCTGAAAACCAGACTTTGGCGTACGCGTCATCAGCCTCCCATGAGGCATATATTCCCGTCTTCTCCGGCGGTTCATCTTCGGTAAGAATATGCTTCTTACCACACGACTTCATGAGACTGAGGAACTGCATAGCCCACAGTTCGTAGTTTGTCCCGTCCATTTTGACGATAGGTGCCGAACCTTTGAAGGCACCGATTGCGGGCATATCGACCTTCTGATCTGACATACTGCCGGAGAAGAATAACTAGGGATGATAGACCAAGAGACAGGTGTCTACCACGACTTGTGAGGATTCAAGTGCACATGTAGTCGTTATGCACTTGAATCCATCATCAATCCGAGCCCGACCGAAGCGAAACGAACGGCAGGGAGGCTAATGAAGCCTCGGCTGTGAAGAGGTGGCGGGAGAGGGCCGGCAGTGGCTCGGCTGGGACCTGGCGGGGGGGCCTGCGGGGACCTGGCGGGGCCCTACGGGGGCTGGCTGGAGCCGGCAGCGGCCTGGTGAGACCGCCTGGAGCCTCGCAGGCGATGGGGCTGGAGCCTGCAAGGCCTGGCGGAGGGGCTGGAGGCCCGACGAAGGGGTTGGAGGCCCGGCGGAGGGGCTGGGAGCCTGGCGGAGGGGATGGAGGCCCGGCGGAGGGGCTGGGAGCCTTGAGGGGCTGGTTGGCGGCGGCGGGAGAGCTTGGAGAAGCCGGCGGCGGGGGATTGGGGGGGGGGGCGGGTGGAGGAAACCCTAGGTTAGGGTTAGGGCTCTGATACCATGTTAGAGTAAAACAATACTCTGATGGTTATTCCATAGAGCCCTCGGGTCTCTTATATAGGGAGAAAATCCTTGGGTAAATTACAGAGTCTTACAAAAGATAAATAGAAATTACGGAACAATAAAACGTAACATATATATAAGTCCCTACACGTTAGAACCTGCAGCACTGAAGGTTGATCATGGTGGATGACGTTGAAAACCTCGACCTCCATGACGGGAAGTTGATCCATGTGACTGTGCGGATGAGAAAGTTGGTCGTACACTTGGTTGCTGGCCACATGAGCTGCTGGAAAGTAAGGGGCACTTGCCCTTGAAATGCCCGGCTGCTGGCAGTGGAAACACTTACGATCTCCTGGCTGAGAAAATGAGCCTCCTGAGACAAGGCTAGCACTTCTCGTCTTGCGATTCTGGAAGTGTGAAGAGCGGAAGGAAGTAGTACCGCGACTCGCCAGGCCCTGTCCCAAAGTAGGTGTAGGAGCAAACATGCTAATGGTAGGAGTGTTCGCCACTAGGTGGAAACGACGCTCTATACGAGCTCTGTAGAAATCTCGGCGAGTAGATCTCCCTGAATGATGTGGCTGGAAATGTGATGGACTCCCCTGAAGCCGACTCTGAGTTGCCTCCATCTTGGTAGCTGTCACAGGGTCAAAATCCCGCTACCGATTTCGACCGATCATGTGCGGCGTTAGCTAACCCGTAGCTAACCAGCCTTCCCGAGTAGAGCGGTCACGGACGCGCCCCAACTCTTCTCGATACTCCTGCTTGCTAGCGCACCGACGCCTCCAACACAAACACGAGCACGAACTCCGGATCGCTCAAGAACACTCTCAAGAACACGCTCAAGAACGCTCAAGAACACGACCACACGATCACACAAGCACGGGCACAAAGCTCTTCTCTTATTAGAAGGGGAACTCTCTCTCTGGAGTGGGTGACACTCTACACTTGTGCTGTGTTGTGTGTTTACAAATGAGCCACCACCTCTCCTTTTATACAAGACTCAAGGCAACCCAAGGGACACTCATTATTACACTTACAATAATGACACATAAAGACACAAGAGACCCTTCGAGTTCTTTGGCAACCCTTCGCGTTCCTCAGCAACTCTTCGTCTGCTCGTCTCTTCGACTCCCTTGTTGTCCTTTCGTCTTCCCGCACGGTCGACGCCCAGTCAACCGTCCAGTCACCAGCACGCATGCGCTCCAACGCCCTGCTGATGCAGCTTTGCCTTAATCCACCAAGTGCCACCAAACACTTGGTCTTGTGCCATAAGGGAACCCGCGGCCTCCAGACCCTCGTGCGGTAAACCCTTCCTTAGCGTTCTGCATGCTAAGGGGAAGTCCTCCAGAACTTCGCTATCGTGGCCTCCAGACCACTGTCGTACGCGTAATACCGAGCATGCTCGACAATGCTCGTACTCAGCACCTGCAATGCTCCATGCCTCCTTGGATCGCCACGCATCAATACCGATACCGTGCGCCTCGTGCGTACGCCTATGTGACCGTACCGCATTGCTCCTCGATGCATACTGCTTCACTACGTACCGCCCCTCTGCGCCCGCATACGTATCGCTACGTGCATCCACCGTCATGTCCTGCACTGTTGTCTGTACTTGCTGCTCGCACTGCTACTAGCACCACAACACTCTGCTACCGAGCTAGTGTCCTGCGTGACGCTTCTCCATCACGTACGGTAGAGCCTCCAGACTCTCATGGATAACCTCCCTGATATCCATGCATTTTGGACTCCTCCTGAAGTCCTGGCTCCATCGATCATTCTCGAGCATCCGCTACCGGGTCTGCACGATCATTCTCGATCACGGAATTTGGGGGTGTGACAAGCCTCCCCCACCTGAAGAATCGGTTGTCCTCAACCGAGCATTCCCACTTCAGCTGGCATCCCGTCACGATCCTCCATCCGCTATGCACCTCCTGATGCTGCTCAATTGGAAGGGTGATGCAAGCGTGCACCGCCTCCCTTCCCGCACTTGTCCTTCCCACGAACCGCGTCCCTCCATGACTTGGTCTTCGTCGTGAGAAATGGAGCTTCCTCATCAGCTCCTGTTCTCAATGTATCCCTCCTGGATACAACAGCTCCATCGCTGTTGTGTGGCAGCTCCAGCTCCACCTGTGGAGTACTCACCTCCATGCTTGCTCGTTGACGATCTCTATCGTTCCCTGTAGACGTACCTGTGTCCTGGGAAGTGAGCACCTCCTGCGCTCCGAGCATCTTCGATATCTTGCCTCCTGCAAGATCGTTGGTGGTGTGGTTCGTCACCACTCCACTCCCATGGACGTTCAACTCCTTGTCCATGTTGCATTGCCCTCCTGAGCTCTGCATCGCCTTCTCGTGCACGGATGTTCTCCTATCCGCGGCTTTGGTTGTGTGCCTTCATTGCACACCTTGGTGCTCCGTACACACCTGTGCACTCCTGTGCGTCCTCGATCGAGCCTTGGCGCCTCCAAAGCTCTTTGTTGTGGAGTTCCCTCCCTCCACCGAATTCGAAGCTCCAGCTCGAAGTGTTGTGAGGCGTACCTTGCGCATAGCACCGATTGCTCCCAAGAGTACCTCACCTTCTTCTTCATCCTCCTCGTCCGTACGAAGAGTGTTGAGCATCTCTTTCTTTGGGCACTCCCGCGCCCGATGCGGACCATCGCATATGAAGCATCCCTTGCTCCTGGGTTGCTCCTTCTTCTTGGAGTACTCCCGTTCCTCCGTTGGTGGATCTTGGGCAACGCCTTTGCCCTTGTCCTTCGACCGTGCCTTCTGCTTGCCGGTGAACTCCCTCTTTTCAACGTTGTAGCCTGGTTGGGCCGCCCCATAATCGACCAACGCATCTGCCACCACAATCGCTGAATTCAGGTCCTTCACGCCATGCCTCTGCAGTTCGGCTTGCGCCCAGCTCTGCAACCCGATCGTGAAGTTGAACAGCTTGTCCTCCTCTGACATACCCTTGATGTCCAGCAACAAGGACGTGAACTGCTTCACATACTCACGAACAGTGCCTGTCTGTTTCAGGCGTCGAAGAGCCTCCCGTGCAATCCACGCAGTGTTCTTCGGCAGGAACTGCGCCTTCAGTTCCGTGACTAGATCATCCCACCTGGATATCTTCGGTCTTGCCTCGTCTGCTGCACGACTCCTCCACCATAGCTTGGCGTCGCTCGACATGTACATCGATGCCAAGCCGACCTTCTCGGCTTCCCTCGTTTTGGTCGCCTCGAAGTAAACTTCCATGTCCCATAGGAAGTTCTCCAAATCCTTGGCACTCCGCGTACCTGTGAAGGGTTTGGGTTCCGTTACCTTGCGTCGCTGCACCTCCGTGGAGCCTCCGTTGTTCGCCAATGCCTTCTTGATGAGGGAGATCTCACTGCGTAGATCCTCCATCATCGTGCTGAACGCCTCCAGCTTGTCCTCCAAAGACTTGATCTGCTCTGCTGAGCGTTGGGTCTCGTCCCCAACATCCGATCCTTCTGAAGAGCGATCCTCCAAGACGGCGATGCGATGGGCATGAGTCCCAATGGTGGACTCCACTTCTGCCATCGCCTGCTCCAATGCTGCTACGCGATCGGTAACGCCCACCATCTTCGCTCCGCTGGTTGAAGATGTACTTGCACCAACAAGTATCCTCTGTCCCCGCGATCGTCTGCACCAACAGCCGCTCGTAGCTTTGCCCGCTTCTTGGCACCAACCAAGCTCTGATACCAATTGTCACAGGGTCAAAATCCCGCTACCGATTTCGACCGATCCTGTGCGGCGTTAGCTAACCCGTAGCTAACCAGCCTTCCTGAGTAGAGCGGTCACGGACGCGCCCCAACTCTTCTCGATACTCCTGCTTGCTAGCGCACCGACGCCTCCAACACAAACACGAGCACGAACTCCGGATCGCTCAAGAACACTCTCAAGAACACGCTCAAGAACGCTCAAGAACACGACCACACGATCACACAAGCACGGGCACAAAGCTCTTCTCTTATTAGAAGGGGAACTCTCTCTCTGGAGTGGGTGACACTCTACACTTGTGCTGTGTTGTGTGTTTACAAATGAGCCACCACCTCTCCTTTTATACAAGACTCAAGGCAACCCAAGGGACACTCATTATTACACTTACAATAATGACACATAAAGACACAAGAGACCCTTCGAGTTCTTTGGCAACCCTTCGCGTTCCTCAGCAACTCTTCGTCTGCTCGTCTCTTCGACTCCCTTATTGTCCTTTCGTCTTCCCGCACGGTCGACGCCCAGTCAACCGTCCAGTCACCAGCACGCATGCGCTCCAACGCCCTGCTGATGCAGCTTTGCCTTAATCCACCAAGTGCCACCAAACACTTGGTCTTGTGCCATAAGGGAACCCGCGGCCTCCAGACCCTCGTGCGGTAAACCCTTCCTTAGCGTTCTGCATGCTAAGGGGAAGTCCTCCAGAACTTCGCTATCGTGGCCTCCAGACCACTGTCGTACGCATAATACCGAGCATGCTCGACAATGCTCGTACTCAGCACCTACAATGCTCCATGCCTCCTTGGATCGCCACGCATCAATACCGATACCGTGCGCCTTCGTGCGTACGCCTATGTGACCGTACCGCATTGCTCCTCGATGCGTACTGCTTCACTACGTACCGCCCCTCTGCGCCCGCGTACGTATCGCTACGTGCATCCACCGTCATGTCCTGCACTGCTGTCTGTACTTGCTGTTCGCACTGCTACTAGCACCACAACACTCTGCTACCGAGCTAGTGTCCTGCGTGACGCTTCTCCATCACGTACGGTAAAGCCTCCAGACTCTCATGGATAACCTCCCTGATATCCATGCATTTTGGACTCCTCCTGAAGTCCTGGCTCCATCGATCATTCTCGAGCATCCGCTACCAGGTCTGCACGATCATTCTCGATCACGGAATTTGGGGGTGTGACAGTAGCCATAGCAGTTACCTCCTTAATGGAAGTGAAATCCAATGCAGACAGCTGGTGTTGCACATCATCACGCAGTCCCCGGATAAACTTCTGTAAATTCTCCTCGGGGAAAGCAGTAGTCACTGATGAGTGGCGGGAGAGTTCAGTATAGCGAATGAGATATTCTTGGACCATCATTGACCCATGCTCCAGCTCAGCAAACAACCTCCTCTGAACCTCAACCCAGTGATCAGGGTAGAACTGGCTACAAAACTCGTTTAAAAATATTTCCCATGTTACGGGGTCCTCTAGATGTTCCTTATTGGCGTATCACCAACGTTCTGCATAGCCTACTAGTAAAAATTCTACGAATGTGAGCCAAGACTATTCAGGAGCACGGATCATCCGCAAAACCTTGGATACGTGATCCATCCACAGTTCAGCCTCATCTGGTGTGTCGGTGCCAAGGAATTGGGGCACCTTAGACCTCTGATATGCTGCATAGGTTGTCTGATGTTTTTGCAACGCCTCTAGTTCCCTTGATCCTTCAGGGTCCAGAGACACCGAAGGATGAACACTATCCTCCTCCTCACGAGAGGACCGATACGAGGAGTCATCCTGTTGAAGGAGCCTTTGCTCCAATACCTCCTGACGTTGCCCTGCACGGCCTGAACTAGTAAGGCCAACTGTTGTGCAACATCAGGTCAACGCGAAGCGGCATGATTACCTACAAGAATCATTATATTAGAAATTATTTCCATGACTAGAGAGACAATGGACACGTTAAGCATGACTTGAATTATTCTCCTTAACTAATGACGAAGTCAAAAGACTTATCGTTGTATTTATAATTCAAATCCCACTGATAATCTAATATGCAAAAAAGAGAATGGAGTATCGAGCTCTGATACCATCTGTGACGCCCCGTCCCTTCGGCTACCGAAACCGATAAGACGGGAGCGTCAGACCTACGGTCCAATTACGCCCATGATCTATGATACTCAGCAAACCATCTTATGCACATTAGATTAACATTTGAAATATAAATAACAACAGGAGAATAATATGAATTGGAAAGTAAAATGCAATATCCATCTCATTAATAATAATCATTAATGTCCATGTCCACAAAAAATGAGATACAGTATATGACTATAACCTTGCAGAAGAAGTTCTTCAATATCTCATTACATTGTCTCTCAAATAAAATAAGAAATAATGCAGGACTAAATAAAATACTCTAAGTAAACGCACCCTGTCTGGTGCAAGTATGATGTGGGAAGTTCGATCTTCTCAAAGCCCCTATTGTTGTGATTACTGCTCAGCTACACCTTTGGGTTCACACGAGGGTAACGTTATGAGCAATTGCCCAATAACGAAGCAAAACTATAATAACTAATGCAGGTGTAAGCAAGCATGTATGAGTAACCCTATCTAATAATATCTGAATGAAATATAGCAACTGAAATATATCAAACTATTCTAATCTACAAGGAATTGCATAATCACTAAAATTTTATTTATTGATTTAATCATCATTTGAGAACTACCATGTTGGTCTTCATATTTCCGCCCATTGCATACAGTTCGCAATGGTATATAATAAAATTTACTGATACCTAATCATGAATCATTTCTCATATTAATTTAGCACACACAAGTACGCGACTCGCAGGCCTCCACTACGCGGGAACTTGATATTCATCTTGAGTAACTCTCAAGATCCTTTGCTTAACTCGAACATGAAACGATCGAAAACTTCCTTTCTCCAACTTCAAACCACATCCCGAAACACCTCTCACAATAATAATACTCGAAATAGAATATGATGCGGCCAAACTTACTTCTACTCCGAGTCTTAATATTGTGTATAAGTGTGAAACCAAGAACGCCAACCGTGCCACCTGCCTACTCCGTCGAGCGAGTCCGGATACTACCGGGTTGCTAGGTGCAACGTCACCCAACTCGTCTGTTGGGGCCGCGGCCTTCATGACATCTTTCCAAGACCCAAGGGTGCATGCGCAATCCCTTGAGGCGTCTAACTCCATTTACCTGATCACCATTAAAGCTCACCCATGAAACAATGCACATCGTGAACGAATATGATGTCCACTGCTTATTGGGAATTGAATAAATGAGGTGACGAACGTCATAAAAAGATGAGTTTCAAAACTTAATAACTGCATCAACAACACTAACCATTGTGTTAATGTTAGCCGAACTGATTTATACAACAATCATAATATACAAAGCCTCTATTTAAAAGAGCATGATTGACCAGTAATCCTATCCTTAAATTTCCAGAACCACTTGCGATTTAAATTGTTAACCAATAATATATCTCCATACATGTTCTCTATGAGTCTATATCATTTAAGAAAATTGAAACATACTTCATGATATTTAACAATTATATTGATAGAAGAAATCCTACATGTAGAATAACGTTTATGTAACTCAAGTTTATCTTAAATTTAAGGGGCGGTTTCATATTAATTTGAGTAATGAAAATTCCGGCTAAACACCCTGACTGTTACAGCATTATTAGAGACCCACTTAATTAATGTGATGTTAAAAAAGGTAGCACTATCTTCTTATTTGATGAAACTAATAAAAAAACGTAGAGAGTGCATTACAATATAATTATAAAGTGGAATAAATTATAGTCAGGCGTTATGCTGAGATTTAAAAAAAACGCTAGCCATAAATGCGTTAGAATAATAACGGATTTCCCTTCATTGCTCTCTTTCCATGGTAGAATCCATGAATTACGAAGTTACAAATCCATTAGCAAATTCTCAATAATAAAGGAAGTTCATCCTAAAAACCTCTTTAATAAGATAATTAACTCAGATAAAATGCTAATGAAAATCACGTAATCACAATATCTGTTTGATACTGACTGGCGTGCAATGCCTGCTCATGAGAAGCTAACTAATCTTATAATCATGATATATTTATTTGCATAATCAATATTTATATATATTGTAAAAGGTCCATCGAATTTTGACTTAATATCCAATACCATCGTATCATTGCATTCTATACGAGTTCCGAGCATACAAAACAATAAAATTACCCTAAGTTCTCGGGCCTTTAGGAGGGTAACAACAATTACCCAATACGTTTTTTTTATTAAGACAGCCCCCCAACTTGTATGTGTATACCCTCTTGTTGATTAAAAATGAGCAAAGCATTTGACTTGCATGACCATATCAATTTCATGAGATGTGATAGGTTACCTTAGTCGCGTATTAATACCCATTCATGCAAAATGAGAATCTATCTCAAAAACGACACTCGCAATCATTTTTACATGCGATAATAACTAAAATCGACATTGATATCAGGAGAGGTACGCATGAACGAAGGATTCGAATTTCGTGTTAATATTCAGTGGAGGAAACATGAAATATTCATGTGAAACCAACAGCAATAGGAAGGTATAACATCGTTACCTCCGAGGATGTTCCCTCGGGATCTCCTCTCACACAGAAATGGTATTTCCGTTGCTCGATCGCAGTGCGGAGGCGTGTACCACGGTGACCTCGAGCTTTCCAACGTAATGGTGGTCGCGGATCTTCGATCGGAGCTCCTTCTCCGACATCGACGGCGGCCCTCCGACGACCAAACTAGCCAAGGTGGTGGTGCTCCAATGAGAGGGGAGGATGGTGGTGACTAGGGCTTTTGAGAGGGCATCCTATCATGTTCTATTTATAGAAGAAGAGGTGAAAATGGGTGCAATTTCGGATCTGGTTCGAATCCATATATGGGTCCCAAATGTTATACTTAAACATCGATAACTTGAGCTAGGAATGTCGGAATTGGGTGTTCTTGGGCTCGTTGAAAAGATCTCGATGAGATCTACGAAATAGAATGATTATTTGAATTTTTTGGATGTCAAAAATACTCCAGATTTTAGGAAAAAATACGGGGTTTCACAGCCGAGACATTCCGCCACCGTTCTATCCAGGGTCTGGAATTGATTCATAGCAGTTGTGGAGCCGATGACGGCCCCTGAGTACCCCCCTCTCGCTCCACCGACTCTAGCATAAAAGTTCGCCGATGCATCTGCCTCTCCTTTCTGGCAATCTTCCTCTCATAGCACATCCCGAATCTGTACGGACCTTCGTCCTGGAGCATGGGATGTGCCTCCCTGCCCAACAAGTTTTCTTCGCGATGAGCTTCCTCACCAAGCCCCATTTGGAGGTCGTTCTCTTCGGATGATCGCTTCCCGACATCCTGAGGCTCGTCCTCCCCTTCAGTCCTTCCTCTTTCCCGATCGTCGTCCCTCCATTAACGCCCGACTCCACCTGAGAGACCCCCTCTGCCGCCTCAGTTTGCCTCGCAACTGAAAAGTTCTCCACTGTGTGCCCCGATGCTTGCAATACGGGCTCCCTAATGCGGCATTCCCGCGCACCTGCAAGACATGCCGATTCAAGAGTACCCCTCTCTCCTATCTTCTTGTTGATAATCAACTCGGGTCGGCCGTCGGGTCATGGGCATGGTCCGTAGCAAAGTCCGCATATGTGCGCGGGTCCGATAGGCCTGAAATATCGGAGTCATTCAGAACCCATCTTGTTCGGGTTATAGGATCCACGGTCACGATCACCTCAGGGATCATTGGAAGGTGACCCGTCCATTTGAAGCGGTCATTAGAGGCCCGATCAAGGTTTATATTTCCGAAGCAGATTTGTGGAAGACGAGAAGTTGCATCTGCCCGAGGCGCCTTTCCAACTTCCGTGGCCATTCGCGCCCTTCTCTGAGGACTCCCAACCGTCTCCGGCGTCTTCTCCCCCTCTGACACCGCTCTTTTGGACTCCAGCCTCTCCTGCTTCTCGACTCGAGATCCTTCGTCTTCCTGTCCTCCAGCGTCCTGCTCCACTGAGGCGATCTCAATGTGAATGGCCTTTCCAGCAACCCAGAGCTTCCTCCCCCTAAGCCTGCTGACATGAAGTTTCGCACCCTAAGGACAGGATCTGGCGGCTCCCCCAGACGACACCCTGAGCTTTCCACCTCGACGACCACCATCGCCCTCTGCAGCAGTTTTCGCTAAACCCATGTTGCTCTATCAAGTCCGAGAGCTTCTGGAACCATGCTCATAGACTTTGCTTAAAGCCATTAATCGCCTTGTCAAGCATGTAAAACCTTCTGACACCCCCCCCAGTAGCGAACCCAAGTGGATGTTGTATGTAAACCTCCTCTTGTAGGTCACCATATAGAAAAGTATTCTTTACATCAAGTTGATAAAGGGGCAAATCATGTGTTACTGCAACTGATAGGTACGCAGAGTAGAATGTCTTGCCACTGGAGAGAATGTATCCTGATAGTCCACCCCATATGTCTAAGTGAACCCGCTGCCACAAGTCTCGCCTTGTAGCATCTACACTGCCATCTGCTCGGTGCTTTACCGTGAACACCCACTTGCACCCAACAACGGATGTGCCAATTGGAGAAAAATAAGGATCCAAGTAACACGCGACTGTAACGCAGCCTCCTGATATGTTTCCTCCACTGAATATCCTCCTGAGGTGCCAATTGGAGAGAATGTATTCAGTACAATCAGTAGCATCTTGCCATGGAGGAGGATATTCAGTACAATCCTCCATGGCAAGATGCTACTGATTGTACTGAATATCCTCCTGATATGTCAGTGGTGTTTCCACGGCTGACAGTGCCAAGGTAAATCTCTTGAAATCCTCTGAAAGTCTGCTCAAAGAAATGTGTGTTGCCGGAGGATATAAAGCACAAGTATGTCTTTGCTTTCGCAAAGCAATCGACACATTCAGATCATCTACCAACCCCCGAACCTGTAAGTTTCCCTTTTGAGAGGGTATCTGCTCATCCTGTAAGGAATCCTAGTACACAGACAACTCAGTAGTGTCATAAGTAGAAACAACATCAGCACTGACAAAGTATTTCCATCGAAGCGGATCAAAGCAACGGTACCCTTTTTGGGTACGAGAGTAGACGACAAAAACACACTTGACAGTTCTGGGGGAGAGTTTGTCATGACTAAGTGAAAGATTATGAACAAAGGCCAAAGATCCAAAAACACGGGGTGTAAGAGAGAACATATCCTTCTCAGGAAACAAAACTGAGAAAGGGACCTTTTCTCCCAAAATAGAGGAAGGCATACGGTTCACTAAGTAGCATGCAGTAAGAACCGCATCACCCCAATAAGATTGAGGAGCACAACTTTGAATCAACAGGGTCCTGATCATATGGAGTAAATGACGATGTTTGCACTCAGCAATACCTTCTGCTAAGATGTATAGGCACACGAAGTCTGGTGTACAAAGCCAAGAGACCTGAGCAACTCGGATAGATATAAGTTGCAAAACTCCAAGGCATTAACAGAACGCAGATATTTGACATTAGCAGAAAAAACATTCTTTATCTAATTAATGAATGACTTGATGATAGACCTAGTATCAGACTTATTCTTTAATAGGAAATCCCAAGAAAGTCTAGAGAAGTCATCTACAGCAACCAGATAAAAATGGTGTCCCTGGTGATCAAGGACACGACTCGGACCCTAGATATCTAAACGAAGGAGCTCAAACAACTAAGAACTGCTCCGACTCTGACGAGATGGAAATGAAGAACGGTGATGCTTCTCAAGCTAGTAAACCTCGCACTGGAAGGAAGATCGCGTGGAGATCTATGGGAGGACATGACACGACTTTTGTAGAGGAAGGTGGCCAAAACGAAGGTGCCACAAGTACGGTGAGACTAATATCTCAACAAATACATAAAGAAGATAGATAAAATAAAAATATGAAAGATAACTAATATCTCAACAAATACGAAATGCAAATCGAGAGAACTAAAATAGAAGGCTTTGGAGCAAAGCTTGAGATAGATTGAGCATGCAAAGACCAAAGAGCAGTTTTGCAATGCTTTCCTTGGCTAAGAAAAATTCACTAAAAAATAGCTTTTCAGTATGAGTAAGTAGTGCATTTGTTGAGAAAAAATTAAGAATAGACGGAATACTTTATTCGAGAGATATAGGGTTTCTTATGTAACATAAAACCGTAGAGCCCAAAAAGGAAAAAATTAATTAAAAGGCCCCAAATTGATAGAATCGAGGGTAGAGGCTTGTGAGATGACAATAGTACTCCACAAGAGTGGACTCTCCTTGAGATGCGGACCAGGTCAGCATATAGATGTCGACAAGATGAGACATGGTAGTCTCCTAAGAATACGTCTGTGACAGTTCATCTACATGTCCTTTGTAGTATCCTTGTATAAGAGATTCGCCATAATATGGGACCCCAAACCTTGTTGGTCATCCATGTCATGACTAGATAATTGTTCTGTGGAAGAGAGAATGAATTGTTATATTACTCCACGGGTCTAGGGTTTCTTATATAGAGTGACTTCCTAGAGAGCACAATGGGAGAAATATATATAGTCCCCGAAGGTGTACAGGACTCAAGGTTGCAGAAAGCGGTAGTCGGTACTCGGTCGGCGGGGTCACTGACTAAGGATTAATCGGTAGTCGGGCGACTAGTTGGATTTAGTCGGCCATTAGTCGGTTTTGATTTTTTAATTATTTTAAATATATAAATTATTTTTATACATAGATTTGTACATTTTCTATACTTTCATAATGAAATAAAAGAAGTAATTGACTTTAAATATAATATTATTGCATATCAGAATAAGTTTGTTTATGTATTAACTTAGATTTGTACATTTTCTATACTTACATAATGAAACAGAAGAACTAATTGACATCAAATATAACATTAAGCATATTAGAATAAGTTTGTTGTTAAAAAAGCAAAAAAGAAAAAAATTATAAAAGCTTGATGTAAAAATCGGCCGATTAGTCGGCCCGACTAGTCGGGCTGACCGACTAATGGCCGACTAGGCCTAGTCGAGTCGGCTACCCCCCCCCCTGACTCGACTAGTCGGCCGATTTTTGCAAGCTTGACAGGACTCAAATAAAATAGAAAATACAATAACTCCAATAACTCTAACACCTCCCCTCCCTCAAGTTGGAGCATATCTATCGATCAAACCCAACTTAGAAATCAACCACGAGAGACATTTCTTCGGTAAGTGTCTTCACGAAGATGTCTGCAAGCTGAAGCTTAGTGGAGATGTGTGGAGTAGTGATCCTCCCTTCTCATACTGCATTGCGAATGACGCTACAGTCAACCTCAATGTACTTGGACCGCTCATGGAATACATGATTAGTAGTGATGTACGTAGCAGACTTGTTGACACAATATAAAGGTACAGGAGTACCAATGGGAAGTCCAAGTTCATGTAGAAGGAGACAAGCCATGTGATCTCATATGTGGCTTGGGTCATTGCCTTGTATTCTACTTCTGCACTCGATCTAGAGACCACTATCTGCTTCTTGCTTCGCCAAGTAACTAGGTTGCTCCCAACAAGCATGGCGTAGCCTATAGTGTATCAACGGTCCTCGGGTGAACTAGCATAGTCAATATCTGTATATGCGAAGACAATAGCGTGACCATTAGCCCCGTAGAAGAGCCCACGACTGGGAGATTCCTTTAGATATTAGAGGATCGGAAGAACATTCTGCCAATGACTGTAAAGGAGTCTCTCCATGTGCTGGTTGGTTATGCTCACAGCATATGATATATCCAGTCTAGTAACGGTAAGATAGAGAAGTTTGCACACTAAGCTTTTATATTGTGTATTATCCTCAAGTACATGATCAGTAAATGCAGAACGTTTCCTCACTTCCATTAATGATGCACGCCATGTTTAGTTCACAAGGATTTTTGCCGTGAAATTATCTTTTGTACTAAGGATTTATGAATTCAAGTTAGATGCTCTTATCAACTTCAATCATTTTGTTCTTACCATATTGAATGATCATATTTATTTCCTTATCAACTTGAGTGACGTTCAATGGATGTAATGCATTGGCAGTAGCAGAAACAAACAACAACAGCCTTGTTGATGGAGCAACACCTGACAGCAGCATCAGCTTTGTCGGTGGAGCAGACCCTGATGGAGTATTTGGTTATGCGTCACTTATGTGGGAGATGGGATCTTGTTGTTTAGTCTCACATCTACCGTCTGTGGGATGTGGAGACTCAGTTGGGGCTATATATAGACCCCCACACACATTGTATCCAGTGAGAAAGTGCAATGCAACATATGGTCCTTGAGACCTTCTCCCGTGGTTTCATCCGCTCCTTAGGGAGTAGGGTTCCACGTAAAATCTTAATCTTCATGTTTTATATTTCTAGTTCATGCTTTGTTTATCATTTTGCTTCCGCATTCCTATTTTCTAACATAGTATCAGAGCGGGTTCGATTCTCGAGTTTTTTATGTTCTTTATTTTATTCGAGATCCGAGATTAGATTATCATGAAGATTTGGTTCTTGCTCGGTTTCATCAAAAACCCTTTGTTATGTTTGCTGCTATGGGGATTTTCGTCGCCATTAAGATGGGTTTCATCCGGAAATCTAGTCTCATGCGGAGCCGATCCATGGCTCCACGCTTTGAAGAGCTTCCACGCGGCAACCCTCCAGCATCATGCCTCCCTCCCTCGCACGAACCTCCAGCATCGGCAGTAACCCATCGTTGCCCTTGCGCAATACTCCAGGCATCGTGCGCACAGAGCGCGCACCACAGGCGACGTAGGCTCGACCACTTGGCGTGGTTCGTGGTGCAGAACCCCCTCCCGACCCCGTAGAACCTTCAGGTGGAGGATCCAGTCGCACACAGGCGGACTCGCCTCCTTCGATCCAGGTCAAGGCGCAGCGCCCCTTTTTGGCTCCAGGAGGCGCCGATCTTCAAACCCTTAGCAGGCGATGGCAGAGCCACCAGGTGTCGTGCGCAACCCCTAAGATGTGCAGCGTCGAGTGGCGATGGGTTCGAAGGAACACTACTCCATCGCCTGCAGCCTCCTCTCTTGTACAGGAGGCGTGATTCTCCTTCTCCAGCGATGTGCGTCTAGTATCTACCAGGTGCAAGAGACCCCATCTGAGCTCTCCCATCCAGAAGCCTCCTGGCGACGTGCTTGAGGCTGAAGGGGTTCCCATCCTAGTCTTCGGCAAATCATCAAGAGCTAGCTTGCCCGACCTTCCGATTAATTCAAGTAGGTCTTCAATGGCCTGCATTAAAAAAATATTTTTATTGTAAGGCTCAAGTGGGCTACGGCTGAAAAAAAGGGAGAAAAGGGAGGAGAGAGAGATCAGTCCCTGTTGGGAAAAAGTGAATGAGATGATCTATTCCATAAGCCCTAGGCTCTCTTATATAGGAGAGTAGCCTATGGGTAAATTACATAAAGAGAATAACAGAAAAATAAAATAACGAAGAGGTACAGTTATTCTATATGCGTCAACACTCCCCCTCAAGATGGAGCATAGATATCAATCATGCTCAGCTTGGATGCACACTTCTGGAACGGGCCTCGAAGTAATGCCTTGGTGAAAATATCAGCAGTCTGATTCTCTGATGTGACGTGAGATGTAGCAATGAACCCCTTCTGAATCATGTCACGTATGTAGTGACAGTCGACCTCAATGTGCTTGGTCCTCTCATGAAAGGCTGGGTTATTTGCAATGAACAAGGCGGCCTGATTGTCACATTCCAACATCATAGGAAGAGGTATATCAAGACATAGATCTGCAAGTAAAGATTTCACCCACATCATTTCTGTGCTAGCCTGGGCCATAGCCCTGTATTCGGATTCAGCACTGGATCTAGCTACCACTGTTTGTTTCTTGTTCTTCCACGAAACTAGAGCATCTCCAACATAGACTGCAAATCCTGATGTGGACTTCCTGTCCTTGGGGCATCCTGCATAGTCTGCATCCGCACATGTCGTGATAGAGATCTCCTTTCCTTTCTTAAATAGCAAGCCTGCACCTGGAGATGATTTTAAATATCTCAGAATCATGTGTATTGCATCCATATGGGCCTGACGTGGTTGCTCCATGAACTGGCTCACACGACTCGCTGCAAATGATATATCAGGTCTAGTGATCGTGACATACAGTAGTTTGCCTACCAGTTCTCTGTACCTTCTCTTGTCCACCTCTTCTGTGTCATCATCATACAGCTTCATGCTAGGATCCATTGGTGTCGTAGCAGGTCGACACCCTAGCATACCTGTCTCACTCAATAGATCTGTAACATACTTCCTCTGTGACATTACTAATCCATATGGATTTCTAGCAAACTCCAGCCCCAGAAAATATCTAAGGACTCCCAAGTCCTTGGTGACAAACTCGGTCCCCAGCCTTTCCTTTGCCTGCTTAATGTCCTGGTCATCATCACCTGTAATCAAGATATCATCAACATAAACCATGATTACAATGATACCTCTAGCCGTCTTCTGTACAAACAAGGAATGATCAGCATTGGAGCGTTTATATCCTTGTTTCTCAAAGAGATCTGAAAGCTTCTGAAACCATGCTCTGGGGCTCTGCTTAAGGCCATAGATGGCCTTATGTAATCTGCATACCTTGGAACACTCCCCCTCAACAGCAAAACCAGGTGGCTGTTGCATATAGACTTACTCCTGCAAGTCGCCATACAGAAATGCATTCTTCACGTCCAGTTGATAAAGCGGCCAGTCTCTAGCAACTGCAACTGATAACAGGATCCGTAGAGTGGAATGACGCGCCACAGGGGAGAATGTGTCAAGGTAATCTACCCCGTATGTCTGTGTGAAGCCACGTGCAACAAGGCGTGCCTTGTACCTGTCAATGGAACCATCTGCATTGTGCTTCACTGTAAACACCCATTTGCAACTCACCGGGCTGACATCTGGAGGTATTGGAACCAAGGTCCAGGTTCCTCTGGATTAAAGTGTCGTTATTTCTTCTTCCATTGCTAGCCGCCATCTAGCATCCTGCAAAGCATCATGATGATCCCGTGGAATGTTTGTAGCTGAAAGTGCCAATGCAAACGTCCTGAAGTCTCCAGATAGCCTCTCAAAAGACACAGCTGCTGATAATAGATATTTGGCACAGCTTCTCTTCGGCTTGCGTAGAGCAATTGGAACATCCAAATCATCTGTATTCTCACCATGCTCCTGCACCACATCCTGCTGTAAAATGTCGTCAGATCCATCAACATTAATATTTTCATTACATACCATAGGCGAGCTAGTTGACGGGTCAGGACCATGAGTTGGAGGAGGCCTGCGGGTGTAATGGAATGGTAGTGGAGAGACTAGCGGTGGCGCTGGTGGTGGCGGTGGTGGTGGCGGTGGCAGTGGTGGTGGCGGTGGTGGTGGCGCTGGTGTTGTTTGAAGTGGTGGCGATGGTGCCATTAATATGGCATCAGGAGGTATAGGTGGTAGCTGCATGTCTCCAGATGCTGAAAAATACATAACAGATTCAAAAAATGTAACATCTGCACTGATCATATACCGCCGACGCACTGGATCAAAACACTTGTACCCCTTTTGAGTTCTGGAGTCCCACAAAGACACACTTGACAGCCCTAAGAGAGCTTGTCAGTACCAGGCGACAACTGATGAACGAATGCGACTGACCCAAACACACGAGGAGTAAGAGCGAACAAATCCTTGTCTGGGTAAATGAGTGAAAAAGGAATCTATTCATTCAAGACAGACGAGGGCATACGGTTGATTAGGTAACATGCAGTAAGAACTACATCACCCCAGTAGGAGTAGGGAGCATGACTGTGTATAAGAAGAGACCTTGTGACATCAAGAAGGTGACGGTGTTTTCTTTCAGCAATCCCATTCTGTTGAGATGTATGAGCACAAGAGGTTTGGTGAATAATCCCTTTTGAGGAGTAGTAATTGGCCAAAGTGTGGGTGCATAACTCTAAAGCATTATCACTTCTCACAAGTTTGACAGATGTGGAGAAAACATTCTGAATTTCATTTAGAAAATGGATAATAATATTTCCTGCTTGAGATTTATTTTTCATAAGAAACACCCATGACACTCTCGAGAAATCATCCACAAATACAATATAAAACCTGTGTCCCTAATGATCGGGAACACGACTCGGACCCCAGACATCTATATGAAACAACTCAAATTTGGAGTTACTACTCCGACCTGGACGACTGGGAAAGGACGACATGTGATGCTTTCCCAACTGACATGCCTCACACTGGATAGGTGTGTGAGAGAGACTATAGGGTAGAACTCGACACAACTTCTGAAGCGGTAAATGACCAAAACGCAGATGCCACAGGAGAGGAGATACTTGTCCAGCAGGAGAGGATGTGGTTCCAGCAAATGGGGTCTGGTTCAGACGGTAAAGGCCTCCTTGCTCATAGCCATGACCAATCACGTTGCCCGTACGGATGTCCTGAAAAATCAAAGAAGATGGATCAAAAATAGCTCGACAATGGAGATCCTTCGTAATCTGACTAATTGACAACAGATTCATAGAAAAATGTGGTGCATGTAGGACATTCTTAAGCTGCATAGAAGGTGTCAATCTAATCTCCCCTTGACCAGTGATAGGGGAATGCGTGCCATTAGCAATCACTACTATCCGTCCTGGAGGGATCTGAGTGTATCCTGTAAGTAGACTCTGGTCGCCACATAGATGATGTGTAGCGCTCGAGTCCATGATCCATGGCAGTATATCAGATCTACTACTGTGGAGTACAAGTGTACTACCTGAAGTACTAGTAGATGCAGAGGCAGAAGCAGCAGCATCAGTATGACTCTCTGTAGTCGGTGTTGGACCAGATGGTGGGATGATGCCCCTGAGGCGAGCAACTAGATCATCAAATCGTTGATCCAAGGTAGCAGCGGATGGGGGCTCTATCTGCTCAGCGGCTCGTGTAGATGCAGGGAATCCATGCTTCGAATAGCATGTGTCTTCATTATGTCCGACTCGGTGACAATATGTGCATGTTGGCCTAGTGCGGCCACCCCTTCCACGAGGTCCACGTCCACGGCCCTGGTGATGAAAACTGCGGCCTCTGTTGGCCGCCATAGCTGAGGAATTCTGACTCGCGGCTGCTGAAGGCACTGTGATCCTACTCAATCTGTGAAAAGCTTCCTCCATGGGAGGAATAGTCGAGTCCGCCAAAATCTGAGACCGTGCTGCCTCATACTCTGGATCAAGTGCAGCGAGAAACACACCCACCATCGTCGCATTCCTGTATGTCTTCTGTTGTTCTGGCGTGGCGGTAAGAGGCATGAAGCTATAGAGCTTCTCGAACATCCCTCTCAGTGATGTGTAGAGAGAATGTAAAGGACGGCCGTTCTGCTTTATTGTGAATATATCATGTTGTAGTTCCAGGATCTTCGTTTCGTTCTTCGCCTGAGAATATGTCGCTGCCAGGATATCCCACATGTCTTTGGCTGTGGGTTGATGTAGAATGTCATTGGCAATTTCAATAGCCAATGTGCCAGATAGCCACACCTTGGCATATGCATCATCGTCCTCCCATGAGGCATGGACTCCAGTCTTCTCCGCAGGCTCAGGTTCGGTAAGAATGTGCTTCTTACCTGTAGACTTCATCATACTCATGAACTGCATTGCCCACAGTTCATAGTTCGTACCATCCATCTTGACAATGGGTGCTGGACCACGAAATGCGCCAATAGACGGGATATCTGCCTTGCTTTCTGACATACTGGAGACGGAAGACTGGAGCGAATGACAGAAGATAATCTTTGTCTACAATGACATAGACGGGATTAGTTGCATATGTAGACCTCAAGCAACTATCCCCATGAATGTGCGCGTGCTACGATCTGCACACGCACAGGAATGACGAAGATGCACGCGGTATGCGCACAGCGGTCTGCGCACTGTCTAATACCCTTCACGCGCACTGTGCGCAATCACGCGGTATCTGCACACAGCGATCTGCACACGCGGTATGTAGCCTTCACGCGCAGGTGCGCAATCGCGCACTGTAGATGGTGCGCAGGCGCGCTGGAAGATCACGCAGGCGCACTGGAGATGGTGCGCAGGCGCACTGGAGATGGTGCCCCTCACGCGCAGGCGCACTGGAGATGGTGCGCTTCACGCGCAGGCGCACTGGAGATGGTGCCCTTCACGCGCAAGCGCACTGGAGGATCGCGCGCAGGAGATGATGCGCGCGTGGCGTAGGCGCAGGTGCGCGGCCTCGTGCGCAGGAGATTGCGCGCTGGAGAAGATGCGCAGGAGCACCGACGCGCGAAGGAGGAGAGGCGGCGGCGTTGGAGGCGCGCCGATCGAGAGAGAGAGAGAAGAAGAGAGATAGGGCCGGCGGGTGGGGTGGGTTAGGGTTAGGGTTTCGAGAACTCCAGTCTAGGACCGTCGCTCTGATACCATGTTGGGAAAAAGTGAATGAGATGATCTATTCCATAAGCCCTAGGCTCTCTTATATAGGAGAGTAGCCTATGGGTAAATTACAAAAAGAGAATAACAGAAAAATAAAATAACGAAGAGGTACAGTTATTCTATATGCGTCAACAGTCCCAAATTGGGCCGGAAAAAAATTGAAGGGAGAGAGGCTTTAAAAAAATAGCCTCATTTGAGGAAAAAAAGAGGGGGGGAGCCGAGAGTTTACAGTTGAGATATTTATATCTCTTTAGTGTTATCTTGTATTTTTTCTTTTCATTGTCTCTCTATATAATTTTCCCTTAGAGCTTTTCTCCTATATAAGAGAGCTCTAGGGCTACGATAATTCTATCCCTTTCATTTCAATCCTTTCCACATGGTATCAGAGCGACGATCCTAGACCGGAGCCTGTGCCCTAGAGACCCGCCCCCACCAAAACCCTAGTGCGTGAACGTGCACCCGCGCAGCCCGCAGCACCGCACCGTCGTCCAGCGCACTTCCGCGCAAGCCGCCGATCCTCGCCGCGCAGTACGCACACCACTCCTCAGCGCGCCCTGCCCGCGTGCCTCCACCGCGAGTGTCACGGCCTACCCCCTGTCGTGCGACTTGCGTCGTGTCACCCCGTGTGTTGCCGCTACCCTTGAGGACTGTGGGTTTCTATTGTGTTCTTGGGTGATTAGGGTGTGACGTGATTATCTAAATCACCATAGTTACCCAAAGGAGCCTCTAAAGAATGGCAGAGGTTGTGGTATGAGTCTACACCCACAACCATCTTCTCGTATGTCAGTGTAGGCGCAAGTCTTTCTTGTTGATCACCCAATCTTGCAAAATAGTTGTCACCATGTCCGACAACAAAGCTAACGTTCCATCCCTGAGTGCCTTCAAAGGTTCCGCACCCATCGTCAAGATGAATGGAACAAACTATGAAATGTGGACCATGCAGTTCATGAGTCTAATGCAATACAATGGCAAGAAGCATATTCTCACACAGGCGGAGCCTGTTGACAAGACTGGGATTAATGCCTCATGGGAGGCAGATGACGCATATGCACGTATGTGGCTTTCAGGGACAGTGTCCTTGGATATAGCCAATGACATATTGAGTCAGCCCACAACCAAGGCTATGTGGGACATTCTTGCTGCTACTTACTCTCCAGCAAAGAACGAATCGAAGATTCTGCAACTTCAGCACGACATCTTCACATCCAAGCAGAATGGTCGCCCTCTTCATACCCTTTACACTTGTTTAAGGGGTATGTTTGAGAAGTTACATTTCTACGTTCCCTTGACTGCCATGTCAGAGTAGCTAAAGGCATATAGAGATTCGGTGATGACCGGAGTTTTTCTAACGGCACTTGACTTTGAGTATGATGCTGCTAGAGCACAGATTCTGACTGATGCCATTGTACCCCCAATGGAGGAGGCATATCGCAGGCTGAGCAGGCTCTCCATATCTTCAGGTGGTACTTAAGTGTCTCAGACTTCTTCTTCCATGGCAGCATCTCGTGGTAGGGGGAGCCCTACGCAGTTCCGTGGCCGAGATGGACGTGGAAGAGGAGGGCAATCGATCCCCTCGTCAACAGTGCACTTACTGTCACAGGCCAGGTCATTTTGAGGAAACATGTTATTCTAAGCGTGAGTTTCAAGCTTCAACACATGTTGCATAATAGATCCAGCAAGGCAGCAATTCTTCAACTGCATCTGATCAGAGATTTGATGAGTTAGTAGCAAGGTTCAGGGAGATTATGCCTTCTCTTGGGTCAACCAACTCTCCGTCAGGATCATCCGAGGTAGCAGCCTCAGCCTCGGCATCTACATCAGGTACAGCATATGCCTTTAATAGTTGTTACAGAGCAGACTTGTCAGAATGGATTATGGATTCGGGAGCTTCCCATCATCTCTGTGGTGACAGAGAGCAGTTTAGTTCCTATAGCCCAATTCAGTCTAGCAGATCAGCCGTAATAGCATATGGGACACATTCTCCCATTATTGGTCAGGGAAGGTGCAGTTAACACCTGCAATGCAGTTCCAGGACGTTCTTTACGCTCCTGAATTCTCTATGAACTTACTATATATTATCAAATCACCAAGGATTTACATTATCGTGCCATTTTTTACCCTTCTGATCTTGTGTTTCAGAACATTCTAACGGGCAGGGTGATTAGTTATGGCCGTGAGCAAGGAGGTCTCTACAGATTGGAGCAATCTCCTTATGCTGGTGCCTCTTCTCTTCACACTGGATCCATTTCTCTCTATATGTGGCATCTTCGATTTGGTCATCTTCCTCTACAAAAGTTGTGTCATGTTGTTCCTCAGATCTCTCCTCGTTCTACTTTTCAGTACGAGACATGCCAGTTTGGGAAGCATTATATGTCTACATTCCAGAGTCGTCAGGGTCGAAGTAGTCATAGTCTGTTCGAGTTGATTCATTTTGATATTTGGGGCCCAAGTCGTGTCACAGATCTTCAGGGGCATAGGTTTTATCTTGTTGCTGTTAATGAGTTTTGTAGACTGTCATGGGTATTTCTTCTTAAGAATAAGTCCGATGTTGGTCCTGTAATTCAGTCCTTTATTAATAAAATAAGCAATGTTTTTTCTGTGAATGTCAAGTTTATACGTTCTTATAATGCACTTGAATTTTGTAGTACACAACTTTCTCAGTTTCTTAAATCCTATGGTATTGTGCATCAGACATCGTGTACGCACACTTCTCAACAGAATGAGGTGGCTAAGAGAAAACACCGCCATCTCTTGGATGTTACTAGGACTCTTCTGATTCAGAGTTGTGCTCCCCATTCTTACTAGGGGGGCGCGGTTCTCACTGCGTGTTATTTAGTGAATAGTATGCCTTATCGATTTTGGGGGAGAAGATCTCGTTCTCGATTGCATTTCCCGAGACAGATCTTTTCTCTCTCACGCCTCGTGTCTTTGGATTCGTTGCTTTTGTCCATCAGATGTCTCCAGGTCTGGACAAGCTCTCTCCTAGAGTGGTCAAGTGTGTGTTCGTTGGGTACTCCAAGACCCAAAATGGGTATCGTTGCTTTGACCTTACTCGACGAAGGTATTATGTTAGTGCAGATATCATCTTCTTTGAATCCATTATGTATTTCTCTCCTATAGGTGACAGGCGCATTCCTTCAGAAAATGGAGAAGAGGTTTATATGCCTCTACTTCTTGTCGCACCCATTCCAGATGTCACTACAACACCTACTCCACCACCGCCTCCTACCACTCTTATTTTCTTTCCTCAGGTTTACCAGCGCCGACCTCGTGCTCATGTGCATCTTCCATCATCCAGCACGCCCAAAGTATGTTCTGAGCATTTGAGTTCTACTAATGGTATTGGTGATTTGAATATGCAGGATGACGTGCAGGATGTCGTAGTTGATCCTCCTTCAGAGGTTACTGTGGACTTGAACGTGCTTATTGCTCTTCGTAGGAAGAGGCGTACATGTACTATGCATCATCTTTCTTCTCATGTTTCCTTGGCACGGCTATTTGAAGACTATCAGAGGTTTGTTGTTGCCTTATCAGATGTACAAATTCCACGGACCTATCAGGAAGCTATGCAGAGTGGTCCGTGATGTTTTGCTATGGAAGAAGAGATGGCTGCTCTATGATCTCGTGGTACATGGAGTGTCATCCCCTCTCCCCCTGGTACTTCTGTTGTTGGCAGTAAATGGGTGTTTACAATTAAACACCGTGCAGATGGTTCAGTGGATAGATAAAAGGCCAAGTTGGTTGCTCGGGAGTTCACCCAAACCTATGGGATGGATTATCAGGACACTTTTTCTCCTGTTGCGCGTCACTGTACTCTGTGTGTTCTTATTTTTGTTGGTGTGGTCCGACTAGACGTTTTTCCAATTAGATGTGAAAAATGCTTTCTTGTATGGAGATTTGCAGGAAGAAGTATATATGCAGCAGCCACCAGGGTTTGCTGCTGAAGGGGAGTCCAGGATGGTGTGCAAACTCCATAAGGCCATATATGGCCTCAAGCAGAGTCCAAGGGCTTGGTTTCAGAAGCTCAAGGAGTTTATTGAACAACAGGGCTTTGTCATGTCTACTGCAGATCACTCTCTTTTTGTTAAGAGAATCCAGAAAGGGACGGTTGCTACTTTGGTCTATGTGGATGATATTATTGTTACAGGAAGTGATAACCAGGGTATTCAGGCAGCTAAGGATTTTCTTGGACAACGGTTTGTGACCAAGGACTTTGGCAAGCTGCGGTATTTTCTTGGCCTAGAATTTGCAAGAAATCAGTAGGGAATGGTAATGACGCAAAGAGACAGGATATAGACCTGCTACTACTCTGATGGATCCAATGCTAGGCTATATGATGATGATTCTGCAGAGGTGGATAAGAGACAGTACAGAGAGCTGGTAGGAAAGCTATTGTATGTCACTTTTACCAGACCTAAAATACCGTTTGCTGTCAGCAGGGTTAGCCAGTTTATGGAGCAGCCCAGGCAAGTTCACATGGATGCAGTCAACATGATCTTGAGGTACATCAAGTCTTCTCCATGTACAGGGCTTCTAATCAGGAGAGACACGTCTCTTGCAGTTTCAGGATGTGTGGATGCAGATATGCGGGGTGTCCCAAGGACAGGAAGTCTACTTCAGGCTTCACTATATTTGTGGGCAGCTCTTTGATTTCATGGAAGAGCAAGAAACAGACGGTTGTGGTAAGATCCAGCGTTGAATCCGAGTATAGGTCTATGGCTCAAGGAAGTACAGAAATGATGTGGGTTAAGTCCGTTCTGACTGACCTGGCTATTGAAGTGTCACTTCCTATGCATCTTAAATGTGATAACCAAGCTGCTCTATTCATAGCTAATAATCCAGCCTTTCATGAAAGGACAAAGCACATTGAGGTTGACTGCCACTACACCCGTGACTTGATTCAAAAAGGGCTCATATTCACTTCTCATGTTGCTTTAGGTAATTAGATTGCCGAAATGTTTACCAAAGCTCTTACAAAGAGGTTGTTTCGCCGTTGTTGTTCCAAGCTGAGCATGATAGATATATATGCTCCAGCTTGAGGGGGAGTGTTGAGATATTTATATCTCTTTACTATTATCTTGTAATTTTTCTTTTCGTTGTCTCTCTATGTAATTTTCCCTTAGAGCTTTTCTCCTATATAAGAGAGCTCTAGGGATACGATAATTCTATCCCTTTCATTCCCAGTCCTTTCCACATTTACAAAAAAAAAGAGAAAACAGGAGAAGAGTTTGGGCCCAGAATCGGGCCGAGTGAATTTGTTCAAAAAAATCGGATTCAAAAAAAAGGTACGTACAAAGAGAAGTCGTACGCAAGAAATTTTGTGCAAAAAAAGGAAGAAAATGATTAAAAAAGGGATTGAAAAAGCCAAAAAATATTATTATCGGCTATGTGATTCATGTTTTCTCCCTATTTTGTCTTCTCCCAACTTTGTCGATGTCACTTTTCCGACAAGTATGGAGAAAGGAGGAGTATTGTATAGAGTCACAGGTCTGTTCCAGATTCAGATTCCAGATCAATTGGATTGTTCAGACTCTACAGTGATCAGATATTCAGACTCGATGTCAGATGTTTCCGAGTCCTCAGTTTCAGACACACACATGTATGCAGTCTTTTCAGATGTACACATGTTTGCCATCATGTTTTTGTGGTCCCCGTCTTTTGTATTTCGGCCAGTTTTCATGTGATCCATAGGGATTCCAGAGTAGAGTACCATTCCCTATGCCATGTGGGCTAGGGTTTTCACGTGCTTTCATAGGGACTTCGGAGTAGAGTACCATTCTCTGTGCCAGATGGGAGAGACCCAATTCTCCGACGAGGAGACTTCTTCAGACTCCATTCTCAAGCGATCGTGAACTCCAGTAGGAGATCTTTCCGAGGTTCCTATGAGAGAAAACCCACTTCGAGGTCTCTATGAGAGAGACCCATCTTCAGAGATCTGCATATGGATAATTAGTAACGCCCTTTGTGCGGCCATTTTCAGAGATGGAACAGTTGTCCACATTGTTGTGGCGGGCTAGAGTTCTCCAGGTAGAGACTCATTTTCAGTTGCAGTGACTCTGACAGGCGCAATACAGAGCACATGCTCTCCGACGAGGAGATTCAGTTTGACTCACACTCCAGCCCGTTCGTCCTCCTCACCTGCACGGCATGAGAAGTAACGTCCTCGACAGCAACCGACAGTTTTGCGCATTGAGTTGATGTTGTCTATAGTGTTATGTAGCGTGAGTTGAGTTTTCTTTTTATTTGTCCAAGCTGAGCATTGCATGCTCCAGCTTGAGGAGTGTTGGAGTATTTGGTTATGCGTCACTTATGTGAGAGATGGGTAAATGGGTCTCTCCAAGATCCATTTACCCCATCTTGTTGTTTAGTCCCACATCTACCGTCTTTGGGATGTGGAGAATCAGTAGGGGTTATATATAGACCCCCACATCCATCGTATCCAGTGAGAAAGTGCAATGCAACATATGGCCCTTTGAGACCTTCTCCCGTGGTTTCATCCCACTCCTTAGGGAGCAGGATTCCACATAAAATCTTGTTCTTCATGTTTCATATTTCTAGTTCATGTTATGTTTATCATTTAGCTTCCGTATTCCTATTTTCTAACAGACCACAGTAGCAATTGATGGTGTTGCTTGCTTAAATTGAAGAAGGAGCCGCCTCCCAGAGAGGTGGCTTAAACTATACCCCCAATCAGCCGCCTTATACAGAGGCGGCTTGCACGCGATCTTCGGCTGGGAGCCGCCTCTTCTTTCCTTAACCAAAGCCGCTTTCGTGGGAGGCGGGTTACATACTGCGACAAAAAAAAGTTTCCCAACGGACAGCCAATAAGTTTTGGCCGTTGCAGCACCGGCGAATTTCCTCTAGCTACATTCCATCTCAAAAATCAAGTTCTTTAGTTTAGCATTTCAGTCTTGCACAAGATTCCGAACTCGTAATTCATCTTCGTCAATGAGAACTACTTCTTCATGAAAATCAGTAGTCATTTAGCAACCGTCCCATAAATCTTTATAGCACAACAGTTCACGACAAAAGCAAAATATCAGATAGGGAATCACCGATTACCTGTAATCGACCACGATGAGCAAATCCAGAAACCCGCCGGCGTCCCTTGAGATCCACTAGCTCCTTCTCCCTCTCCTCGGCTGCCCGCTTGATCTGCTCCAGCCGTGCCTCCCGTCCTCGCAACCTCGGTACGTACCTACTCACATGACCTTCAGCGGCGGACTTCCGACTTTCTGTCTCCGCCCTCTCTCTCTCACCCTCACTACGCCCATCCAAAACACTCCCCCACCTCCTTGCCATCCGTGTTAGCCGTTCACCGTCGGGGCTGACATCAGCCTCCCGATTCACGCTCAGGCCGCCACCATCGTCTTCGATTCCCCCTCCTAGACACATATAAGTCCCTATTCCTCTCCTCTCACACCTCCCCGACTCCTCCTCAATCTCCCTCCACCTCCTGAGGATCTCCGAGTTCGTCCTCCCGAGCACGGGCAGGGGCCGCGGGGCCGGCACAGTCTCCTGCGCGAACAACGGTCCGAGTTTGCGAACTATGTGCACGCCAGCGAGCTCCTTCAGCTCGTTCTCGCGGCTCTGGTGATCCTCGGTTCTGACCGTGCGCTCGGGTTGCCACGAGGCCCAGCGAGAGAGGATCGCCTTGTCCGTGGAGCGGAACAAGGAAACGGGATCGACGTCGCAGTGCATCATAAGGACTACCGCCCGCGCCGGAGGCCGGAGTTATATATTTCTACGGTATTCTGAGCGGGGAAGTCGTGTTTCTGCGTCGGTGATGAGCGTCACGTTGGTTGTTGGGGACGGGCGAGATGGTGGGGAGGTGGCAGGTGGAATTTGTTTCTCCTTCTCGCGCCCGGGAGAGGTTGACTTTAGATGGGGGAAATCACGGGGATACTGTGGAATTGTCCTTTTCACGGAGCCAAGGGTTAAGATCAAGAATTTCGAATTTCTCTCTATATTAATTATGGAGAAATATGTTTAAAGCCCTATTTTGACTTTTTAAGCTGCCTTAACTTAAGTTCTACGGGAGGTCCCAGCTTATTATAAGATCATCCCTTTGAGGAATGAGGAGTAAACCATTCCAATTACTTTCAAATCACATGTATATCTTATAACTTCTACATCCTTCATTATAGTAAAAAATATGGAGGAAAGGATAATGGAAAGGAGGGGAATAGGAGGGAGGTGGAACAAAATACACATATGGTGAAGCAATTTAGGGCATTGACCTTTCCGAGATACTAAGTCAAGTCTTGCATTTGCGACGAGTAGCGAGGATATCCTAAAGGTGTTGCCGCGGGTTATAGGATATATTCATGATTTCAGAGACTCACCATCTCCAGATGGCATTGCCTCTTCCTTGAAGAGTAGGGGTGTCGTCCTAGTGATAGTAATGAGCTTTCAAACTAATTTCTTCTCTCTTGACTTTAGTTCAATCCTCGGGCATTCGGGATGTAACAAGAAAATTCACCATACCAGCTTACTAAGGGAGCTAAATTCTGGCAAGGATGGCACCACCAAGGAAAGAATCAAAGATAGGGATGACAAGATCAGAGAGATTGGCTTCTGAATTAGTGAGCCTTGAGAGAGGATCAGGTACAATATTTTACATTTGTTATTTTCAAGTCAAATTATTGTAACTAAAGTATCCATCTTATGAGTTTAGACTTTGAATCTTTCTTAGAGAGAAAATGCCTCATTACCTTGTGGTCGATACAGACAACGACATGTATGCCAAGAAGATATGACCCAAGCTTCTCCAAAAGCAAATAATATGTCTAGGGATTCTTTCTCAATGATAGTGTAATTCTTTTGCACAATATCAGGGTTTTGTTAGCATTGTGGATGGCAAATGGTTTTCCATCTCTGCGAAGGCAAACTTGATAATTCAATTATCATGGAAATGTTTTGATATAATAATTATTCATAAAAGAAATGGTAAGAAAATAGTTTTAAATTGATATGTTTTGTTATCAATATCTAAATAATACTTTAGTGATAGTATACTACAATTAACGGATTGTTCTCAAAACAAATAACGGATTTTTTTCACTTTTTCTTGACTTTTTTATAAGTACCCAAGGATACAATCTATTTTGTGGAAATATTTTCAACTTAATGGATTTAATAGCAAGTTGTATACATCGCAAATTGATTTAGATGAAAGGTAAACAAGCTTTTTGGGAGGATTTGGATAAGATTGTGCAAGGAATCCCACAAAGAGAGGTGATTTGCCTATTTGGAGATCTTAATAGACATGTGGGAAAGGATGCTTCAGGGTATGCTAGTGTTCATGGAGGACATGGCGTGGGGAGAGAAATGAAGAGGGAAAAGTCATTTTGGATTTTGTAACAGCTTATGATCTTTTCATAACAAATACTCTGTTCAAGGAGAATGAGGAGCATTTAATTACTTATAGGAGTGGCTCGACTAGAGCACAGATAGATTACTTTGCATTGAGAAGAAGAGATCAGTTGTATTGCAAAGCCTGCAAAGTAATCTCATGAGAGAGTTAGACCACCCAACATCGCTTGTTAGTCATGGATGTGCAAATAAAAGGGCTGATAAAGAAAAAGAGGGTTTCCAAGATCACAAGAACTAGATGGCAGAATCTTTAATTGAAGCAATCGAGCTTCAGAGAGAAGGTTTTAAAAGACTTATCTTGGGATTTGTAACGAAAGTGAAAATGAGATGTGGGAGGCAGTAGCATATTGTATATGAATGGTAGCCAAAGAGATGCTAGGCGAGTCAAAGGGGGGAGCTCCAGGCCAAAAGGATGTGGTTATGGAGTGGAGGGGTGCAAGAGAAGCTCAAAATTAAAAGAACATGCTTTAAAGCTGTGTCTAAGGATAGAACATATGAAATCGTCTAAGACTACAAAATTACGAAGAAGGAAGCAAAGAAGGCTGTAAGCGAAGCTAACTCGAAAGCTTTATGAATTTTAGTACAAAAATCTCGACTCTGAGGAGGGACGGAAGGATATACTCAGGTTGGATAAAGCAAGAGAAAGAAATATCAAAGACCTTTCTCAAGTGAGATGCATTAGGGATGGGGAAGGTCACGCGCTTTTTTCTTAGAAGGATATAGAGACTAGATAAAAGCAGTATTTCCATAAGCTTTTCATTGGGGAAGGAAATAGAGAGATCGCTTCGGGAGATCCAACTAGTAGTGAAAGTTACTTTAATCGTGCAAGCTATAGACAAATACAAAAGAAGGAAGTAGAATAGGCTTTGAAGATTATGAGACCTGGGAAAGGTGTAGGACCTGATGACATTCCTATAGAAGTTTGGAGAGTTTTAGGTAAGCGTGGTTTGACTTGGCTTACAAATTTATTCAATGTTATTTGACGAAGCAAGAAAATGCTTGAATATTAGAGGAGAAGCATCGTGGTACCCCTTATAAGAACAAAGGAGACATTCAAACTTGTTCAAATTACAGAGGTATCAAGTTGATGAGCCACACTATGAAAATTTGGGAATGTGTGATCGAAAGAAGGTTGAGTCAAGTTTCCAAAAAAAAAAATTAATTCGGATTTATGACGCGTCGCTCAACTATTGAAGTCATCCACTTGCTGAGGAGAACAACAGAGATTTATAGAGCTAAAAGGAAGAACATCCGTATGATTTTTACATATTTGGAGAAGGCTTATGATCCTGCCATGCAGGGGATATTGTAGAGAGTTTTGAAGAAGAGACAGTACCTTTCTTATACATTAAGCTCATCAAAGATATGTATGATATGGCTTCATCTTGTCTAAGGATGTAGTCTAGGAAGATTGACTATTTTGACATCAATTATTGGTCTGCATCAAGGTTCAACATTGAGTTCGTTCCTTTTTACCTTGATTATGGACAAGTTGACATGTCACATCCAGGATGGGATACCTTGGTGTATGTTATTCGCCATTGATATTGGGTTGATTGATGAGACTAGAGATGAAGTAAATGGGAAGCTTGGGATCTGGATATATACACTGGAGACTAATGGATTCCATATAAGTAAGGCTAAGACTGAATATATGGAGTGCACTTTTGATGGAAGAAAATAGTGAAGGAATCGAGGTGAAGAATGGTGACGATAAAATTCGGAAGAGATGTTCTTTTTTATACTCAGGATCTATTTTGCAACATGATGGGGAAATTGATGGAGATGTTATTAATTGAATAAATGCAGGTTGGCCAAAGTGGATAGGATCCTCTACCATTTTCTATGATTAGGAAATTCCTTTGAAACTCAAAGGAAAGTTTTACAAAGCAGTGATGACTCAAGAGACATGTTATGCTCTATGGATCTGAATGTTCGCTTGTGAACCATAGACATGCGTAGAGAATGACAATAGCGGAAATAAAAATGCTAAGGTGGATGTGTGGGCACACTTGTAAAGATCAAATTCAGAATGATGCAATCAGAATGAAAGTCGGTGTAGCTCCGATCAGTGATAAGATGCGAGAAAATCCCTTAAGGTGGTTTGGCCATTTGCAAAGGAGGTCAGCTGATGCACCAGTGAGAAGATGTGACTTCTGGGATGTTGAACCAGCTAAGAGAGTGTGAGGAAGGCCCAAGAGTGTTGGAATGACACTATACAAAATGAACTTAGTTTTTTGGATATAAACCTGAGAATGACCCAAGATAGATCTGAATGGAGGCAAAGAATCCATGTAGCCAACCGTACTTATGGATTTAAAAAAGTAAATAAATTAAACTTTGAGTCTAAATGTCTTATGGAGAGTGCAACTATGGTGTAGCAACATATTCACCTTAAATACACACACACATATATGCATACATACATACATGCATGCATGCATGCATGCATGTATGTATCTATGTATGTATGTGTGTGTATGTTTGTATGTGTTGTGTTTATTTGTATGTATTTATTTATACGTATGTGTGTGCATGCAA